>OZ017741.1:202210419-203410419 GCA_963969285.1 Odontomyia ornata
GGCCCTCTAGTGGTCACATTTTCCAACAGGTTTTGATGAAACTTGAGACTATGGATCTTTGCACTAAGTTCTTGTATTATGCAGAGTTTTTTTCATATCGACTGAAAAATAAAACAGCCGAAGTTTTAAAATCTGATTTTGCCCTGTCTAGAGTGAAACTCTGATTTGAACGAGATTTGGCACATTGGGTGATAATGTCTTAGCATACAAAGATTTAAAATAATCCAAAATCAAATTCATGCATTCAAAATGGCAGCCCCCAAGGGTGAAAAGGCAAGCGCAATTCGCTATTTTAGTAGCAATTGAAATAATAGAAACGTTTTAAATTACTTAACTTGGAAGTATTTATAAAGCAAACCACTTTCAGGATATTGTTAAAATATTTTTACAATACCCTTAAAAAATTATGAAATCGTGACTTGTCTGTCCGTCCATCCATCCGTCCGTTTGTTCGTTTGTCACAGTAAGTTTCCTTGCAAACCACATGAGCTAGAAGAGAAAGTTTTCTACGTAGGTGAAAAGTGGTGCCTCTCGCGACTCGCAGTGCAAGAAAATCTTTTAAAGTGTTTAAGAGGGGCTCCCCATACAGAGTGGCGACTTAAATTTTTGTTTCTTTCTGTAGCCCTTCAGCAGCCAAGTTTCTTAACAGATTCCAGTGAAATTTGAAATTATAAGTAATTAAAGCAAGCTAATTTAACCTGCAAAAAACATATTCAAATCAGGTGTCACATGAAAAAGTCGAAAATTTACAGCTAAATGTTTTTAGCAGCCGTTTTCAATAAAAATTCAAAATGGTGGCCCCTTATGGTTGAGAAAAGGATTTAAAATATTGTCGCGTGTTATTGGTTCGCGGCCTATAATTTTAATGTTCCGGGAAAGTGAAAACGCAATGTCTTTTAATTTAAGTTAAAAGAATTTATTTAATTACAAAAATGCACAATAAACAATTTATCAATTTAACACTTTCACTAATTTTAATATTCACTATGAAAAAAATCTAACACTTGTCCATAAATTTCTTATCGCAATTGTCTTCTAAATCACTTCGCACTCAAACAATCAATCGTCTTTACTTCGCGTTCCACTATATCGCAGTTTTCTATCGCGGTTGTAATGAATGAACCCCCCCATTCATTCAGCTCGCCTTTATATAGGGTCTCTACCTATTCACCCACTTCTCGTACATTATCGAATGTTCTATCGAGAGGTACCTGGTAGATTCGAGCAAATTAATGAATGCAGTGACGTCACTTGCAGATGTTGATCATGCTTGTTGGGTTCTCGTGGGTTCGAGTAAATTCATTTGTTGACGTTGATTATGAAAACAATTGCGACAGCAGCTCGCAGAATTATTTGTACATGTAATTATTTGTACATGTAACACTGCCCCCACCTCAGTTCTTTTCGCTCCGCAAAGATGTGTCGCTATTTGTAGTCAATTCTCCCTGGGTGTAATATGGGGCAAGACGGTCCAGATGCACGATTTTCATTTTAGCTCTCGGCTTACGATGTTCCTGTATTCGGTATACAACGTCGTTGATTCGCTTTGTAACTCGGTATGGTCCCTCCCAATTATGTTGCAACTTTGGAGACTTACCCTTTCGCCGTTGCGGGTTATAAAGCCATCATCTTGCTGGAAGCCAGTAGAATTAGCCTTTAGATCATACCTGGTCTTCATGCGGTCAGTAGCTGATTCGAGGTGTTTTCGCACTGTCCGATGTATCTGGTTCAACCGTTGTCTTAGATCACTTGCGTACTCCGAGACCGTTTGGGGTTTCTCAGGGGGTGTTCCGAACTTTATATCGGCTGGCAAACGAATAGTCTTTCCAAAAATGACTTTGGCTGGAGCTTGGCCCGTCGATGCATGTTCGGCAGCTCTGTACGCCATCAAAAATAGTGGGATATGTCGGTCCCAGTCCCTTTGGTTCTCGTCAACCATCTTGGCCAGATGTTTATTGAGCGTGCCGTTGAACCGTTCGACCATTCCATCGGATTGGGGATGCAGCGGTGTTGTCCTCGTTTTCCGTATTCCCAGTAGTTCACACATTTTGCCAAAAACTAGTAACTCAAAGTTTCGGCCTTGATCTGAATGTAATTCGCAAGGTACGCCGTACCTACTGACCCAATTTAACACTAGCTGTTCAGCTACGGTAGTTGCTTCCTCGGGCCACTTGCTGAAATAATCGGCTACAACCAGCGTAGATCGATTTCCCCAATCGGATTCAGGAAAGGGTCCTGCGATGTCAACGGCAATCCTTTCGAACGGCACGCCTACGTTATAGGTTTGCATTTGTCCTCATAGTCGTCGCTTTGGGCCTTTGACGGAAGCGCAAATTGTGCATCTGCAACACCAGTCCTCTACGTCTTCTCGAGCGTGGAGCCAGTAGAACCGTTCCCGCAATTTCGCTAAGGTCTTGTTAACACCAAGGTGGCCTCCCGAGGATCCTTCATGCATTTCCTTAACCACATCGTGGATTCGGCTTTTGGGAAGTATAGTTTGCATCCTATAGGAGCTACCATCCGCCGTTTTCCATTTTCGCTTGAGTACGCCACCCTCCACCTGAAGGGAGTTCCATTGTGCCCAATAGCTTTTCAGGGTTGCGCCATGCATTGAAACGTCTTTCCACTCAGGTCGCCCAGTCGTCTCCTTCCATACCAGCAATGGTCCGATGTCTTCATCGGCTAACTGGGCGGTTCGAATCTCCTCCGATGACCAACCTCCATCGAATTCCGCCGTTATCAATCGCAGATCAACGAGCGGTTCGTTTTCCTCAATCCGTCGGCAATGCTTCCGGTTAGCTAGACATGGACGGCGGGATAGGGCGTCAGCATTTCCTTGAACTCCGCCCTTCAGATGAACAATTTCGTAGTCGTATGACTGCAATCTTTCGATCCATCTCGCAACTTGTCCCTCGGGATTTTTGAAGTTGAGCAACCATCTCAGTGATGCATGGGCCGTTCGAAGAACTAATTTCTGGCCATATAGATACTTGTGGAACTGCTTGGTGGCCTCTATTATAGCCAATAGCTGCTTCCTGGTCACACAGTAATTCCTCTCACTTTTTGAGAGAACTCGACTGTAATAAGAGAGGACTCTTTCTTCGCCATTGATCTGCTGGGAGAGTACAGCTCCCATACCGCCGTTGCTTGCATCGGTGTCAACTACAAACATTTTTCCGGGTTTCGGATACGCCAGCACGGGTGATTCACACAGCTTTTCCTTCAGGGTCTCAAAGGCTGTCTGGCATTGTTCATTCCAGACATACGGACGATTTTTCTCGGTTAGCTGATGGAGACACTTAGCTATTTTGGCAAAGTCTTTGACGAATCTTGGATAGTAGTTCGCCAGACCCAGAAAACTTCGTAGTTGGCGCTTGTTGTTTGGTGTTGGCCAAATTTTCACGGCTTCAATTTTCTCAGGGTCTGTTTTGACCCCTTTCTGCTGATACAATGTGTCCCAGGTATTTTACTTCATCTGCGAAAAGAGTACACTTGTCGTGACTTAGTTTCAAATTTGCCAGTCGCAATCGGGAGAAAACCTCTTCTAAGTTCCGCACATGCTCTTCGAACGTTCTACCGATGACGATGATGTCATCTAGGTATACCAAGCAGGTTTTCCAGGTTAGACCACGTAGCACATATTCCATCAAGCGTTCGTAAGTGGCTGGAGCATTGCAAAGCCCAAACGGCATCACCACAAACTGCCACAATCCGGTCCCAACTGAAAATGCGGTCTTCTCTCGGTCCTTCTTGTCAATTTCTACCTGCCAGTAGCCACTCTTGAGATCGAGTGTAGAAAACCATTTTGCGTCGGCTAAAGTGTCCATGATGTCATCGATGCGTGGGAGTGGGTAACTATCTTTCTTAGTGACGTCGTTAAGCTGCCTATAGTCGACACAAAAATGAGTGCTACCATCCTTTTTCTTCACTAGAACTACAGGCGCGGCCCATGGACTGACAGAAGGTTTAATAACGCCTTGTGTTTCCATGTCCGAGATCAGCGCGCTCACTTCTCCTTGTTTGGCTATAGGGAGACGTTCGCTGCTTGTCAAATCGGCTTGGCTCCCTGTGTATCTATGACGTGAGTTACCAGACTCGTTCGGCCTTGGTCATCCGGGCTTGTTGAGAAGATGTCACTGTACTTGGTGACCAGATCAGAGGCTCGTTTGAATAGCTGCACTGGCAATTTGACCTGCTTCAATATTGCAGACGTGGATTCCCGGGCTTTGTCTGTGTCTTGCCTCCTTTTCCAATGATGGTCGTGAGTAGCTTGCAAAGAGGTGATGGTGGAAACAGGCTGGCAGCTGCCGATGACTTCTCCCGCTTTGATGCTCGTGGTTGAGTCTGCCGTGTTAAGGACTCTAACCGGCACATATCCGTTCCTTAAAGATCTTACAAGGCATCGTCCTACAATCAAACTGCATAATGCGGACGTCTTCGTGGGCTCTATCAGATAAGATCGGTGGTCTCCAGAATCACCATCAAGCTTGGCCCATACAATGCTTTCGGAAGAATTCGGTACATCAGTGTCAGTACATACCACTACATTCATCTTGGGAATTTGGACGCTGGGATCCTCCATCAGTACTTCTACATTCTGCCATTTCAATACACGTTTGCCCAAATCCAACGTGATTCCATGTGGTCGCAGAAAATCCATTCCGAGAATGCAGTCATCCATAATGTTCGCGACCAGAAAATTATGTCGGAACACAAGGTCTCCCAACTGTATCTGGAGGTTGACCTCTCCATGAACAGGTGCAGTTTCTCCCGTAGCTGTCCGTAGTGAGAAAATTCTGCCCTTGTGAAGTTGTTGCTGTCTAACTTGGTCTGGTCGGATAGTCGATCGGGTTGCACCAGTGTCGATTGTTATGGTGCAGTATTCTCCGTCAACTTGACCCGGAAGGCATAAGTCCACTTCTCTACGATGTAGTCTTGACACAATGATGGTGGTGCTGGGGACGTCGATCCTCCTAGCTAACGTTTGCCCCACGAAGTTGGCTCTTACATGTTTCCCGACCCCTCTGTTTGAAGGGCTTCCATTCTGGGCTCTTGACTCGGTCTGGATCTCCTCCTAGCTGCACACCCTGGACAATAGCTCGGTTTTCTTCACTTCTTGCAATCTCTTTGCAGGTGCCCCTTCTCTCCGCAATTCCAGCATCTAGGCGCACCATTTACATGCGGATCTCGCTCAATTTCCACGCGCTCACACCTGCACTCGTCTGTCACTACCTCACGAACCCGGGCAGTGGTACGCGTCACATTTTTCGCTGCCTCAAAGTTCAGACTATAAGCCAATGCGTCCTCAACCGTTTGCTTTTGAGCTAAACGCACAGCGTGTTGCAATTCCGGGTCCTTTAGTGCGCTGATGAATGCCTCTGTCGCTGCATCATCTCGATGTTCTGGGTCGTAGGCTGGATAAGCCAAAAGTGCCAATCGCTCAATGTCTTGGGCTAGCTGCTGTAGGGTTTCACCAGACTTCTGCATTCAATGCCTTAGCTGTGACCGATAAATCTGCTTCAGATGATCGTCTCCATAACGCATGTCGAGCGCATTCATTATAGCATTCGGGTTTGAGTGCAATTCAACGGGGATCGTCTGCAATAGCTCGGCAGCTGGGCCTCTTAGAGCAAGAATCAATGCAGTTGCTCGTTCCTGCTCATTCCAGTGATTTATGCGAGCGGCTTCTTCGAACTGGGTTTTGTAAATAGTCCAGACCGTTTGCCCATCGAATATTGGTGCTTGCACATTTCTAGATGAGCTTTGCGCTGCTGTTATAATTTGGGCTGGTGAGGCGGTTACCATTGCCTTCGCTGCTTTCAAGTCCTTTTTCACGTTTTCCATCTCATGGTTGAACTGGCTGATCTCAAGGTTGATTCTCTCCTCGACCTGGTATACCTTCTCCTCGACGCATTTAATTTGGCTGTTGAGACTACTGAGCTCCGCTTTTATTTCGGTTGACTGTTTTTCCAGCTTTTGTGCGATGTCTGCCTTGATTTCGAACGCTTGTTGGTCTAGCTTTGCTGATTGTTCATTTAGCTTCACAGCTAAACTGGATGTCTGTTCATTTAGCTGCGCTGATTGTTCATTTAGCTGCGCTGATTGTTCATTTAGCTTCGCTGATTGTTCATCTAGCTTCGCAGTCAGACTCGATGACATCAGCATTAACATTTGCATTAGCGCATTTTCTGGCTCCTTTGATTTTGGTGTTTCTACTTCTCCACCTTCTGCGCCTTTTTCCGCATCCGAGAGCTCACCCAAATCCAGGTTCACGCCTTCCGACTCGATCGCGTCACGCAAGCGTGCAATTAGTGTGGCGTTTGTACCTTGCGTAGCCAGGTTTCGCTGTCCAACTCTTCCTTAAGCTCCGACATGGTCAATTCATTAATTTTTAAGTTTAAGCTTCATGGCATTTTAATGTTTCTTTAAATTTTACTATTGTGCACTATAAAAATGCTCAAATTCTCACTTTCAAAATTTTTCTTTCTCACTTCTTGACACCACTGTCGCGTGTTATTGGTTTGCGGCCAATAATTTTAATGTTCCGGGAAAGTGAAAACGCAATGTCTTTTAATTTAAGTTAAAAGAATTTATTTAATTACAAAAATGCACAATAAACAATTTATCAATTTAACACTTTCACTAATTTTAATTTTCACTATGAAAAAAATCTAACACTTGTCCATAAATTTCTTATCGCAATTGTCTTCTAAATCACTTCGCACTCAAACAATCAATCGTCTTTACTTCGCGTTCCACTATATCGCAGTTTTCTATCGCGGTTGTAATGAATGAACCCCCCCATTCATTCAGCTCGCCTTTATATAGGGTCTCTACCTATTCACCCATTTCTCGTACATTATCGAATGTTCTACCGAGAGGTACCTGGTAGATTCGAGCAAATTAATGAATGGAGTGACGTCACTTGCAGATGTTGATCATGCTTGTTGGGTTCTCGTGGGTTCGAGTAAATTCATTTGTTGACGTTGATTATGAAAACAATTGCGACAGCAGCTCGCAGAATCATTTGTACATGTAATTATTTGTACATGTAACAATATTTATATTAATAGCAACGCAAGCGCTGTTTAAATTTTTATGGAAATCTTTTGATATTATCTATTTGAGCTATTTAATCCGACAAGTTATCACCTTTGTGTGGTAACCACTTTGTAAACAGCAAACGTGAGAAGAGAAACACCTGTATTTACATATTTATAACAATTTATTATCTGCTAGCTTTCAATATGTGATCCATATGTATGCAACTCAATTTATTGAGCAAAATATTTGCGCCTCTATAAAGGGTCCTTAAATACGAATGTCGGCAGATTCTGTTTATGTCAATAAATACCAATGTGGTGCTAGGAATATTGCAGTAAGAAGTTTAGTAGTACGCAAGCCAAATTCATTTCCAAAATTTTGCGCTACATACGAGAAATTTACCTTTCCGGCTGGTGCTACCAACGGAGATTTGTTATTTGTCATCCGATTTGCATAATTAAATTGAATTAACTTGCCTTAACCACTTATAATTTCAAGTTTCATCGGAAAACGTACAAGTCGCTAACAACACAACTCCTTCGGTGGTTGGTAAGGACTAGAGTTCCTATAGCACTGACTGGGTGGTTCTTGCTACAATTCTAAGGATATGTAGCGATCAGGATGCGTGGATGAGTACGCTTATACCGAGAGTGTAAGTGTAAGATTCCAGTTTCAAGCGTTTCAGCAATTTAGTCTGTAACAAATTGATCACTCTACAGCAAGTTGCCATACTCGAACTGTACGGTAACTAAAACCTGGGGTCCTGCCGGCCTCCTCCGGGGAGCCCCACTAAACTACTTTCACCTACGCACCTGCAAGTGGACTGAGCAGACCTCCTTGGAATTAATAGTCAGACACACAGTTAACTTTAATTACTTTTTGTTAACATTATTGTGGTTTACGAAGTCTTGGCGTGTAACTGCACTGCCGTTGGGGAATGGGAACGTGCCTCAGCGTGATGCCGGGTCGCGATCTCCTGCTGAATCCCTCGGCGCACTTCCTGTGCTTCGGCGGAAGAAGGCCCGCTCTGTGGATGTGACCGCCAAGCGGGCTAGCCGCCTCAGCCCGTACAGCTCCTGTCCTGTACGCTCCCGCCGGCTTCCTCATGGACGCCTCTGCTTGGTAGTGTGGTCAGTGGTATCAAGGGGCGCCTTCAGCCTTCTCAAGTATTCTTCCTTGGAGATTGGTCGGGGAGCGGCTCGGGGCTCTGCCTTGAGCACCTGCTCCAGACTCCGAGTGGGTGCCTGCTGGGGCCAGGTTGCCTGTACCAGCTGCCAGGGTCCACCGGCCGACAGTGGGTAGAGCGGCACGCAGACGCTGGCGATCCTTGTTGCAGTAGTTCCTTCCCGTCCTATGCTGCTAGTTGCTGTGGCGACTGCTTTGCCTTGAGGTTGTTTTCTGTTTGCCTGAAAAGGAAGAAATGAATTAGCTATGGAACACGGCTTGAAAATACCAACACCTTACCATTAGCTTAATTCCTTGGTAGTAACGATTTCTCACACGATGCGCGTCAGTGCACATACATTTTCCGACTGTCTTGCCTACTTCGCTCAAGAATTTGAGATACTGTTCTTTCGTGAGCTTTCAACCTAAATTCTCTTAAAATTCGCTGAGCAGCCGAACACGTGCACTCTCATTCCATGAAAGTTTTTCCTCCCCTCTTCGTCTCGCTTGCTCGACTGGTGAATATGCGAAACTCGGGGAATCGAGCGGAAGAGTGCTTTCAGCTTAAGCTTTCAGCTTTCTCACGATCTCTTGAGCTGAAATTGCAAAACTGGGGACATTGAGCGAAGGAGTGTTTGCGCCAGAACTTTCGGCTTTCCTTTCCGCTTACCTCTCTTCGAAGCACATCGAAAGCTTATCGTTCACGATGTGAATATCATATGAAGCTTATTGTGGGTTGATCTTTTTTTATTTCTTTACCGCTCGCTTATTTACTGGCATACGTGCTTCTTTGTTTGCTCGCTCGCAACTACTTCAGTGATGAAACAGAAGCATATAAAAGTTTGTTGTATGAGTTCGCTCGCAACATCGATGAGATTTCAGTAGAGCTTATTAAATATAGTAGCAGTGGTGTTCAAAAAGCTATCCATAAAATCATCCAACACATTTGGCAACAAGAATGCCAAACGAGTGGCACCTATCCGTATCAACAAAAAGGTGACAAGCTACAGTGTGAAACCTACCAAGGCAATTCATATTTCCTACAACCACCTGGAAAGACTAGATGGTTTATTGCCTACCAACGACACAGTAACAATATCGTGTGATTTCAACGCTTAGGTTGGCAATGAGCTATCTCATCGGGGAACGGCTGGAGGCTACAGCCTCCACGATGAAACAAATGACAACAGCCAGCGCCGGATTGACTTTGCATGTAGCAGAAATCTAGTCATACGTTCGACTTGCTTCCCACATCGACGAATCCATAACATGAGCTGGTAACCCCCGGATGGCAACATACAAAACCAGATCGATCATGTTCTGACCCAACGACGTTGGGGCTCGAGCATACTTGACGTCCGTTCATACCGAGGAGCCAACTGTAACTCAGATCATTACTGAATCAAATGAACCTCTCGATGTCGTATGTCAAAGGCATATTCAGCGAAGACCAGCCCGCTACAAAAATTTGACATCGAAAGCCTCCAAACGGCATTTGTGGCGAAAAATTTCACGGAGACCCTCAACAACTAGCTGGTTCCCATCTTATCAGACGCATTGTTAAAGACGAGGAACAAGCTCTGGATGGAAGTAAAAGCGGCTGTTAGGACCGTGGCTGAACAGACAATCGGACATCAAGCCTGGCGCAAGAGGAATTATTGGTTCGATTATGGGCGCCAAAATGCGTTACACAAAAAGAATCAGGCGTACAAAGAAAACATAGGTAGGAAAACCAGGACGAAGAAAGAGCACTATGAAAATTGCAGAAGAGTAGCGAATAAGACAATTAGGATTTAGAAAAGAAAATACTATGACGACCATTTGGAAGTATGGATGTATGTTTAGCAAGCGACAACACGAGACAAGCATGAAAAGCAGTGAAAAGCCTGAAACGTGGTTACCAGCCCAAAACCACGCTCTGTTGTGATGACATCGCAAATTTCATCGCTGAAGAAAGCAAGATTATGGAAAGATGGGCATCATATTTCAAGAACCTCCTTCGTCCTCCGCACAGGTCCAGGAGATCGGAGCTATAGATGTCTGCGGAGAGCTTCCATTGGTCCCACCAACTCTGGATGAAGTTTTTTCCACCATCAAAACCCCAAAGAATAATGAAGCGCCGGGCATTGTTGAGATTCCTGTGGAGCTCACCAAATATGGTGGCAGTAGTGTTCATCAAGCTATTTACAAAGTCATCCAGCACATTTTGCGACAAGGACAGATGCCTGAAGAGTGAAGCCAATCAATTATATTCCCTATCCACAAAAAAAGGTGACAAGCTACAGTGCGAAAATTCTAGAGGCATATCATTACTTTGTACGGCGTACAAAATATTTTGTCAAATCTTAGAAAATAAAATCAGATCATACGCCAACAGTATTATTGCGGAGTATCAAGGTGGTTTTAGGTCAGGTAGATCAAGACCAATTGTTCACAGTCAAGCAGGTACCTGAAAAGTGCTGGGAGTTCAACATAGACGTACACCAAATTTTCATTGACTTTAAAGCAAGCATACAACAGTATCGATCGTAATGTTATGTAGCAAATAATGTTTTGCCTTGGCATCCCAGCCAAATTGATTCATCTTATCAAAATGACGATGAGGTCGACGACCTCGCAAGGCCGCATCAATAACCAAATCATCGATGCCTTTGCCACAAATATATGACTAAAGCAGGAGATGGGCTGGCCCCATTGTTATTCAATTTGCCTCTGGAGTACCTCATAAGGAAGCTACCTGTCAATACGCGAGCTACATTACTATCAAGTCGAGCTGACTAGTAGCCTATACTGATGACATAAACATTTTGTCACGGTCGTTAACAACTGCCAAAGAACTTCTCCTAAAATTTTAAAGCAAAGCATAATTAGTAGGGCTACAAACCAATGAGAATAAAACAAAGCTCATGACGTAGTCGAGAAAAAATACCTCAAATACACAAAATATCACACTTGGCGAATACAGTATCGAAAATGTGACTGCGAAAGCTGCAATGGGCTGGCCACATGAATCGTTTGGACGAACAACGGATACCCAAAAAGGTATTCGTTGGGAGAACTGAAGGCCAGAGACCAGTTGGGAAACCAAGGAAACACTGGTCTGACTTGGTCCACGAAGACAGTTCATCGATGCTTGGATTTTGAAATTGGAGGACGCGGTCAAAAGATTGAGATTGTTGGAGGCACTATTTGCAGGCAGTGAAGGCCCGAAAGGGGCTGTAGCGCTAAGAAGAAGGAGAAGAAGAAATTAAGATATGTTTATTATGTATTTTGATTTGCCACCATCTTATTTTCAGCAATCTGACTTCAATGTTTGAGTTGTCATGATAATATATCAATGTTAAAAATTATTTCTAAAATTTTCATTAAATTTCTACTTATCGGTAGAGTTTGGATCTTTTCCGAACATGTATTCATACAGTACCACTTATAATTGTTGTCACAAATGATAAATTTTCAATCGTCGATAAGTTAACTATTTATGACCGGATTTTTATGATGCTTTCAGAAAATATGCGCTTTACATTAAGTAATTTAGATACATTGGCAAAGGTCAACTTTTGGTTTTATAGATAAAAACGTAAAATTCATAAAATGTACCATTATTAACAAATTTGACGGAGTTTTGATTTCTGAGGTATTTATTGGCCTTGTACTCTGAGAAGCCTATTTCCTTGATTTTTTCAGGTTTTTCGTCCAAAGATATCCAATCGCGAGGTGGAGCACCCACAATTTTCCTACATTTCTCATCTTCCTGCACCCCCGGAAGTGAAAAGTGTCAGTTTAAAACTTTTTTTGAAAAGTTCTCATCGAGGGCTTTGATTGGATACCCATATTGACTACGTTTGGAAATATTTTTTTTTTTAAGGGTCAAGGTGAAGATCCCCCCCAAAATCTTATGGAAATTATTTCATATTGCAACTTTTAAGAGGGTACCACTTCTGACTACTCACCAAAATTAATCTTTCTAGTTTCTGTGGTTTACGAGAAAACTTGCTGTGACTCACGGACGGGCAGAGGACAGAAAGGTAGCGATTTTAGTAGGGTATTGTAAAAAACTTATGTTACAATACCCTAAAAATGGTGGCTGTTGTAATGTTTTGGAAGTATAAATGAAGTTACTGATTGTTATCAGAAAAATTGCTATGAAGCCTAGAATGGTTACAAAGCCCTTCTGACAGGAAAACTCTCTTGCCACTCAGCATTTTTCTTCAAATCAGTTGCGCAGTCTTTAATGGAATTCTGAAAACAATTTCAATTGAAAATTTAACGTTGCTGCAAAAGCTTTATCCAGCACATAAACTAATCTTTAATAGAAAACAATCCTTAAGAGTCTCACAACGGGAATTATTGAGGTCAACACATTAATACACTATTTTCTACCAAATGCGCTTTATTTTTTCCAAGCCTATTACCATAAAAGCAGGAAATTCGCTCACTTACTCGTCTCACTGATTGCGAAAGTAATTTCAGCATAGTGGTCCGAAAGACCAAAGAACCCAAAGATCGGAGAGTAGGTTGCGGTTGAAAAGCTGTAAACACTGAAAAGCACTTTTACGAAGAATTTCTAGGAACCGCACAAAGGAGTTTATTGTTGCCTCCGAAAAGCTGTTACGACACAGGGTTCAACCGTAAACTAACATAGCAAGCAACTCGAATATGTACAGTTCCTGTATGTGTCGATGTATCCTTTTCATTTGAGAACATGCTAGCGAACGTGGGAACCTTAAACCCCAAGCTAATCTGCTTTGATATTGAAGCAAATTATATTAACTACATACATTGTTTGTGCAGAATCGACCTGGCTTTAATGAGCTGTTAAATCCTTATAGCCGTGTTAGTTGGTATTACGTGCAAGCAAATCTAATTAATTGCCGAGAAGGATGGATAAGTTCAAAGGTGGAGTGGGCTATTGATTTAAAAGAAATTATAGCCCAATTCAAATTTTTCTTGCTAAACGAGCTTTAAAGAGTTTTGCACCAATTTTCATCACTTAAACTCAATCTTAAAGGACTTGCATGTATTTTTAAGTCCTTTTTAACCCTGTAGAGGGCGCGTGTTGAAAGTCATGTAACAGATCGCGTGGACACAAACGTAATCAACTTTAAAACGAGAAAAAAACTTTAAAATACGATTATCAGTTCAAAATTTATTTATTTTCTCAAAATGGAACAAAACAGCAGATTTTAATCATATTTAGAATGCAATCCCTATGAATACTGAACTTTAAGCATACACAGCATAAAGGAATTAGCGTGAATAGCTTCCAAAATTGCAATTAGTGATCAGTGAATTAATATTGGCATCCGCGCGGCCTGTACAGGGTTAAGTCCCACGAATGCGAATAATGTCAATTAATAGTCATTCAATCGAAATCAGGTCACATAATTGGAATTCCGACCAGGTGTCAACAGTGTGCATAGAGTTAATTTATTTTCTAACTAATGAAGGTTGGGAATGATTGGCACGCCAAAGGAATCGGAAATTATATAAAGGGTGCTCATTGGTCATGACAGGTGTTGCGGTGAGTAATAAGACCTCTTACGTAAAACCGCATAATTTCTCCCTTTCTAATATCCCAGTATTGACTGAATATTATGGTCGTTGGTATTTATTGTCCTGCAGGTGGTTTCATAATTTCCCAAATTTATGAGATGAAAGAACTTTTTTCCAGAGTTGTAAGTTAGCTCAATTAGTGTCAAGAGGAAGGCTAAAATGAAAGAAATATATTCTGGTTTGAGCGGAATAACAAGTCAGAGCAACTTTGAAAATAAAAATTTCGATCAGCAAGCTGAAGTCTGCTTTGAGGTATTTTAATTGTTTTAAAAAATATGATTTGTTGATAAATTTGCAACCTCAACTAACTAAGGCTATTGCCCTAAAGACTCTTTCTTTTGTTTTCTTATGATGGAAAATTCAGCTAAAATTTCCGAAATGATGGAAGATTAATTTCTATAAAATATGAAATAAATTAAGTTTCAATCATGAATGAAATTGAACTTATTCACAACTTTTAACATTTAGTTGTAGAAATAATTTTTATTGTCATCTGTGGCGAGACAGTTTAAGCCAGGGTTTGGTTTCTAGGATCTCCTCTCCGTCTTTATTTTTTCCTCTCTGTCTTTTTTCTTCTTTTATTTTAATATTTAACTCTTTCTCACGTTTTTGCTTTTTCAGAGCACATGTTTTTTGGATAGCTTTCCACTGTGAGTATAGTTTGAACCTTTCTTTTCACAGTCTGAACTTCATTGACACAAGGCACTGGATGTATTTTGTCCAATAACTTCGAAGGGGTAACATTTTCAGATTTATTTTCGTTCTGTTTAGAAGATCCAGGCACAAGAACATCTTCTTGAAGTGCCAGCATAGCAATTACTTCTTGGGAAACTAGAACCAGCAATAGCGACATCATCTTTTGAACTTTGAGACCAGCAATAGTGGCATTATATCTGGTCATATCATTTTGGAAGAGGAGAGACGTGTATAGACATCTGGAGTCCATGGATTCTGACAAAAAAAGCAGAGTCTGGTATCGCATCAGGTTCAAAAGGAATAGTTCCACAAGTTCCAAAACCACTTTTTCCATTTTCTCCGTTTTCTGACTTACCCCAAGCTAAGTGAAGAAGCGCACCAAACTGCAGCCATATAATCCTTTCTTTTATTTTGAGTAAGCAGAATAGTAGTTCGTTTTAAATAACTTGAAGAAAGGGCGATCTAATGACCGAAGCCAATGACTAGTGTGTGAAGGAATACTCATCAAAGTTGTTTGATTATTTTCTGAGAACTCCAGCATTTCAGCTTAGCTAGTGAGCAATGTATGTCCATTTAAAAGGAGAAGTACCTTCCCTGCTGGTTTTATTGGAGTTAAAGGGGTTTTCAGCCAATTAAAAATAAATCACTAATTACATAGCGTGATTATGATCATATTACCTTGCGTAGTGTCGATACATTTGATCATTACAATGAGATACTCGAACTATCTCTAAACGGAGGCCCGAAAGGGGCTGTAGGGTTACAAAGAAGAAGAAGGATTACAAAGCCAGACTTTGGAGATATTTTTACTTCAGCACCAGGAAGCGAACCGTCACAAAACTCCAGTTTTCGATTCTTTCCTTTTATTATGCAAAAGGTAGCAAAAATGTTCCCTCTCCATTAAAATATGCTTATATTGAGTTGGTCTCAACCTTTTCTCCCGAAGTAACATAAGTCATATTAAGAGCCTTTTAGCCTGTTTTATCCATGTCGAAAATGTCTCCAGATTTATCCATACGATCATTTTTTCCAAAACATTCTTTAAGAGGTTCAAATACGCTTCGACTTCTATTTTATTTAGATCTTTTGCTCCCGTAAATGATACACCTTCAGATTGCTGGATGGTAAGTTCAGGATTGCGCACAAGACAAGAAGGAAATTAGCCGTACCCTGCTTGTTTACTTTCATGCTTGAAATTATTGTCGCGTGTTTCGGTTCGCGGCCAATAATTTTAATGTTCCGGGGTAGTGAAAACACAATGTCTTTTAAATTAACTTAAAAGAGTTTATTCAATTCATCACAAAAATGCACAATAATTCATTTAACACTTTCACTAATTTTAATTTTCACTATTAAAAATCTAACACTTGTCCATAAATGTCTTATCGCAATTGTCTTCTAAATCACTTCACTATTACGAAAATCACTTTTCTATTACTCGAAAGATATCGCTTCCCACACACTTTCGCAGTTCATATCGCGGCCGAAATGAATGGTCCCCCCCATTCATTCAGCTCGCCTTTATATAGGGTCTCTACCTATTCACCCATTTCTCGTACGTTGGCGAATGTTCTACCGAGAGGTACCTGGTAGATTCGAGCAAATTAATGAATGGAGTGACGTCACTTGCAGATGTTGATCATGCTTGTTGGGTTCTCGTGGGTTCGAGTAAATTCATTTGTTGACGTTCTTAATGATTATGAAAACAATTGCGACAGCAGCTCGCAGAATTATTTGTACATGTAATTATTTGTACATGTAACATTATGTTTCAATCGCAATTTTCAGCTTAATAATAAGCCATGGATCGTAATGAGTGCTTAATGGAGGGTGAACCCTCTTGATTGCAATTTTTTAGGGTTTTGTATAATAATTTTACAAAACCCTACTAGTTTCGCGACCAGTCTGTCCATCTGTCCGTCCACCCGTCCGTCCGTCCGTCCATCCGTGTGTCACAGCAGTTTTTCTCGGAAACTACTTAAGCTAGAAGCATCAAATTCAACTAAAAAAAAATTTCATAAGGTTTTCAAGGGGGGTCTCCCCATATAGGAGAGTGACCCCCCGGAAAAATAATTTCATTGAAGGTAGCCGATATGGGTCTTGATGAGAACTTTTCAAAAAAGGTCTTAGTTTGGCAAAATTTGCTTCGAGGGGCGCACAGAGAGGGGAAATACACGAAAAATTTGTATCCCCCCCTCGCGATTGGACACGTGTAATCCGAAAAATCTGAAAAAAATCACGAATATAGGCCTTGGTGAGTACAACAACAACAAATACGTGAGAAGTCACAATTCACTCAACTTTGTTAGTAATAGTATGATTTATCAATTTTATGTTTTCTTGAATAAAATCTTAACGGTACCCTTAAATTAAATTAAATTCAGTACGTAGATGTCTATTTGTAAAATTGATCCATCCTGAAAGTTTCATAAAGATTGAATTATATTTAGCGAAGTTATAGCGGTTTGAATTTTCCTGTATTACTATGGAACAACATGCGCTGCATGTATTACTATGGCAACATATGGCTATGGAACAACATGCGCTTTTTACCGACTCAGTAACAGCATTGCTAGGATTTGAATGAAAATTTCAGGAATGATAGGTGTCATGTATATCTTTGAGAATCGGCTCAGCTAGTGGTATCAGTAATCGTAAAACAAAGTAGTGGCTGTTTTAAATGCGAAGATTGAATAATTTTGAGTTATTTTTTCCCAACTTCAACATTTAAGGTGCATGCTTTGAACACTTGATTCAATTTAATGAATGACTGAAGATGAGTACCTACAATTAATGCTCATAAGTGAGTCAAGGAGGTGGGAGAGAGCTCCTAGCAAAAGGGCTTTGTAACCATTCTAGGATTCGAAAAATTTGGCCATTAATCGATGATAACAGTATAGGAGAGTGTCCCCTGAAAAAAAATTCATCAAACGTAGCCGATATGAGTATGAAATGAAAGTTTTCATGAGAACTTTTCAAAACAGTTGTTAAACTGTCAGTTTTTGCTACAGTGGGAGCACAGGAGGGAAATACATGAAAAATGTGTTTCCTCCGTCGCGGGTGGACATCTGAAATAATTATCAAGGCAGATATTTATGAGTGTAACAATACCAAAAACCTCAGAAGTCGAAATTCGTTCAACTTTGTTAATAATAGTATGGATCTTGGAAATTCATATTTTCTCCAATAAAATCGTCTTTGACATGTTTCTTGATTTGACTCGATCTGGTGACTGCATTTTGCAAATTGAATACAAAACCCTTCTGACATGAGCGTAGGTCTGTTTACCCAACTTGTTTATATGTCCAACGGCTTTTCTTGTTTTCTACTCCTAGCAAAGAGTTTTTTTCCCATGGAACTTTTATTGAAACTTTGTGACTTAATGCGTCTCTTTAGATGGTTTTCAGTATGCCAAATGCTACCGCCTGAATTTCCATTTCCTTGTTTTCAACAGCATTGATTGAATTTTTTAATTTTATTTTCATACCATTCTCCTCTCCCAGGCGTGCGTTTTCTGATATAAAAAGTAGGCATTTACCTATAACATAAAAAAACCAACGGATCAGGGACGCAGCTTTATATTCACAATAATTTTTATAAGTTTCATTAACTTCATGTAAGAAGTATGGTCCTAATAGAAATATAGTAAATCATCCCATGTTTTTTCAAGTGGGCCAACTATCCCAAATGTCACTGATCCATCTATTCCAATTGTCAGGGATAAATTGACCAGCTTCTCTTCAGAAAGACACTACTGGCATGCTATTTTAAGTTAAAATCGCACTCAACTATATACTTGAGTTACAGCGCTAACCGTTCGTCAAAAACCAACTAAACCAAATAAAAATCAAACCCAGTGAAAAAAAAACTTTTCAAGTCACCAAAAGAAATAAATTAAATAGTTTTCCTAGAAGACATATGAAGTTCACAGACAAAACTAAACGTATGTACGTCTGCTTAAGTAGAAAACCACTACATAATGAATGCCGCGCTGCTGTGGCAGACCAGGGAAATATTCGAATGATCCGTTTAAACCAGTGGTCCATATTTTCCAGATTTACCCTATTAAAAACTGCAATTCTGAATTTTTAAGCTAAAGCTAAGCTTAAGAAATATTCCTAGCTTGCTCCAACATTGAAGACCCCTATGACCTGAATCCCGAAACAAATCTACATCGCCGAACCATAGAAAAAAAATATTTCCAGTTTTTAACTCCATCAAATAAAATTGCCAGCATCAATCTCTTTCGTCAATTAAATTGCCCCCACTTTCCACCAGCTCGCAGAATTTGAACTCATACGAGTACCTCCGCAAATTGCAATCTTCTGGACTTTTCAACCAGCTTGGTCCTGTTTACCTGCAAAACGGTATCCAAACAAGTTGAAGTAGCAAGACAGTGCTCCTGCCAAACGGGTTTTGTAAAACAATAAGTAAATCAAACAATATATTATTCATATCAAAACTTGACTACTATACAGATTCCATAAAATAAGCTTGAAATATTATTAGGGCTATTATGTTTTTCAATTCACCGCCATTTTGTTTCAAGTGTTTTGACACCGTAGCTTATTTAGTGCTGATAGCACATCAATATTATAAGCCGCTTCTAATTTTTTTTTATCAAATTCCTATATATTTGTAGTGTCTACGCCCGTTACAAGCGTGTATCTCCCTAGTATCACGTGTCAATGTTGTTGAAATTGCTAGGTAAATTTCTTGAGAGAAATTTACCTATTGCGGTGAGCATCATATATATATATATATATATATATATATATATATATATATATATATAGATATATATATATATATATATATATATATATATATATATATATATATATATATATATATATATGGGATATAACGAAATTTGTGACCACGCTAGAGGTTGCAATTTTGCTTCGATTTTCACCAAATTTTCAGGAAAGTTGTGTTGGGTAATTATCTCGGTTAAGTTCATGAACCAGCTATATCGGCCGGGCAAAAACAAAATGGCGGCCATTTTAGACAAAAAATTTCGATTTCTGTTCTGACCAAAGTATAGCTCCGATTTGGATGAAATTTGGTACAAAGGTTCATTGATGTATGCGATGAATCTCGCAATAAAAAATCCAAAGTCGGTACGGCAGAAACAAAATGGCGGCCGCTCAAAGGTCGAAAAACGTGCAAAATTTTGTTGTTTTAATAGTGGTCAAAGCTTTCAACAGATTTTCATGAAATTCGGTAGTTTGATAGAGATTGTAAGTATCTAAAGAATTGCGTAAAAAAACTGGAGGTCAGGTTGCAAAAAACCAAATTGGCGGCCAGTTGAAGGTCCAAATTTCAAAGGCTTTTAAAAGTCGCAATTTTGATCCGACATATATGAAACTTGGTTTCAAGATAGACATTACTTGGACCTACAGTCTTTGATATTTTGCTGATCATGCATTTGCAAATTTCAAAATGGCGGCCGTTTAAATGTGCGTTTTTTTCATGTTTTTGTGGCCCTCTAGCGGTCACATTTTCCAACGGATTTTGATGAAACTTGAGATTATGAATCCTTGTACTATGTTCTTGTATTTTGCTGGAAATTATTAAAATTGAATGAAAAATAAAAAAGTCGAAAATTTAAAGCCTAATATTTTCAGCTGCCATTTTCTTTAAAAATTGAATTATTTTGCCCTGTCTAGAGTGAAACTCCTATTTGAACGAGATAGTACATTGATTGATGAGGTCCTAGCATACAAAGATTTAAAATAATCCAAAATCAAATGCATGCATTCAAAATGGCGGCCCCCAAAGGTCCGAAGGCAAGCGCAATTCGCTATTTTAGTGCCAACTGCAATAATTTTTTTTTTTCATTGAAATGTTTTAAATGACTTTACTTGAAAGAACTTATAAACCAGATCATTTTTAAGATATTGTATAATATTTTTAACAATACCCTAAAAAATTACAAAAATCGCGACTTGTCTGTCTGTCCGTCCCTCCGCCCGTTTGTTCGTGCGTCATAACAAGTTTTCTCGCAAACCACATGAGCTAGAATGAGGAAATTTTCTACGTAGGTCAAAAGTGGTGCCTCTTGAAATTTGCAGTGCAAGAAAATATTTTAAGGTATTTAAGGGGGGTCTCCCCATACAGGGGGATGGCATACATTTTTTTTTATTTCTGTAGCCCTCTAGCAGCCAAGATTCTCAACAGATTCCGTTGAAACTTGAAATTATAAGTTATTAAGGCAAGTTAATTTAATTTGATTATGCAAATCGAATGACAAATAAAATGTCGAAAATTTACAGCTTAATATTTTTAGCAGCCGATTTCAATAAAAATCGAAATGACGGCCCTCATAGTTCAGAAAAAAATTGAAAATGTATATATTAATAGCAATGCAAGTGCTGATTAAACTTTTATGGAAATCTTTTGAAATTAACTATTCGAGCTATTTAAGCCTTTGTGTGGTTACCACTGTGAACTGTGTAAACAGCAGATGCGAGAAGGGCGAAACCGGTATTTATATGTTTACAACAATATGTAATCCATACGCATGCAACTCAATTTAATTAGCAAAATATTTGCGCCCCGATAAAAGGTTTCTAAAAACGAACGTGGCCAGATTTTTTTTATGTTAATAAATACCCATGTGGTACTACGAAAATTGCAGAAAGAAGTTTAGGAGTAGGCAAGCCAAATTCTTTTTCGAAACTTTACGCTACATACGAGAAATTTACCTTTCCGGCTGGTGCTGCCAACGGGGATTTTAAATATTCAATCGGCTGTAATTAAGCTGTTTATAGTTCAATTATTGTGAAATTTTCAAAATACATAGAATTACTTTCAAGAAACTTAAATTGTAGTTGTTGGGAAATTTAAGGGTCCCATCTTGATTTTATAGGCCAAAATATAAAACTTATGAAATGTACTATTATTAACAAAGTTGATCGAATTTCAACTTCTGAGGTATTTTTTGCCCTTGTACCTCTGAAGTCTCACTTTTGTGATTCGTTTCAGATTTTCTGGGTCAAAGGTGTACAATCGCGAGGAGGGGGACCCAAAATTTTCGAACATTTTCCCTTCCGCTGCTCGTCTTAAACCAAAATTTGTTATTTTAACACCTGTTTTGAATAGTTCACATCAATACCTTTCATTTGGTACCTATATTGCCTTCTTGCAATAAACATTTTCTTTTCAGGGGCCACTCCCCTATTTGGGAGACCCCCTCAAACACCTTATAAATTTCTTATTGTGAAGAGGGCATGATTTTACAAAACCCTAATAAGTATTTTCAGTTTTGGCCTCCATCAAATAAAACTGCCAGCATCTGTCTCTGCACCAAAAAAAAATTTCAGCGTTAATTTCACATTATTTAATTGTCCCCACTTTCCATCAGCTTGCAGAATTCGAACTCATACGAGTACCTCCACAAATTGCAATCTTCTCAACTTTTCAACAATCTTTGGTCCTGTTTACCTGCAACATCATATCCAAAAAAGAGGAGTAGCGCCAAATCCGTGGAGTAATATGCCTTTTCCTTAACAGCTTTAAATATTCTTCTCTCATGGCATATGTAATATGCTCTACTTTTTCTGGATTTCTTTCATTTTTAACTTGTCTCCATTTTTGTACAATTGTGTATTTTTCGTCGTCTTTTCACCTTATAATGTCTTTTTCTTAACCTGTGGCTGAGAAAATTTTGAGAGATAGTTGATGTACAATAATATGGTGAGTCAGTGTCGTTGGTCAATGGAAGCAGTTATGGATTACGCGTTGATTTTGTGGCCGGTGCTTCGTTCATTAATAATGAATAAATATAGTAATTAATGTTACCCTCGACTTGAGGGCACTCCGGTTGAGGTTTCTGCGGGCCCCAGTTTCACTCCCCAGAGACGGGAATAGGTGCCATTCGCTTTCATCCTAAACCCTTCCTTCAACCAACAAGCAAGTGGACGGCTTAATAGAGTTTTTCTGCTAACATACCTATATTTCTGCTAATACATAAATCGGAACGAGTCCTAAACACCCCACTCAAACTGGAAGATAGGAAACATCTCGAAATTTTACCCTCCTGGACAGGAAACCACCTGCTGCCGTTCACATGTGCTTACCGATAAAAGATCTGCATTTTTAAGTTTACCACCTTGTGTCACCCACGAGTCAAGTTCACATTGCCAATAATTTAACCACTTTTCCACAATTTAAAAGCAAAATATGCAAACATGTATTTTCAATTGTAATTCAATAACAGTTTAAATAATTCAACTGACTATTTAGGTACGTATGTAGGGGGGCTACCGATATTTCCGCCACAAATCTAAAGTATCTGCTTGTCACCGCCAACTCAAAAACTTCAGCTTTCTACTATGTAATTAATTCAGCGAAGAGTATCCTCGGCGATGCCTCAGATACATTGTATCTAGTATTCAACTTAACTTTTCACATTCCGTGGCCACTAATTTTCAGCGATTTTTTTGTCTACAGATAACTCGTTTAATCGTTTCAAACGGGGATCTGTTAAATTCTTTTCGAGGAAAATTAACTTTCTTTTGACCATACGCAATCCGTCAGTGGCATACAAACTATTGTCGTATCGGGAAATTTAAATGTAAGTTTTCCTTCATCTAGTACTATAAGTAAATTCGCCTACGAAAGTGCGAAAGTGACTGACACTCTGTCAGTGTTTGCTTTCGATTGTTTTGGTTCTTTTGATAAGTCTGATCTGTGAGTAGAATGTTTTAATAACAACAAAAGAGCTCTTTATGTCTCACCCAGTTCTTATGGATACCCTTGCCTCTCGAGCTTGTAGTGAAACGGTAACAAACAGATAAATTACTAAGTTCACCATCGATTGGAAAATTTGATCTTTGAACTGAGACTGTCGAATTTGGTTGTCAGTTCTGTGCAGCTTGTTAACAATGTTTACACAAATTCTACCAGGCTTATATCATAACGTACAATTTAAGTAAGCTCACGAAGGATCACTCGCAATGTTGGTAAAAACGATGCATTAGGAACTCCTGATAAATTTCTGCTAAATGTTTAGCAGATTCCTTGGGTTTAGTTTTGAACATTGTTAGCAGAAATTCCCATATTGTTAGGGTTCCTGGCAGTAGACAGTACATTTTGTACAACATATCAGTGCATACTATATAAAATATCTGGTTGTAAGCTCAACATTTCTTTGAGGCAGGACATATAAAATTTAAACAGCAGTTTTTTTAAGCTACATTTAAACCAATGTCACCAAAACTGCCTGGCCCCGAGCCGTTTATCAAATAATGTTGAAGCAAATGTATGTGTATAACTCTTAAGCTAGCTTCGTCAGCTTTCCGTTGTAATTCTAGACGTGATAATAAGAGACCTTGAACTTCACGAATACCTAAAGTGGTCGAGAGCAACTTCAAAAAGCTCCGGGTCGAACAATTTCTCTACTGCCGTTGGTTCAATTGTTTCTTGCACATACTTTTCGACAATGCGGAAATTTTTTGCATAGTATGATTGAAATTTGAATGTGTGTCCCTGTGCAAGGCATTGTCATTGGAATCATCGTCATCCAAAGACTCGCAACCGGATTGGACTAGCAAGATTAATTCTGGCTGTAACATTGACTTTGGTGATACTTTTGTTCCAAAAACTTTGCATATATTCTCGACAAAAAGAGCGCAGTCCACATTATCTACTCATACTCACTCGTGTGCAGCATTGTCCACATATATTTTTACAAAAATTTCAGGCCACGACTTCTAACTCTGGTAGCCATGTGCTAGTAAGATCGACGTATATACGTCTGCAGTGGGATTTATAGAACCTTAAAGTGCGTGCTGATCATCTCATTTGAGTATGGATATCAATTATGATGTAACGACATCGTTGCAAAACAAGGTAGGTCACAAGTTGACCAGTTACATAAATGTCCGATAGTGAACAATTGGTCTATCGTCGGTCTACCTGTTCTAAAGTCACCTCAATACTCTCCAATAATACTATTGGCGTATGATCTGATTTTGTTTTCTTAGATTTCCGAAAATATTTATTTCGCCGTGCATAGTAGTGCTATGCCTCTATAGTTTTTGCACTGTAACTTGTCATCTTTTTGTGGAAAGGATATATTATTGATCGGTTCCACTCGTTTTGCATAAGTTCTTTTTGCCAAATGCATTGGATGACTTTGTGGATGGCTTTCTGAACACTGCTGCCACCAAATTTTATAAGCCCCACTGGAATCTCATTGAAGCTCAGTGCTTTATTATTCTTTCGAGCTTAGATAGTAGAACAAACTCTATCCAGAATAGATGAAGCTAACGGACATTTTCCAGGAATACATATAGGCTCTGATGTTCTGGAGCTTTGCGGAGGACTCTTGAGGCTCTTGATATATGATGCCCATCTTTTCTTAATCATATATTCATCAGGGATGATGCTGCCGGTGTCATCTCAACAGAGCGTATTGTTCAGTTGATAGTCACGTTTCGGGCTTTTCACTACTTGGTATGCTTGTCTTATGTCTTACAGTTTCATTGGACAGGTCCTTTTTGCCAGTGCAAGGTATACACTGCTTAATTCGCTTGCACGATTTTACAGATAACACGGCCTGACGGAAACCAAAGAGGGTCTTAAACTCCAAAGAGTTGTGAATATGAGGAATGAATATGAGGATGTTCATTTGAAGGTCCGCGCAGATATATTTCAAAAAGTAAAGTATTAAGATGAACATTCAAGTTTAAATCTATAGAATACCATTCGGTAATAGAAATGCAAAGTTTCATCTACAAAATAGTGAATACGATAAGCCAAGCATATAAAGGATGATTCATTATGAGGTTTGATTTCAATAGGCTTTTTTGACACGCTTGACTCCTGTCAAATTGTAACTTAATTTTTATTTGATATAGCTTGACAAATCAGCATGAAAGACTTATACTGCAACAAGGTATCCAAATTGTTCATCTGTATTACAAAAAGGCAGCGTTCTGCAAGAAATATTTTTCGTGCCCTTAGAGAAATTTATGATGTGCATTGTCGACCTACCAAAACAATGTAAGTTCCCAAAACCAGTCGAGTGAACCTTGTTCTACTGTTTGTCTTGACAGCTATTTTGCTCTTACCTATTGATGCGGTCATCAGATATTACTCTGTCACATTAGTCAAGCACACGAACTCTGATGGCCAATATTATCTTCAATACCTACACTCATTAATAAACAGGAATAGTTTTATTTCGCTTGGCCTTAGATTTCATTTGATGTGTTGATTCATATAACTAGTACTACTAGCCCAGTCATATTAGGGCTTTCACCTCGGAATGAAAGATAATAAGCTGCAAATTGGTATGAACCTTTGTTTTGTCATTCTAAATGTTGTCTCAAAAGTCACAATTGTTATCGTGTTCGCGTCTCAAGATATTCAAGGTCAAAGGTCACAAAAATCGGTTTTTCGCGAATATCTGGCTTCCTATCGGTTAAATGAGATTTGCATTTATTATAAAAGTTGTAGGCTATAAAATTCCCTACAACTTTTGTTTAAACTTTTTTTTCATACGACCAACCGTTTTGAAGGTAGAGCGCGAAGAGTGCACATCGTACAGTCATATACGGCCTAATGCAAGGTCAAGCGTGAGTTATGGTTATCAGTACGTTATAAAGTCAATTATTTACTTGGAAATTATAATTATTAAACAATGCCTATTATTTATGTACTAACTATTAATTATTTATATTTAATTAAAGTAAGTAACTTGATTATTTATACATAATTATTCATATTTAACTATTTAAGTATAAAATATTATTAATTCTGGATTATATATTTTAGTTTTATTTTAAGTTAAAATGATAGTAAGAGTATATATTTTACACATATTTTTATTTATTATTAAATACGGCATAATATACATTTATCAAAATGTGAGTTCAAATATCAAAAGTATCTTTGTTGATTTTAATTGTAATGAAATTGGAAATGGAAGCTAATTATCTTCTTCTTGTTCGTCGTCTTCTTCTTCTTGTCGCTCAAAAATGTTCGATTCATTGTCATCATCCTCATTATCTGTCATGTTCATCTCCAAACCTTCCAGAATATCGGGATCATATGTATTTTCTTCATCGGGATTACTTGGATACAGTGAAGCGTTGAGGCAAGCTTGTCCGTTGCACTGGCCGCAAGCTAAAGAACATTGTAGCCCTGATTTTCTGCATCCACAGCGGGAACCACAACCATTTTTGCAATTGCAAAATATTACGTTTAGTAGTTCGGCTGGTGCTGGAGGTAATAACGTTCGTATGGGCTCCAGGATTTCATTTTCAAGCATCCAGCCCCATTCTTTAGGTTCTAAGTCCTTCCCTAACCACGTTTGAATCTGGTAGTAGGCACGTTTTATGTGTTGATGAGCTGCTACACTTGTTGGTGGAAGTGTTGACAGTTGTACAGGTTTATTTAGTTTTGTAAATTTGATGAATTGCGTGTAGCGGAAATGATCAATGTTGTCCTCAGATTTTGGAGCATTATATAATGCCAACAAGATGCGCACTCCATTTTCTAATAATGTTTGTTTTGGGCAGTTTTCTTGTTGAAATACTTCCACCAGTTTATCTAAATCAGGAATTTTTTCCAATGCTCTAGTAACAGTTTTTTTTCCTTTTTTAAATAGCGCAGAAGTCGTGTCACAGCCACTGAATGCGTGTAAAAATAAAATGTGCTTTTTAGTACGAGGATATTGGTCAAAACTTTTAGTAGAATATATTTGTGTTTTGACATTGCCTTTGCCAACTTTTTTCAAAAAAATTTCCTGATGATGTGACTGAGTACGTCCAATTAAAATAACGAGCAAATCGATATCTTCTCCTATGATGACAGCAGTCTTTTGATGTTCTGATAAGGCAATAGCTGTGTCAGTGATGAGTTAAATATGAATAATTATATATAAACAATCAAGTTACTTACTTTAATTAAATATAAATAATTAATAGTTAGTACATAAATAATAGGCATTGTTTAATAATTATAATTTCCAAGTAAATAATTGACTTTATAACGTACTGATAACCATAACTCACGCTTGACCTTGCATTAGGCCGTATATGACTGTACGATGTGCACTCTTCGCGCTCTACCTTCAAAACGGTTGGTCGTATGAAAAAAAAGTTTAAACAAAAGTTGTAGGGAATTTTATAGCCTACAACTTTTATAATAAATGCAAATCTCATTTAACCGATAGGAAGCCAGATATTCGCGAAAAACCGATTTTTGTGACCTTTGACCTTGAATATCTTGAGACGCGAACACGATAACAATTGTGACTTTTGAGACAACATTTAGAATGACAAAACAAAGGTTCATACCAATTTGCAGCTTATTATCTTTCATTCCGAGGTTGACCCCTTTTTTTTACCTAATATGACTGGGCTATACGGCGGTAGACGCAAACAAATGGTCGCGAATAAACAGTCGTCAAATTAATTGTTTTCGTATTAGTTTAAACTTACTGATGTGTGAATGTGTAATAACGATCCTGACTCTTTTTGTTATGTTTGTGGAGAATTAAATTTCAAAAAACAAAGACGAAATTCCACTAAATATGTGATGGAGAGTAATCGTCAGCATTTTGGTTTCCCTGTTGATCATCGAGACAAATCTTTGGCTCCCTATAGTTGCTGCATAGCGTGTGTTAAGAATTTGAGTGATTGGAAGAAAGGGTATAAAAATTACATATGCCGTTTGCTGTACTCATGATTTGGACCGAACCAAAAGATCACGTTACAGTCTTTTTATATCGGTAAGACAAAAATTATAGATATAAAAGGTATTCATGCTAAAAAATCCAGTGAGTTACTTTTATTTGCAGTCAACTAAGAGACCTTTATAGTGACAATTTACCTATACCAGTTACATTTGTGTCCGTTACGATTAACCACTTCAAATGAATCGCGGGCCGTTGATGATGGTGAATTTGAGTTTGTAGAAATTTCAAGCAAGCTACACTTGATAACTCAAGAAGACCCAAACGACTTGGTTCACGACTTAAATTTGTCAATGAAGCAAGATCTCGTTGAAAAGAATGGAATTCACTACATCATGAAACTAAAATAAGCCATTTCGGATCATACTTTTCTCAAGATGGAGAGTTGCTGTATTGTAATGATATAAATGGAGTAATGGAGCATTTAACAATCGAATTGGTGTTTATTCATTGGCGCTTCCAAAACTAGCTTAAAGGCAGTTTCACTGCATAACGGAAATGCATTTCTTTCTGTACTTCTAGTCTATGCTGCAAATATGAAAGAAACCTATGAAAACATGAAGTTATTAGTGGAAAAAATCAAATATAATAAATATTCTTTCAAAATCTATGATGACGTTGCCGTTGCCCTATTACTCGGACTTCAGCTGGGTTATACCAAATCCTGCTGTTTTCATTGTGAATGGGATAGTCGGGACAGAAGAAAACAGTATCATTAAAAAAACGTTGGCCTCCGCGAACACTTTTCAACCTGGACAGAAAAATGTGAAAAATCTTCGTCTGCCGTCTAAAGTTCTTCTTCCACCATTGCACATTAAATTCGGCCTAATAAAAAATTTTGTTAAGGCAATGGGTCGCAATGGAGGCCGATTTTTGTATATAAAAGAACAATGCCCTTCAAGAAAATTCAAAAAAATAAAGCAAAACGTAAGCAATGATTTGCATCAATTGTACAAGAAGTTAAAATTTTCATTGTATATCATCCATACAAAGCAACGTAGCAATTGGAGCTCCATAATTATTACATGAAAATAGTTTCGATACTATCTCAAAGTTTCTTTAAATATCGTTAAAACTAGTAAACCTCTTGGGATGAATTGAAGTGCAAAAATATCCCACTAATGCTAACATGTACTGTCAAGCCATTTTCTATATATTCAAAGCTTGTACAACAGATAAAACTAAGTATTTCGCTATTAATCACCTTCCTCATGTAGTGAAGTTGACATGAAATATTTCGACAATATTATTGCCAGACATTTTTTAACAAAATGTTCTTGCCTGTACTCGTATAGTATACAGAAATTATATTCCTGGCTTACAGCTAATTTCATTGAAACATTTTCGTCGCCAAGAAAACTTTCTCACCTTTCTTGACCCCAAGGTATGATACTTTCCTCACCCTACATTATTTGACTTTTCTTTTTATTTTGAATTTATTACGGTGGCCTAACTTGAGAAAGGGACATAAAACTTTTTATCCATTTGTCTTTAATAACAACTTTTCTCATTTTGTGAAAAGGATACTGTAGCGATATAACTTCTAAAATTTTTAAGTCTTAAGCTGGGTTTTACTAAGACCAATGGATTTACCTTCGTATTTTCGAAATTAACAAGAGGTTAGATTAAGTACCTGACTAATGTGCCAACATCGTGGAATATTTGAATCAATGTAGAGACTCAATCGTGGAGCCAGAGAACTTTGAAGAAAATTAATTAATACTTCACAATTAAAAGGGATTGCATTAAATTGAACCACGTTCAATTACAAATAACACTGACAAATAAATTTTAAGTTATAGAAATTTTCTGTAATATTTTAATCGACTTCGACGTATTTTGGTATGCTAGTTTTTAACATCACTCTGGGGTTTCATTTCATAAAAACGCTGCAAGTGTGTTTTTTTGAGTTACTAAAATTCTTTTCTAGGGATGATCAGCTCGAGAGAAAATCGGATTCCACTTTGCAATGAGATGTTGGTGGCTACAGGACTGGCCAGATTGAGTTTTAATTTCCAGGAAAGCTGGAAAAAAGCTGACTTTGCATCCAAATTCAAGAAACTTGCGGATAATTAGGCACTTATCACCTTTCAAAGAGTCCAAGGCCATGTTAAAATGCAAGGCAACTCATTTCACTCAAAAAAAAAAAATTGCCTTCCTATCGTGAGAATCAATCCCATATCAAAATTCAGTACGATTGTAGATAATTAGACACTTTTAAATTTTTCAAAAAATTAGGATTAGCCAGTTCCCGAAATTTGAGAAGGCCAGAATCAGCCACTTCTTTCTCTGAGGGCCAGGATTGGCTTCTATGGGTGTCACTATGACAACACATTTTATTTTGAAGGCATAGATATGCACAATAATACGTTCCAAACAGCATCACAGGTATATTAGGTGCAAGGCTTGTAGTAAACTGTAGTGTCTATGACTGTGCAGATGTGTGGAACAATTTTCGAGGATTCATTTTCCCAGATACTTGTTTAGTACGATGCATTTACCAATGTAAAAGCACTGTAGATACATCACATATCTGCGTTAACGCTCGTTGTTTCGCAAATATCGTTTGACTTACGCGTGCATGCATATACAGGGTGGTCCAACCAAAACGTACGATGTTAATTGTTAAAAAAACAAAAAGTTTTCAGAGAATAATGTAATATTTTTCATTGTGTTAGAAAGATCTATGATAATTAAGTGTGTAACAAAATATTGCCCAAATGCTCGCCATGGCTACGGTGGCATACTTTTATCCGACGGCCTATATTTTGAATGACTCTAAGACATCATCGAGGTTCAATGCCGTTAATGTGCTGAATTATCTCATCCTTTAGCTCTTGAATTGTTCTTGGCTTATTAACGTACACTTTTTCTTTTAAATATCCCCAGAGAAAGAAGTCCAACGGTGTCAAATCACATGATCGTGGCGGCCAATTAATATCGCCACAATGTGAGATAAGACAGCCATTGACTTTCTCGCACAAAAGAGCCATTGTTTCGTTGGCTGTGTGGAAAGTGACAGCATATTGCTAGAACCACATATTGTCCAGGTCCATAACCTAAATTTCTGGCCACAAGAAATCCATTATCATCTCGTAATAGCGAAGACCATTCACAGTAACTGCTTGGCCCTCCTCAATTCCGAAGAAGTGCAGCCCGATGATGCCGCCAGCCCATAAACCTTACCAAATAGTCACTTTTTACGGATGCATCGGCTTTCAACAATCACTCGTGGATTCTCATTTGCCCTAAAGCGGCAATTCTGCTTGTTAACGAGTCCGCTGAGGTATGAGTGTACCTCGTCGCTGAAGAAGATTTTCTTTGTAAAGTCACCATTCCCTTTTGTCTGTTCATCCAACCATTCGGCGTATTGCCGACGCTTGAAATGGTCAGTAGACTTGAGCTCTTGAATCAATTGAGTCTTGTAAGCATATTAGTTCGAATCTTTATTCAAAATTTGTAACAGTGATGTTTGTGAGATGTTCGATTGTTGGGTTCGAGGACGAGTCGAGGTTGACGGCTCTTCTGCCACACTATCGCGAACAATAGCAATGTTTTCAACAGAACGAACTGGGCGAGTATGCACAGGTGATTTGAAATTTCTTACAGACCCGATTTGTTGAAATACACAAGCTAAATGATAGCTCAATAACGACCACATACATGTCAGCGCTGGGCAATTGCATCAACATATTCCCACAGGTGGGAGAAAGTAATGACGACATCAAAATCATGTGGAAGACAGTAAAAAATGCAGTGACAGAAGCAGCCACAGAGGTCTTGGGGCACCAGGTAAAAAGAAGCAGGAACGACTGATATGTCGAAGAATGCAAATAAGCGATTCAAAAAGGAAACAGGCGCACAAAGAATACATCCAGCTACCAACTCAGTCCAAAGAAGAAAAATATAAAAACCTTGGACATCGAGTCAAAAAAATGTGCCAAATAAAGAAACGAATGACAATCAACATGAAGATCCAACAGAAAAATCAAAACATATAGTCAAAACAGTGTATTCCTCTATCAAATAACTAAGAGATGGCTTCAATCCACAAACAAGTCCTTATAAAAGTGTACAATGAGCAATCGATATTAAAAACAGATGACTGCAATATATTCAGAAGCTATTCAGAGCGTTCACAACAATGACCGAAGCCACGATCATTTCTGAAGCAATGCAAGAGGTTCCAACCTTGCCACCAACCAGAGACGAAGTGCAGGCAGCAGTACCGGAAGACCTTCAGAATTGCTCCAGAGTGGGGGCCCCCATCCAAATAACCTTATGCATTGGCTGATATGCAGAATATGGTCTCCAAAATCATAGACAGAAAATTAAAGCCGTACAATGAAAATATTATAGGAGAGTATCAGGGAGGCTTTTGAGTTGGATGGTCTATAATAGACCAAGTATTCTCAGTAAAGCAGGTGCTCGAAGAGTGCTGGAAATATAACATCGATGTGCACCAACTCTTTGTAGACGTTAATGTAAACAATCGTTGAGGGTTTTTATTATTTTTCTGCTCCCATATTCAGCGTATATGAACATTAATAAATATGTTTTACTTTGAGAGTGTTGAAATCAGGGTAGTTTACTCTAATTTGTAATTTTTTGGAAAGTCTTTCTAATTGAACCACCCTAAGACCGAAGAAGGTAGTTATCTAAAGAAGGCCCCTTTATAATCAGACCGGTCTATTTAAAATTTTTCGGTTCTTAGGTGATTGAAGCGTGATTTCAAGTTTTTGATCACTCATTCAATGGTCAAGTGGCCGCAGTTACAATGTTGTGTTTCCCAGAAAAATTTTCAAATGAAAATTTTTGTGGCCACTCATTACGTGACAAGATGCTTATCTGCAAGAACAAAAACTATTTGGTTTTGTTTTTGAATTTTTGTGTGAAAGATGTGTAATCACTTCTGGAATATGGCAGAATTCATTCACGGCTATTTGTTGCTCTTCCAGATAATATTTGATGTTCTCTCGGCATTCATATTCTTGTAAGCTCTGGGCTTGGTTGGTTTACCTATTGAGGAAAGAGAGGAAGTTGTTTCTTTGATTTCACTTACCATAGTGGATTACTAAAGCAGACCTGCAAATAATTAAGGATAGCTATTTTTGCCTATAGCATTGCAGAGTGATGCAACTATCAATAACTGACAAATTTTCACCACTATAAATCTCATTTTTGAAATGCAGAGAATTTGCCGGAGTTGCTTGAAAAACAGTGCAGTTTCGTCCAAATTGGATTTTATTTTTTACTTCAGAACCAGCATAAATTATTTTCAATGTTTTCTTATGTTCTTGCAAGTGTTAGTGCTTATATCTACTCCTTAACCACTTAGGGCTTAAAAGCAATATTGTGCATTGCCTTAAAGGCTTCAAGCTATTCATTAAAAATACTTAAATTTTCAACTTGAAAATTTTTCAAATTCTCAAGATTCTTAGTCTGAAGAATTGTTCATGAGATCAGTTTTTTCTCTGGGAAATGAAAATGATTTGAACGGCAACATGTTTGTTTTGGCAAAAGACAAATAAAGTTCATACTCAGTATTTTTTGAGGAACACGATCATCTTCAATGCACTTGATACACTAATCCTTTATGCTCCATTTCTATCTGTGGTTATCGTTACACCCAACTGGACTATAGCAGATAATTCAACTAGTGTCAGTCAGTCCTAAATTACATAATAATTGATCTTAGACTAGGTTAGGTTAGTCCCTGCTTGTTATTGGTTGATTTTAAGGAGTTCAGGGTACTATCAGTGTTCATCTATCCTGTCGAGCAATTTTTGTTGCACGGTCTAGTATATATTTATCAATTTTTGAGATTCTCCTAAGGGCCTTGTTTTGCAGCTTTTTTAATAGATATTGAGCTCTGGCAGAAGACTATACAGCCAAAGAGAAGAGAGGGTCTTATAATTTGTTTATAGATGAGGAGCTTATTTTTAACGTTTAGTTTTCCTGAGTTTAAGATGGGATACCGGGAGGATAGTATACCTAAACAATGTTGTCTCTTGTCAGTCTGTCCATATAATTTTAACCCTAGGTACTCGTATTTTGTTGTTCTGTTCATAGTATTGAGGAGTTTATTTGGTTCATGTTGTGGTCTTCTTGTAATAAAGATGGCGTGTTTCTTGTCAGCGTTAGTTTTTATCTTCCACCTTTGAAAATACCCTAAAAGAATTTCAATGGATTGTTGCAGATTTTAAACTATGGCTTCTGCTTGTCATGAGATTTAATAATATACAAGTGTTCGCGGCATATAGGGAAAGTTGAACACTGTTGGGCAGACGTAGAAAGTCCACAGTGTACAGAGTGTATAGTAGTGGGGAGAGTGGTGATCCTTGTGGAAAACCCAGCTTGAATCGGTCGTATGGTTTATCGTCAATGTTGAAACGAAAAGATCAGCCCTGTAGGAAAGAGTTGATAGTTTTTATAAAAGGTAGTGGAATGAAAAATTGATGCATTTAAAAAATTAGCCCTCCATGTCAGACTTTGTCAAAGGCTTTTGCTATGTTGAACATAACGAGACTGGTTGACTTTTTGCGATTTAACTCATTTCTCATATGTTGGACCACCCATTTTAGTAAGAGTTCAGTGGAGTGTCCTGCTCGAAAGCCATATTTTTCTTTGGGAATATATCTTTGTCTTCAATATATTCAGTCAAACGAGTTAAAAGTGCTTTTCCCGTGAGTTTAGAAAGAGAAGAACGAAGCCATATTGGTCATCAATTTTGCGGGATACAAAGTCTTTATTTGATTTTGGGATGACTATGATGATTGCACTTTTCCAGAATTTAGAGAATTTACGTAAGCAAAAAATGGTAATCATAATGTCCGTCTAGGTTTGAAAGATGTTGCCTGGTATCCATTTTAACATGGTATTCATAAAAAAATCAAAGCCTGCGGGTTTCCGTTTATTTAGCGTGCTTATTATGTCTTTTAATTCAGTTAAGTCTAGTTGACGTATTTTGTTAGTATCTTGTATCTGTAAAGCTGGCAGTCTTTACATAGAGAACTCAATTTTTCAGATTCAGGATTCTCCTCAGGTGAGTTATTCACACAGAATTACAGTTCAAGAGTGGCCTCAAATGCTTCAGATATTTCTGTGCGGTTGTATTTAAAGCCATTTGGCCGGTGAATGGGAGGGATATTTATGGTGTTTTTCAACGCAAAGTATTTTGAGAGATGCCAGAAGTTATTGTAATCAGGTTTAAGGTTCTGCAAAAATCTTTCCCATGCAGTGTTGTGCAATTCGTATCTGATCACGTATTTTATTGATTAACCGGTTGAATTTGATTTTTAATCAAAGATCACCCTTTTCCTAGCTTGTCTCTTTTGTTGGTTCCTCCTCCATATCAGGTTCCTCCTCCATATCACGGAGTTCATAGGGACTGTGTTTCCTTGCCGGACTTTGGACTGTATTGTTTTCCTTGGTAAGTAAGGTTTTGCTGGTAAATTTTTTAATGCTTCCGTCAACATTACGGGCTGATTTTAATAGCTGTGTGAGGCTTTCTGAGGCCAGGATATCTGTAAAAGCTTTCTAATTTGTAATCTTCCTTACTTTTAGAGGTTCATCTACGAAGGTATCCTCTATAAAAAAAGTTCACCAGTTTGTGGTCAGAAGATAACTTATCAAGTACCGTTGTTCAGATATCTTGGTAAAAGTCTCGTCAGATTCCAAAGCCTAGGATGTTACCAGAAGCTCGACCATAGTGCGTTGGTTCGTTTAACGTATGTAATCTACCATCAATATCTGTGATGAATCTGTCAAGCTCTACCCCAACTCTATTGCTTCTCACAGCATCCCAAGATTCAGCACCGAAAGTTGGCCTCCCACCTCAAAAAGGGAGTATGGGTCTTGATAGAAAGTCTCACTTCGAGAGGGTTGGTCAATGACATGACTACAAATTTAAATGAGTTTGTTTTTATTTTAATTGCTGTTGCCTCTACGCGTTATAGTTGTTGGGTTTGAATTAGGTGGTGATTTACATTTCTTATCGTTCCACCTCCCCTTCCTTTCAGTTTATCCTTTCAGTATATATGATAGTAAGGGAAGGGAAGGTAGGTTCCCGGCTTCAAAAAAGTTTTCTGGATAAGAATTATTCCAAAAATAAAGTCTACTATAAATTTCCTAAACTCAGCAATGCTTTGTTGTAGGGAGTTTGCATTCTATGTGAGTATGGAAATATGCTTCAAGGGGGAAGTCGTTGAGTGTTTTCAGTTAGGTTTTGCAACGTCAAGAAATGCTTCATCATTAGGAACATCATTTTTTGTATCATTTCATTTTGAAAAAAAATCGCTCTGCACTTAGTGGAATGAATGTGGTTTGTAGCTTGGAAGTAGTAGTCCTAATGGTGGTTAGTTCGGAGGTTCACACTGGGTTGTTATTTGTTTTGGGCAGCAGTTTACGAAAAAAATCTCCTAACGTTTTTGGGACATCCTACGTAGTTGATGGGGCACTCTTCTCTACAAACAATGGATATGGGTTTTTCGTTGGTTTGTTTTTTGCAGTGTGTAAAGCGATGAAGGCCATCATCATCGAATATCACGATTTCAATAAAGTTAAATTGCCTATTGAAAATCCATAGAAAATTAACAGTACGCATAATCTTCATAGAATCACATTATAATAAGCAAGTTTACAACACATCAAGAAAAATATGCGACTAAAAAAGATATTCAAATTTGGAATATATTTTTCAGAGAGCGGAAAAACACGGAGGATTCACATAAATCTAACCGTAATTTGAATCGACAAACTTTAACAATCAAAATACATTTTTCATTCCAGGTTTTATTACCTCGTGCAGAATTCAACGCTAAAACATCAATTCTCAATCGCTTATCTCTCTGTCATCGCTTTCATGTTGTCCGCACGATGTATAACGATCAAATTATCCTTTTGACACATACACTCGCGAGGCGTGTATCGTATACAAAAATAGGTTGGCTGAACTATGCAACGTGTAAATATAAGGGCGTCAGCGCGAAACCTGTTTGACTATGGGTGAGTACCATTCCCGTGTGAAAAAGTGCAATTGTATTAATTTTAATATATACATAACATATGTAGATATAAAACATATTGCAATCGCACATGGACTTGACTCTGTAATTTTCTGATCCTCAATGTGTGGTCAAATTTATGAAGAGAAATTCGTATGGCAAATAGTATGGAAGGCATCAGATGGCGTCCAATTTCAAGCTGCCTAATTTGTAGAGTGTCCTAATCAACAGGTTTCACTGTACTACATTGAATCGCTCAAGGAATTTGTGATTTCAGGATAATTTTTTGCATTATAGATAATATTGAGTGCTCTATAGCAACTTTGTATTTAGCAATATATGTGTTGTTGTAGAACCTGAAATACTTCTCTTTGATATTAGTCTTTATGCTTGTAATATTGAGTAGCTCTTCTATAAACTGCCAGCTGTTATTGAGTTAACGGTTTTTTACGGTGATGATCTTCATCTAACTAACCTTTTTCATCGGCTAATATGCAGAATATGGTCGGAGGAGCAGTAACCAGAAGGCTAGCGGAAATTTATAATATGTCCTGTACAAAAAAGGGGAACAAATTGAGATTTGAAAACTAAACTACTGTTCATGTCTTAGAAACTGCTCTCCAAAATCATAGAAAGAAAATTACGGCCGTACTATGAAAATATTATGGGACAGTATCAGCGAGACTTTTGAATTGGATGGTCTAGAATAGACCAAATATTCTCAGTAAAGCAGGTGCTCGAGCGGTGCTGCTAATATAAGATTGACATGCACCAAATCTTTGTAGACTCCAAGCAAGCATACAACAGTGTCGACAGAAATGCGCTTTACAAAATAGTCCGCATGGTCAATATCACGATGCTAAGCACAGAATCCCAGGTCAACGTAAATGGCGAACTAGTGGACAGCTTTATAACGGAATCAGGCTTAAAACAAGAAGATGAACTTACCCTGATACTTTTTAATGTTGCGCATCAAAAGGTCATCAGCTGAAACCTCAGATACACTAATGTTCAAGTCCATACAGTTGGTAGTATCTGCAATAATGTCAATATTATGGTGCGTTCAATCTTAAATGCTAAAAGAGCATTTTTAAGCCAAAAATCTGAAGCGAACCAAATTGGTCTACGAGACAATGAAACGAAAACTTAATTCATGACTCACAAGAGGAAGAAAAGTCAAAGTTCAACAAAATTTGATTGTGGGTAACTACAACCTTGAAAGTTTGGATAATTTTATTTATCTTGGAGCCAACCTAAAAAGAGGCGAAATGACAAGATTAGACGTTACATACACGCAGCGAATAAAGCATATTATTCCGTACTTATCATTCAAAGGTCCAGACTAGTGCACCGGCAAAACAAGCTCTGCATTTATAAAACACTAGTCAAATCTATGCTCTTATATGGAAGTGAAACATGGGCTTTGACGAGTGAATCCAAAAAGGCAGTGGACGTATTTTACCGCAAAGTGCTCCGGAAAATCGATGGCCCAATGAAATAAGAAACAGAGTGAACACTACATTGCAACAATAAGTTCTATGAACCATTTGATAATCCATCTATTTCCTCTTCCGTAAAATTACGTAAATTGCAACGGGTAGACCATGTAGAAAGAATGGAAGAAAACCAATTACCAAAAAGTTGCTCAAGTGTAGGCGTTCAGCAGAAAGAACAAGGACTCGATGGGAAGACACAATCGAAGCTTACAGCAAATCCTTGCTGGGATTAAATATCTGGCGGGCATGATTGCGGAACCATGATGATTTGAGGAACTTAATAATGGAGGCCTAGACCTGGCTTGGGCTGTCATGCCGTAGATGATAATGATGACTGCTATGATAATTGTTCTTTTGACCGGTAGAAACGTGTGGAGGTTCGTAGTGTCTAGCGATAAAAGTCGATAAGTGTCAGGCAATGTTAGAAACGTGGTCAATGTGGCTAGATTGTGGCTTTTCTTTAATGTGTTTTTCTCTCCAAGGTTTATGATACCGCCCAGTATCGGTATCAAGTATCATGCTAGTTTGTATGCAGGAGTGAGGTGGTAATTGACAATAGGCTGGATATTAGGTCTGTGGAGCTTAGGTGTTGCCAAACAAACAACGGACAAAGAATGGTGTCTATGAGTTTGGATCTATAGAATGGTATTGATAACGTACATTGTATACAATTTATTTGCGATAAAGCAAATCTTAAATTTAAATCTTTATTCAGTTTTCGTTAAATTTAGTCAAACAATTTTGAAAACTGACCTTCAACTTGATCGAATCAAAGTACTAAACAACAAATAACATTTCAAAGAGAATATTAGATTTTTATATGAGCAGAAATTATTAGGATTTCTCAAAAGCACTCATATATTGAGTAAAAAGAATGCTGGTCATATTAAAAGCATTTGAGCTGACAATAGCTGAACATTCAAAAAGGTTTCTTAAATATGGTTGTTCTTTCTAAAATATGATTGTTCCTCTAATTTAACATGAATTTTTAAATTTTGCATATTTCATTTAAATGCTCGAGATAAGATGTTTTAGAAGCTGTAGAAATTTACAATCGTCAATACAATTGACGATTTTTCTGTTAAGTGAAAAAGATTACATCCATTGGCTGCCACCAGTGTTGATACACATTTGAACCCATTTTATCGCATTTCCCATGACTTTCCGCAAGATTTTCGGTGGTAACTGTTCGCATTCCTGTCAAATATTCTCCTTTCATCAAGAGGCGCGAAACTGCTCATCATGTCAGGGTATTTACCGCAGAGCATACCCTCATCGTCATAAAGTAACGCAACGCTAATGGTTAGCGGTATTTCAGATGCTTTGCCTACTTCTCAACCTTCTTCGTCTATCACTACAAGAAGTATTCCGAAAAATTTCAAAATGCGGTAAGTTCCTGAGGAATTGCTTTGCCTCCACGTTGTATCGCCACCGAAACAAATCTTCATATCAAGGCTTGCGTATAGCACATCCATCGAAGACATTTTAGGTTATGTAAATAAGAAATTTGGCTCATCTCTGAAAATAATTAGCTCCGAGAAGCTGACGAAGGACAACTTGATCAACAGAGTTATAGCTTCTTTCAAACTGGCTATTCTGGCATCATGTGACTACATCTTAAATCCTGATTGCTGGCTGCCTGGAGTGCTTGTTAAATCCTTCACAACTTCAAGGGAAAAAAATTTCGTTCTCCACCGGATTCCCTACCAAAGCTGTAACATCTGTTCTTCCTAAAGACTTTCAGAAAAGCACTCTTAAAAATCAATTTCCAAACAGTAAATTTTCTATTCCTTATCCAAATGTTCGGAGTTTAAGATCCAATCTGAAGGATCTAGCTTTATCCTATTCTCTCTCTAACGATGACATAATCTGTATTTCTGAATGCTGGTTGACTGATAGTATATTTGACTCTGAAATTCCTTCTCACACAATTGTTTAGCGCGATCGTGTTAATCTCCAACAAGTAAGAACAAGGAGGTGTCCTAGTCGCCTACAAGAATACCTTAACTGGCTTCCCTCTAACAAATTTACTTTTCACTGCTCATGTAGAATGTGTGGGGGCAAAAATAGTCATTTCGTCGTCCCTTTCTCTTTTTGTATTTTGCACTTATATACCTTGGAAGTCTCCTTTTACGGTCTACAATACATTCTCCACCGAAATATCTATTTTCTCATGGCGCTTTTCAAATTTCCACCTAATTTTATGTGGAGATTTAAACCTTCCTAAATTCTCATTGAATGGTAATCAAGTTGATTCTGACTCATCTCAAATTTGGTTTTTAATTTCTTTATTTATGTCCGTGTGTTCCCTGGCTCGATTTGATAATTCTGAACGTTAATAATCATCTTCTTGACTTATTCTTTTTTAGTATGGAGCAATCGTTGTTATGCTCACCTCTAGTTCTTTTTCCTTATCTCTCTCCTGATCTCCATCATCCTCCCTTACGCTTTGAAATTTCCTATACTGCTTCCGTTCGTTATCGTCGGAAAGAGCGTCAGCGCTATAACTTTTTCAAAACTAATTATGAGCAACTTTCAGAAACAATTTGCTCTGTTGATTGGTCCTCCTTCTTTCGCTGTCTTGACTCGGATACTTGCTGTAACAATTTCTATGATTTCTTAAACGCTGCTATTTCTAACACGACTCCACTTGTCAGTATAAGAAACTCTTCTGACTGTCCCTGGTTAACTCTCGATGTGAGGTGAGCCTTGCAAGCTAAAGATCAAGCTCGTCAAGTTTTTTCACGTGACAGATCTCCTGAGTCACGAACAGCTTTTTGTTATCTGAGGTTTGTAGCTAAGAAAAAGTTGCAAATCGCTAAAACTTCTTATTTTCATAGTATTGAAGGCTCTTTAAACTTGAATAATTCAAAACCTTTTTGGAAATATATACGCCCTCTTAAATCCTCTTCCAGTTTCCCATCCTCGCTTCATTTGAACGGTTGCTTAGCAACTTCACCTCTCGAGATTAGTTAACTTTTTAGAACTCAGTTTTCTTCTACTTTTAATGCTACTCCCAGCAATAGTCCTTCGTTCCCAATCGAACACATGCCACCTTCATTCCCTTTTACTTGTTTTCCAGAAGATGTAATGAAGCTTATTTTAGAACTTGATGACCCTGTTAGTTCAGGTCCCGATGGTATTTCTAATCATTTTGTGAAATCATTAGCTACTTCCATTTGTGTCCCCCTTTCCTTTCTCTTCAACTCTAGCTTATCTTCAGGCTCTTTTCCTTTGTGTTGGAAAAAATCCTATGTTGCTCCTATTTTTAAAAAGGTAGCATCTCAGACGTTGCCAATTATCAGCCTATCTCCTTATTACCCTGCTTCTCCAAACTAATGGAGAAAATTGTGTACTTGCGCCTTTTTTCAGTGACTCATGAGTTGTTCGTTCCTGAAGAACATGGTTTTATCAAAGAGCGATCAACCTTAACGAGATTGTTAGAACTCATGGCCGTTACTTCATAAGCCGTGAAGGACCGTTTGCAAGTCGGAACCTTGTATTTGGATTTCTCTAAAGCCTTCAACTCAGTAAATCACAATATTTTGTTGAGCAAACTTAAATTTCTTAACGTTCCTGATTATTTGCTCCACTGGTTATCCTCTTATTTGTCCAATCGTGTCAGTCAGGCATCTTTTCAAGGCTGTCTTTCTACTCCCTTCCATCCGTCTTCTGGTGTACCTCCAGGATCCATTCTGGGCCCACATTTGTTCACTCTGTTTATAAATGACTGACTATCCGCTGTCATTAACTCCTCCAGCCTTCTTTATGCAGATGACGTCAAAGTTTTTAAGGAGTGTCTTCAGTCGATCACTGTGCCTTGCTTCAAGAAGATTTGAATGTCATTTTATCTTAGAGTTCTTATAACCAACTTACTCTAAATGTTTCTAAGTGCATTCATCTTTCATTTTCTAATAACCTTTGCCCTATTAGCTTTCAATTTACGTTAAATAGTTCGTATCTATTTCCGGTGACACACTTCAGGGATTTGGGTGTCACTTTCGACTCTAAATTAAAGTTCGATGCTCATATTTCTAAAATTACTTCTAAAGCCTCTCGCATTTCCGGCTCGTCCTACCCTTGAGTACTGTTCGCCAGTTTGGTCGCTTCTTTGAAGTGTTTGAAGTTCACGCTAGAAGCTGTACAAAAAAGATTTACCATGATCGTCTTCTTGAAATTCCAGATTCTCTACATTTTTTATGAATCACGCTTAGCTATCATTAAAATTCCTTTATTGGAAATGCGTCGACTCTACTTTGATGAAGGTTTCCTTTACAGGCTTTGCCATGGCTTACTCGATACTCGCCTTGTCGACCAGGTTCCAGTGAGGTGCATTATACGTTATACAAAATCGTCAAATATCTTTGATGTTCCATTTGCACGTAGTTTGGTGTATTTTCACTCACCTATGCTCAGATTACTTCATAACCATGATGACCTTCAGCTTAGGCCCTTCCTTCTCTCGTATTTAGTTTATAAAAGATTTGTCAACTGTTTTCTTTTCAACTCTTAGTAATTTTTCTTATTTATTTTCTCATAGTTTTTGCATTTTTAGGTGTTTTTAAAATTTTTTAAAGAAAGACCTACTAGTTTCGTGACCTGTCTGTCCGTGCGTCACAGCTAGTTTCTTCAGAAACTATAGAAGCTAAAATGATCAAACTTTGTGAAGAGGTCTGAAGTGATGGTCTCTCACAAGCTTAGATCTTACCAAACATATAAAAATTTTTAAAGGGGGTCCTGCCTAATAACGAATTCGCATTAACATTTTTTTTAAATCGAAGGTAGTCGAGTGGGGTATAAAATAAAAGGTCTTGATTAGAACTTTCAGAATCTGAAATAAAAAAGTCATTTTATGAATTGGGGGGTCCATGGGAAGGCAAAATGTACTAAAAATTTGTGTCCATCCCTCGCAATTGGACACATTTGACCCAAAAAATCTGAAAATTACCACGAATGTGGGCCTTTATGAGTACAAAAGCAACAATACGTCAGAAATCGAAATTCACTCAACTTTGTTAAAAATAGTAAGATCTGTAGATTTTACATTTTGGCCCATAAAATTGAAACGGTGCCTTTAAACTTCTTGAAATTTTGCAACTATATAGACTAATATAAGATATTAACGTTCACAAAATTTAATTAAGATTGAATCATAATCAAGTGAGTTGTAGCCATTTCAATTGTATGGAATTACAACAACAATACTACGTGTTTATGGTTGATATTGTTACATGTACAAATAATTCTGCGAGCTGCTGTTGCAATTGTTTTCACAACAATGAAGAACACGAATTTACTCGAAACCACGAGAACCCAACAAGCATGAGCAACATCTGAAAGTGAGTCACTGCTCCATGCATTTGCAGTCGCTCGAAGGTTCTCGCGAATTCGCCAATGTACGAGAACTGGGTTGAATAACTACAGACCCTATATAAAGGCGAGCTGAATGAATGGGGGGATCATCATTCATTACAACCGCGATAGAAAACTGCGATATAGTGGAACGCGAAGTAAAGACAATTGATTGTTTGAGTGCGAAGTGATTTTAAGTGGACAGTTGAATGACAAATTTATAGACTTAGTGAAAATTAAAATTGTGAAATATTAAAATAAGTAATTGTGCATTTTTGTGATTAATTGAATAAACTCTTTTAATTTAATTTAAAAGACATTGCGTTTTCACTTACCCGGAACATTAAAATTATTGGCCGCGAACCAAGAACACGCGACAGTGGTGTCGAGAAGTGAGATTAAAATTTTGGAAGTGAAAACGTTTAAACAATTTTAAAGTGCACAATTGTGAAAGTTAACGTGGAAAAATAGCCGAAACAATAAAAATGCTAGGAAATTTACACCAAAAAATTAATCAATTGAGCATATCGGAGCTCAAAGAGGAGTTGGAACAACGAAATCTGACAACACAAGGTACAAAGGCCATACTGATTGCACGCTTGCGTGATGCGATCGAGTCGGAAGGCGTGAATCTGGATTCGCGTGAGCTCTCAGCTGCAAAAAGAGGCGCAGAAGCTGAAACACCAAAACCAAAGGAACCAGAAAATGCGCTGATGCAAATGTTGATGCTGATGCAGCAAGAGCAGCGACAACAGTCATCCAATTCAACTGCGAAGCTAAATGAGCAATCAGCGCAGCTAAGTGAACAGACATCCAGTTTAGCTGTGAAGCTAAATGAACAATCAGCGAAGCTAGACCAACAAGCGTTCGAAATCAAGGCAGACATTGCACAGAAGCTGGAAAAACAGTCAACCGAAATAAAAGCGGAGCTCAGTAGTCTCAACAGCCAAATTAAATGCGTCAAGGAGAAGGTATACCAGGTCGAGGAGAGAATCAACCATGAGATGGAAAAAGTGAAAAAGGACTTGGAAGCAGCGAAGGCAGTAGTAACCGCCTCACCGGCCCCAATTATAACCGCAGCGCAAACCTCATCTAGAAATGTGCAAGCAGCAATATTCGATGGGCAAACGGTCTGGACTATTTACAAAACCCAGTTCGAAGCAGCCGCTCGCATAAATCACTGGAATGAGCAGGAACGAGCAACTGCATTGATTCTTGCTCTAAGAGGCCCAGCTGCCGAGCTGTTGCAGACGATCCCCGTTGAATTGCACTCAAACCCGAATGGTATAATGAATGCGCTCGACATGCGTTATGGAGACGATCATCTAAAGCAGATTTATCGGTCACAGCTAAGGCATCGAATGCAAAAGTCTGGTGAAACCCTACAGCAGCTAGCCCAAGACATTGAGCGACTGGCACTTTTGGCTTATCCAGCCTACGACCCAGAACATCGAGATGATCCAGCGACAGAAGCATTCATCAGCGCACTAAAGGACCCGGAATTGCAACAAGCCATGCGTTTAGCTCAAAAGCAAACGGTTAAGGACGCATTGGCTTATAGTCTGAACTTTGAGGCAGCGAAAAATGCGATTCGTACCACTGCCCGGGTTCGTGTGGTAGTGACAGACGAGTGCAGGTGTGAGCGCGTGGAAATTGAGCGAGATCCGCATGTAAATGCTGCGCCTAGATGCTGGGATTGCGGAGAGGAGGCGCACCTGCAAAGAGACTGCGAGAAGCGAAGAAAACCGAGCTATTGTCCAGGGTGTGCAGCTAGGAGGAGATCCAGACAGAGTCAGGAGCCCAGAATGGAAGCCCTTCAAACAGAGGGGTCGGGAAACATGTAAGAGCCAACTTCGTGGGGCAGAGGTTGGCTAGGAGGATCGACGTCCCCAGCACCACCATCACCGTGTCAAGACTACATCGTGGAGAAGCGGACTTGTGCCTTCCGGGTCAAGTTGACGGAGAACACTGCACCATAACAATCAACACTGGTGCAACCCCATCGATTATCCGACAAGACCTAGTTAGACAGCAACAACTTCACAAGGGCAGAATTTTCTCACTACGGACAGCTACGGGAGAAACTGCACCTGCTCATGGAGAGGTCAACCTCCAGATACAGTTGGGAGACCTTGTGTTCCGACATAATTTTTTGGTCGCGAAGATTATGGATGACTGCATTCTCGGAATGGATTTTCTGCGACCACATGGAATCACGTTGGATTTGGGCAAACGTGTATTGAAATGGCAGAATGTAGAAGTACTGATGGAGGATCCCAGCGTCCAAATTCCCAAGATGAATGTAGTGGTATGTACTGACACTGATGTACCGAATTCTTCCGAAAGCATTGTATGGGCCAAGCTTGATGGTGATTCTGGAGACCACTGATCTTATCTGATAGAGCCAACGAAGACGTCCGCATTGCGCAGTTTGATTGTAGGACGATCTTTAAGGAACGGCTATGCGCCGGTTAGAGTCCTTAACACCGCAGACTCAACCACGAGCATCAAAGCGGGAGAAGTCATCGGCAGCTGCCAGCCTGTTTCCACCATCACCTCTTTGGAAGCTACTCACGACCATCATTGGAAAAGGAGGCAAGACACAAACAAAGCCCGGGAATCCACGACTGCAATATTGAAGCAGCTCAAATTGCCAGTGCAGCTATTCAAACGAGCCTCTGATCTGGTCACCAAGTACAGTGACATCTTCTCAACAAGCCCGGATGACCAAGGCCGAACGATTATGGTAACTCACGTCATAGATAAACAGGGAGCCAAGCCGATTCGACAAGCACCGAGACGTCTCCCTATAGCCAAACAAGGAGAAGTGAGCGCGCTGATCTTGGACATGGAAAAACCAGACGTTATTGATCTCAAGAGTGGCTACTGGCAGGTGGAAATTGACAAGAAGGACCGAGAGAAGACCGCATTTTCAGTTGGGACCGGATTGTGGCAATTTGTGGTGATGCCGTTTGGGCTTTGCAATGCTCCAGCCACTTTCGAACGCTTGATGGAATATGTGCTACGTGGTCTAACCTGGAAAACCTGCTTGGTGGCCGCGAACCGAAAACACGCGACAATATATATTTCAAATTGACCTAGGCACTTTTATCTTCTTTCAATTTTCATGAATATTTGAGAAATAGTGTTTGACTTGAATATGTTCAATTGGCCGAGCATTCAGAACAATCATTTAAGCAAGATCAAAATGGCGACTGCATTGTACTTATGAAAGAAACTGTGCATCTTTTGAATAAATTTGAACGATTTCATATCTAAGTATTGGATGAATTATGAATTACATTATAAGAAAACTTGTTTCTAACCCTTGAATGTTTACAAAGACCTTCTGGTAGGAGCACTCTCCTGCTTACTCAACTTGTTTAATACTTTTATCTCGCTTTTTGCAAGCTGTGTTATTATTAAATTCATTTTGCTGTACTTTTATTTTATCTATTTTGTAATTGGATTTTTTTTTTGTTTTATAGAAATAAATAAATTAAGGTCTACGGGTGTCTGAGACTTGTTGGCGTGATCCCGCGGGCTATCTTGCTGGCCATGCCAAATTGCCAAAACGGGAGATTACGCGACCAGGAAACACTTCCTTCACAATATCCATTGTGGCGCATGCTGTGTGTACGGTAACACCGTCTTGTTGAAACAACTTATTTACCAAGCTCCGTTTATGCTATTCCGGCAGTAAGAAACCGTTTATCATGGCGCAGTTGCATTTGCCAGCAACAGTGACCGTATTGTCGATGCCGTCCTCAAAAAAAAATACGGCCTGATCACTCCTCCCTCGTGAACGCTGCACCAAACAGTGGCTTTGAGTGTTTTTAATGGCTGTTTGTGTATCATGCGCGGATTTTTAGTGCCCCAGAAATAAAAATTTTGCTTGTTGACGTAACCGCTTAAGTGGAAATACCCTTCGTCGTTACGATGATTTTCGATACAAAATCGTCACAATTTAATCGACACGATATTTTATTGTTCTCTGTTTGTATTTTACAGCTGTCTACTTCACAAATATCAAATATAATTCACGTACGACACCATTTGCAAATGTTATAGTATCTTCCGGTAGAGTGATTAATTTTGCGCCATTCTGTATCTAAGAAATATAGTTTTAAGCGAATAGTTAAACTACGTTATTTTAAATATGTTTGAATTGAATGCAAGAGCGTTAAAATGAAACATCGCCAAGTAATTGCCAGTTCTATTAATTTTTATTCAATTTATATTTGTTCAGCGCTCTTGATATTACTCTATTATATTGGGGAATTCAAATAAATAGTGCGGTCGTATGATTTAATACATCCATATGATGATAAATTTCATGCTTGCAATCAAAACCATGAATTGAGAACAAAAACGGGATTATTCCCAGTGCGTATAGGTACAACTAATTCAACGTCAATACATGATTATTGATTCGTTCAATTTAGTTGGTGCCATTGGTAGATTGGCGGCTGTCCAGTGTTTTCAATTAAATAAACATAACAAAATACAATTGGATGGAAAGCGCTAGTTCACATTTTTGGAATTTTTATCTAAATATGTAGAATAATGGGCCATGTGAGACTGGAAACATGCCAAAGCGCCATCTGTATAAAGATTTAATGAAAGTAATACTCGTAATAATGATATGCTGACATGCTTCATGTTTGACTCATTTAGTTTGCATCAGTTGTTGTATCGCTTTCAAGTTTTGATATAGAAATGATGACAAGTTTCTTGTAACAAATTTATATTCATTCAAAATAAGCTTTAACCTGCGAACAGGTTGGTCTTGCTTATGGTATCTGTGGCTTACCAACTAGTCTCGTAAATCACAAATTAATTTTAGTAATTCTTGCTGACATACGTGGTCATCCTTGAAACACACAAATTGTCAGTATCAAATAAAAGATTATCTTGTTACTGTATTATGTAAGCTTAACACTTGGATATACAAACACTTTCTCAAAATACATTGTACATTTGATTAATGGCAAAATTCGTCGCATATACTGCAAGGAGATGGCGACGAATTGTGCTAACATGAGAAATGTCCTTCTGGCTAAATCAGGAAGGATATGTCACAATAAATTATCCGTTTGCCTTTGTGCCACGTAAATGATTGATTGTTTAAGTATTTTTTCATTGCAAGCATCGTTAACAGTTAAAAGTTCAAATTAAAGATATTGGGTGAGTGAGAATTAATTTTCAGAAACATACGTTATGGGATAAATCTTACATTTACCCACTGAAAAATAAAACTGTTTCAAAGTCATGACTTACGTTAGTCTATCTTTTCACACATCTAAGAACAATGCCAGTTTCTTACCGCAATTGTTAAAGCTACAATTATACGAGTACGTTTAGCATTTGTTGCTTGCAGGCGTGTTTTAAGGATTTTGTAAAATAATTTTACAAAAACCCAGCTAAAATCGCGTCCTGTCTATCCGTCTGTCCGTCCGTGTTTCACAGCACTTTATCTGGCAAACTGCCTAAGCTACAAACATCAAATTTTGTGTGCAGGTGTTCAGTGGTGTTCTCTTCAAAGTTCAACTACATAAAAATTTTATAAGGTAACATAATTTTATCAAACGTAGCCGGATATGGGTACCAAATGAAAGGCCTTGATGAGAATTTTTCAAAACAGGTCTTAATTTGACACTTTGCTTCGCGGAGCGTACAGGGAGGGGAAATGCGTTAAAAAATCGGTGTCCCCCCTCGTGATTGGGCACCTGTGATCCGAAAAATCTGAAAAAAATTCTGAAGGTAGGTGCTTATAATAGGGGTACCGGTTAATTCGTGCGGTTTGAATTGGAGCTTAGACGATCGAAAATGGTTTGTTGAGTGACGCCAAGTGATTTTGCAAGCTTGGGATGGGTCTTGGTCGATCAATGTCTCCAATTTGTGATCTTCAAACTTTTCGGCTGTCCGGACCATGCAAACTACTTCTGGCACGTACACCTAGCTAGAGCATGCACACCAATCACTTCCAAAATACGATGACTTTTGCCAGCCTTTTTCTTCAATAAAGAAGTACTCCCCTCAAAAAAACTTTATTCGGCACAAAATTCGACATTTTCAGAGTAAAAAAAAGTATTGTTTTTTACGCTTCAGCTAAATGACATATACTGATTCTGTAACTAAATGACGAAAGCTTTCTAACACATATTTGGAAAGGTGAATCACTGGAATAATAATAAAGTTACGCCATCTGTTAGATAACCGCATGAATTAACCGGTACCGCTTTTAAGTACAACAACAAAAATTATGATATTCGAATTTCACTTTTCCCCCAATGAAATCGTTTATGTTCCCTTAAACGCAACGAAATTGATATATAAGTAGTCCTACAACCCATCCTTAAACTTTGTAAGTTTGATGCGAATTGAATGATATACGCGGAAGTTATAGCCATTTGAAATTTCTCCAATTCAACAACAATAACGCATGATTTTGGTATTTTTTTGGATTTTCCATCGAATCAGTCAATGCAGTTTTGATTTGACCGTCTTAAAATTTTCAAATAAGTTAAATAGAACTTATATTTTTGGGAAGTCATGATTTGACTGATTTTCGTTGGTTTGTAATAATATGGCGACCATTGAAAACAAAAACACAATGGATTTTCTTTTAAACGTGCACATCTCTTTGATATATTTCTTGACTTTATTCGTTGCTGGTTACTGCATTTCTGAGAAGTTGGGTACAAAGCCCTCCTAACATGAACGTGAGTCTGTCTACAAAACTTGTTTTTATCTTACTAGAAGAACCCAGGAAAATGTCAAACAGTAAGCTAGTGACAAAAATCACGAAATGAATATAGGATTTAGCGAAGAATGGGAGTTTCTTCCGTATTTCACGAGTCCAAATTACACACAAGCAAAGCGTTTAGTGGAAAAAGTATAGATGTAACGAAAGCTTATAATGACGTAGAGTATGAATTTTCAATGTATTGCAACATACCATTAGTGGCGACAGGGTTTTTGCGCTCACAACTTCTGAACCCCAGAGTTATGAAAATCCTGTTTTTCAACAGTATTACAATGATTGTGGTGCAAAAGATCTTTCAGGGATCTCAGAAGGTGGAATGGTTAGTTTTAAAGATCGCATACAAAATAAATGGAAAATAAAGGTAGTTGTTAGTAAAGATATTAATAAAGGGTGGTCTAACCAAAACGCACGATGTTGACTGTAAATAAAACCATAAAAGTTTTCAGAGAACTATGTTTACATTTTTTATTATAATAAAAGGATCTATGACAACTATGTATAAAACAAAATATTGCCCAAATGCTCGCCACGGCTAAAGTGTCGTACTTGTACTTTTATCCGATGGGCCATATTATTCTGAGACATAACTGAGGTTCAATGTCATTAATGTGCTGAATTATCTCATCCTTTAGCTCTTGAATTGTTCTTTGTTTCTTGACGTACACTTTTTCTTTCAAATCTCCCCAAAAAGAAGTCCAACGGTGTTAAATCACATGATCGTGGCGGCCAATTAGCATCGCCACAACGTGAGATAACACGGCTATTGAATTTCTCGCGCAAGAGCCATTGTTTCGTTGGCAACCACGTATCCTCCAGGTCCATAACCTCAATTTCTGGCCACAAAAAGTCCGTTATCAGCTCGAAATAGTGAACACCATTCACAGTAACTGCCTGGCCGTCCTCATTTTCGAAGAAGCACGGCCCAATGACGCCCCCAGCCCATAAACCACACCAAACAGTCACTCTTTGTGGATCCATTGGCTTTTCAACAATTACTCATGGATTCTCATTTGCCCAAATGCGGCAATTATGCTTGTTAACGAATCCACTGAGGTGAAAGCGTGCCTCGTTACATGACGATTGTTCTCTTTGTAAAGTCACCATTCCCTTCTGTCTGTTCATCCAACCGTTCGGTGTATTGCCGAAGTTTGAAGTGGTCAGTAGGCTTCAGCTCTTGAGTCGATTGAACCTTGTAAGCGCGTTAATTCAAACTTTTATTCAAAATTTGCTTCAGTGATGTTCGTGAGATGTTCAATTGTTGGGCACGACAAGGAGTCATGATTGACGGCTCTTCTGCCACACTATCGTGAACAACACCAATGTTTTCGGCAGAACGAACTGGGCGAGCATGCAAAGGTGATTTCATATTTCCTACTGACCAGGTTTGCTGAGATTTTCGCACAATTCTCCCGATTGTGGACACTTTCGGTCAATTATACTGACCGAAAGAATCACGAAGTGCAAGAAATGCAATTTAATTTGAACGATCATTTTCGAAAAAGGCTTAACGCTGCTCTCTTGTGTACTTCTCCATGGTTGAATTTTTCAAACACTGAAACAAAGAAGTGTTGAATTAAGTTGAGCGGAAAATATGACGTTAAGGTGGGGCTCACAATTAACATCGTGCCTTATGGTTGGACCACCCTTTATTTAGTCAGGTGTCACAAGTTATTTTACGTCATGATGCATACAACGGTTGATCAAATCATGGTTTTTGTGGATTTATGCTTATCGCAAAGGGGCCTTCTGGCTGTTTGCCTGTATATATTTCTGAATTGTGTGTGGAAAACTGTTTGACCTCAGAGCTAGCATAAATCTTCACACTTCACTGTTTATTTGGGATGTGATGTACTATAAAAATAAGCACTTTCCTCGAAACCCTTCCAGTTTTTCAAGTTAGTAAGATCTTGTCCAGGTGAATAATCGTCTTGACAGTATGCTACAAACAGGACAAAAATTTTGCGAACGGCTGCTAGCTATCGTTTTAAGGGTTTTGTACTCCTTGGAAATTCAGCAAACGCCAAAAGACACCGCAAAACCATAGAAAGCTAACAAAATGCATGACAGAAATGAAAATACAATACCACACGTATATCTTTCCTGAAGAAAGGAATCTGAATATGGTCATCAGGGGTATGTATGGACTATCAATTGACGACATCAAGGAAGGTCTGGATAGTCGAGGGTTTCGCTCCATTGAAACCCACTACATTAAATTAAGAGATGGACCATCCAGCTTGATGAAGGTCCACCTTCCCAAATCTGAGACTGACATATACAATATAAGGGCAATATGTCACCTCATATGCACTGTCGAAGTGCAACGCCCCCGTAAAGAACGAGTTATGTGCCACAACTATCAGCAGTTTTGACACTCCTCAAAAAACTGTCATGGACATGTACGTTCTGTTAAATGTGATTGGCTCCACCATTTTTCAAAATACGTTAAAAAGGCAGAGGAAAAGCTAAAGTGTGTGAACTGCCATTTGCGTTGGTTCGTCCTTGAGTGTAGTCAATTTTGTGAACTTGCGTCTTAGTGCTCTTTTTTCCATTTTTTCTCCATCTGTTTCACTAACATGGGCGTATCCATTTTTGACAGCTGTGTCCATGATGTAATCTTCCTCTTTTTCCGGTTTTCTTGGCTTAAGGGGACGGTAATCATTCGATGTAGCCAAGTCCAGGAAGATGCCATTTTTTGCGAAAAGCTGTGATTTGACGTAGCTGGTACCGTTCTTTGAGTGCTGGTGTTTTTTTTTATATTTGGCAGACAAAACGCAGCGTGAAAGTCCGGTTCAACTAGCATGTTCGAGAAGCACAATCAGCACTAACGAAAAATAAAGTAAAAGACGTTCGATCATCGGTAGCCTGTCACATTTGCGAAGGACACAACATCAATTGGTAGCAGTTGGAAGTTATCAAAAAAAATCCGAGATTTGAGGAAACTGGACGCGTACGAGACACTTTGGACTATGCGGCAACCCATGGAAAAACGATTATATGATGATGTTGGCAGTGGAGATTCACCTTTTTTAAAATTACTTCTAAATAATTAAGTTCAGGTTACAAATTTTTAAAATAATTTAAAATAAATTAATAGTTCCACTAAAATTCATTTGACCCAAATTTAAAATATACTTTTATGACCTGTTATTTCATTGATATGCATCCTTTTGTTAAGTACGGTCATTAATAACTAATTAGCTTCAGCATATATTGTACATCTTGAGGATTTCTCTTCGGAAAAAATTAGACACTGAAGAAGGGAGAACATTTACTCCCAAAATATATATATTTGTCAAAAGCAAATAAATAGCGTTGCTTTTTTCAAATTATATTTTTCTTTTTGTTTAAATTACAGCGCTAAAACATGGAGGTTTTCAATAGATTTAAGCTTTCCAAGTTACACTGGCTAAAGAAACGATTATTCAGACATTTGAAATAGCCAGCGATACTGAAAAAACGATAGAAGAAGTTACAAACAAAATAATACTGGCAAAAGGGGACAACACAGTCACAACTTTGACAAAGTGACAAATCCCAATGAACTCCCTAGCGGCATAAAAAAATTGGCGACGAGGAGGGATCAAGTTCGGAAAAGGGGTAGGAACACAGGTGATCCTATATTATGCTAGGAAGTAAATCAAATTACAAACAAAATTTGTGATCGGATATCAAAATTCCATAATGAACAACGGGAGAGCTTCTTGCAAAGTCTGGGGCCTGGGTGCGACTGGTTTGGAGGGTTTCCAAATACTTTTGTATTAAAAACAAGCTTATAGTACCACAGTTCTGGTAAGGCGGAGGCCTTCGTAGATACTCGAGAACAACAGTTCTGTGAAAATTTATCTGATGAGAAGGACCTCGACGAATATGAAGATCACGTCAATCGGTTGACCAATAGGCTCATGTAATCAAGCATTATAGACTCCAATCTAATGCACCACACCTGTCTTCTAGAGGTTAAAGACATCATATAAGTACTGAACAGACAGAAAGCACCAAGATTTGATTAATATCAAATACCATGGTAAAATTGCTCCCAGATAACATTCCCGATCCAATAACAGCCCTGGCGAAAATATCCCAAAATATGGGAATCGGTAATTGTTATTTTCCTTCCAAAACCTGGTAAAAACCTCATGTTTCCACAAAACTGGTGACTTATTAGTCTATTATCCTCTCTGTCAAAAATACAGGGTTTTCCAATATGAGGTGTTATTTTTATATTGAAAGAAAATGCCATTTTTTAATATAAATGATCAAATGTTTATTTCATTATAAAGAGAAAGGTAGGCCGTTAATAATGTAAAATAATATTAGGCAAATGACTACCATGACTACGCTTACAGGACCATATCCTTTTCATGAAATTTTCCTTAACCAAATCCAATAAAAGGTGTTATTTTGATATTAAAAGAAAAATACCATAGTTTTACATAAATGATCAAATGTTTATTTCATTATAAAGAAAAAAAATACCGTTAATAGTGAAAAATAACATCAAGCAAATGATCATCACGACCACGCTTACAGGACCATATCTTTTTCATGAAATTTTCCATAACCAAATCATAAAGTGGCTGCGTGATGTCCTCGATAGCCTCACAAATTCCATCTTTGAAGTCTTGAATCGACGCTGAACTGTTGGCGTAGACCTTCTCTTTCACGTGGCCTCAAAGGAAGAAGTTGCAAGGTGTTAGATCACAAGATCAATTCAAAATAACACCTCTTATTGGAAAACTTTATAGAAGAGCGGGTGCTACTAGATCGAATAACTGAGGTTGCTATCGAAAAAGAAATAGTTCCAGAAGACCAATTTTGATCAAGCCAGCACACCACAAAACTCCAGCTTACTACGGTGGTCCAACACATTAGAACTTGCTGCTCAGCACATTCAACGCTTGCCTACGGGACGGGGTTTCCCCGGTACGATGGAAGGTGGCGAGGCTCGTGCTGGTCAGCAAAGGGAAGGGAAATCCCGAATCGCCGTCTGCATACCGCCCGTTATGCATGCTAGACACGGCTGGGAAAGTGCTAGAGAAACTCATCAAGGGAAGACTCACTGACGCGATTCGTGCTGCTGGGGACCTATCTCCTCGGCAGTACGGCTTAGAGCAGGACGTTCTACCATCGATGCGATTGCAGAGGTGGTGAACGCGGTCCAAAAGGCAGAGGCATAAAGTTGCACCAAGCGACGGATCGTCCTGTTGGTGACACTCGACGTCAGGAATGCCTTCAACTCCGCTAGATGGGTGGATATTCTGGACACGCTGGAAAACTCCTTTCAAGTTCCAGAATATCTAATGCGGCTTTTGAGGAACTACCTAAAGGACCGAAGCCTGCTCTACGACACGACACAGGGCCAACGAAGGATGGAAATTACATCGGGTGTTGCCCAGGGATCTATCCTTGGTCCGGACCTGTGGAACGTGTCTTACGACGGGCTACTGAGACTTGAGATGCCAGATGAGTCGCGCTTGGTCGGCTATGCGGATGATGTTGCGGCTCTGGTCGCCGGACGCACCGTTGAACAAGCGCAACTTAGGCTAGGTATGCTAATGCGCCGAGTGAGGGACTGGATGACTGCTCGCGGGCTCAGTTTAGCACTGGAGAAAACCGAAGTGGTCATCTTGACAAAAAAGAGAATCCCTAGAGTAAGGATGATCAGTATTGGAGATATACAGATCGAATCGAAGCCAGCGGTGAAGTACCTGGGGCTACTGATCGACTCGAAGATGAGTTTCTCTGAGCAAATCAGGGCAACGGCTGAGAAGGCTGCTTCGGGAATATCGGCCCTGAGTCGACTTATGGCCAACGTAGGGGGACCCAGCCCATCAAGAAGACGCCTCTTGATGAGTGCTGTAGGGTCAGTGCTACTGTACGGAGCAGAGGTATGGGGCGACGCTCTCAGCAAGGAAGTATACCGAAAACGATTGGCACAGGTCCAGAGAAGAGGAGCACTGAGAATTGCATCTTCGTATCCAACAGTCTCCGACTCGGCGGTGAGAGTGATTGCAGGCGTGATACCTGTCGCCGAGGATGCGAGGGAGATCGTTATCCGCGAGGAGAGACAACGCTCGCTCAACGATTGGCAGCAGTCTTGGAGGAATTGCACGAAGGGAAGGTGGACTGCGCGCATCATCCCGGATGTGAGACCGTGGCTTAATCGAAGGCATGGTGAGACTGACTTCTATCTGACCCAGCTTTTGAGCGGGCACGGGTGTTTTCAGTCTTACCTGCACAAGATCGGCAAGTCACGGTCTCCCGATTGTCGGTTTTGCCCAGGAGAGGAGGACAATGCCTGTCACACATTTTTTGCGTGTACCAAATGGGCCAGGCTGCGAATAGAACTCTACAGGGAGACGGGAGAGCTCACCCCGGATAATATAGTTGCGGTGATGCTCGAATCGGTTGACAAATGGAACCAGGTGGCACATTATGCTCGGGCAGTCCTAAAATATAAAAGGGACTCACAGCAGCCGGAGGCACTGGGGCTGGGGGATCGCTCTTCTGGCAATTCCTCTTCCCCCCTCCCCTTCCGCTAGGAAAGGGACTCCCCAGCTTGAAGGCGCCCCACGGCGTAACAAAACGAGACCTGGCCCGAAGTAATGTGTCAAACGGTTCCAGGCTAGGTTCTCAGATTGACAGAGGAGGTGTTTAGTGGGTAGTCCAAAGGTATCCTCCATGGGAGTCCCACACTGCCAGATCGGCGGGCATAAATGCCTTCACCTCCCTACCACAAAAAAAAACAAAAAAAAAACACATTAGAATAGGGCTAAACCACAGGAGATCAACGGGTTTGGTTATGTTTTATATAGCCAAAGCCTTCGATAAAGTCTATAATGCATAAATCCCAAATGCCACTGAAGCTCATCCAAATCAAATTCAAGCTGGAGTCCCTCAATAATCACCCATCTCCCCCATACTATATAATATCTTTACTGCAGACCCACCTCGGCTGCCTTTTAATGTCCACAAGTCCCTATGTTATATGCCAACGATACCTGTATTTCATACTCATCCAAACAAGCAAGAGTCATCACCCCTGAACTGCAACTCTCCATAGACTTACCTTTGAAATATTTTCACAAGTGGAAGATCAAGTTGAACACAGACAAGGCCCAGGTATTATTTGTAACTAAAAAAAGACAACACCAACCGGAAATCCTGACTGTTCACAACAAAAATATTGCCTGGTCCAGCACAGCCAAATACTTAGGACTGACATTCGACAACAAACTCTCCTGAACCGATCACATATGTAACAAATGAGGACATTACTATAGTGTGCTATCCCAACTCTATCTACTCTTTAAGGCCAAAAAATTCAATTTCAAGAACCGTCTGCTGATTTACAAACAAATAATACGACTGACACTACTACGAGTATATGGTAGTACAGCCTTGTACCAGATGACACTGACCAACAAAAAGGCACAACAATCCATGCAAAACAAAATCATCGGCCAAATCTTCAGAATCCCATGGTATGTTAGAAATATGAACATAAACAAGGACCTCAGAATCGAACCTGTCGAAATATACGTACGAGACATTGCACTTAAACTGCTGAATACAGTAGACAGACATCCTAACACTACTCTGGGAATCCTTAGACGCAAAGCACTCCCAAATGAAACCTATCGAACTATCCGCGGTAGCTTTAAAAAAAATTATTAACTATATATAATATGATCTTGTTAATCACGGTGAGCAAATAATTGCTCACAGATTGAAGGGAGCTAGGGTGCTAAATCGCACCAGCTCTTAGTAAAACGAATCCAAGCAAGCACTTTTGTGAACAAAACATTACCAAATAATAAAGCAATTTGGGTAGACAGACCTATGCTCATGTCAGAAGGGTTTTGTACTCAACTTACAAAATGCAATAACAAGCAACGAATAAAATCAAGAAACACGTCATGTTCGAGGATCATACTATTATTAACAAAGTTGAAAGAATTTTGACTTCTGAGGTATTTGTTAAAGTAATACCCATAAATATCTCCCTTGATAATTTTTTTAGGTTTTTTAGATCACGGGTGTCCATTCGCGAGGGAGGAAACATATTTTCATGTATTGCCCCCCCTGTGCCCCCACCGAAGCAAAAACGGTCATTTTGAGAACTGTTTTGAAAAGCTCTCATAGAGAAATTTCATTTGATACTCATATCGGCTACCTTTCATGAAATTTTTTTCAGGGGCCACTCCTCTGTACTGTAGTCATCGATTCATGGCCTATTTTTTCGAATTCCAGAATGGTTACAAAGCCCTTTTGCTTGGAGCTCTCTCCTGCCTCTTCGACTTGTATGTACTCATCTTCATGATAGCTATCATTCCTGAAATTTTCATGCAAATCCTAGCAAAGCTGTAGTGTCTAAGTCGGTAAAAAGCGCATATGGCTCCATAGCCATATGTTTCCATAGTAATACAGGGCACGTTGTTCCATAGTAATACGGGAAAATTCAAACCGCTATAACTTCGTTGAATACTATCCGATCTTTATGAAAGTTTCAGAAAAGATCAATCCTATAATACGTCATTCGCTTGCTAAATTTAATTGAATTTAAGGGTACCGTTTAGATTTTATTCAAGAAAACATAAAATCGATAAATCATACTATTACTAACAAAGTTGAGTGAATTTCGACTTCTCGTGTATTTGTTGTTGTTGTACTCATAAAGGCCTACATTCATGATTTTTTTCAGATTTTTCGGATGGAAGGTGTCCAATCGCGAGGGGGGGGGATACGCGAAAAGTTCATTTCCCCTTCTCCTGCCCCCCTCGGTACTCATAAGGCAATTTTAAGGCTTGTTTTGAAAAGATCTCACTAAGACCTTTCCAATGACACCCTACTCGACTACCAATGGTGAAATTTTTTTTTTGAGGGGTCACCTCCCTATATGGGGAGACCCCCCTTAAACCCCTTTGAAAAATTCTTTCACCCTTAAACTTTCAAGAAGTCACCACTGCTGACCTTCTCACAAAGTTTCATGGCTGTAGCCTCTATAGTTTCGTAGAAAAAGTGCTGTGACTTACAGACGGACGGACGGACACAGGTCGTGATTGCAATAGGGTTTTGTATTTTAGTACAAAACCCTAAATAGTATATTAGCCAACCTTCTAGGTTCAAATATTCAGAAATTCTGAGTTTCATAGTTTGATATCATTCAGCTAGAGAATATAGGTAAAAATCAGCTAGTGTAAATATCAGCACTCCCTCTGATCATCTTTTCTTTCACTCTAGTCAAAATTTCAAACATAACCTAACAATAGCTCTTGCTGAGTCGGCTTCTAGAAAGGACTTACGCAAAGTGCCTATGAGCTACCATAACAATCTTATCCTAAACAGAAACATAAAATCTCTTGCTTGTGGAAACAGATTTAAAATCCACCAAAGCAAGCTTTATTTTGCAATTTTTCTAAAATATGTTGAGCACGATACATGCGATGATGTCATGTACCATAACTATAGTGATAGTAGTTTAAAATGTTCCAGGAAAATCTCCAAATGCCATTTATCCATTTACCTTTACATTTCATATAAAAACACTTCCCTCTGAGTAGGATATACTCAACATGCCGACAGAGACAATTCGAAAAATACCAAAGCCTTGAATTTTGTATATATCCCTGAAAGTTTGACAAGAGCTTAAATCCCTTCCGAGTGTATCTAGCGCCAAAGTGTTAGATATATTATTCTCATAAGACAGGATGATATTTTGTTGAAAATTTCAAAATAAAAAGCGAATCCGTACATAAATCAAAATGAAATGTGACAAGGGTAATGTAGCGTGTGAGAGGAAGTAGATTGAGAAAAGGGGCGGGACTAGATACATACTCATACGTGTGAGTGGATAATGAATGATAGACTGAGTGAAAAAAATCTAGAAATGATGAAATGAAGAGGATGAAATGTTGCGTTCCTTGATGAATTCATTTTTTTTTCATTCGTCAGTGGGGCACATTACATTAAGCTTAAATATAAGATGAGCTATAAGATACGAACGACTGATCTTTTGTATCTTTAAGTTTAATATTTTTTCAGGCAACTTAAAGTTAACACCAAAATCCTTATAACTTCTATAACAAAAAAAAGTTAAAATGAGCTGATGACTGAAATTTAGTTTAAATATACATTTCTTTAGATAAAGGATGGTGTAAATATGTACGATTGAAATTTATTACATTTTCATGAAAATGATACTTAGCATTAAATTGCAGCTTCATGTTACAGTGAAAGAAACAAACAAAGTAAAGTTAGTTGTTTTTCTATCCATGTCTTACAAACGAACATCAAATATTTGCAGAAAAGGCCAACTTGATCCTGTTTGCAACTTACGTATTTATAACTCCCTTAAAAAAATAATTATGTAATCATTTGCAAACGAGACCCGGATAATATTCAACATTAAATAGCTCTTGGGATTTTCCTTCAATACCACTTACAAGCATGATTAACTACAAAAATGTTTCGCCTTCATTTTGCTCCCCATTTTTTCAATTTCTTATGTCCGATTTCCTGGCTTCAATAAATCATAAATATCATGAAGTTGAAAATGGAAACGTTAATTCTCGAGATTCCTTGGGGAGAATCTTAAAATCCCATGGGATTTCCTGTCGTGAAAATGTACTTAATATTAAGTTGCGGCGTTTTACCCCTACAGAAAAAGGAATTTACAGTATTTGGCAGATGAAAACGAAAGGAGCATAACGTACCAAAATAACGATTTCATCATTTATAAAAGTATTTTCTTTTTTTTTCATTTCTTTCATGTCATCCCTATTTTTCTGCCAGATGGGATTTCATTTGTCATAAATACTTCGGTCCGTCAGAAGGTTGTCGTTAAGCGAAGGAGTTTATTTCAGACGGAATGTGATTTTCAGTCCAGAACTGCAATGTTTATATACGTTCGCTCATCACCTTTAACATTAACAGTTTAATGTTGAGATACACGTAAATTTTTTAATGGTCGTTCAGAAATACGTTGTCGTTAAAATGAGATTAGCTTGCTATAAAAAGAATAGAGTCCATGGTAGATTTTCGTCCTTGGTGAAATTTTTCTTGTCAATAAGATAGCGAGATGAGAGTTCAAAATTAAGTTATCCTTACCAGATATTTTCTTATAATCACCATTACGTTTTCATGATTGCGAGGGTGAACGTGGCCCCATAAAATGGTCGTTTGTAAAGCTGATTGGCATGTGTACTCGTATAAGGCTGTGAGGTTGGGTGAAATGTGGGACTAATGAAGTGGGAAAATTTAAACAGATGTCTTCAAAAAAGAAGCAATTACTGATCAATATTTTAAAAATACATAAATTCACCGCCCGAAACCTGTAACACTCGTTTTTTTCTTTTTTAAGGGTTTGTAAAATGAATTTTACAAATTTTAGGGAAGGTCAAAAGTGGAGCAGGGGCTCTAAAATTAAAAGACTTGCGGTTTTTTAATACATATCTTTAACCGTTTGAAGTACCTTAACAGGCTAGATGTTTTTCACGCGATGGCTAGTTACTCAGTCTCTCCCCTCGGTTGGTCGTCATTGGTGCTCTTCGACATTGCCAGATTGAATTGACACTCGACTACTTTTGACCAAGAACCGTCCCGATGATTGTTGTTGTCGTCAATGTCAACGCAATCTTTTCGCGGTCTGAGGTGACACTATGGTTTGAGTCGGTCAGTCGTCTGAACAGAACTTTACTTCCATCCTTGGTTTCCAGTATCGGGCAGGTCTTCAACGACGTACCTGTCACAGCAAAAAACTGTGGTGATTTGAAAAGGTCATTTATATTTTGGTTTGATTTTCAGTGACTTGTCGCAAATATAGGGTTATCCATTTTACGCTTGGGAAAGTAAAGCTAAAAAAGCACATAAAATATTCAGATGGAAACAACATTTTTAATTCAATATAAAGATTGATTGATTGATTGGTTATACTTAAACACAACATCATTCAAATGCCTTCCACGGGACCTCTTACAGCCCTCAATCCTTGTGAGGTAATTTTCAATGACTTTTCGGCACATTTCCGGCAATATCTTGGCCATAACTTCAGGAATATTGGTTTTCAATTGCTCAAGATTTAGAAGATTGTTTTCGTAAACACGATCTATCGCAAAGCCCCATAAAAACAAGTCCAAAGGTGTTAGGTAGCAGGATCTTGCGGGCCAATTGACATCACTAATCTCGAAATTACGCGTCCTGGAAATTTCTCTTCCAAGAGTGCTCGATTAGCCTGTGTTGTGTGACTTGGGGCTCCGTCCTGTTGGAACCACATGTTCTCCGAAAATAATCGGTTAACATCTGTCCATAGCGGTCAGAATTGACTGTAATGGCCTTTCTTTGATCGTTCTCAAAAAATACGGGCCAATAACACCACCAGACCATAATGCACACCAAACGGTCACTTTTCCGGATGCAAAGGCCTTTCTGCGATCACCTGAGGATTTTGAGAGCCCCATATTTGGCAATTCTGTTTATTTACGTAACCACTGATCGAAAAATGAGCCTCATCACTGAAGAAAATTTTGTTCGAAAAATCGTTATCAATGGCTTGTTGTTCAATCACCCAATTCGGATACATTCTGCGCTGTGTATGGTCTTGAGTGAGTTCAATTTTGTACGTATGCAGATGCAAATCCAAATGCGAAATCCGCCACAATGAGCCATAAGACATGCCCAAATGTTGAGCACGTCGAGGAATCGACAAATTCGGGTCTTTCTCCACACTTTCAGCAACGACAGCGATATTTTCAGCAGAATGAACGTTGCAATAATGCACAGGCCTTGCAATATTGATAACCGATCCAGTCTCTTCAAATTTTCTCACTGTGTTTGAAATTGTTTCTGTGTAGGTCGATTATGTCCACCGTAATCGGCTCGTAAAGCCCTAAATGTTGATACAGCAGAATCACAATTTTTATAATAAAATTAAATAATTTTAACGCGTTTTTCGACTGTTAAACGATTCATAATTCTAAATGGCAAGCCTTCAACTAAAAAAAAAGCACGCTTTGAATGACATTTAATTATGACAAATGTCAAACTGCAGGGTTATACTTTCCCAACCACAAAATGGATAACCCTGTGGTTAGTGCATTGCCGATGACCTCGAGGTCTTTTTCCTCATACTGGTACGGTTTTTTATGTTTTTCGGCGAAATGGCATTTCCAGCGCTAGTTTTTTTTGCAAGATGCGTTCGGCTTCAATTTGTCGAGTCTCCAATGTTGATTTAGTTTTGTCGTCAGCATTCAGGACTTGCACCCGTCTATTGGCTATTATGCCACAAAGTTGGAAATCGAATAGTAACTGACTCGGCCTAAATCATTAGCAGATATTGATTCCATTCCTTTCGGTCAATCGTCCAGCTACGTAGTATGGTGTGATTAAGTTGCTCCAGTTTACCACTAGTACCAGGTGTCCTTACATGAACTAAGACGTGCTTTATACCGTAGAGACTACAAAATGTGGAAAAATGTGGAAGCGATATATGATATGAAATATATTGGCAATCGAAACAAAGTTGTCACGTCCAGTAACATTGCAATTACATACTTAGCACTCGTATTTTGAACGTCTTGAAGTATTGTGTTCTTGGTAAACGGATCAACAAGCGTATTGGCTGGACTCTTCTTTGTTTCCTCCTCAAAAAGGATCCAAAAATCCACATGTAAAACTCGGAACCGTAAAAGAACAATGGTTTCAATGAGCATTTAGCCCTTACGTTTAACGGCTGGTTGAAGCAACAATTGATAGAAGCATCCACGTAAAATTTGACTTAGTGACATATAAAGAGAAGACAAAATAGTTTCCGTAACCCCCCGTAGACGGTAGCCCGATTGAGAAAGGAGGAAGTTACCCTCTCTTTTTCCCTAATCCACAGCTTCCATGATTCCTCATCCTAAAGCTCCACGATTAAATGAAAGTAAATGTTCTCAGATAATGCGACACTAAATGCCAAGAAATGCAAATAACTGCGAATAAACTTGCAGCTCTGCAATTAAATTCTACTTACACCTCCTTTGTGGTGACATCAGGGGATGAAGCTGAATCTTCCGCACCTGATCACAAAATCTTGGCACAGCCATGCCACTTGAATCGAGGTTGGGTGACGAGCTATCTTTCCATACCTTAAAAGCCCTACATTGTTTCGAAATCTGCAACCGGGCCTTGAACTGGATTAGACCTACGGTAACGAAAAAAGGACTATAGGAATATCATTTCACTCAACTACTGTGAGGCTGTTAAGGACCTTTTACAACAATTCCGTCAGCATAAGTTAAACATTCTGGCATCCCAGGAAACCAACCGAATTGGAAATGATATTCAAGACATAATATCATATATAATATTCAAAACTGGTGGACCTGCTGGAAAACGAGAAGTCCGTGCGGCCTATAGTGCGAATAGGAAGTTCAAATCACATGTTATTGATTGTAAGGTATGACCGGTTGTGAGCAATCCGTATCAAAGCAAAAATCTTCTTGGCCTATACACGCACATGCCCCGATCAAAAAAAGAAAAAAAAACGAAGGAATCGTTGCACAGTCACCTGGAAATACTGGTTGACTCATTCCCTAAAAACGACACAAAAATAATGCTGGACGATTTCAAAGCTGATGTTTTTGCATGTTGCATACATTCGACTTGCTTCCCACAACTGCCAATTAATAAAATTACCTGGATGGCAACACATAAAACCAGATCCACTATGCCCTAATACAGCAACGTTGGGCCCGAGCATACTTGATATCCGTACATACCAAGGAGCCCATTGTAGCTCGGATCATTACTAGATCAAATTTGCTAATTGGTGCCAAATGTCACAAACGTATTCAGAATAGACCAGCCCGCTACAAAAATTGGACATCAGAAGGCTCCAAATGGCGTCAGTAGTCAAAAAATTCACGGAGGCCCTCAACAAACAGCTGCCTCTCATCTTATTAGACACATTGCTGAAATCAAGCAACGAGCTCTAGATGAAAGTGAAAGTAGCTATTAAGACCATGGTAAAAAAGACCATCAGAAATCAAGCCTGGCACAAAAGAAGTGATAAGTTCAATGATCAATGCTAGAATGTGCTAGATAAAATGAATCAGGGGTACAAAGAAGCTTCGATATGAGTACCTGGACAAAGAGAAAACATTATGAAAACCTTAGAAGAATAGCAAATAAGATAATTAGAATTGAGAAAAGAAAATAATATGACAATGAACTGAATAGTATCAATGAAAGCCTAGTGAACAATGACACAAGACAAGCATACGAGGGTCATTCGCCGCCCGATGGCGCTGCTATTACAAAAGAGTTTCACCATTGTGCAGTAAATTCCTTTAGTAGCCTACTGTCAAAGTTTAAGTCAATGTCCTTCATTAGTTTTGTTTTGATAGCCTTTGGAAGAGAGCGTGTCGGTCGGTTGTACAAAAATGGAAAAAGAACAATATCGTTTAGTGATTAAATTCTTGTTTTTGGAAGGGAAAACGCACAGCGAAATCAAAGATCGCTTGGATGCTGTGTACGGTGACTCTTCTCCTTCGATGGCAACCATCAAGAATTGGTTCAACGTGCTTGTTTGTAGCCGCACGTCGGCTTTTGATGGGCCACGCCCAGGTGCCCCGAAGACGGCTGCGACGGAGGAAAATGTTAAAAAAATCCACGATGTCATGTTAGCTGACCGTCAATTGAAGGCTCGTGAGACTGTAGGCATCGCAGAAGGAACGGTGCATCATATTCTGTACGAAGAGCTGGGCATGAGAAAGCTGTCGGCGTGATGGGTGCCACGTTTGCTCATACCGGAGAACAAGCGCAACCGTGAGACCACATTGGCGACGTGTTTGATGTTGTTACAGCAAAATCTGGCGGAGTTTTTGCATCGTTTCGTGACCGTCGACGAAACATAGACTCACTGGTATACACAAGAGACCAAGGAACAGTCGAAACAGAGGACTGCACCCGGCGTACGTGCTCCGAAGAAGGTGAAGACTGTTTGATCGGCCGGAAAGGTGATGGCCACCGTTTTCTGTGATTCACAAGGTGCGATCCACATCGATTACCTCGAGAAGGGTAAATCAATCACGGGACACTACTATGCAGACTTATTGGGCCGACTTGACGTCGGATTGAAGAAAAAGCGGCCCCGCTTGGCGAAGAAAAAAGTGCTGTTCCATTGCGACAACGCGCCGGCTCACACCTCCGCCATCGCCATGGCCAAATCGGTCAAATCGCGCTAAGAATTGCTGCCCCATCCACCGTTGTCTCCAGGTTTGGCTCCCTGTGGCTACTTTTTGTTTCCAAACCTGAAAAAATCACTCGCCGAGAATATATTTGGGTCGAATGAGGAGGTCACCGCCGCCACGGAGGCCTATTTTGCAGCTCTCGAGAAAATTTATTTTTTGGACGAGTTGGAAAAGTTGGAGCATCACTGAGCCAAGAGCATCGAGCTTAAAGGAGATTATGTGGAAAAATAAATTGCCACCTTTCCCAAATTTTCGTTTTTCTTCTGTAGACTAAGTACTTATACAAAGTAATGAAAAGCCTGAGACGTGGTTATAAGCTCAGAATCACGCTCTGTCGTGATAAACATCATTGCTGTCGTGAATTTATCACGCTGATGAAACTAGGATTAAGGAAAGATGGGCATGATATTATAAGAGCCTCCTTAATTTTCCACCCAGCTGCAAAACATCTGAACATACGGATATTCTCAAAGAGATTCCATTGGCTCCACCAACTCTGGATTAAGTTTGTTCCACCCTAAAAGCCCAAAAAAATAATAAAGTGTCGAACACATATGCGATTCCAGTGAAGCTCATCAAGTATAGTGGGAACAGTGACTAGAAAACTATTAAAAAAGATATCTAGCATATTTTGCAATAAGAGCATCTGCCAGCAGAGTAGAGTCAATCAATTATGGTATATTCCCTATCCACAAAAACGGTGAAAAGCTATAGTGCGAGAGCTATAGAGGCATATCACTGTTTCATATGCCATACAAAATATTTTCAAAGGTGTGAGAAAATGAAATTGAATCATATGCCAACAGTATAATTGGGGAATATCAAGGTGGTTTTAGAGCAGGCAAATAGACAAAAAACCAATTGTTCACTGTCAAACAGGTGGTTTAAAAATGCTGGGAGTTCAATAAAGGCACACAGTAAATTTGCGTGGACTTTAAGCAATCATACAACAGTAGTGACCGTAAAGTACTGTGCCAAATAGTGCTTTACTTTGGTATTTCAGCCAAATTAGTCCGTATTACTAAATTGACAATGACGTCGGTGATGTCTAGTAAAATGTCGCATGGTCTAAAACAATGTCCAGTTTTTTTTGTAATGTACGGTCTCATTTTCGCATGGATAGTAATCAATTGTCTTCGTGTGTTCCAATTACAAGTGTCTTCCCAGCACCAGATTTCGTTTCTTATGGTTTACCGGTCCGAATTCGATTTAGGGCATCTACACAGAACATGAGATTGGCTGATCAATGTGTGACTTCAAAATTAAACAACTGGCGTTTAAACCACCAGCCTGTAATACGACAGTTCCGCAGAGTTATCGGTTTGGTGGTGAATATGGCTCAGCAATCTGTCACTACTTGCAAATATTTACCCAGAAGGTAAAACATAAATGATTCAAGCACCTCGGCAATTTTTTTTCTTCCAGTTCATGACTACTGTATCATTGTTTGGCCTTATTACAGTGAAGGTTGTATTTAAATAAAAGCTTACTAGTAATATGGTCAAGTGATTGGAGTAGCACGGTGGCAAATTCAAGTGCGCTGGCATCGGCATTTACTTTATGAAATTTCGCTAAGTCGTTTAATGTCACAATAACTTTGGTTTTCGAAGCTTCTATCTCAATTCGTTATTCAATCGAACTTTTGGTTTATTTTTTATTCTCAATAATGTGGTTAATGGTCAGAAAATCCTAAGAATACTTTGACTTCTCGTACGTAAGTCAGCTTCAATAAATTGACCACAGCATAAATATATTTTTTGTTGTAGCGAGGCGAATGTAATTTTTGCATTGAGTATTGAACTTCCATGCTTAAAAGTAACTGGGCTACCCACTAAATACCTCCCTTGTTGATCCAAGAGCCCAGCTTGGAACCATTTGATACATTGTTTCGGTCTAGGTCTCGTTTTGCTACGCCGTGAGGCACCTTCAAGCTTGGAGATACCTCCTCTAGCAGACGGGGAGAGAAGAAGAGGAATTGCCAGACAAGTGATCCCCCAGCCCCGACGCCTCCTTTTGATCTTTTAGGACTGCGCAGACATAATGTGCTACATGGTTGCATTTGTTCCCCGTCTTCCGTCTCCCCGTAGAGGTTTCGTCCCTGCCTGGCCCATTTTGTGTCTGCCTTTTTCTTATGGGCAAAACTGACAATCAGGGGACCACGACTTACTAATATTGTGCAGGTAAGACTGGAAAAGGCCAAAAGATGTGCTAGACAGAAGTTATTCTCACCATATTTTCAATTTAGCCACGGTCCCATATCTAAAATGAGGCACGTAACCCTCCTTCCGTCCATGGAACTCACATCCTTGCATCGACGCAAGTAAATAGCACGAGGCTCTTTAGCGAAGCGGGCAACGGGTATCACGCTTGCAATAACTCTCATTGCCAAATCAGAGTCTGTCAGATACGAGGATGCAATCATCGATGGTCCTCTTTATTGTACCTGTGTCAAGCGTTTTTGGTATGCCTCCTTACAGAGTGGTGCCCTATATTTTTGCTCCATACAGTAGCACTGACTCTGCAGCACTCATCCTATTGATGGCTAGGGTCCTACCATCTTGGCCACAAGTCTACTCAGAGCAGATACGACTGAAGCAGCTTTTTCAGCCGTTGCGCTGATTTGCTCAGAGAAACTCAACTTCGGGTTGATCAGTAGCCCCAGATACTTCATCGCTTACACTTTAGTTTTCTCCAGTGTTAGACTGAGCCCATGAACTGTCATTTAGTCTCTCACTTGGCCCAATAGTATACCTATGCTGGAACTTGAAAAGAACTTTCGGGCGTATCCAGAATATCCTTCCATCTGGTGATTTTGAAGGCATTTCTAACGTCATGTGTCACCAACAGGATGATCTGGCTATATACTTCTGCTTTTGGATTACATTCACCACCTCTGCAATTGCGTGGAACGTTCTGCTCGAAATCCGTACTGCCGAGGAGAGATAGGTCCCCATCAGCACAAATCGCGTCAGCGAGTCTTCCCTTGATGAGTTTCCTTAACACTTTCTCAGCAGTATAAAGCATGTATAATGGGTTGTATACAGATGGTGCTCTGGGATTCTCCTCTGTTTGCTGGTCACGACGAGCCTCACCAACTTCCATCGTACTGGTAAGATGCCGTTCCGTAGGCTAGCGTTGAATGTGCTAAGTATCAAATCAGGAGAAAGGTTATAGAAAAGTTGTAATACCTCAGCTGGAACATAATCTAGACCTGAAACCTTCTTCGCTTTCAATGAAAGGACTGCCTCTTCCATTTTCAGCTGTTTGAAAAGTTGACAATCGATTGCCGTTTCACCATGGACAGCGTCAACATAGACGCGATGGGCGGAGAAAAGTGCCCGCACTATCTCGTCCATCTTTTCCGCTTCATGTATGGAAGGCGTCCGTAGGGCATCAAGCTTCCTCATAAGTGGGCAAGACCCCATGGATCCTTGTTTACATTGTTCAATGGATCTTACCAGCAGCAAGCCTTGCTATTGTTAATCAATTTTCGAATTCATTTCCTAGCCGATTTATATGCTGCTACACGGTTGCATGCCTCATGACGGTTCTTTGCCCGTTTAGCCTTACGCCGAAGCTTGTGACACTTCCTTTTCAGAGATTTCTGTCGACCATCAATGCATTTGGGGCTTGCCGTGCCGGGGTTTTTGACGGGGCACAGAAGCGTTGCAAGCAAATGTGATGATGCTCATAGTCGAGTTCAAGACGTCTTGAGCTACCAGTTCTTCAGTCCGCTACGAGTCACCCTGCTGCAAAGCATTTCAACAAACCTCTTGATGTCCATCCTTCCGATTTTCCATTCAATTGTAGAAAATCGAGAGCATAGACGTTGGTAGACGACATCACTGATCTCAAGCAGAATACACTGATGATCCCTGGCACAGTAGTCCTCTAATACTCTCCAATTGTGCATCTTCCGTTCAAAAGATTCGAAGGTGAATGTCACGTCCAATATCGTTCCTTTGCAGCCAATGGTGGAAATTTGGCATTTATCCGGTGTTTAGTACGATGAGTGCCAACCTGACTACCATTTCTAGAATTGGATCTGTTTGAAGCATGCCCCATTAGATTGTCTTACTGATGAAGTCGCCCCCCAACGAGCACGTAGCCGTCTGCATTCAAGAGAGCGCCCTCTAAACGATTAAGCTTGGGTTGGAAGTATGTTATCGGTTCATTTGGCGTTAGGTACACACTAAAGAAGGTGGTTTCTGAGCACCAAACTCACTCGAAACCATCCCTCCGTTCACAGCTCACCACCTGAAAATCATTCTTCCAAGCCCAGATGGTGGCAGTACCAGTTTTATCAGGAAACCATGATAGAGAACTTTTATTGAGGTATAAAAAGTCAGCAAAAAAAGTCAGAACATTAACCTCACAAACTGGTGAAGCAGGTTTTGGGTAGTTGAACTGTGGTGTAGCTCTAGTTGCAGGATGCAGATCATCGATGTTCTTATTTTGCTTTGGCTAGGAGTTCCTAGAAAACCTGAAATTTCCCTGATCCCAAGACGTGCCCTAGATCAAGTTTCGGTACAGCATCCTTGCATAGAATACAGTGTGCCTTCTTTGTACACTCTTTTCTTTGATGTCTGATTTCATCGCATTTTTAACATAGGGAGCTTCTATTTGGCTCTTTGCATACTTGTGCAGTGTAACCACAGCCAAGGCATTGTTAACATTGAAAAGGTGCTGCTCCTTACCATATTCTGCAAACAACCCTCACTATTCTTACTAGGCCTTTATTCAGAAATTGTTCGGTAACCTTTTCGGTCAATTCAATGATGGCTATGCAGTTTACTCTATTCCATGCTAGGGAGCTCCCTTTTGATAGCCTCTTCTTTTCAAGGCAGGCCCGTGACGCAGTCAATATATCTTTTTTCGATCATTGCCTTTGGCTCAAGTAAGACTATATTTGCGCTTTTGCCGAGGACCTTGTTTTTACTGCGCCAAAAAATGTTTCTTTATTCTCGGCTTTCGGTCCAAATTCGACCAGTATGTAGCCCAATAACGTAGGCTATTGTATTGGTGTCTTTGAGTGTTACATTTCCCCTAATAGCCAGTAGCATCTGCGTGTAAGATCGAACATCTTGAGAAGTTTTCGAGCAGTGCATACTGCCGGAGTCATTGTTGGGGCTTCTATCTCTCCTGTTTCGCACCAGGATTTTTTCTTGTTGGGCATCCGTGTGAGCTTTATTTTCTGGCACTTTATGAAGGAGTCTTTTTTAAGACCTATCCCCTGTAAAGTGAGATCCCCTTCCCTTAAATACGTTAAAATATTTTTTTTTGCATTGCAACTTCGAGAAAACATCACTATGTAGAAAATCTCATTAATCTAGCTTAAATATTTTGCGAAAAACTTGCTGTGTCGTTTAAATACTTCCAAGCTAAACCATTCTGTTGCTACTAAAGTAGCGAGTCTCGCTCACCTTCTAACGTTTGGAGGCCGCCATTTTGAATGCATGCATTTGATTTGGGAGTTTTAAAAATATTTGGGTCTTAGGGTCTCATCAGCCAATGTACAGAAATTTGTTCAAATTGGAATATTACGGTAGACAGGGGAAAAACATTAATTTTTTGTGAAAATTTAAATTTTTGACTTCTCTCCTTTATCGGATTTTAATAATTTTTTGCACAATAGAAGAACTTAGCGCAGTTATTTATAACCCCGAATTCAATCAAAATCAGTTGAAAAATGAAGCCTCTAGTGGCCCACAAAAAATCAGAAAAAAATCGCATACTGGAACCGCCAACATTTTAAAACTTGCTTGTGGATGCTCACGAAAAGGAAATCCGTAGATCCGATCATTTTCTATCTCAAAACTACGTTTCATATACATTGATTCAAAACTCCAACTTTTAGAAGCCGTTGAACCATTTTCTTTTTGAGACCTGAACTCTAGTTTTTTTACCTAGTCCTTTAGATACTTAAAGTTTCTGCAAAACTTTCCAATTTCATTCACATTGGTTGAAAGGTTTGAGCACAACGATAACAATCAAAAATTTGCACGTTTTTTTGTTGCAGATTATTCGACCTTAGATTTTTTATTGTGAAATTCATCAAAAAGTTAAGTGAATCTCCAAATCAAATTTCATCCAAATCGGAGCTATACTTTGGCCAGAACAGAAATCATGATTTTTCGTCTAAAATTGTAGCCATTTTATTTTCGCCAGGTCAATATAACTGGTTCGCAAACCTCCCCAAGATATTTACTCAGTGCATTTTTTCTGCAAATTTGCTGAAAATCGGAGCAAAATGGCTACCTCTAGCGTGGCCACAAAATTCATTGCATCCGATATATAAAGGGATTTTCATTAAAGATATAATCATTTTATCTATTAATCAAACACAGAAATATTTGCAATATTGGGTTCAATTTTATTTTGAATTTTGTGCAAGCATTATATTTTATAAATGAAATTTGATTTTGATCATATGACCACTACGAGCCCGTTTACATTGGTCGATAATTGGGACCAAGTTTTTCACCACTTTGGCGTACATTTCGACCAGAACGTTGACAGTTTAACGTTGGATGTTGTCTTTAAGCTCATCTAAAGTTGCTGGCTTGTTGAAACCAACTAATGACTTGATATAGCCCCATAAAAAACCCAATGGCATTGAATCCCATGAACGAGGCGGCCATTTGACCGGACAATTTCTCGAGATAACACGTTAACGAAATTTGCATTTCAATTAATCGATTATGAGGCATGCTGTGTGGATATTGGCACTGTCTTGTTAAAACCACATACTTTTGATGTCAAATTCATCCAATTTTGGCCACAAATAACACAACAGAACACGATAGCACTCTCCATAGACGGTAACATGAGAGTCGTTCACATCCTCGAAAAAAACGGCCCAATCATAAGCCGCACTAAACAGTAATCTTTTGTATAGACAATGATGTTTTAAGAACACATGTGGGTTTGTTGCTGATAAACAATGCATATTTTGCTTATTAACGAAGCCGTTGAGCCAGAAATGAGCTTCATCCCTGAAGATCATTTTTCGATAAATTCTTTATTTTCTTTAAGCTTTGCCAGAGACCAATTGGAGAAGTTTCGACGTCTTGAATGATCAATGGGCCTTAATTCTTGAGTCGATTTGATCTTGTAGCCATGTAAGCCAACATGCTTCTATAAAATACGCTACGATGTCCAACTCATGAGAACGACGTGAAATCAACTAATTTGGCTCATTTTGAATCGATGCACTTCTTCTTCTTCTTTCTTTCACTGCAGCCCCTCTCAGATCTTCGCCTCCTGCAAAAAGCGCCTCCAACTGTCTCAGTGCATTGGCCGCGCTCTCCAATTTCAAAATCCGAGCAGCAATGAACTGTCTTCGTCGACCGAGTCAGGCCAGCGTTTCCTCGGTTTCCCCACTGGTCCCCGGCCTTCACTTCTCCCAACAAATGCCTTTTTGGGTATCCGTTGTTCGTCCATACGATTCATGTGGCCAGCCCATTGCAGCTTCCGCAGTCTTACAATCCTTGAGACCTCCAGTTCGTCAAAAATTTCATACAGCTCATGGTTGTATCGAACTCGCCATTGGTCCCTATCTAGCTTCGCTCCGACCATTTGCATCAGGACCCGTCGCTCGACGGCGTTCAATATATTTGCAGATGTTTGGGATAGGGTCCATGTTTCACACCCATCGCATAACACAGGTCTTATCACAGATTTGTATACTTGGAGCTTTGTTTTCCTGTGTATGCAGCTGATCTTCAAGCTAGTCAAAACTGAATAAAATATTTTATTTGCGAGCTGTATTCTTCGGCGTATTTTGCCTCTTTCATTTTTGTGCCCAAATACACAAAGTTGCTAACATTTTCGATACTGTATTCGCCAAGAGTGATATTTTGTGTACTTGAGGTATTTTTCCTCGACTGCATCATGAGCTTTGTTTTATTTTCCTAGATTTGTAGCCCTACTATGTAGTTTTGCTTCACTGTCGAGTTTCAGGAAGAGTTCTTTGGGAATTTTTAATGACCGTGACAAAATGTTGATGTCGTCCGCATTGGCTACTACTTGGCTCAACTTGAATAGTAATGTAGCTCGCGTATCGACAGGCAGCTTCCGTATGACGTACTCCAGTACCAAATTGAATAGCGATGGGGCGAGCCCTTCCCCCTGCTTTAGTCCGATATTTGTGCCAAAGGCATCGGTGAGTTGGTTATGGATGCGGACTTGAGAGGCCGTCGACGTCATTGTCACTTTGGTAAGACGGACTGATTTGGCTGGGATGCCAAAGCAAAGCATTATTTGGTACAGTACGTTACAATCAATACTGTCGTATGGTAACTTAAAGTCAACGAAAATTTGGTGGACGTCTATGTTGAACTCCCAGCATTTTTCAAGTACCCGCTTCACTGTGAATAATTGGTCTATTGTCGATCTACCTGCTCTTAAACCACCACCACCACCGATTTTATTTTCTAAGATTTTAGAAAATATTTTGTACGCCGTACAACGTACTGATATGCCTCTATAATTTTCGCACTGTAGCTTGTAACCTTTTTTGTGGATAGAGAAGGCCGGGACTAGCAACTAATTTTTAAACCCTTTTAACACGGAAAAGTTAAACGGTGTCTGAACGAAAAAAGTCTACTCAAAATAATACCCATGACTATCTTCTCCTCCAAACTAGCTGACCGATAGGCAGCCACTACAGAGTACACTATAAGTGCTCAGACTTTTTGACTTTAAGAGTACGTTACATTGGAACGGTTTGAGATAACCCATTTTGGGATTGCTGAGGGGAATACATTCCAGATTCCTTCGGGAAGTGATTTATCTGAGCGATAAAATTCATTACATATCTTTAAAAAAAAACCTTTTTTTTTTCTTTATACTCATATGTTTGCCATTATATTCATATTTTTGGATAATAGATGTCCAATTGTGTAGGAGTATCAATTTTTAGTACATTTTTCTTCTTCCTGCATGCCATGAAGCTTGCGATCGTGTTTGAAGACTAGTTTTAGAAAACTGTTATAACGGGACCCTTCATGACCATCTTCAGTAAAAAAATGTTTAAGGACCATTTCCGATAATAATAATCTCCCTTCACATCTTTGAAAAAAATGTATGTTCTAACTTTTAAGAAGCTAACATTTCTGAACTATCGACCAAAGTTGTTATCTGTAGCTACTATATTTTCGGAAAAAAACTGCACAGACGAGTGAATAGACAGACAAATGAAAATGCAAAGCTTTAAAACTAAAACTGCCGCTTTTTTGAAAATCGATTTTGAATTGAATTTTATGTGTTAAAAAAAACTTGAAAAAATCAAAAAATGTTTATTCGCAATCCCAGTTCGTTTCCTTTTTCTTCAATATGTGAAAAAATCACAGACTACACTGGACATGATAAAAAAGCCAAAACAAAAAAAATCACAGAAAATAGTTTCTTAATGAAAATTTTCATTATAGAATTATTAATATTTTCAGTTGGAGTCATATCACAAGGAATCGGGCAATCATAGTGCTCTTTGCTGGCTTCCATAAAGTTAAATATTCTTCTTGACGTCATGAAACAAAAGCATCAACTGTTTCCCAGTCTTCCAAATAAACTCAATGTTTTTACTCGGGATGGGAACTTGCGTTTGCACTAAAGAGAAAATATTTTCAAAACTTCTCAATTTGATAAACTTTGTTACCACTGCGCAATCCCAACAAAGTGCCATTTTCTCGGTAAATGCAATTGAACAAAATAATATCAACCTCTAAGATGGAATAACACTTATGGCGTACAAAATTTGAATATTCAAAATATAACAAAAAGTAAATTTACAGGGTTGTGACTGGAAATTAGTTCTCGAGGATAAATTTGACACGAAGTCTAGACGCTGCTTATTTCCAAGCTAGAATGAATTTCGCTGCATTTGCTCACAGAATGAGTACTAAATGAAAATGAGGAAATTTTTAGTACAATGTTGAAAGATACTGCGCATCATTTTGTATGGAGAAAAATATTTCTTGGAAAGATTTTTCTCCGCTGGCCAGGAATTTTAGAGATACTCTCCATAAACAATTTAGTTGGGTACTGGAAAATAGTTTTGAATTAGATCTTTCATCAATTATTGTACTTTCATGTGCAATAATCTAAGATGAAAATAAATTTATTACTTTTAATTTGAAATTGATTTCCATCTTGTATACAGGGAAGAATTCGCCATGCTTGGTTTTAAAACAAATCCTGGACATGATTTTTTTGTACTTTCCATCTAATGCTCCACATCAATTAAGTTTTTGCATGTCTACTTATGTCTAATTAAATCACCAAAAATATAAAAAAATTATTATTTCCCTTTTTTATTCGTTGTAACTATTTATTTGCCCATACGCCGACGTTTCGAAGCACACACTTGCTTCTTCATCAGTGGTACAATAACTATTATTGTACCACTGATGAAGAAGCAAGTGTGTGCTTCGAAACGTCGGCGTATGGGCAAATAAATAGTTACAACGAATAAAAAAGGGAAATAATAATTTTTTTTATATTTTTGGTTAGCTAGTTCGTTGAAGCATCCGACATAATTCAATAGTTTCTAATTAAATGCTTAAAAGATAAAGAAACTATTTAATTAAAACAATCAGATGTCTTAAGAGATGAAGAACTGATGTAAAACATAATTATCGAATTTTTTGAAATAAGGTTTTATATTGTACCTTGGCTTTCTTTTTCTTGGCTAATTTGTAATGATTTTCGTTTAAAATCGCTCGAACAAAATCGGAACCGACCTCTCATCGGTTCTAGACGTGAAGTCTTTGAACGTGACAATGGACTGTAAATGACAGCTCAACAAGTCCGGACACACTTAGTTTACTCCGGGGTGGCTGCTGGCTAGCTAGCTAGTTCGGAGAGGAATTCGGTCGAAGGTCTTACGCGAGCAGACTAGGGCCGAAATACAATGACACAACCATACGGAAATGAAACGTATTTCTAATTTAGTCCATATTTCTTCTTTTCATCCAGCCGACAACAAAAAAACGAGATTTAATTTCGTGTTCGCGAACACTACCGACGCGGTACCGAAAAATATCCTATGTTAATCCGAATCCGAAAACCCCTACTCTAATAAAAAACGCAAAGCAAACGATGGTACCGCGTACCGCAAACGACATGAAACCGGCCATCCGCGGACTCCTAGAACCCTACCCTTTCAACGTCATACTGTCTGGAAGACAAGGACATGCTGGAAAGGAAAGACGTCGTTCTAGTTTAGCAATTCACTTATACTTTAATTTTTTTAGGGTTTTGTACTAAAATACAAAACCCTATTGCAATCACGACCTGTGTCCGTCTGTCCGTCTGTCCGTCCGTCCGTCCGTCCGTCCGTCCGTCCGTCCGTCCGTCTGTATGTCACAGCACTTTTTCTCCGAAACTATAGAGGCTACAGCCATGACACTTTGTAGAAAGGTCAGAAGTGGTGACTTCTTGAAACTTCAAGGGTGGAAAAATTTTTCAAAGGCGTTTAAGGGGGGTCTCCCCATATAAGGGGGTGACCCCTCAAAAAAAAATTTCACCATTGGTAGTCGAGTAGGGTGTCATTGGAAAGGTCTCAATGAGATCTTTTCAAAACAAGTCTTAAAATTGTCTTATAAGTACCGAGGGGGGCAGGAGAAGGGGAAATGTACGAACTTTTCGCGTACCCCCCCCTCGCGATTGGACACCTTCCATCCGAAAAATCTGAAAAAAATCATGAATGTAGGCCTTAATGAGTACAACAACAACAAATACATGAGAAGTCGAAATTCACTCAACTTTGTTAGTAATAGTATGATTTATCGATTTTGTGTTTTCTTGAATAAAATCCAAACGGTACCCTTAAACTCAACAAAATTAAGCAAAGAGATGACTATTTATAAGATTGATCTTTTCTGAAAGTTTCATAAAGATCGAATTGTATTTACCGAAGTTATAGCGATTTGAATTTTCGTGTATTACTATGGAGCAATATGCCCTGTATTACTATGGAAACATATTGCTATGGAGCCATATGCGCTTTTTACTGACTTAGACACTACAGCTTTGCTAGAATTTGCATGAAAATTTCAGGAGTGATAGGTATCATGAAGATTAGTACATACAATTGAAACAAGTCGAAGAGGCAGGAGAGAGCTCCTAGCAAAAGGGCTTTGTAACCATTCTAGGATTCGAAAAAATAGGCCATGAATCGATGATTACAGTACAGAGGAGTGGCCCCTGAAAAAAATTTCATGAAAGGTAGCCGATATGAGTATCAACTGAAAGTTCTCTATGAGAGCTTTTCAAAACAGTTCTTAAACTGACAGTTTTTGCTTCAGTGGGAGCACAGGCGGGGGAATTCATCAAAAATGTGTTTCCTCCCTTGCGAATGGACACCAGTGATCTTAAAAAATCTGAAAAAATATCAAAGGAGAAATTTATGGGTATAACTATAACAAATACCTCAGAAGTCAAAATTCGTTCAACTTTGTTAATAATAGTATGATCCTCGAATTTCACATTTTCTCCAATTAAATCGTCTTTGACATGTTTCTTGATTTTATTCGTTGCTGGTTACTGCATTTTGTAAGTTGAGTACAAAACCCTTCTGACATGAGCATAGGTCTGTCTACCCAACTTGTTTTCTTTTATCATGAAAATTATGAACATAATCAAATAGAGTATTATTGCTGGCAAGAAAAAAACACTAGAGCGTATGAATCAACCTATTGATTTAGAAAGTCATAAAATTGAAGCAAGAAAAGTTGTTTTTATAAACACTAAGACCTTCCTTAAAAAATTTAAGTTACATTTAAATTGGATTTCAATAGATACATCCTTCATATGTCGAGCTTTTACCTATCCTTTTTTTGTTTTCTATTTTTCTCTTAATATATAACATATATTTCTCGTAAAACATCCCTTTCTATTGCTTTAGGGTTTTAAGTAGTATTTGTATTAACTTCTTAATTTCTTTATAATTTACAGTCTATATTCCCTTTGTTGTTTGCTAGGCTCATATCTTTGTTTAGTTACAATATTTTATATTATGGATTTCCCTTAGTCTCACTCCAATCGTCACACTCTGGGAGTATATGTATATTTGTAAACCTTCGGTACGAATATATTTTGCAAAATAATATCTATATGTCGATCTTGAAAATAAGATCTAAGGGTTCCATCATTCATATATGCATATGTAGTATATATATATATATATATATATATATATATATATATATATATATATATATATATATATATATATATATATATATATATATATATATACAAAATTGTAAAATTAATTCTAAGAAAATTGATTTATCAGCTATATAGAAGATGACAAAGTACGAAAACGAATAAAAACGACGACGTTATTCACTTCTCGCTTTTCTGTGTATTTATAAGTGGTTTTGTGTGTGTGTGGTGTATGGTCCTCGAAGACAAACGGGCGCGGTTGAGAATATCTGGCGCTAATTTTACGTGTAGCGAAATAATCGAATCACGACGAAAATAATGTACTTGACGCAGATTCCAGATCTAGACAATCAAGTCCTTTTCGTGACTGCATTTATCCTCATACCAGCGACGACAAGTCCACAAGGCTATTCAAAACAATGGGTAAAAGTTCTCACGAAGAGTATTCTTGAATTTGGAATCGTAGAGCCTATGGAAACGTGAAGACGAATACCGCCTCCCGAACACAATACGATTCCAGAACAAAATTGAATACCGAGCACTAACCTGGCTGCGAAAATAAAGAGACTTCACAGCCTGAAGGAAGATTCGAAGCTACTAGTCGAAGTAGAAGTTGAATGAGATACTGCAGCTGTAGTCGAATTTTGGAAAGAATTGGCTCCACATATTTGACTTCAATCGAGAAAATATTGAAAGTGTACTCAAGATACCGTGCAATGCTGACATTCACCGGTTGTACAAATTTTCTATTTACACTTTGATCTTTCGCAAAAACAATACTTTCCAGTAGCATTCTTTCCTTGCAAAGTGACGTCAGATAAACCTTTATTCGTCGAAATTGTAATATTGGTCGATTTTTATCGATTGGGTTGAGCCGCCGGCAACCAAGTCCAAATTCAGATAAATTTAGTTCTATTTCTGAATAGTCGATGGATATCTGTGATGACCATTTTGAAGGAAGGTTTTTCTTCCTGTTATTTTTATTGCGGTATTTTTTCTCATTTAAAATTTTGTTTCTCTTTTGTTATGTAAAGCAGGTACATTTGTTATCCTTAGTCTTTTTTTACAATATATTAGTTGTAAATTGTCTTTTGCAGGTCAAACACTGAAATGGTTTCAACCCCGAATGATTAAACTCACGCTGTGAGAGATGTGAAAATCGTTGAGTTTCAATTCACAGATAGAACATGGAAATCTTCGGTCATCCACTTTATTTTTGGGCTCATTTGAAAAATCGTCTTGCCTGATTGGTGATTCTAAATGGCTCAGCAGCATCTTTTTTTCTGCTATCATACCGATGAATGTATTTATGAACACATAAATTATTGTTGTTGCGGAAATGTTTTCCACAGATGTCACAAGGAAATAGTTTAAACTCGACATGAGTTCGAACATGAAGATCAAGTTGCTGCACGGAGCTGAATTACGTAAAACATTCCGGGCATTGAAAACAGTTTGTGGTGTGCTTATTATCTTTACCGTGGATTCGAAGAGGAACTTGAAGGTTACTTTTGATGGAGAAGCTACGACCACAAATTCCACATTCATATAGTTTTTCTCTTGGATGAACTCGAATATGTCTTAACAGATTAGACGGTCTTGGAAAAATTTTTAAGCAACAATTATAGCTGTAGTATTTTTTTCCATCATTTCTTTCCGCTTGTTTCACTCTGACTTCAGATTTTTCCCCTTTGCATTTACTATTTCTACAATTCTCACGAGGCTTTCACATTCTTCTGTAAATTTGTCTGATTCTCTGCGATCATGAACAGACGTATTTTGGAGTAGAGATGGGTCAACTCGATTTAACAAACCGAGTTAACTCGAGTTGCACTTAAATCGAGTCAACTCGAGTTAGGCTACTTCCAACTCGAGTAGTGTTTCTAAGTCATCGCTCTAACTCTGGGCAAATTCGTAGCATATGATTTGTGACCAAGACAGCTCGAGTTGCGGTTAAATCGAGTCAACTTGTGTTAGGCTATTTCCAACTCGAGTTGTATTTCTAAGTCATCGCTCTGCACTTTGGCCAAATTCGTTGCATATGATTCAGGACCAAGACAGCTCGAGTTGCGGTTAAATCGAGTCAACCCATGTTAGGCTATTTCTAACTCGAGTTGTGTTTCCGTTATCGTTCTGGTTTTTGGGGAGAAGTCGTTGCATATAATTTTTGCTTTGTTTCAAGCGCGTTCGTACCCAGCGAAAAAATTTGAAGCGCTTCCTAAAGAATCACCTTTGAAGCACTCTGTTACCATATCCAAAGAGAAGTGCTTTACAATCGCTTCACTTTAAGCTACTTTAGATCATATCAGCTTCATATGAGGCTTCATATGAGAGCGGAACATTGTTTTGTGTGGTTTGTTCTGGACTGTAATCGTTTTCAAACAAAGTTTTTGTAATTTTTTCAAGTTAAACCAATAAGTGTTATTAGAGTACATTCCTTGCATATTTTGATCCTCGTGATTGGACAATGCCCGGGACTAAACAATCTTCCCCGGTTTGGAAAAAGTTTGACTTACCTTCACAAGGAAGTGTAAAGTGCAAAATGTGTTCTAATAGTTATAAATACTCTGGCTATACGAGGTGTGTTCAAAAAATATCGCGAATTTTGTTGTTTCTTTTTTCAAAAATTATTTATTTATTGATGAATATCTATTTTGTCCCCTTCAAAGTAATCCCCATGAGATATTATACACTTGTGCCAACGGTTTTTCCAATCTTCGAAGCACTTCAAAAAATCATTTTTTTTAATCTTGTTCAGCTCCTCCTTCGATGCCGTCTTTATCTCGTCAAGCGTAGCGTAACGTCGTCCTTTCATGGGCCTCTTCAGTTTGGGAAACAAGAAAAAGTCACAGGGGGCCAGATCTGGGGAATACGGTGGCTGCGGCATCATAAGTGTGTTGTTTTTGGCCAAAAAGTCGCGCACAAGCAACCATGTGTGAGCAGGGGCGTTATCGTGGTGCAAAAGCCAATTTTTGTTCTCCCACAAATCCGGGCGTTTCTGGCGGATTGCTTCGCGCAAATTGCGCATAACTTGCAGGTAATATTCCTTATTGACCGTTCTTCCCTGTGGCAAGAACTCATGATGCACCACGCCCCTGCAATCGAAGAAAACTGTCAGCAAAACTTTCACATTCGACCGAACTTGGCGCGCTTTTTTCGGTCTTGGTTCATGCGGCAGCTTCCATTGAGATGATTGAGCTTTGGTTTCTACGTCATAACCATAAACCCACGATTCGTCCCCAGTTATGACCCTCTGGAGCAAATTTGGTTCGTCATGGACAGAGTTTAACATCTCATTAGCAATGTTCATGCGTTGCTGTTTTTGGTCGCAATTGAGCCATTTTGGTACGAATTTCGCGGCGACCCGTCTCATGCCCAAATCGTTGATAAAAATCAAATGGCACGAGCCAATCGATATGTTTAGGTCCTCAGCAACTTCTCTAACGGTGATTCGACGATTGGCCTATACCATTTTCTCCACTTCATTAATTTTTTCGTCTGTTGTTGAAGTGCTCGGGCGTCCGGCACGCTCTTCGTGGTTCACATCTTCTCGGCCTTCTAAAAACATTTTGTACCACCGATAAACGTTGCTTCGGTCCAAGGTAGCTTCTCTGTATGCCACAGTCAACATTCGGAATGCATCCGCGCACTTAATTTCGTTTTTCACACAAAATTTGATACACGTTCTTTGATCCATTTTTTTGAATAAGTAAAAATCGAAGACGATTGAAAACGCGTGCAAGTAAAGCAGCTATCACCAATTAAGTGAACATTCAAAATGGCCGAGCTTGTCGGCATAAGTGACAGACATGAGTACCAACATAACGCCACAAAAAAATCGAAATTCGAATATACGTAACCCGCGAAAATTCAAAATTCGCGATACTTTTTGAGCACACCTCGTACGTTCACTTATGAACCATATTAAAAAAATGCATTCCAGCAAATACTGTGAACTGGTAGAGTCGGATGATAATAGTGCTACATCCATTAATAATCGACCCTCAAGCTCATCATCGTTGAGTGAAATTTCAAAAGAAATTTCAAAAGAACCGCCATCAGCAATCATGCCTACGCCGTCTTTATCATCTGTAGATGGTGAGCCCGCTACAAAACGATTCAGGCAGACTCGTTTGGCCTTGCCGCGAAAAGTTTTGCAGAAATCTGGCGATGCTGCGCTGATTCAAATGATTGTGCCTCTACAAATAGTTGAAAATGAAGGTCTCTAAATGTATACTAACACATTAAATCCTGACTATGAAATTCCTTCCAGAAAAAAATTAGCTCAGATGTTAGAAGAAAAATATGAAACTAAAACGGCGGCATATAAGAAAAAATTGCAGAAAATTGAAAATATTGCTTTGACGTCAGATATTTGGACGTCAAATACTAATAAAAGTTTCATTAGTGTAACCGCCCATTTTATAGACGACACCAAACTAGAATCACTGGTTATTTCAGCTTCAGAACTACAAGGCAGTCACACAGCTGAAAATATAGCAAATGCTATTCGTCAAATATTGGAGGACTGGGAGATAAACTCAAAAATAGTCACTATTGTAACGGATAATGCTGCGTCAATGAAAAAAACAGAAAGTGAAGTTTTAAATGAGTGCAATCATTTATGTGTCGCCCATACGATCAATCTTGCTGTGAAAGATTGTATGGAAAAATATATTACTGGTTCAAGAGACACCACCGCTTATAATAGCCAGTTATTGCAAATTATAAATAAATGTCGTGCGATTGTTTCACATTTCAAACTCAGCACAAAATCTTTATATGCAAGCAAATGAATTTGGACGTAATCAAACTAAAACAAGACACTCGCACACGCTGGAATAGAACATTTTATATGCTCGACCCCTTACTAAAGCTCAAGATTCCACTTTCTGCGACATTGCCAACACTGGAATCACTACCATCGAATTTGGATTCTCAAGGCTGGGCTATTGCCGAAGATAAAGTGATGCTCCTAAATCCATTTGAAAAAGTAACTACAATTTTATGCGGTGAAAAATATCCGTCACTATCATCTGTTATACCGCTCGTATTTGGTCTACAAAATACTATCAATACCAAAACCCCAATAACAGAAACAGGGCAAATGCTTGCAAAGAGCTCTTACTAACGCAGTTGAAAAACGCCTCAAGGTTTATGAAATTAACAAAGTAGCAGCAATAGCGACTTTTCTTGATCCACGATTTAAATACAGAGCGTTCAGTTTAGAGTCGAATGCTGACAATGCGCAAACGTGGGTACTTAATGAACTGCAAGACTACTTATCAATGGAGACCTCACTTGATCAACTTTGTATGCCTGCTGCTTTGGATGCTGCTTCTTCTTCTACAGAAGATGGAATTTGGGGTGTTATCGACCGAAAAGTATCGGAAGCCGTCGGACAGTCAAACTCGACTACATTTTCTTCAGCAGCTGCGATAATAAAACTGTATATTGAGTTGCCGTACGTAGATAGGAAGCAAGATCCACTTCAATTTTGGGCTGAGAAAAAAGCTCTATTTCCGTCGTTATTTAAAATGACGCATAAATACCTCTGTATATCGGCTACTTCGGTGCTGTTTCCTAAAGCGGGCATTTTATGTAATGATCGAAGAAACCGACTTGCACCAAAAAAGCTCAATGAAATACTTGTCCTGAATGCACTGTATTAAATATAATGTTTAAGAACTTCAGAACAGCACCTTTGTATATACTATACAATAATATTTATAGAGTACTTGAAAATATCTACAGTATTTCAAAATTATACCGTTCCTATTTAGAATATGAAATATCTTTAATTTATTTTGGGTTAGTGTAGTTCTGAGTACTATCCAGGATTTAACAATATCTACTAATTGATGTAGATATTGTTAAATCCTGGAGGTTCGTAAGAATGTACTTTTTGATGCTATTCTTATTTATGTAAAACACTAATTCTTACTTAGAATTCACTACTTTTTTTTTTATTGTACTTTGAATATGTATACTGTTAAATACCTACCTATTGCGGAGTAATAATGAATTAATAGATAGTTTATTTTTTCTTAAACTTGAAACGACTGATTACTGGATTAAGTATAAATCTCATTGTGTCTCAAGACTTTGACCGTATAGTTTGTAATTGAAAGTCAAGTAAAATTAACTCTTTTCTGAATCATAGTTTGTTTTATTTTTTACCTACGGTAATAACTATTTTGTTAATCATTGCCTGGTGTAACACAAAGCACACAACAAAAGAGAGAGTGTTGAACTCATCATTACACTATCCATCCTACCCACTACCCAAACATCTATTCAACTTAAACCGATTTTCCAACCACGCAAGCATTCGATTTTTCCTATTTATATCGGTTTGGCTAACTTCTTGAACTCGGTTGAGGCAAATTTTAACTCGAATTCGATTTGGTGTAAGCCCGAGCTCACCCATCACTACATTCTTTCTATCTAACTCGATTTAGTCAACTCGGTTTGAACTCGGGTTAGCTAAATTGTAACCCGAGTTAACTCGATTTAACGTAAGCCTGAGTTCGCCCATCACTATTTTGGAGAATATTCAATTTTTTTATTGGACACAATGAATTACTGCTTATATTTTTTTTTGGCGAATTCATGTCTCTTGGAAAGTCTTTTAATCGTGTCATGACTTTGTTAGAGGAATATTCCGTTTCTTCATCTTGATTGGCATCGATTGACGATAGCTTGTTTGCATGTTCTACAGCTGACAGACGATTCAGACTATTTAAATTGTTGAAAACACAGTGCGTTTGAAGATTTCCACGTTGCGAGAAGCTCATTGAGCATTTTGGGCATTTGACTGTCTTCCTATTGGAATGTACGAGATAATGACGTTGTAAACTTGACTTCTGAGTGAAACCCAATGAACATATTGTTACATGTACAAATAATTACACGTACAAATAAATCTGCGAGCTACTGTCGCAATTGTTTTCATCATCGTTAAGAACGTCAACGAATGAATTTACTCGAACCCACGAGAACGCAACAAGCATGATCAACATCTGCAAGTGACGTCACTCCATTCATGAATTTACTCGAACCTACCAGGTACCTCTCGGTAGAACATTCGCCAATGCACGAGAAATGGGTGAATAGGTAGAGACCCTATATAAAGGCGAGCTGAATGAATGGGGGGAATAAATAATTGATTCGACCGCGATAAGAACTGCGATAGTAAATTTATGGAGTGTGTTTCGTAATAGTGAAGTGATTGAGAAGACAATTGCGATAGTAAATTTATGGACAAGTGTTAGATTTATTTTAATAGTGACAATTAAAATTAGTGAAAGTGTTAACTGATTATTGTGCATTAAATAAACACTTTTAACTTAAATTAAGAGACATTGCGGTTTCACTTTCCCGGAACATTAAAATTATTGGCCGCGAACCAATAACACGCGACAATGGTGTCAAGAAGTGCGAAAGAAAAATTTTGAAAGTGAAAATTTGAACATTTTTCTAGTGCACAATAGTAAAATTTAAAGTAACATTAAAAATGCCACGAAGCTTAAACTTATAAATTAATGAATTGACCATATCGGAGCTCAAGGAGGAGTTGGAACAGCGGAATCTGGCCACACAAGGTACAAAGGCCATACTGATTGCACGCTTGCGTGACACGATCGAGTCGGAAGGCATGAATCTGGATTCGGGTGAGCTCTCAGATGCGGAAAAAGGCGCAGAAGGTGGAGAAGTGGACACACCAAAATCAAAGGAGCCAGAAAATGCGCTGATGCAAATGTTAATGCTGATGTCATCGAGTCTGACTGCGAAGCTAGATGAACAATCAACGAAGCTAAATGAACAGTCATCAAGTCTGACTGCGAAGCTAGATGAACAGTCATCCAATTTAACTACGAAGCTTGATGAACAATCAGCGAAGTTAAATGAACAATCATCGAAGTTAAATGAACAATCATCGAAGCTAAATGAACAATCAGCGAAGTTAAATGAACAATCAGTGAAGCTGGACCAACAAGCGATCGAAATCAAGGCAGACATCACACAGAAGCTGGAGAAACAGTCAACCGAAATAAAAGTGGAGCTCGGTCATCTGAACAAACAAATAAAAGGCGTCGAGGAAAAGGTTGACCAGGTCGAGGAAAAGGTTTACCAGGTCGAGGAAAAGGTCAGCCAGGTCGAGGGAAAGGTCAGCCAGGTCGAAGAGAGAATAAACCATGAGATGGAAAAAGTGAAAAAAGAATTAGAAGCAGCGAAGGCAGTAGTAACCGCCTCACCAGCCCCAATTATAACCGCAGCGCAAAGCTCATCTAGAAATGTGCAAGCACCAATATTCGATGGGTAAACGGTCTGGACTATTTAAAAAATCCAGTTTGAAGCAGCCGCTAGGATAAATCACTGGAATGAGCAAGAACGAGCAACTGCGTTAATTCTTGCTCTAAGAGGCCCAGCTGCCGAGCTTTTGCAGACGATCCCCGTTGAGCTGCATTCAAACCCGGCTGCTATAACGAATGCGCTGGACATGCGTTATGGAAACGATCATCTGAAGCAGATCTACCGGGCACAGCTACGACATCGGATGCAGAAGTCTGGCGAAACCTTGCAGCAGCTAGCACAAGACATTGAGCGACTGGCACTTTTGGCCTACCCAGCGTACGACCCAGAACATCGAGATGACATAGCAGCAGAAGCATTCATCAGCGCCTTGAGGGACAAGGAATCGCAACAAGCCGTGCGGTTAGCTCAAAAGCAAACAGTCAAGGATGCATTGGCTTATAGTTTAAATTTTGGGGCAGCCAATAATGTGACCCGTACCACTGCCCGGGTTCGCGAGGTAGTGGCAGATAACTGCAGGTGTGAGCGCGTGGCGATTGAGCGAGAGCTGCAGGTGAATGGTGCGCCTAGATGCTGGAATTGCGGGGAAAAAGGGCACCTGCAACGAGACTGCAAGAAGCCGAGAAGACCGAGCTATTGTCCAGGGTGGTGGAGATCCAGACCGTGTCAGGAGCCTAGAATGGAGGCCCATCAAACTGCAAGGGCCAACTTCATGGGGCGAATGTTGGCTAGGAGTATCGACATCCCCAGTATCGTGCCAAGGCAACATCGTGGAGAAGCAGACAGATGCCTTCCTGGTCAAGTTGATGAAGAACATTGCACCCTAACAATCGACACTGGTGCAACCCGATCGACGATCCGACCAGACCTAGTGAGGCCCCAACTGCTTCACAAGGGCAGAGTTCATGGAAATGCTGACGCCCTATCTCGTCATCCATGTCCAGCTAACTGCAAACATTGCCGCCGGATTGAGGAAAAGGAGCTGCCCGTTGATTTGCGACTGATAATGGCTGAATTCGATGAAAGTTGGTCATCGGAGGAGATTCGAAATGCCCAGCTAGCCGATGAAGACATCGGACCATTGCTCGTATGGAAGGAGAAGACTGGGCGACCGGAGTGGAAGGACGTTTCGATGCATGGCGCAACCCTGAAAAGCTATTGGGCACAATGGAACTCCCTTCAGGTAGAGGGTGGCATACTCAAGCGGAAATGGGAAACGGCGGATGGCAGCTCCTATAGGATGCAAACTATACTTCCCAAAAGCCGAATCCACGATGTGGTTAAGGAAATGCATGAAGGATCCTCGGGAGGCCACCTTGGTGTTAACAAGACCTTAGTGAAATTGCGGGAACGGTTCTACTGGCTCCACGCTCGAGAAGACGTAGAGGACTGGTGCCGCAGATGCACAATTTGCGCTTCCGTCAAAGGCCCAAAGCGACGACTGAGAGGACAAATGCAAACCTATAACGTGGGGGTACCGTTTGAGAGGATTGCTGTTGACATCGCAGGACCCTTTCCTGAATCTGAATGGGGAAATCGATACACGCTGGTTGTAGCCGATTATTTCAGCAAGTGGCCCGAGGTCTACCCCATTCCCAACCAGGAAGCAACTACTGTAGCTGAACAGCTAGTGTTAAATTGGGTCAGTAGGTACAGCGTACCTAGCGAACTACATTCGGATCAAGGCCGAAACTTTGAGTCACTAGTTTTTGGCGAAATGTGCGAGCTGCTCGGAATACGGAAAACGAGGACAACACCGCTGCATCCCCAACCCGATGGAATGGTCGAACGTTTCAACGGCACGCTCAATAAACACCTTGCCAAAATGGTTGACGAGAACCAAAGGGACTGGGACCGACATATCCCACTATTTTTAATGGCATATAGAGCCGCTGAACATGCGTGGATGGGCCAAGCCCCAGCCAAAGTCATTTTTGGAAAGACTATTCGTTTGCCAGCCGATATAAAGTTCGGAACACCCCCTGAGAAACCCCAAACGGTCTCGGAGTACGCAAGTGATCTAAGACAACGATTGAACCAGATACAACGGACAGTGCGAAAACACCTCGAATCGGCTACTGATCGCATGAAGACCAGGTATGATCTAAAGGCTAATTCTACTGGATTCCAGCAAGATGACTTGGTGTGGCTTTATAACCCGCAACGGCGAAAGGGTAGGTCTCCAAAGCTGCAACATAATTGGGAGGGACCATACCGAGTTACAAAGCGAATCAACGACGTCGTATGCCGAATACAGGAACATCGTAAGCCGAGAGCTAGAATGAAAATCGTGCATCTGGACCGTCTTGCCCCATATTACACCCAGGGAGAATTGACTACAAATAGCGACACATCTTTTCGGGGCGAAAAGAACTGAGGTGGGGGCAGTGTTACATGTACAAATAATTACACGTACAAGTAATTCTGCGAGCTACTGTCGCAATTGTTTTCATCATCGTTAAGAACGTCAACGAATGAATTTACTCGAACCCACGAGAACGCAACAAGCATGATCAACATCTGCAAGTGACGTCACTCCATTCATGAATTTACTCGAACCTACCAGGTACCTCTCGGTAGAACATTCGCCAATGCACGAGAAATGGGTGAATAGGTAGAGACCCTATATAAAGGCGAGCTGAATGAATGGGGGGAATAAATAATTGATTCGACCGCGATAAGAACTGCGATAGTAAATTTATGGAGTGTGTTTCGTAATAGTGAAGTGATTGAGAAGACAATTGCGATAGTAAATTTATGGACAAGTGTTAGATTTATTTTAATAGTGACAATTAAAATTAGTGAAAGTGTTAACTGATTATTGTGCATTAAATAAACACTTTTAACTTAAATTAAGAGACATTGCGGTTTCACTTTCCCGGAACATTAAAATTATTGGCCGCGAACCAATAACACGCGACAATATGCTGCACTGAAACGGTTTCACGTGACTGTGTGTCAATCGATGTCCATTTAAGTTACTTGCTTTTGTGTACTTTTTCCCACATAACTCACAGCTGAATGACCTATACTTTGCTTTTATTTTGTTTAACTTTGAAAGCATTGAAAATTTTGGTTCTCCACTCATTATGCAGTTTGAATGGTATGCAAATTACTTCGGAGCAAAGTATTGACTTAATTTGAATTTATACCCAAATTCCACACACCAATGCTCCATTATACGGTACGAGGAAGAATTTTTTAAATTTTTGTGCCTAAAACAGTTTAAAATGTTCACGCGCTTATTTCACTCCGTTTGATTCCGGTTTAACACGTGGATAAAAAAACTTACTAACAGTCGGGTGAATGGAATCAGATCAATTAAACCCGGGAACTAGGCTTTATAGGTTAACCTCTACACTATCACTCTGACACGCACTGTCAGTTTGACATTCCCAGACGAAACTGACGTAGGATGGAAAGTTGTCAAAACTGACGTTAGATGGGAAGCCATGTGGTAGCAATGTGAATATGTATTCGTCAGCATTGGCTTAAGGCCGATTCCAGGAAAATACTAAATACTTTTTCTTTGAAATTAGGAAGTTTGATCACTTACCCTTATATAATTTTGAATCTTCACTAAATAGCTTATAACAAAAAAATAATCTACACCCCGTACTCAAGCTAAGGAATGAATTGTTAGGACCAAACGTACAGAATGGTGGGTTAGATAGCATCAAAGCTAATAAAGGACCAAATAAACCTAAATAGGAGTACAAAGGGTGCTGCTTGATGAACATTTCATTTCCTTATGTTACTATTTTAGTTGCGACGCAAAAAGGCAAAATTCTAAGCTTCCCAAATTTATTGCACCAAATCAGAGTTGATCGTTTAATGCTTGCCTCATCAAAGAGATACGCAAAGAAAATCTGTAGGGAAAATTCAGTAGAGTGATACTAGTAATTAGTCTTGTAAACATATTGATTGGTTTTCAGCTATGGGTTTCTAGTGTTAAAATAAGGTAGACGATTTTTCGCATTGCAAACGTACCCCCGAGCATTAGCTTTAAATTTTCTATTCAAGTCCATGGTTCAGAACAAAATTTTGAACTAACAAGTTGGGTAGACAGACCTATGCTCATGTCAGAAGGGTTTTGTACTCAACTTACAAAATGCCGTAACAAGCAACGAATAAAATTAAGAAACACGTCATGTTCGAGGATCATACTATTTTTAACTAAGTTGAAAGAATTTTTTAATCCTGAGGTATTTGTTAAAATTATACCCATAAATATTTCGCTTGATAATATTTTCAGATTTTTTTAGATCACGGGTGGGAGAAAACACATTTTTCATGTATTTCCCCCCCCCCCCCTCTCTGTGCCCCCACTGAAGCAAAAACTGTCAGTTTAAGAACTGTTTTGAAAAGCTCTCATAGAGAACTTTCATTTGATACTCATATCGGCTACCTTTCATGAAATTTTTTTCAGGGGCCACTCCTCTGTACTGTAATCATCGATTCATGGCCTATTTTTTCGAATCCTAGAATGGTTACAAAGCCCTTTTGCTAGGAGCTCTCTCCTGCCTCTTTGACTTGTTTCAATTGTATGTAGTCATCCTCATGATATCTATCATTCCTGAAATTTTCATGCAAATCCTAGCAAAGCTGTAGTGTCTAAGTCGGTAAAAAGCGCATATGGCTCCATAGCCATATGTTCCCATAGTAATACAGGGCACGTTGTTCCATAGTAATACGGGAAAATTCAAATCGCTATAACTTCGTTAAATACTATTCGATCTTTATGAAACTTCCAGAAAAGATCAATCTTATAAATAGTCATCTGTTTGCTAAATTTTATTGAATTTAAGGGTACCATTTAGATTTTATTCGAGAAAACATAAAATCGATATATCATACCATTACTAACAAAGTTGAGTGAATTTCGAATTCTCATGTATTTTCTGTTGTTGTACTCATTAAGGCCTACATTCATGATTTTTTTCAGATTTTTCGGATGGAAGGTGTCCAATCGCGAGGGGGGGTACGCGAAAAGTTCGTACATTTCCCCTTCCCCTGCCCCCCTCGGTACTCATGAGGCAATTTTAAGACCTGTTTTGTAAAGATCTCATTGAGGCCTTTCCAATGACACCCTACTCGACTACCAGTGGTGAAATTTTTTTTTGAGGGGTCAACTCCCTATATGGGGAGACCCCCCTTAAACCCCTTTGAAAAATTTTTCCACCCTTAAACTTTCAAGAGGTCTTTCCACAAAGTTTCATGGCTGTAGCCTCTACAGTTTCGGAGAAAAAGTGCTGTGACATACAGACGGACGGACGGACGGACGGACGGACGGACATACGGACACACGTCGTGATTGCAATGATTACTGGCAAAAATAATGTCAGGCAATATTAAACTAAATATGATCCGTAAGTAGGCCGTATAGTGTAGTGGTTATAATACTTGCTGCGTAAGTCAAACATCCCTGGCTCAAATTCCATTGGTGACAACGAGATTTATTGCAAATGATTCTCCAGATGGACTTTAAGCCCACTCAGTTATGAAATGTGCTGGTTTAAAATCAGAACGTATCGCAGATGGGTGGGTGAACATACTGACTATATCACGTTATCGAGTGCAGATACATTGGATCAAAATAATGAGATACTTTAACTTTCTCCAAGCAAAAGTCCAAAAAAGAGCTATAGTACTAAAGCAAAAAGATGCTTCTTTTGTACTTTTAAGAGCACTTGCTTGTTAATTAGAAATAAATTGAAAAAAAGCCTTGAAACATAATTGTGCCAATATAGGATATATATTTGTTATTTCTATACATAAAATTTTCATAAAAATCAAGTAGCAGAAAGTTACATTTCGGAATCATTTGTTACCAGAATTTCTACTATTGGAATCATCTTAAATTGGCAGACAATGATTTATTAAATTTTATTGAGTTCAAAGATTGGCAAATGTTACGCTATGCAAGCCTGAAAATACGAATTGAATTTTCACAAGACTGAATACCATTATCTTGAGGCAATATAGACATCTAATTTGATTGAGTTTTACGGGTATAATTTACTTAAAGCTCCTCTTGATGATGTCCCTTTTTCATATTCACGGATAGCGGGAACAACGCAAAAATTGAATTATCCATCAAAGTGTCTTAATGGCTATTGATACTGATAAAACTAAAGATGACTTGAAAGAGTGAAGATATGGAATTTTGTTCGATAGAAGTACAGTAAATTCAATTAATTATTATGGTTTGTTTACTTTGACATGGAGTATGTCATGTTTAATATCAGGTTGAATAAGCTTCAAGATACTTTATGATTTATTCGCTGAAGCCCTTTTTAACAATAATGTGCTATCAGTTTAATTCACCAGTTTCCAGTAGAAAGACGATTGTTGGTATGATCAATATGCATTTGTTTTTTTTTGTATAATCAAGCATATCTATTTGATACAGAATTTTTACAATTGACTTTGATTTTTCATGCTTTTAAGCAAGATATGGCTGCAGATATCCTTAACGATTAAAAAGGGGAAAAGGCCCATTAAAACGGAGGTTTTTCCACCATTACTTGATTCAGAAAATTAAACATGCCCATTTTTTGGACTATCTGAGTTTTAAGTGCAACATGGTTTAATTTTGGAAACAATGTGAACATTTCTCAACATAAACTATTTTGAAAGCCCTTCCATATTTTCTCAAAGAGTTCGTTTCGTAGTTTTTCCTTACTCTTGATAGTTAAGAATGTCGGGTAGGTGCTGTCCTTCTTTGCTACTCTTGATTTGCAATCAAAATAGATAGAGTTACCAATTTGGTGCTGGTAAGACTACAAGTACTCAATTTTCATTGATGATTGGGTCAGGTTGAATCAGTCCCTGAGTCATGGCCGCCACTTTGTAGCTTAATCAAGCACTTTTTTGCAGTCCGTGAATAGTCTATATCCATAAATTAAAATAGTACACTACTTGCCACCTTTTTTTGCTCCAAGAAAACCACTTTACGCCAGTCAAAATTTTACGCACTTTGACATAACTTAGGATAAAGTGACATATTAGGTGCAAGTTAATTAGCTATCTGGTGCTAGTGTGCTCCTAGTTTTTCTTAAAAAAATTCTCTCTTTTAGTTCCGCCAACTATAGGAGTGAATATTTCATTAATGTCACGTTACGAATACTGCCAACATATGCAATACATACAGGAATGCTTCCTCTTTCTTTGCTTTGTCTTGGTTTCCTTCGATTGGACTAGAGGCCATTCTTTTGATGATTTTTGATGGTGTTGCTGTCCGCAATTTCTTACAAGACCCAGCCGTCAGCTTATATTTGGCCTTCTGCTCTTTTTCGGCTTTCTACTCTTTACCGATCTTGAACCAGCTCGCTTTTAATACTTGATGTGGTTCAAGAACTCCTCCAGCGCCAGAAGCCTGTTTCCTACACCTTAAAAGTGCAGCTAATACCACTTCAAAGTACTTCCAGCTTTTAGATTAGCCTTTTTCTCTGATAGCACTTAACGGCAATTTGTTTTCCAAGCTTTTCTCTAGAAAGAAGTTTTCTGCTTCGGTTTTTGGATGCAATGCTTCAATCAAATGTTTGGTGACATCAACAACAGCACTTCTTCGGTCTCCTCGCTGTTTTCGTTTTTTGCCGCGATTTGTTTCTTGACTTCTGAAATTTTCCGGCAAAAATATACCTATTGTGGGAAATAAATATCTGATCTGAGCTCTTTAACCAGCTGTACCGGCAAAGCGAAAACAAAATGGATAATATTTGATAAAAAAATTCATGATTTCTGTTTCGAGCATGTAAAGCTGAGATTTGGATGAAATTTGATACATATTTTATCGAATTTTCTGTTAAAGCTCACAATAAAAACCAAAGTCAAACCATCTTGGCCCCAGATGAATGCTAGTTGACAGAAATACTCTTGAAGGCTAGCATTCTTTGGGTAGTGCCACCCTCACGGACCTGAAAATATGTAGGTTACCATGAGGTCTCTCCTGGGATGACACGTAATGACCCTTACTGAATCTGGATTATACTTTGGATAACGAACCGAAATTCATACTTTGGTCTGGCGGAAATGATGATTGCTTTACAGGGTAGCACCAAGGTGACACTCATGCGTAAACTGTCCAATTCAACTATCCTACCATCTCCGTCGCAGTAAAACTTCGGCCGGCTTTAGAGTCCGTTCGAAGTTCACACCATTTGGTTGGTAATGTACGTTTGGTTGAGGTGGACTCCCAATTAGCGTCTGTCTAGCTCTGAACACTTGTCTCCCTCACATGGCCTCCTTATCCTGCAAAGGTAACCATGGGAACAAAAAGGTGACGGCACAGATGAATGGCGATAATTATACCAAGGAGGACCGCATCAAAATGAAGCATTCTTAGCAGAAAAACTTGAAAATAGTTAAAACAATCCATAAAAAGTAAGTTAAAACAAGTTGAGCAAGCAGAAGAGTGCTCCTACCAGAAGGTCTTTGTAAACATCCTAGGGCTAGAAACAAGTTTTCTAATAGCGTGAATCGATAATTTGAATTATACATCCAATGCTTGGATATGAAATCGTTCAAATTTATGCAAAAGATGCACAGTTTCCTCAATAAGCACAGTACAGGCGCCATTTCGATCTAGCTTAAATTATTGATCTGAATGCTCGGCCGATTGAACATATTTAAGTTAAACACTATTCGTTAAATTTTCATGAATATTGGACACCCTAATTCATAAAATAATTTTTTGAATCGACTACCTTTAATTTAAAAAAATGTGTAATTGTTAATTCGTTATTAGGAGGGACCCCCTTAAAATTTATTTTAAATTTTTGGTAAGAGCTTAACTTTTGAGAGACCACCACTTTTGAGCTTTTCACTAAGTTAGAGCATTTTAGTTTCTATAGTTTCTGAGGAAACTAGCTGTGACGCACGGACAGACAGACAGACGGACGCCGGGAAAGACGGAAATATGTTTTTGCAACAACGGTACCAAGGACGACAAAAACAATGACAGTTAAGACAGACTAAAAACGGAAAATAACAGGCAGCCTTGTCCAAGCCAAAATTCTTGTGGCACTCGAGTGAAACAAAAAATGCTGCGAACGCCAGAGCTTCCTAATAGAGAAAAGCGTAAAATTCTGCAAAAGGTGCCAGATCTTCGCACAGTGGAGAAAAAATATACAGAACGTCGAAAATTATATCGTTCGTGCTGTGATCACTACCGAAGCAACCTGAAGTCAATAAAGTGATCAAGGCAGAAAAAGAAGGGAGTGACCAGACAAACAAAGCACTATTGTGTAAGTACACCACCACCATCATAATGATGGCTGAAATACTATGTTCAAAAGCGGAAGCCGATAAATTCTACCAAGAAAGGAGGTCACAAAATAAAATTGCTGTCCAAAACAGCAGTCCAGTGACATCAAGAAAAAAGGAAAATCTGAAAAGCAGATGACATTCTTAAAGATAAAACAATTGGTTGCACACCTAAAAGAGCTCGTAGACTGCAAAAAACATTGCCGAAGGAGCTAGTCAGAAGCCAGGAAGGATAAAAAGACAAAAGAAGATCAGAAGTTTAGAAAGTACTGGGGACTAAGCCTAACAGGCATACGCAGATAGCTCCATCATTAAAAGAAGAAAGAAAGAAGCACTTGGTAGGCATGGGATCCAAAATCAAGAGTTTTAGACGGTGCTCACAAAAGGAACAAAGAAAGCTGTAAACAAACTCCTTGAAAAAGTGCCAGAAAATAGAATTGGCTTGAACGCGCATGGAGTGTTTCAAGCTTTAACGTAAACTCAGCGGTAATGGAACTGTGACGAGCAGCACATAATGCGGCCATAATATGCCTGAGCAAACTGATTAACAATAGCGAAGCTCTTTACTGGCAAGATCTAGTGGAGAATTTGAACAGGGATCCATGGAGCCTTGGCTACAAGATAGTAATGCGGAAGCTTCGTGCCTTACGAATGTGTTGCATGTATTAAGCGGAAAATATGGACGAGATAGAGCTGGAACTTTCCCCACTCATCTTATTTGTGTTGACGCTGTCCATGGTGAAACAGCAATCGAGTGACCACACTTCACGCAGCCGGAACTGCAAAAGGCTGTCCTCTGATACTGCTACAAAAATACGAGAAGAACCGTAGTCGACTTTATGACACGACGCAGGACCAACGAAAGATGAATGTGTCACGGAGTGTTCCCCAGGAACGTATCTTTAGTCCAGACCAATGGAACGTGTTGAGGTTCTAGTCACTGGATGTACCGTTCAAAAAGGGTAGGCATGCTGATGCACCGAGTGAGAGACTGTATGAATATATGTTTGGTTCAAAAAGTGAATCCCTAGAGTAAGGACAAATAGTCTTGGAGACATAAAAATCGAATTGAAGCCAGAAATACAGTATCTGGGGCTATTGATCGACTCAAAGATGAGTTTCTCTGAGCGAATCAGGATAAAGGTTGAAAAGGTCACTTTGGGCGTATTGGCTCTAAGGTTGACTTAAACCAACATGAGAGGACTCAATACATCAAGAAAACAGCTTCTGATAAGAGCCGTAGTGTTAGTACTATTGTATGAAGCAGAAATATGGGTGATGTTCTCAGTGAAAGGGATACAAAAGAGCTCATCCTGGAGGATAGTTGTGGTGTACTTGGACTGGTTGACAAATGGACCCATGTGGCTCATTATGGTGAGATAAAATAAAAAGGAATCACAGTAGTTGGAGCTGGAGGATCGTTTGGCTGGCGATTCCTCTTCCATCTTCCGCTTTCGCTGGAGGAAGGATCCCTCAGCTTGAAGATGCCTCACGGTGCAGCAAAATGAGATTTGGCCCATATTACTGAGTCAAACGGTTCCAAGCTAGGTTGAAGGGTGGTACTTAGTGGGTAGTTCAGTCTTTCATGGGCATTGGAGCCCCACATTCAATGCGTGATAGCATTCAGCTCTCACCCACAAAAAAGGAAATGTTAATGAATTGAGTAGTGTGGTCAAATTTGTAAGTATCTAGAGAATAATGGAAAGGATTTCAATAGTCCATTTCAAAATCACAATTTCCTTATTTTGGCGATCATCCATGTGCAACATTTGAAATGGTGGTGCTTAAAATATGCTATATTTTTAGATTTTTACCTCCCTCTAGTGGCCATGTTTTTCGATAGATTTTGAAATTATGAATTGCTTAAACAAGCTCTCACATCGTGTCAAAAATAACGAACATCGGAATAAAGAAGTCAAATATTTAAAACATAACATCTGTAGCTGCCATTTTTAGGGTTTTGTACTGAAATACAAAACCATATTGCAATCACGACCTGTGTCCGTCTGTCCGTCCGTCCGTCCGTCTGTATGTCACAGCACTTTTTCTCCGAAACTATAGAGGCTACAGCCATGAAACTTTGTAGAAAGGTCAGAAGTGGTGTCCTCTTGAAAGTTCAAGGGTGGAAAAATTTTTCAAAGGCGTTTAAGGGGGGTCTCCCCATATAGGGAGGTGACCACTCAAAAAAAAATTTTCACCATTGGTAGTCAAATAGGGTGTCGTTGGAAAGGTCTCAATGAGATCTTATCCAAACAAGTCTTAAAATTGCCTTATAAGTACCGAGGGGGGTAGGGGAAGGGGAAATGTACGAACTTTTCGCGTACCCCCCCTCGCGATTGGACACCTTCCATCCGAAAAATCTGAAAAAAATCATGAATGTAGGCCTTAATGAGTACAACAATAACAAATACATGAGAAGTCGAAATTCACTCAACTTTGTTAGTAATAGTATGATTTATCGATTTTGTGTTTTCTTGAATAAAATCTAAACGGTACCTTTAAACTCAATAAAATTTAGCAAACAGATGACTATTTATAAGATTGATCTTTTCTGAAAGTTTCATAATTATTGAATGGTATTTGACGAAGTTATAGCGATTTGAATTTTTCTGTATTACTATGGAGCAATATGCCCTGTATTACTATGGAAACATATGGCTATGGAGCCATATGCGCTTTTTACCGACTTAGACACTACAAACAGATGACTATTTATAAGATTGATCTTTTCTGAAAGTTTCATAATTATTGAATGGTATTTGACGAAGTTATAGCGATTTGAATTTTTCTGTATTACTATGGAGCAATATGCCCTGTATTACTATGGAAACATATGGCTATGGAGCCATATGCGCTTTTTACCGACTTAGACACTACAGCTTTGCTAGAATTTGCATGAAAATTGCAGGGAGTGATAGATATCATGAAGATGAGTACATACAATTGAAACAAGTCGAAGAGGCAGGAGAGAGCTCCTAGCAAAAGGGCTTTGTAACCATTCTAGGATTTGAAAAGATAGGCCATGAATCGATGATTACAGTACGGAAGAGCGGCCCCTGAAAAAAAAATTTCATGAAAGGTAGCCGATATGAGTATCAACTGAAAGTTCTCTATGAGAGCTTTTCAAAACAGTTCTTAAACTGACAGTTTTTGCTTCAGTGGGGGCAGAGGGGGGGAAATACATGAAAAATGTGTTTCCTCCCTCGCGAATGGACACCCGTGATCGAAAAAATCTGAAAAAATTATCAAAGGAGATATTTATGGGTATAACTATAACAAATACCTCAGAAGTCAAAATTCGTTCAACTTTGTTAATAATAGGATGATCCTCGAATTTCACATTTTCTCCAATAAAATCGTCTTTGACATGTTTCATGATTTTATTCGTTGCTGGTTACTACATTTTGTAAGTTAAGTACAAAACCCTTCTGACATGAGCATTGGTCTGTCTACCCAACTTGTTAATATTGTAAAAATCATAAATTTACGTTCTGTTTGAAGTAAAACTGTGATTTCAGTGAGATTTGACACGGTGGTCTTGGCCAGATATATTTTAAAATAATTCAAAATCAAACGTTTAAACTTAGAATGACGGCCTCCAAAGGTCGAAAGCTAAGCAAATTTTGCTCTTTTGGTAGCAACTTAGGTATGGGATATATTTTCATAAAAACGTGCAAAACAACTTAAGTACCTATACAACAGAATATTTTTCTAAAACATTATTGGACTTTCGTAAAAATGGCCAATAAAATTACGTATAAGGAATTTTCCTTTCCGGCTGGTGTTGTCACGGTGATTTTTAACTACGCCTAAATGCCGTGGCTGCAATATATCCGACTGATATGCGCTCTCTTAACCTTTTAGACATTCGTACGTTTGACTTTGTTCCTTGAATTTTTAGTGTTTAGTAAAGCCTTAAGTGGCTCAGTCGTCGTCGTTGTTTTTGATTTTCTATATGAGTAAAAGGGCAAAAACCCTCCAAATCCAAATTTGGTAAGCTTTGTTAATAAGAGAATGACATGTGAATCTTTAATTTTTGCCCGTTAAATCTAAAGGGACCCTTAACTTCACCATAAATTCATATACAACTGTCTGAGTTTGCAGCAGGATAATCAATTGCAAGAGACTGCGCAGGATTGGAGGACCCAGTTGAATTTAAAACTTAGGTATGGGATATATTTTCATAAAAACGTGCAAAACAACTTAAGTACCTATACAACAGAATATTTTTCTAAATCATTATTGGACTTTCGTAAAAATGGCCAATAAAATTACGTATAAGGAATTTTCCTTTCCGGCTGGTGTTGTCACGGTGATTTTTAACTACGCCTAAATGCCGTGGCTGCAATATATCCGACTGATATGCGCTCTCTTAACCTTTTAGACATTCGTACGTTTGACTTTGTTCCTTGAATTTTTAGTGTTTAGTAAAGCCTTAAGTGGCTCAGTCGTCGTCGTTGTTTTTGATTTTCTATATGAGTAAAAGGGCAAAAACCCTCCAAATCCAAATTTGGTAAGCTTTGTTAATAAGAGAATGACATGTGAATCTTTAATTTTTGCCCGTTAAATCTAAAGGGACCCTTAACTTCACCATAAATTCATATACAACTGTCTGAGTTTGCAGCAGGATAATCAATTGCAAGAGACTGCGCAGGATTGGAGGACCCAGTTGAATTTAAAACTGTTGGCATCACCAGCTCCGCCGGTGATGCCCTCTGGTTTGCTACTACCAAAGATAACCCGCTACAACCAAAGATAACCCTACGTCCCTACGTTCGATGGAATATATTTGCATTAGCGACAGTTCTATGACTTGTTCCTACAGGAGGCGCATAACCAGCCGATATGCAAGTTCCAGAAACTGTGGTATTTCAAGGCCAGCCTCATAGAAGAGGCTGAGTCAGTGGTCCGGAATTTTATATTGTCGGGTGACAACTACGACGCCGCTTGGAGGGCTTTGGGCGAGTGGTTCGAAATTCGATGACTGCTGGTATCAGCACTCATCAAAAAATTGATGGATAAGCCATCTCACGTGGGCTAGAAGCCGTCAATAGCAGCAAATAAGACTTTACATGACAACACACAAGAGTGTCTCAGAGTCCTGGAAAGCCTGAAAGTGTCCACAAGTTACTGGGAACTGTTGCTACTACATGTGCTACTTTGCAAGTTGAATCCAGCATTGTACGCACTCTATGAGCAACCATTGTCAAACGCACGTGAGTTATTAATTTTGAAGGGCTTATTTGACTTCTAAGAAGTGCGTTTTCAGGCTCTCGAAACAGATGGCTGCAAAACGAAGGAGCCGGATATTAACCGCAAAAAAGCTACCAAATTGACCGCTGTCACGACTGCTTTGCGGTGCTTGATGTGTAAACAGGATCACCAGCTTTACACCTGCCCGGATTCCTCGAGATCAACGCCTCAAAAGATTGATTTATGTGAGTTCGAAAAAACTATGGATTAAATGCCTGCGAGAAGGATATCCAACTTCTATATGCGTGGCCAGGAGCTGTAAAAACCAGGCTGGGAGTTATAAGCACCATAACACTCTGTCGCATCTTACTGGTGACAACAAGGCCAAGCAGCATGAGAACATAGAAACAAAATTCAAGGCTGCAATCAGAACCACCCAGATCTTACTTTAACGAGTATAATGGAGAACATAGCCAATGGATGTGTACTTTTGAGCACAGCCGTCATCAGGTTAGTAGCAATGGTAAGACAACGGATTGTTCTATTGTGCTGAATCCAGGCTCTCAAGTTAACTTAGTGACCAAACAAATCATCAGGAAATTGGGTTTATTGTCGACAACATACCTTGCACTCATTAGAAGGATAGGCAGTAGCACTGAGAAGGCACACCATAAGGTGAATCTCAGCCTTAGATCCAGATTAACTGGATATGCAACACAATTCAAGGCTTACGTCATGTACAAGATTTTATCACCTCAACCTACTCCAAATTTGAAAACATTAGGAAAGCATATTTCCAAAAACATAAAATTTCCGGATCCTGAATTTCACCCAATAGAGCGCATCAACATGTTACTAAGTGCCGAGCATTATTATGAAATCCAAGCCACTGGGTAAGTAAAGTTGGGCCCGGAACTACTAGAGCTCCAAAGCACGCTCCTTGGGTGGATTGTAGCCGGAAGGGTGTTAACACCTCAAGCGTCACCAGTGACATGCGGAGTTTTGATAGAGAATACCCAACTGAAACAGCTCATCAGGCGATTTTGGGAGGTTGAAGAAGTACAGGATAAACATGGCAAATTTACGTTGACTTAAAAAGGCATGCAAAGTTCACTTCAATCAGACAATGGTAAGACGTCCTGATGGCCGTTTTTTGGTAAGACATCCATTCAGCGATAATCCGAAGATATTAGGTGACTTGTAAGATGTGTTTTTTTGCAGATTTACCGCCCCCTGGGGAAAAATCCTGATTTGAGGTCTCCCCTAAGAAGAATTCATGGAGTAATACGCTCAACTTGCGCACATAGTAGAAGAGGTGACATTGCAACAGCATGAGAAATCACAATTTTTCCTGCCTCATCATTGCGTTCTGGAGCTGGAGAGTAGTAAAACCAAGCTAAGTGTCGTCTTTGATGCATCCAGTTAAACGACCACAAATTTTTCTTTGAATGGCGTCCTTCATATAGAACCCACTATACTGGATGATCTATTCAACACTGCTGCCCTTCAGAATGCCCCATTTTGTCTAGACCTCCCTCCTGAAGTTTGCCGGTATCATGGCTTAATTTAGAGAAATAGTTCAGCAAAACCATTTCTTTACTACTAGTTGAAAACCGTAGCCAACGACACGACGTGTGCTCCATTTATGGTTATCGAATGTCTGCAGGTTATATCACAAGAGAACCAGTAGAGAAGCCTCCCGGGCAGCAGTGTATTACAGAAATATTGTTATATTGACAACGTCATGACAGGGGCAGACAGTTAGGAGCAGGAAATTTGAAGGACAGAGTTGCACACCATACTCTCGAGCACATGCATGCTTTTGAGCAAATAGTATGCCAATCATTATCAATTGCCAAAGCAAATTAATCCTGAGGACCAATAGGTCCAACTAAATTTCAGTAATCTGCCCAAGGACTACATCAAAACATTAGAAGTTATCTGGTGTCCAAAGGCTGACTTATTGCAGATTTCGATCAACCTGGAGCCAATTCAGACAAAGTTCTCCAAGCAAACGATTGCATCTGATATGGACAGGCTGTTCGATTGGGATGCATCACTACCGACAGGATCCCACACTCAATGGTCCAGAGCGCATCATCAGGGTCAGTGGGTAGCTAGAAGCTGCCAAAATCTTACTTAAATTCCATTCTCGCCAATCTCAAGAAAACTACTCGCGAGATCAATTGTTCGGCGATGAATGTGGTTTGCCCGAGTTAAGCCTAAGTTGTTTTCACAAATCACGGGAAACCCGCTGAGTGCACGTATTCGACCAGCCCATCTTTTTATAAATTCTGTAGTTAATTGCTGTGGCCCCATGATGCTCCACTACCAAAATAGAGGTACCCGACCTCGAAGAGGATACATTGCTATATTTTGCTGCTTTACCACCAAGGCCATCCATCTGGAACTAGTATGCAATCTAAGCACTGAGGCGTCCAGCTGCGCTCTAAAATGATTCATCGAACGACGAGGCCACTGTCTAAAACTCTTTTCCGAAAAGTCACCAAATTTGTGGGGGCTCAAAACTAGCTATCAGAACTACCGTCCTCACTTTATTCCAATGAAATGTATCAAGAAGTAACCACGGCATGCACCACCCGGGGAATTGACTTTCATTTCATCCAGCCACGCGCACCCCAACAACTTGACAGCGCTAACTCCAGTGCATTTTTTATCGGAGACAATTCACGACCGCGGTGGATGATCGCTAAGAGCAGGTTACTGGTAGTGTCCATGCGATGTGGAAGCTAATAAATCACCTCAAACTTGAACTCTGGGGAAGATAGTCACATGAGTACTCAACACAGCTGCAATATCGGGTCAAGTGCAGGCAGGCAAACCATAAGATGACCCCGGGGGCAATGGTAATTGTTAGCAAAAACAATACCCGGTCGATGAAGTGGCCACTGGGTTGAATCATCAAACCGTGGAAAACCGTGCGAACTAGTTGCCGATATCAAAGCGGCCTTCAAAATATTTGAAAGACCAATACGCAAGTTACCCACTGCCAGTACTCAAAGATCCACCAGCTGATGAAGGGTTATCACAAGCAAACCAATCCCGCAACAAATAAGCGACCAATGTGAGCCAGAATGTCAATTGTGGTGCTCCTCTTGACATGCGTACTAGTTCTTACGGTGAACAACTTCACTAGGCGAAGCTCATCAACTAGCTCACATCCTGGTCTATATTTCCAATCATTGGGCAGAGCATACTTCGCTTTGAGTGAATGAAGGCTGCTAGGCTACTGTAACTTGCAACAGTATTGGTATAAATTGGCTGTGTTACAGAACAGAATGAGCCTGGTATAGTTATTGTGCAAAGCTGGGAACTTGCAGACTATTTCCGGAATTATGACAAGAAATTCTCTAGCATCTACCAAACGTAGAGAATCAGATCCAGGATGGCATTATCAACGCAGTGAGTGACCTTACATGATCATTGTTTAGCTTTCTTGATGATTACTACTTCAATCAAGTGGCCCAAATGATTGAAACAATAGAAGGGCGTTCAGAAACAATAGAAAGCAATGCAAAACCAAACTTCCATAATAAACTCAGTGCTAAATATTCTTCGGAAAACCAAACAGATGACCCCGAAACGTGTCACAGCAATCAAGCAGGAGCTAGCCAAATTGTCCAATGCAATCAAGGCTCTTCAGCCTTAAGAAGATCAAAACCAGATGCTCAATTTCATCACAATACTATCATTTCTAATGACATCCCTTACTAGTGTGGTAGCGGGCACATTTTAACTCCTTGTTTTTGTTACAACAACAGTTCAGCATGGAGTTGATCAGTATCAGAGAGCATCTACCCGAGAACCAGCGCTTCCTCATGGACCAAGAGAATTTCCTACAGCTCTTTCAAATAACGTCGATCATGGCCACGGTGATCACCGACTTCATCGTCTTTGAGCTGGTGATCTCATTGGTATCCGCAACAACCTTCGAACTCCATTGACTTCTTCTAATGCCTATTGTGAAGCGAAACCGGCTGGAAGCCATACAACCATCCTTCTGGTTATCACTTCACATTGTAACGTTTACTTTCAACTATCTGAAGCGAAATACTCATCCTGTATCCAGATAGAACCAAACACTCACATTTGTCGACAGTTTCATCAATTGTACAGCGATGACTCCACTGGGATCCATGCGAGGTCTTGTTGCTGAAGGGAATCTCGGCCACCGACAAATGCGACGTGATTGATTTGCCCACTTAATTTGTCTGGTTCAACATCCCGTAATCCAACGAGCGGATCTACGTCTTCACTAGTCAGACCGTTGCTGATTTAGTGTGCGGCAGCAACACCTCCACACTGTTGCTACAGGGATCCGGTAATTTCTAGCCAGGACTGGATTGTACTCTCAGGTCCGATGCCCCAACCCTTCAAATACATGACATGTATGAGTGCTAAGCAATCACGGTGCACAGTGGGCTTCACAAAAGTTTCGATAATGGCAGACCGAACTTCGCAGACTCTTTCATCACTTCTACAAACTTTACGGGGGATACGTAAGAGGTCAAGGTGCTGCGCAAACAATTGCAAGAGCAGGGTCTTACGTGAACACGCACGACATTCACCAATACACCATCAGGTATCTGGGTATTCTTGAATTGGCTATGCTTATTTTTCAACTTTGATGCATAATAAGGTCATCTAAGCTTTAAATCTCGACCAAGTACAACCGGAGATCCTATTACTTCCGCCCGGGAACGGATAAACAAGTGGACGAGCACAATTTGCAAGCAACCAGATTCCATCAAAAATTTCGGGGATTTTTCCTGTGCTAATATGAGAGCTTGCGCTAGCGGATAAATTATTCGTGCGAAAATGCCGACTGTGCAATTCTATCCGGAAGCGTAAGCTCACGGTGTGGGAACAATTTAGATTCATATGCATCTTTTGTTTCAAAACGAAATTGTACATGGGAACATGTTAAATCGCTGACGATACATACGTGCTGTATGCCCATCTTGAAGTTTGTAAATTTGAAGAAAGGTAGTCAGTGTTTGAAAGCACAACGGAGAGGTCAGTGCAATACTTTCGGCTTGGATAAATCATTTTAAACTTGAATTTATTAAACATTTTTTAAATAATTTAATTAAATTTTGAAGTAGTGCCTTTGGATCGTAAAGGTTTTGGTTGTAAAGTGATTACTCATTCTGCGGAATTCAATTTGAACAACAATTTTCGGAATATAGCAAAAGACTTAGAATTGCAGCTTATTTCCCGGGATAAAAGAGTCCCGACACCTAACAAATATGATTAAATTATCAAGATATTGATAGGCCATTGTGACTGCTCAAGCAACGAGATCAGTAAGACGCAAAAAATTATGACAAATTTAAATACAGTATAACCGCTTGTTATTTTTTCTAATTCAGTTGAAGGATTCTATATGCAAGTGAAGTTACCATAGAATTTTGCATTAGTGACATAACAATTTTGTATTTTTATATGAACACACCCTAAAATGTGTTTTAAATAAACTTTTAATTTCGAAATATTAGCAAAGTTCACGAACCAGCAACGTTGGAAATGACTAAAAATTACTATTAATTACTATCTTCATCGATGCAGCTTATTTCTGGCTCGCTAGCTTTGATAATTAGCAAAATATGCATTATAAGTCAGTAAGAAACCCACATGTGCTTCTTGTTACACCGTTACATCTGCAAAAAATTACTGTGTGGTGGGATCTTCATGCCGGAGCAGTGATTGGGCCGTATTTTTTCATGAATGAAAATGACTGACATGTCAATGTAAAGTGCTTGGAAGGTTATTTGTAGCCAGAATTGGATGAACTTGACATTAACGATATGTAGTTTCAACAAGACGGTGCCACTAGGCTTACAATTGATTTATTGAAATTTATTTATTTGTTCAAAGCCAAAGCTGAAAGCGCTTTATTCAATAATAATTGTTATAAATTTTAAAAGGAATATAAAGCAGATTCAAAACAACAATTATACAAAAACTTAATGGCCCAAATGACTCTCTCAATTTAAACATTATCAGTTAAACACATTCAATCAAAAAAAAAAGCCAGAGTGAATTCAAATTAATTAAGATTGTTACATATTTTATGATTCAGTTGGAAAAAGGGGACACAACAGTGAACATTTACCCTACACCTAATATTTTATAACCTAATTCTAGTATTGTAAAATTCAACCAAAAACTTTACCCTATACTAAAAAATCCCCGTTGGCAGCAACAGCTGGAAAAGTAAATTTCTCGTATGGAGCGTAAGGTTTCGAAAAAGAAATTGGCTTATCTACTATAGGACTCCATACTGCAATTTTTGTAGCACTAGATGGGTATTCATTAACAGAAAGGATCTGCCGCTGTTCGTATTCTTAGACCCTTCATAGAGGCGCAAATATTTTGCTAATTAAATTGAGTTGCACACGTATGGATCACATATCGAAAATCGGCGGATAATAAATTGTTATAAATATATTTGTACTCGTTTCGCCCTTCTCACATTTGCTGTTTATACATTTGACAGTGGTAATCAAACAAAGGTGATAACTTTTTGGCTTAAATAGCTCAAATAGTTAATTCCAAAAGATTTCCATAAAAGTTTAATCAGCACTTGCATTGCCATTAAAATATACATTTTTGATTCTTTTCGGAACCATCAGGGGCCGTTATTTTGAATTTTTATTGAAAACGGCTGCTAAAACTATTAAGCTGTAAATTTTCGAATTTGCCTTAATAACATATAATCTCAAGTTTTATCGGAATCTGTTGAGCAACTTGGCTGCTAGAGGGCTACAGAAATAAAAAAAAAAATGTTTATATCACCCCTCTGTATGGGGAGACCCCCTTAAACACTTTAAAATATGTTCTTACGCTGCAAATTTCAAGAGGCACCACTTTTGACCTACGTAAAAAATTTCCTCATTCTAGCTGATGTGGTTTGCGAGAAAACTTGTGACACACGAAGAAACGGACAGACGGACAGACAAGTCCCGATTTTATAATTTTTTAGGGTATTGTTAAAAATATTTTAACAATATTTAAAAAATATTCTGATTTTTTTTTTTTAATTACCTCCATTCCCTACCACTCTCTCCATCACTCTTTCTTCGTCGCACAACGCTCGTGCGACATGCATTCACATTACGTCGCTTGGTCCTTTGTGCCACCCAGACAATGTTTAACACATCGGTATAAGGGGGCACACAATATAATGTGAACTAGTCCTTTTCGTGAACATCTAGTCCAAAAAAATCATGATCAGCTCTCAGAGATAAAAAAAATTCAATATCATACGACGCATTCAAAAAAAACTCTGAGTAACTGTCACTTCAGTATCTCGCCGATAGGGTCAAAAAGAACGCCCTAAGATACTGGGCTCATAAAAGCAGAATTACAGGTCCACGCTTCAATCAGTACTCATTAAATGCTCCCTTAGTCTTTTCTTAAATACCAAAAGTGAGTTTGCTTCCTTAACAATTTCTGGTAGATTGTTATATATACGCAGAGCATCATTCGTTGCATCGTTCTTTAGTCGATCCGTTCTGGCAAAAGGTATTACGAATTGATTTGCATTCCTCGCATTATATGGGTTGATCTGTGATACCTTAATTAATGGCGCTCGTTCCGATCCATTGGTTTTTAAATTTCTGTAGATAAACTTCGCTTTCTCCATAATAATAATTTGACTAAAGGTTAATGATTTTGCCAATTGGTAAACCAAACTAGTTTGAGTAAGCATTGGCAGCTTCAGAATGTTTTTATACGCTTTGGTCAGCAGCCTGGATATACTGTTTAAATGTTGCTTCGCTGATTGACTCCAAATAAGTACTCCATAATGCAATTTCGCCAGGACAAACGCATTTAGAACAAGTTTCTTGATGTGCATTGGAAAATCCTCATACCTTCTTAACAGTCCTATTATTGGGGCTAATTGCCTTCTTAAGCTATTTATGTGTAGTAACCAGGTCATACGATGGTCTATGATAAGACCAAGATATTTCATTTCTAGCACTCTTTGCAATTTTTCGCCGTTAATATTTAGTTCGACATCTATGTCTCCTTTGTTCTTTTGCTTAAAAACAATATATTTTGTCTTTGATGTGTTCAATACTAGTTTGTTTCCAATTAACCACTGATGGAATTTTCCTAGATCGTCGTTGATAGTGTTCTCAATGGCAGTTTTGTCTCGTACTGAATAAAGTAGAACTGTGTCATCAGCATATAATGTGTGATATCCCGTCAGCCCACATGTATTCAGATTATTTGTATATAGCAGGAACAAAGTTGGGCCCAGTATTGAACCTTGGGGAACTCCTGTTTCCGTAGGTGCATGGTCGCTCAGGACATTGTTGATTAAAGTTCTCTGCGATCTTCCCTCCAAGTAACTCTTAAACAACTGCTTAGGACTCCCCTGAATACCATACGATTCAAGTTTACGAAGCAAGAGATCATGATCAACTGTATCAAATGCTTTTTTCAAATCCACAAAAATTGCGATGACATAATCACCTCTGTCAAGTCCTAGATTGATGAAACGTGTGACAGAATGTAGGACATCCAAAGTACTCTTGTTCTTTTGAAAACCAAACTGATGTTGGCTTATGATAGAGTTTTCAACTAAGAATGATGTTAATCGATTGTTTAGTATTTTTTCAAATATCTTACTAAATCCCGTCAGCAGCGCAATCGGGCGATAGTTATTCGGGTCAAGATGATCACCACCCTTAAATATAGGAACTATTTTTGCAAGTTTTTCTTCTTCCGGAAAAGTCCCATTCCTAATATGCACGTTTATAAAATTTGCCATAATCTGGGCTATGTCCTCCTTAATTATACTAATCTCATTCATCGTGATGCTATCAATGCCTGGCGCCGTATTCTTTTTCAATTCATTGATTACATTTAAGACTTCCCTTTTATTTGTTTGATGAATGTGAAAGATGGAATTTATTGCGATATTTGTATTCTTTACATTGCCTGCTGAGCTGGCAACGATTTCTTTAGTGATTTTTCCACCAATTGTTGAAAAAAAATATTCAATGAGTTCGCCGCGTCACGTGGACACGATGTGTTAGAGGGCCCATCAGGATTCAGTTGAAAGTTTTGTGATATACCCTGGGTTGAAGAGTTATCCTTTACCTCATTTATTATTTTCCATATTTCGCGGGAGTTGTCAGCCGCTGTTTTCATTCTTCTTGAGAAATATAAGAATTTAGCCTCTTTCACCAGTCGTTTCGATTCTTTTTTCGCTTGCATATACAGAAACTTGAAAGCCTGGTTTCCACTGTTCTTCCTGTAGTCCATGTATGCCTTCCTTTTTTTAATACTCGCATCAATTACTTTTTTCGTTATCCAAGTCCGTTGTCGACACCTGATTTTTTTCTCAATTGTAGAACTTTGCTTAGCAGATATGATGATATTTTTGAGTTCAATAATACTATTTGGTTTCCGCTTTTCCAGTAACTCTCGTATGTTTGATTTAAAGAGCTCCTTGTCTAAAAATCTGAACGTTTTGTAGGTCGGCTTCTGTTTGTTCAGGGTTTGGTCTTGAATAGCAATTTTTATCACACGATGATCCAGTTCCGGCCAGTCCTCAAATATGTATGTCATGCTTTCAGCGACTTTTAAATCATTGGTTACTATATGATCCAGACAGGTATTTGACACTGAGCGAGTAATTTGGTTGTTGTTTAAGATTACCGTTCCATTCGTTTCTAGCGTATCCTTATAAATCCGTGTTTCTGGTGATTCCGTTAGCACATCAATGTTTGTGTCCGCTACTGTGATCAAATTTTTTTCAGTTGAGAATAATGTATCTAATACTGTGCAAAAATCATGCGCATTCATTCGATTGGGGTTGTAGTACGTCCCTAATTTTATTTTTTTACCTGCATGGTGTACTTCAATTATTATAACGTTATACTTATCAGGCATCACTCTCTTGGTAATGAAATTGATTGTATTTTTTACGTAGATTGCTGTACCTCCACCTCTTCCAGGTCTGTAGGAGAATACCGCATTATATCCTTCAATATTGTAAAACCGTGCTTCTTCTGGGTAAATCCAAATTTCATTTAGAATAATCAAATCTATGTCAGGATTTTGCTGCAGGTAAATCTAAATATCACTTAGCTTATGTCTTAAGCTTCTTATATTAGCATACATAAGTGTTAAATTTGTTCCACTTGATTGATTAGAAAGATTAGCAATCATCAAAGTTGTAGTCGGTACTCCTCCTGGCGATCAATATTCTGCGTTGAAACTCCGGACACTCTACAGAGTCAGCTCTGTGAGAATGATCAGCATTGTTACTGTTACCAATACAGTTAGAGCACTTCTCAATCGTGCTTTTGCAGTCCTTTAGGTCATGCTTTCCTCCACATTTTAGACATATTTGCTCCCCTTCACATTTAGATGTTTTGTGGTTGTATTTTTGACACTTATAACACCTCGTTACGTTGAAGTCCTCCTTCACAAAATACGATCCATAATCTATATTAATGTATCTATTCGCAAGCCTCTTATACATGCTCCCGTTTACCTGGATGATGTGCAACCACCTTCCATTTCTTGTTCGCCTAGCATGTACAAGTTCCATAGAATAGAGATAGTATAGAGATCCATAATCTCAAGTTTCATCAAAATCCGCTGGAAAATGTGACCACTAGAGGCCCACAAAAACCTGAAAAACGCATATTTAAAACGCCGCCATTTTGAAATTTGCAAATGCATGATCATCAAAATATCAAAGACTGTAGATCTAGATAATGCCTGTCTTGAAACCAAGTTTCATATATGTCGGATTAAAATTGCGACTTTTAGAAGCCTTTGAAATTTTGAGCTTCAACTGGCCGCCATTTTGTTTTTTGTGACCTGACATCCAGTTTTTTCATAAAATTCTTTAGATACTTATAATTTCTATCTAATTACCGAATTTCATGATAATCTGTTGAAAGCTTTGACCACTATTAGAACAAAAAAAATTTTGCACGTTTTTCGACCTTTGAGCGGCCGCCATTTTGTTTCTGCCATACCGACTTTGGATTTTTTATTGTGACATTCATCACATACATCAGTGAACCTTTGTACTGAATTTCATCTAAATCGGAGCTAGGGTAAGGTGGGGCAAATCCGACCTAGTAAATGGTTTTGGCTATAAAATGCTTATCTTACATCGGATTAAGTCGTTATATATACCAAATTAAAGGTTAGACTTTTGCGCAACTTTCCATGCATAGCATTTTATTAATACCTTTAAAACATTTTGAGATACAAGCGTTTTACGAAAAAGTTATATTCTGCTAATTTCAAAAATGATGGGGTAAACCCGACCGCCTATGTTTTTGGTTGATTTAGTACAGATATAGCCTAAATATAATGGTTTTGTAATGATAAATCAATGACTGTTACATTATATAATGATAATAACATATAATAGAATTAAAAAAATTGCAAATAGCAAAATAATTAATCAGAGTCATTTGATTCGCTGCTCAAATAGCTTGCTGGCGTTTTTTTGGTTCGAGTTGAACGTCTGGTTGGCTGCGATGTTGATGGTTTTGGTGTAATTGTTGATTTTTGGCTTTTTTTGCGGCAGCCGTTTTTGCCCGTTTGGCTTTATTAGGGTTTTGTAAAATAATTTTACAAAACCCTTCTAAAATCGCGTCCTGTCTGTCTGTCTGTCCGTCTGTCTGTCCGTCCGTCCGTCCGTCCGTCCGTCCGTCCGTGTGTCACAGCAGTTTTTCTCGGAAACTACTTAAGCTAGAAACATCAAATTTTGTATGTAGGTGTAAAGTGGTGATCTCTTCAAAGTTCAACTATAACAAAATTTTTGTAAGGTATTTAAGGGGGGTCTCCCCATATAGGGGAGTGACCCCCCGAAAAAAAAATTTCATAGAAGGTAGACGATATGGGTATCAAATGAAAGGTCTTGATGAGAACTTTTCAAAACAGGTCTTAGTTTGGCAAAGTTTGCTTCGAGGGGCGCACAGAGAGGGGAAATACACGAAAAAATTGTGTCCCCCCCCCCTGAAAAAAATCAGGAATGTAGGTCTTGGTGAGTACAACAACAACAAATACATGAGAAGTCACAATTCACTCAACTTTGTTAGTAATAGTATGATTTATCGATTTTATGTTTTCTTGAATAAAATCTTAACGGTACCCTTAAATTCTATGAATATTTAGCGAAGTTATAGCGGTTTGAAATTTCCTGTATTACTATGGAACAATATGCGCTTTTTACCGACATAGACACTACAGTTTTGCTAGGATTTGCATGAAAATTTCAGGAATGATAGGTGTCATGTATGTCTTTGAGAATCGGTTCAGCTAGTGGTATCAGTAATCGTAAAACCAAAAGTGGCTGTTTTAAATGCGAAGATTGAATAATTTTGAGTTATTTTTCCCAATTTCAACGTTTAAGGTGCATGCTTTGAACACTTGATTCAATTTCATGAATGACTGAAAACGAGTACCTACAATTGATGCTCATAAGTGAAACAAGTCAAGGAGGCGGGAGAGAGCTCCTAGCAAAAGGGTTTTGTAATCATTCTAGGATTCGAACAAATTGTGTTTCCTCCCTCGCGGATGGACATCTGAAATAATTATCAAGGGAGATATTTATGAGTATAACAAAAACAAAAACCTCAGAAGCCGAAATTCGTTCAACTTTGTTAAAAATAGTATGATCTTCGTATTTCCTATTTCCTCCAATAAAATCGTCTTTGACATGTTTCTTGATTTGATTCGATCTGGTGACTGCATTTTGTAAATTGAATACAAAACCCTTCTGACATGAGCGTAGGTCTGTTTACCCAACTTGTTTTTTTTTTTTTGTTTTGCTCAGCCCGTGCAACTTCAGAAATCGTTTCATCTGATTTTAAAATGGATGTCCGCCCAGGTTTGCGACCACGTCTTGGTCCTTGGCTTCGTGGTGGAGCGCGCGGAAAAGGACGAATAGACTCTAACGTCTCATTCAAACTGGTTCTTGATGTTGCTGGTGTTAAAGTAGCAGGTGATGGAGTAAATGGAACATCGTCTTCTTGTTCTTCATCAGCTTCAACTTCCATTTCAACTGTTTCTAATGGCCGATCTGTTGCTAAGCTGGGCATGAAGTCGATATCTTGAAAAATGTCTGGTTCTACTGGCCAAATGCCAGTTGCACGGAATCCAGCCTTTATATTCACTTCCATTGCACCGATTGCAAGTGCTCGAGTGACCATCGCAGGAATGTCAAATATTTGAATTGGTCGGCCTGGATGCATTTGTATAAAATTTAATGATTGTTGGTTCATTGCTGTTTTGAAAGGGCCGAATACTGAGACATTGAGCGGTTGTAAGCGATGTGAGCAATGAGGTAGAAATGAGACGGCGTGAATGCCATTTGCTCGACAGAATTCCAAAGCTTTCGTGATTATCCATTAACAACAATACTGGCTGATCAAGCGAAGAACGCGTGAAAGCTTGAAAATGCTTCAAAAAATCAAAAAATAAGTCGGCTGTGATCCATCCTGATGGATTTGCACCACCAACACTACCGGCTGACCCACCATTCAAAAAATATTCTTGAAATCGTGCTTTGGGGAAAACGAAATATGGTGGCATACGCATAGCAATAGCTGACACAGGCAAAAGAACTGTAACTTATTTTCCCCTTTCCGCAGAAGTAATTTGGCCAACATGTCGGAAGCCTTGACGAGCAACTACTCTAATAGAATGATGCGCCATTGTGACGCCTGTTTCGTCGACATTCCAGATGTTATTCGGACCAAAAACATGCATGTCACTTACTTTTTTATAGTTTTTAAAAAATTTTGCAACATTTTGCTTCTGGCTTTCGAAACGAAAGTCGTTGATGACGTTGCATGAAACCACGAAACCAATCGAATCCAGCCTTCTTTTCATCGTTCCATGATTCAGGAAACTTGGCTCTGACTTGTACAGCAAATTCGTATGCCAACAATCTTGTTTGAGTGGCGGTCAAACCGAAAATACATCAGAAGCGTGTTTCAAATATTCTTCAAACGCGGTTTCCTGTTCTTTGGTGAACACCTATTTGAGAACAAAAAATCAATTAAACCAAATAAAAGAAAACAGCAATATAATTTCATTGAATTTTAATACTTTACAGTATCACGGCCTTGAGAAGTGATAGTAATGCTGTTCAAGTCCACCTCAGTAGGTTGCGTAGTTACTTCATTGGCACGGCGGTGCAATAGCAATGTCGACCTCAGAATGCCAAAATCACGAGCAGCAGCACGTAAAGACAACCCCATTTGCATCGCAGCTACTGCTCGACGAATACTTTTTTCATCACGTTTTTGTGTCTTTCGTTTTTAATTACGAAAAAAAAATAACTATTCAGAGGTCGGATTTGCCCCACTGCGAAATTTTTCATAACAACGTAATTACAAAAGATATTATGAAAAATTTAAATCAAACTTATATGCACTTTGTAGGACTTTAATCAAAGAATCCCATTTTGTTTTTGCTCGGCTGATATAGCTGGTTCACGAATTTAACCGAGATATCAACCCAATACACCTTTTCTGAAAATTTGGTGAAAATCGGAGCAAAATTGCCACCTCTAGCGTGGTCACAAATTTCGTTATATCCCATATATATATATATATATATATATATATATATATATATATATATATATATATATAGATATATATATATATATATATATATAGATATATATATATATATAGATATATATATATATATATATATATATATATATATATATATATATATATATATATATATATATATATATATATATATATATATATATATATATATATATATATATGATGCTCTCCGCAATAGTTAAATTTCTCTCGAGAAATTTACCTACAATGCTATTAAAATATTCATGAACATAACTTCAAACCTTATCTCTAAGCCTAGTATAATAAACAAAACATATACCTATCCTAAATATTGAAACCTATCTTTAATTTTTAACACAAATCATTAACACTAAATGTAACAATAATGAACTGAAACTCAAAAATTAATCATCAGCTTCAACAAATCTAGCAAATGAGTATATCCATTGGAATCGTCGGCCTTGTAAACTCAAATTTGGAGGATATTTTATCTTCTTATCGGTGGCCCATTTATATATGTAATTTATGATTGGGACGCCATCAGAATCAAAAACTTATTGATTCACGTCCAAACACACAAATATTTCTGGAGAAATGAACCCAGTAACGAGGCAAGTCGCAATATAAATATCTATAGGGTAGAACGGCTGTGTAATCCAAGGGTCTTCACTCATAGTCACAGATCTTTCAATATGATTCAGAAGATATTGACTCTTGCCACTTAAGGCGTTTGATAAATTTTTCTATTTAATATAAAGTGTTTCCAATCCATCTCAGGCTTTCTGTACAAACCAGTACATCCACAAAGATATTTCCTTTCGAAAACTCTTAATTTTTCCATTACTAGCACTCTGCTTGTACCAGATCTGACATCCATATGTCAAAATTGGTCTATCCAGGGTCTTGCAATGGATAACTTTAACCTTTTGATCAATGTATCTGGAATGAAAGAGTCGTCGAAGGGCCGTGACTACTTTTTGTGCTTTACTGAGCAAGATTTTGATATGTTCAGTATAGTACAGATACTGATCAAGATGAACAACGAGGTATTGGCCATAGGATTTATGTGAAACCCGTTCTGAACCACCCTCACCAACCATAATGTGGAAATCTTTCTGTTGTAACTTTAAGTGAAAAATTGTCTTTTCTATTTATGCTAGGTAGGTTTATTCGACAACCAAAGATTTTCAATTTAGTTTTTACACGTTTCTGGTCACGGCTACGTTCAGGATGGAAAACAGATGGAATGCCCATGTGCGTGAAGTTGTTTTCTCTTTTTTAGAAACAAAACAATTCAGGGTTGGATAAAATAATATACATTAATGTACACACAAATATATGAATTGGATATAACAAATAATTTTACGTAGTTAATGTTTGTTTTTTTTTTTTTAATTTACAATTCAAATTTAATCTTACTATCACTTGTTATAATTCAAAAAAATAATTCATGCGATATTTCTTTTTACCGTGAATTTAAAAATAATTGAATTCATCGCGAAACCGTTTAGGCGGTCGAGTAATTCTTTTCGGTCGATCAGTAGAGACAGGTGCAACAGTGGCAGGGATCGGCTGATGTTTCATATGGGACGTATCATCTGGGACTCTCGGTTCAATAATATTTACTTTGGGAGCAATTGTTGTGGCAGCATCATTTGTTGTTGTTTGTTGAACGTCATATTTTGGCAGTGCTTCGATACTGGATCGGTCTATGGCTGTTGGCATCGCTTCCTGGTCAACTGAATCAGGATTTAACGAATTGTTATCCTCAATGTGTTCACCTACTTTCCTCAATTGAACTACGTTTCTTCACCAAGTCCTACCGTCATCAAGTTTTATTAAATAGTGCAATTTTCCTAACTTCTCTAATACTTTACCAAAGACCCATTTTTCAGCACTTAAGTAGTTTCTGGCAGTGACTCTATCACCCACCTGGAAACTTCTCGCCGCTAGTACTTCCCTATCTTTATATTCACTTGTCGGGATCATTAAATCCAATCTTGATCTCATTTGTCTGCCCAACATGAGTTGGGCTGGAGATTTATTTGTACTTGGGTGTATTGTTCTCCTATATGCCATTAGAATGGTTACTAATTCATATTCAATTTCACTTGCTTTACAATTAAATGTTTTTATTTTGCTTTTAATGGTCTGAACATATCGCTCCGCTTGTCCATTAGTTGCTGGGTGATAAGGTGTCTCTTGTTTATGGACAATGCTATTCAATTTCAAAAATTCTTAAAACTCATGGGAAACTAGTTGCGTTCCAAAGTCGCTTACCAAAACGTTAGGTAACCCAAATGTTGCAAAAATTTCCCTACATTTGTTGATTGTGGTTGATGCTTTAGTATTTGGGATCACGTGAACCTCAGGCGATTTACTAAATGCATCAACAAGTATGAAAAATAGTTTGCCCTTAAAGGGACCGAAAAAATCTACATGTACTCTATCGAAGACATTTTTAGGCCTTTCCCAACAATGAGTAGTAGCGACCTTATTTGGGTCAGGTCTAACTAACTGACAATTTCGGCAGTTGCTAACCATTTCCTCAATTTCTTTATCCATGCCGTTCCACCAACAGTATCCTCGGGCAACCTGCTTCATTCTACTCATTCCAAAGTAAGCGGTGTGAAGTTCTTTGAGGACTCTCTGTCGTAGAGGTTTAGGAATGTCAACCCTAATTCCACGCATGAGGCAGTTACTTTGGAGAGAAAACTCATTCTGGTTGATGGAAAAGTGAAATTTAGGTTCACAAATTCTACCATATCTTAAGGACTGGATTAAAACTTCTATTTTCTCATCGTTTTGAGTAGCTGAACCAAGTTCCTCCACCGTTACAGGCAAATTCTCGATACATTCTAGTTCGATGTAGTCAATTTCTTCTGCGTACCTTAAGTTTGTTTTGACAGGTAATCTAGACATTGCATCAGCATTAGCGTTTTCACTTGATTTTTATATCTGATTACGAATTCTAAGAAAATGGCGTAATGTTGGGAGACCTTTATGAGGAGAAAATGTTTGTGAAAGGGGTTTATTGTCCGTTAACAGTGTAAATTTTCTTGCGTAAACCTACTGGTAAAATTTCTTTATTCCAAATATAATCGCATAAGCTTCACGATCAATTTGACTGCATCATTGTTGTGTAGGTGACAGTGTTTGTGATGCATACTGAATTGGGCGTTCAGTTTTATCGGAATACAGATGACTTAATACACACCCGACACCAACTGGAGATGCATCCACGGCCAACATAAGTGGTAATTTTCTGTCGTAATGAACCAACAGAATATCAGATTGTAAAAGTTTTTTTATTTTATTAAATGTTTCTTCACATTTATCAGTCCAACTAAAGCTTATGTTTAGCTTTAACAGGTTGTTGAGTGGATAGATAATGGTGCTCATGTTTTTAATAAAACGAGCATAATAATTTACTAGCCCTAAGAATAAACGAACCTCGTCTTTGTTGCCTGGTTTTGGGATCTTTGCGATGGCATCCATCTTTTCAGGCATTTTGTGAATGCCACTCTTGTTAATTACATAACCGCAATATGTTATCTCATTTACCATAAACTCTGATTTTTCTTTATTAATCTTAAGGTCCATTTTATCTAATCTATCCAGAACTAATCTTAACCTTTCAAAATGTAAAATGTCATTCGGGGCAGCAATCCTAATATCATCCTGTAATACTTTAACCCCTGGTATGTCTTGTAGGGCATTTTCCATTTCGCGTTAAAATTTTGCGGCAGCGCTTGAAATACCGAACATTAATCTTTTGGACCTATATAATCCTTTATGTGTGTTAAGAGTTAAACATTCCCGGCTGTCAGGATGTAAATACGCTTTATGTATATCTATTTTAGTAAATTTTTCTCCACCTGCAAATCTGCTAAATAATTCGTCAATATTAGGTAGTGGATATTCATCTATCTCAATACATTTATTGACCGTGATTTTGTAATCACCACCTTTTCTGACTCCCTCTTTAGATTTTGGAACGACAACAATCGGAGTCGCCCATTCACTAGTGTCAACTTTTTCCAAAACATCGTTTTTTACCAAATTTTCGAGCTCCCTTTCAACGGCACATGTTAAGGAAACTGGCAACCTGCTCGCTCTGTAGAACTTTGGATTTACTCCATGCTTTAGGTGAATTTTAGCTTGCATACCCTTGACTTTACCTATGGACTTCATAAACAATCTATCATAGTCTTCTAATAGTTTTTTCAATTCTGTTCTTTGATTAATATTCGATATCACTGCAAGATTTTCACTAACTATCTTTTGCCAATTCAATTTCAATTGGCGTAGCCATTCCCGACCCAGTAAAGGCCCTCTGTCTGAATCCACAATATATAGTTTTAAATTTTTCTTACCAAAGTTTTCCTCAGAATCAACGTTTACGAGTATGTAACCATAAAATTTAATGCCTTTGCCAAAATAACTCTCCAGTTGCGTGTCGTTCCATAAAACTTCGAACTTTGCAAAATATCGCTTCGCGTCATTCCTGCTGATCACCGACACTGGCGCACCTGTATCGTTTTCAAAAAAAATAAAATTTTTATTAATATTTAATTTACAAAATATTTTTTTTCTTAATGCATTTTGCTTCACTCTCCTTTGTTCCGATAGTTGCAACAGCTGTTTCACTCGCAACTTTTCCGCACCAACATCATCCGTTCCGTCTTCTTCCAGGATATTTATACGATTATTTTTGTTTCTGGCTTTGAAACACACTCGCTTCAAATGTCCGACACACTTGCAAAAGGCGCACTGAGAATTTTTGTGGCGGCATTCATTTGCCCTGTGTGACGGATCCCCACATCGATAGCAGCAATTGTTTAGGACTTCTTCTTTTTGATTTTATTTTGTATTTAGCTTTTTGTTGTTATTATGGAACTTTTTATTCGCAGAATTATAGTTTTTATTATGATTTATTAATTTGATTTGGTTAATATTTTCTTCTGATTTTTCGCAAAACACGGCACCACCTTGCTCTGATAACTCCATTGCTACTGCTTTCTCTAAGGCTGTATTAGCTGTTAGATTTTTCTGTTCAAGTAACCTGTTCTGCATTCTATAATTGAATAGTCCGAACACAAATTGATTTCTTATCGCTGTGTCGCGATACGAATCGAAATTGCAAGTAATTGCTAGCTTTTGTAATGCTTTAAGAAAATCACTACGCAATTCGTTACTTTTTTGCTTGCGCAAGTGAAACCGAAAATGTTCAACTATTTCTAGTTTTTCTGGTTCGAAATATTCTTTTAACGTGGTTACAACTTCACTATAAGTTTTATTTTTTTGATTTTCTGGCGTACTTTTGTCAAATAAGATGTTATACGTTTCGGCATCCATGCAATGTAAAAGAAGATTTTTCTTGTGGGCAGCTTTCACTCCGAAAATATCGAATGCGGCTTCTAGCCGATCTATCCAACGTGACCAAATTTTTTTTTATTAAATGTTTCCATATTGAACATTGAAATCGTCGGAGCTGTAGAATTTTGGTTTGCCAAACTTGAACTTTGACTTTCCGTCATGATTTTATTTTAAAATTATATTAGGCACGATTAATTGAATTTTAGAATTATTGTCTTGAGCAATTTATTGAATTTTAAAATTGTGTTGAGCACTATTTATTGAATTTTATTAATATCACACGTGTCACAGTGTCAGAATTTTATGTATCGTATCTTTCTGTGAGTTTGTTATACACGTTTTAAAATCCTCGTCGCCAATTTGTTGTAACTTTAAGTGACAAACTGTCTTTTCTATTTATGCTAGGTAGGTTTATTCGACAACCAAAGATTTTCAATTTGGTTTTTACACGTTTCTGGTTACCTTCCAATAACGTTTCAGGTCTTCACTCACCCTCTGCATTGTTGTCCAAAAAAAACTGTTTCGTACTTCTGCGTAAAGATTAGAGGTTATTCTCACCTGGCAGTGAGATTTTGCTAACGGACACTTCTAGGGATTCAAAGTTTTTGAATTCGACTTTTTCAATATTTTGGAAACACCAATATCCCAGTGCCACCTCCCCATCACCGTTTACCTTATCGTTTCTCACGAATTCAAAATCCTTGAATATCATGGAATGCCATGAATTGAAGTGGATTGCAGTGAGAAGCATGATGTCAGGCCTTCGCTTGACAAGGGATTCGAAGAGACAGTCACGTCGATGTAGGCTCATAATGGAGCTGACGTTGACTGAAATGAGACGGATCCTATCGATGGGAATGTTTTACATTTGCATCTTGATACTAGGGGTGTGGCAACCTCGTTAGAAATTCAAATTTGTCTTTCATCAAAATTTATCAGAATCTAGTACAATTACTAAGTTTGTCAAGTTGCCTAAATGTACTTCCGTTTGGATTCCATAAAATTCCATTATGTTCTAAGTATTCAGTTAAACGTACACTCGTTCACTCTCTTCTTATCCGCACATCGTGCAGGTCACGGCCAGGTATTCCATAAAGTTACATCTAAATATTTTAAACCTTGTTTCATTTGAATAAATTATTGTACTTGCATTTGTTTTTTTATCATACTTTTGCCAATGAAACAGGGGGCATCCTCGATATGATGCTGGATGACCAAAAACGCTGCAGTTTACACAATATAGTTTTTCTTTTGGTTCCGTCTGATCCGATTTGCACTCGCTGGAAGCATGGACATCTTAACACTTGATACATCAACGTTTCATGGCGCAATTGGCAGCCAAATGACCGAATCTTTGGCACCTATAGCACAAGTTGACCTTGCTCACCCCTCGGAAGTTCAAATACTTTATTTTTGAAAGCATCTTGACTGCTTTTGCTCGAAACCTGAACTTAGTAAAAAGGCAGATTTTCACGCTCGACAATCGCTTTTCTTCTTGCAAAGCCTTCATCGGTAATAAATTCTATTTCTGGTGCAACTTCTTGAAGCACTTGAAGGAAATTGACTGGGTCCTCTCCGCAGTCTAGACCCTTCAATAAAAAGGTCGAGTTTTTTTTCGCTCTTGGGGGTATACGTAAAGTTCGGACCCTCTCTAGAACTCAACGCACTTTTTGCTGCCTGAAAGTCAGCCAATGGCTTAGTTCTAAGCGTCGGTTTGTCAACATTCACTCTTTTGATCTCAAAATCAGTTCATTTATTTTTGGCTGCCAAAAACTGAACCATATCTTTTTGCCTGTTTGCCCAAATTCATTGATTGGTGGGACTTTTTTTCTTTTGATTAATATTGACAGACGGACCAGCAGACAAAACTTTTGTTTTTTTCCCCTATTTAATTTAATTTAATATCGAGTTTAGTAAAATAATGTTCAGAATTTTTTTACCTTCAATGTTCATGAAATTGTCTAGCCCAGCTAGCGCTGCATAATAATTTGTACTGACGTTTACTCCGCCTGCACTGAGGACATCTTCTTGATCAGGTTCCTGTTGCGGTTCCTTCGATTTTTTGTCTTTGTTTGCTTTTGACTTTGCTTCTTCCTTTGTTTAAACGCTAATTTACCAAGAAGCTCCTCAAGTGACTGGATCCTAAGCCTGAGTTCTCCATTTCGCTTCTCATACTTCTCTACTTTGTCGTTAGCTTGGACTAGTTGCTCGATCTCGATGACTGATAAAATTTTCGGTTTTTATTCATTGCTATCGAATCTTCGTTTTAGCTATTTTCGCCCGTCATGATTGGCGATGGACATTGAGTTGAGGGCTGAAGGAATGTTAATAAACCGGGACTTCCCTTGGATCTCTTTTCGCTTTTTGATACTTCTTCAGAAAAGTAACTTCAAGTGTCGGCAATTGTTAAAATAATTTAACGTTGATGATTTTAAATTAATTAATTTTAAAAATTATTGACCAGAGCTTTTAAAAACACGTCTATACGGAGCGAAGGCTAGACTTAAAATACATTTATTTCTTGTTATGTCCTTACTCGAAAAACCTATTTTCGTAGGACTGTTGGAATTCCATAAAACATTATCTCCTTCAAATTCCTACAAATTCCAACCCCACGATAAGTGAAATCGTTAAGAATATCTTTTCCAAAACAAATACTAAATTCAGCAAAAATAACTTTTCCCACAAAAATATTACGTATCAACTCACGTACTTTCAATGTGCTCCCACGGTCTGCTGTGAGTGATCACGTTGCACACTTTCAGACATTCTTCACTATGCACAAAATTCTCAGAGATGCAATTCCGCGACTTTGGAAATTTTGCATTTCACGTGTCACAACAGACCATGGGAAAGTTAAATTGTAAATTATGTCTAGTAAGCGCAATTAATGTATTTAAATAGATGGACACAATAAAGACGTTAATTCCATCTCCAAAACTGTTTTTGATTTACCATTTTCATTTCAGAGCAGTTTTCAACATTTGGCGACCGTGACAGGACTTTGAGATGTCAGGACTCATCAGCAAGCAGCAAGAGCTAGGAGATGAAATCGAGCGGATGATGCGAAACTTCTCCAAGGATAATCAGCTGAGGAAAACTCAGGACTATTTGGAATCAAGGAAGAAGCGCCTCATGCAACTATGGGAAGAGTTCCGTGATAATCAAACGCTGCTTCTGGCTGACATCGAGGATCATAAGGATTCACCTTATGTTCGCAACCAGTACTACGAGCAAATCAAGAAGGTGACGTTCAGGCTACTAGAGCTGATCGAAGACCTTCTGATTGAGCTCAGTGCTACGGAATCACCATCCAGACAGGAAGCTGCGGAATCACCATCCAGGCAGGAAGCTATGGAATCATCATCCAGGCAGGAAGTGCGGAGTGTACCGAACAAGGTGTTGTCAATGGTCAGCACTCAGCACATCTTGATGCATACATTGCAGCGACTTTTCAACCGGCTTAGTGAACGGGTAATCTCTAAGCAGCCAGCGCAGTTCACGGAGCTACAGTTGAAGTCCATCAACAAACATTTGGATGCGATCAGGGACAAACACTTCAACATTTTAGCGGCTGATGAGGTTCCAGACAACTATGACATTACGTCATACAACCACATGGAAGAAAAGGTAGAAGCATTTCAATTGGAGATTCTACAGAGCGGCTCTTCAGTAGAACCTATACAGGAAGGTGCATCAACCAACATCAAGCTAACTCGGATTCAATTACCGAAGTTCGACGGTAATTACTTGCATTGGCAAGAATTTCACAACCTTTTCAGTCAATTGATTGACCAAAGAAATCTTGGACCGTCGCAGAAGTTCTGGTACCTGAAAACCAATCTTTTGGGAGAAGCAGAAGCACTCGTCAAACATTTATCGGTATGCAACAAGTATCACGATTCAGCTTGGAAACTGGTGAAAGAGCGCTATGAAAACAAGCGTCTGCTGGTGAGCTCTATTATTCACAAGTTGATCTCACAACCAACGATCAGTGTCGAAACTGGTATTGGTATCAAAGCTCTTCATGATGTTACGCAAGAGTGCATCAGAGGCCTTCAAGCATTGAAGGTTAATGTGGAGCAATGGGATCCAATACTCATCTTTCTGCTGTTGAAAAAGCTCGACAGTGCAACACATGTTGCATTCGAACGATCTTTGAGCTCACCAAGAGAAATGCCGACAATGGAGCAGTTTTTAAAATTTTTGGAATTCCGGTTTCAGGCACTCGAGGCAGTTGGCGTGCAACCAGTTAAGGCACACACTAAGACGATCAATGCCAAGACAACTTTAACGTCTACTAACAACAGCGTATGTAAGATGTGCAACGTCCCACCACCTTCACCATTGTAACCTCTTTACAAACTTGGGTATCGTTGATAAGAAGAAAGCTGCCAGCAAGTGGCAACTATGCTTCAACTGCCTACGGATTGGACATTCAGTTAAAGCGTGTACATGTCGCAGTTGTACCAAATGCGGCAAACGACACCAAACACTACTCCATCACGAGCAGAAATTACCAGAAGGCACTAGCAGTGAAGCTAGAATGGCAGCCAAGGCAAAACATCCTCTCGAAGGCAATACAAGCGATCCTGGTAAAGCGAGTCTGGCACGGAAGGCGTTAACAACGCTGAAACCAACCAACAAAAACATACCTTATGTTTTACTGGGAACAGCAGTCGTTACAATCAATAATGCCTATGGAGAGCCAGTGCAAGCTCGACTATACCTTGATTCAGGTTCCCAGCTCCACTTCATTACCGAGAAACTATACAGCAAATTGGGCTTCAGAGGTAAACAAGAAACTCAGCAAATCTTTGGAATCGGTAACACAACACAACATTCATCCAGGCGAGTGTACTTACATCTACAGTCTACAACATCAAATTATGCAACACAAATAGCAACATTCGTTATCAACGAGATAACATCTGATCATCCAACTCGGAAATTTGAAACGAGTAATTGGCCGTTTCCGTCAAATCTTTCACTTGCAGATCCGCAGTTCAACCAACGAAATGGTATAGATGTCTTGATTGGAGCAGAGATATTTTGCTCACTGATAACACCTGAAAAGATACATATCAATGGGAGCTGATTTGCCTTTCTTACAAAACACGCGATTGGGATGGATGGCAATTGGAAAAATTAACGAGCTAGCTCTACAGAATACGTATTGTGGTATAGCAACAAGCCTTGAACAACAGCTTGAGCACTTCTGGAAAATAGAAGATGTCGAAATTGCTAAACCAACAATGTCAAACGCCGATAAGCATTGTGAAGAATTCTTTGAATCCACGGTTACAAGAGATAAGGAGAGTAGTTTTATAGTGAGGCTACTATTCTCTCAATCATCGTCTTCCTTAGGGTCTTCAAAGCAATTAGCGGAACAGCGACTAAGAAGTTAACTCAGAAAACTAGAAAAGAACCCAGAGCTGCGAACGATGTACTCTGACTTCATAAAAGAATATCTAGCACTGGGACATCTTGAAGTTGTCGAAGCATCCAACCATAACGAACCACACTATTACTTGCCACATCACTGCGTACTCCGACCCGACAGCTTGACAACAAAACTACGCGTTGTTTTTGACGGTTCAGCAAAAACATCTACTAATCTGTCACTCAATGATATCTTGCATACGGGTCCGACACTTCAACAAGATTCATTCAACATTCTAATCCGATTCAGAAGTTTCAAGTACGCAATAACGGCTGACATCCAAAAAATGTTCTGACAAATTCGGATGCATAAAGAAGATCAAGATTTCCAGCTTATCCTGTGGCAAGATAAACTCGGTGAGCGCCCAACAACTTACCGGCTTAAGACCGTTACATATGGAACCAGGAGTGCTCCATACTTAGCGATGAAGTGTCTCCAGCGTCTTTCTTATGATGAAGAAAGAGGATTCGCTTTGGCAGCAAAGGCAATACGCCAAGATCAATACATCGATGATCTGTTAACTGACAGTGATGACTTGGAAGAAGCACTATGTCTACAACAACAGCTTATTCAATTGCTTCAACGAGGGAGATTCCACCTACACAAATGGTGTTCCAATAACTTGAATCTGTTGCGTCACATAGCCCTCAAGGATCGAGCTACTGAATTCAATGTAACCAACCTCGAAGAAAATTGTGCTACAAGGCATTGTGGCAAATATTGAATCCATCTACTGACCAATTCAATATTAACATCCTTGCCCAAATGTCACAACTATTCGACCCGCTCGGGCCAGTGAATCGAGTAGTGGTATTAGCGAAAGTCTTTATGCAGCAACTTTGGGAATTGAAAATTGACTGGGACACCCCACTTTCACAAAAACTACAAAAGGGGTGGAAAGATTACAGATCACAGCTTCCCGTCTTAAGCGATTTAAAATTACCCCGTTATGCCATGATCTCCGCAAAATGCCAGACCACACAGCTACATGGTTTTTCAGACGCCAGCAAACTTGCATATGGAGCATGCATCTATATACGCACTGAAGACCTCGGTGGGCAAATTGATGTCACCTTATTATGTGCAAAGAGCCGAGTTGCACCAAACAAACAAACCACAGTTGCTCGACTGGAACTTTGCGCTGCAAAATTATTGACACAACTCATGCGAAGAGTGAAAAATTCTCTACAAATTACTATCAATAAAACCTTCTACTGGAGCGATTCTCAAACGGTTCTTCAATGGATCACATCACCATCATCAAAATTTACCACGTTCGTTGGAAACCAAATCGCATACATACAAGAACATACAGAAGATGGAGTATGGCAGCACGTTGAATCTACACAAAACCCAGCAGACATAATCTCCAGAGGCAAGTTTCCTGCTGAGTTATGCTCAAGTACGCCGTGGTTTAAAGGGCCAACCTTTCTGTTACAACATTTTTCAAGAAAAGCTACTAAAAACGAAGAAATTGTTTTCGAAATTCCTGAACAACGAAAGCAAAAAATGGTGTTGATTAGTACTCATACTCAGCCACTATCAGTCATTCGAAACTTCCGACATAATAATAATTTTCAGAGATTGCAAGAAGTTACTGCCTATATACTACGCTTTATTGGAAACTGCAAACTGCCTAAAGAAAAAAGCAATTCTAGCTATAAACCAAACCCAGACAAAATGAGACGTGCACTACAAATAATCATATCTGTGATGCAGCAAGACGACTTCGCAGATGACATCAAACACCTCACAAAGAAGGATTCTGTTGCCCATAGCAGCAATTTCCACTTGCTAGCGGCCTTCTTAGATCAACACGGGATTGTACGAGTAGGTGGTCGACTGAGAAATAGTCTGCTACCCTTCAATACAAAGCACCCAATGCTGATCTCGTCTATGCGTAAATCTTCTCACACTTTCATCATAAGCACTCACACACATCTCACGGCAAACATTCTGGTGTATCAACGGGAAGGGCTGGGCCAACAAGATAGTCCGGCAATGCATGCTGTGTGCTCGATTACTACCGAAACTCCTAACCCAACTTCTGGAAGATTTGCCAGCGAAAAGAGTCCAACAGTCCAGGCCGTTTCTCCACACTGGAGTCGATTTTTGCGGGCCCATCCACATCCACTTCAAGATACGAGGAAAACGACCGTCCAAAGCATACGTAGCAGTGTTCGTATGCTTCTCCATAAAGGCAGTGCACATCGAGCTAGCTACGGACTTGACGTCGGCGGCCTTCATAGGATGCCTGAAACGCTTTATTGCCAGACGAGGGCGGCCTTCAAAACTATTTAGCGACAATGCTACAAACTTCGTTGGAGCAAATTCAGAACTTCAAGAACGATACTCACTCTTCAATGACCACTTCGACTCAATTGAAGAAACGTGTACCAGTGAAGGAATCGAATGGTTGCGCATCCCACCGAGATCTCCTCATTTTGGCGGACTCTGGGAGGCTGCAATAAAGTCAGCAAAATATCACCTGAAACGCGTGGCAGGAAGTGCTTCACTCACTTACGAGGAACTCAACACCGTCATTTGTCAAATTGAAGCCATCCTCAACTCTTGACCAATTTGTCAAACGTCAGCGGATGCAAACGATCTTCAAGCGCTAACCCCAGGCCACTTTCGGATTGGACAACCGTTATCAACCATTCCTGACCCCGAAATCAACCCCGGAGCGATTCCTCTTCTAACTCGATGGAAGTTAGTGAAAGCACTGCATGTGGACTTTTGGCAGAGGTGGACAAAACAATACCTACAAGATTTGCAACCACGGACAAAGTGGCAAGAGGTCAAGCAAAGTCTAGAACCCGGGACATTAGTCATTCTCAAGGGTGCGAATTTGCCACCAATGAATTGGCGCATGGGACGAATAGCAAAAATCTATAAGGGATTAGACGGTAGAGTAAGAGTGGTGGAAATGAAAACGGCAACAGGCATAACTTCACGGGCAATTGACACCATCAGTCCTTTGCCATGTACAGGTGGAACGGCCTACGAGCCTCTTACTCAAGGCGAAGCCTCAAGTACAAAAATCAACCATCCTCTAACTGAAGACGAAGCCAAAAATACACACACCAGCCGTCCAAAAATAGCTCCTGTCGCTTCTGACCTAATAGCAGCCGCCCAAAATATGTCCTGAAAGAGAGCAGAAACCAAAGATTCAGCGTCAACGCCGAAACGAGGAAGAACCTCCCTCCTCCAAATGTTCCTCGTTATTTTGTTGGTACCGTTGATTTTTGGGGACAAAAGAGGAACGCAACATCAATCAATCGCAGAAATAACCCCATTTAAAAACAACCCTGGTATTTACTTCGAAGAAGTTAACCGAATTAAACTGACTGATAACACTTGGAAAATTGTGACTTACTACGACTCAACAAATTATTGGGCGGAGTACGATGGTCTGGGAAGGCACATAACTCATTTGCTTGGCACAGGATAAACTATTCCATGTTGGCCAATATTGTAGTACAATAACATCGTAATTTTTTCGACCGCACAACGAGATCCAGCAGAAAAATGAACTGCTACAACAACACCAAGCAAGAGTTCGAAGATCTCCGCTAAACATCGTTGACTTAGCCGCACATCTGTTATTTGGGGTGCTAGATGAAGACTTTGCTAACCAATATGAGGACGACATAAGAAAAATCAAGCAAAATGAAGGCTATCTACTAAAGTTAATAAAAAAGCAAACGATGATACTCGATTGCACATCAAACATTTTGGAAAAGGAAAATAGACACATCAATCAACAATTTAAATTTATCGAAAACCAGTACAAGCACCTGGCAAACACAACGCTCAAAATCGAAACACTTTCCAGTATCTTCAGCTCCTTAGCAGTACAAACCACAATTTTACTCTTCAACTTCAAAAGTATACAATATGTGCTCATACAAGTAATTACCAACACTTACCAAGGAAAAATAAATCCATTATTGATAACATCAACACAATTGCGAAAACAACTGCAAATAATATGAGAGAATCTACCAAAAAATCAACTGCTACCTGTTTCTCCAGACGCCTTCCATAAAATATACAATCTAGCTACAGTTCGAACCAGAACGACGGCATCAAATATCATCTTCGATATGCAAATACCACTCACTACAATAGAAAAATATCAGCTTCTTAAACTGTATTCTGTTCCTACAATCGTAAAAAATATTTCAGCTTCATTACAGCCTTCTACTGAATACTTAGCGGTTAACTCCAAACGAGATCATTTCGTCCCATTTTCAGCAGAAGAACGTGGAAAATGCCTGCACTTATCAGAGACCGAACTAATCTGCGCTCATCATCATCCTGTCTATACTGCTCAATCCAGCATGTATGAATGCGAAGTCGCCCTTCTGGTTCATCTGGCTAACTTTTCGTCAACTTGCGCGGTGCACGTATCTCCCACTACGAATACTTGGATCAAGCTGAATGCTGCAAACCAGTGGATCTACGTTTTGAAAGAAGAAACAACATTCGACGCGCTCTGCGGAAGGGACTTCAAAATCCTTCATCTTCGTGGGAGCGGCATTCTGAAGCTAAGTCCACAGTGCAACTTAAACCACCGAACTTTAACAATTGCCGGCCACACTCAGTTCAAAAGCGCCATGAATTTTTTCTTTTAACCCACTTGGAAACCTTTTCGAACATCTGGACAACCAAGACATCGAACCAAACTATCGATTTAATGTATCCACTATCGACATCGATCAACAATTATGGAAACAACTCTAAGACGGGATTGCGGAAATCAAACGAGCCGACTTCCGAGAACAAATTTCAACACACGACACGCACAACTATGTTTTGAATTACCTGTGTTTAGCTATCATACTTGCAGGGGCAACTAGGCCAATCGAAAACACCGGAAGCGCAATGGAAGCAAACCACAGGAACAAAATTCCATACATTACCACGACCATCAAAACGGACCCAGCCAACATCTTTTACTACTGTTGAACCACGCCCAGGTGTGTTTCAAGTGGGGGAGGATGTTAGAATTCCATAAAACATTATCTGCTTCAAATTCCTACAAATTCCAATCCCACGATAATTGAAATCGTTAAGAATATATTTTCCAAAACAAATACTAAATTCAGCAAAAATAACTTTCCCCACAAAAATATTACGTACTTACGTACTTTGAATGTGCTCCCACGGTCTGCTGTGAGTGATCACGTTGCACACTTTCAGACATTCTTCGCTATGCATAAAATTCTCAGACTTTGGAAATTTTGCATCTCACGTGTCACAACAGACCATGGGAAAGTTAAACTGTAAATTATGTCTAGTAAGCGCAATTAATGTATTTAAATAGATGGACACAATAAAGACGTTCATTCCATCTCCAAAACTGTTTTTGATTCACCATTTCATTTCAGAGCAGTTTTCAACAAGGACATTATTTGATTTACTAGTTCTCCTGCTAACAGGAGCACTTTTCTGCTACTGTGGCTTGTTATGGTTTAACCAATATTAAATTGGCACCTACAGATCATCAAATGTTATATTGAAATGGATAAAGCATTCTTCCAACTTAAATAATCATCAAACCAGCTCAAAAAGTTTTATGTAAGATATATTTTGAAATTGAATGGCTACAAAATATGGGCAATGCTGAAAGATAGTTCAATCAAACTCTGAACGATTGAAATGTGAAGTTTCAACTTTGTCTGTTCCATGCCAACCCACTAATAGTTGAGAACGTTCCGACATCTTAAATTTCAGCGAAATGAAGTTCACCGGCTTGAATCGAATAGAGGGAGTTCAGGGAAATCCTTCTGCTCGCCGCCACACTTCATAAATCATATTTGCTAGCTAATGTTGCTCTCACCTCTCACTTTATAAAATGCAAAAGATCCTTGGACTTGATTTATGATCTGCCAGTTTGTAGTGTGAACATCAGAATATTCAATAAGTGCATCTTTGGGGAAATTTGGTGAAAGTGTTGCGTTACAAAATTCTTATTTGAACAAGATAGATAGAGTTGCAAAAGTATTTGTATCGTTATGAAGATATGATGAGTAGTTTTTGGTGTGAAAAAAAGATAAAGAATTGATATCTCACTTCTTCAAATAAATAAAATCTGATAAATAACAGCCACTTTACTGTGAAAGTACTTCTGATATATATATATATATATATATATATATATATATATATATATATATATATATATATATATATATATATATATATATATATATATATATATATATATATATATATATATATATATATATATATATATATATATATATATATATATATATATATATATATATATATATATATATTTGCATATCAATTTTATTTCGTTTAATTCATTGAGGTGTTGCTTTGAAGTAAGTTGTTTTATTGCATCCTTTCACCTACAGACATTGAACGAAATTTAATTCATAGAATTTCATGAATATGTTCGACAAGACAGCTTGAATTGGTCCCTCAAAAGTGATAGACAGTAGTTTACAATTTTGAAACCATTTATTTCCTGCTCGAGACTTGACAGGTGTGCTTTCTTCCCGTATGACTGGGATATGAAGCATTCATAACGATCGAAAAATTCATCAAATATTCACATTTGCTGCCATGAATGTTTATTCAAGATTTTAAGATAACCATTTTCCGGTTGGAATGGGTTATTAATTTTTCATAACGCAAAAAATAGTATGTAGGAGAAATGTACAAGGACATATTCAACATTACCCCTTTGCTCGTTATAATTCGAATAGAACGGAAAACTTATTTTGCTGGTCAGTTTGGTAAAAAAATTAAACACATTCAATTCATGGAAATGCATATTTTTATATTAAGTCTATGCCAATTCCAAAATATCCGCTCTTGAAGTATTTGCCCATACCGTCCTTCATAACTCGAATTGAACTAACGTAATGATATTTTGACTTATGGAACTCGAATCGCATTTACAACATCCTGAAATTTTAATCCTTAGCATTAACTCATACGAGAGTACGTTCGAAAATTCCACATGCTTTCAACAATCTATCAAATACATCCCAGCATGTTCATCATACAAGTACTCGTATGTATCAACGATAAACTTTTCAAAATAAACATTCACATTCCTTCCAGCGAATGTTCAAAAATGAAATATGAATTATTTGCACAATGTGTTTATTACATTTACATTTACATCTGTGCGTTAATTTATGAAACTCTTTTCGTGTGAATTATTAATGCTGAGTGGGAAATTACGTTCAAACATGAAAATATGATATTTCCAGTGAAAGAGATTCTCGTGGATAAATACAAACATAATGGATAGATTATATTAAGGTGCTTTTGAAGGAAGACTACATATATGAAAAATAAAAATATATCATTCTTTATTCATTTCGCAATTACCAGTGAAAGCGTCTAAATTTGATGATATAATATTGATAGCGTAGACATGTACGTTTAAAATACGTTTGTTTTGGGGTGAGTAACACTTTCAGGAAAACAGACTAAAATATTTAAAAAAATATGGGTCGACGTATTATGCAAAATATATTGATAACATGTTTCGTCAGAATGAGATGAGTATAACGACATGATATTACTTACAATTTCAAATGAGGAATTGAGGAATGAGATCCAATCATTGAATCCTAGTATTGAGGCGCGAGATACAATGGAACTTGTGCATGCTAGGGGACAAGAAATCCAAGGTGGTTGCACATCATCCAGGTTAAATGGAAGCATGTACAGGGACTGCAGAATAAGTAACCGGACTGACCTCAGGAAATTTTTTATTGGCAAAATATGTACAAGTTTTCTTTAGAAATCTTCGAAGTAGTCCCCATTGGAGTCGATAACACGCTGATACCGGATTCTCCAATCCCCGAACACTCCCTGGAAGTCGGCAACCTCGATGCTGTCTAGAGCCCTCGTCGTAGCGAGTTGAACGTTTTCCAGAGTCCCAAACCGCGTCCCCTTAAGGTGTCTCTTGACCTTGAGGAACAGAAAGTAGTCCACTGGTGCCATATCCGGGCTGTAAGAACTCTGGTTTGGTTTGCAGTCGATCAAGGATTTCCAAAGCGACAGCAACACGACGCTCCTTTTGCTCATCAGTCAGGTGTTTGGGTACCAGCTTCGCGCAGATCTTCCTCATGCCCAGATCGTTCTTAATGTTGTGAACGGTCATTTTTTCAATTCCAGACTCATCTGCGATAGCCCGAATGCCCAGACGACGAGCACTGTTCAACATATCACGCACTTTTTGCACATTTGTGTCCAAGTGACTCGTTGATGGAGGACCGACTCGCTGTTTGTCATGGACGTCATCGCGGCCCTCCCGAAAATTTCTGTGCCACTGAGCACTTGAGTTCTGGAAGGAGCATCCTCACCGTAAGCCTCTTGGCCGTTTTCTTGAGTTTGACACAAAATTTGATGCGTTGCTCGATCGTACGCTCCATTTTCACTCCAACGACGTAACTGAACACGCACTCCGCTCTCGCTCGATGCTATCTTTCCAAGCGCTTGGAGGCAACTGCTGCAGTCCGGTTCCCTTTACCCATGGTATAAAGAATAACAAGGTATGCTCGCTCATGAAAAAAGCTTTTTATGTGACGTCACATGGATCGAAGCTTTCAGATAGAATGCATTTGTTAATGAATTTTATATAGATTTCAGGACTTGTTTGAAATAAAATCAGATATTTCTCATAAACATCCATTTTCTTGCTTGATTTTTACCTTTGTAATTAATTTTATGCTCATACTAATATAAATAAATCTTCAAGTTCAAGGAATACATATGATAAATGCAATTGCTCTGCTTCGGTATAGGTGCGCATTTTTAGTTAATAGTGTGTTGAATATATTATTATCTGATCTGATTAAGGTACACTTATAGCAAATATTTTGAATACATTAACTAGTTTTCTTCTCTGGAATATCAATACATTTTCTTTAATTATCCATACATTTCAATTTATTTACAAGCAACAAAGTAAGTGATGCGTACAAATTAAGAAAAATGAATTTTTTTCAATTCTTGAATTGTGAGACAAACGTTTCATTCAATGTGACATTTTTCAGCAAGCATAAATGATTTTCAGGGGATCGTTAGTTTTAAAATTTTATTCAATTCGAATTCAAGGACAATGAACAAGACACGTAACGTTCTCATTGACAAATCCCATCGAATTTTTATCAATTTAAATATTGCAAGCATTAGCTGGAGGCAATTTTATTTTTTGCAGGTAATTCGGTTTTACTACATATTATAAATATCACATTGCTATCATGGAGAGGTTTCCCTCACTTTTTTATATTTTCCTTTATATTTAATCTTGCGCATGCCTAAATTCAGTTTGAGTCGAGAGTATGTTTTACATCTATGAAACACTCCGTTGGCTTTACTATTAAGAGCAATATCGGTAGATTAAGTTATTAAATTTTGAATATAGTGTTTTCCAATAAGAGGTGTTATTTTGAATAGATCTTGTGATTTAACACCTTGCGACTTCTTCCTTTGGGGCCACGTGAAAGAAAAGGTCTACGCAAATAGCCCAGCGTCGATTCAAGACCTCAAAGATGGAATTCGTGAGGCTATCGAGGACATAGGGTAGCCACTTCACGATTTCGTTATGGGAAATTTCATGAAAAGGATATGGTTCTGTAAGCGTGGTTGTGGTGGTCATTTGCTTGATGTTATTTTTCACTATTAACGGCATACCTTCTTCTTTATAATAGAATAAACATCCGATCATTTATATTAAAAAATGGCATTTTTCTTTTAATATTAAAAATAACACCTATTATTGGATTTCATTATGGAAAATTTTATGAAAAGGATATGGTCCTGCAAGCGTGGTCGTGGTGATTATTTGCCTGATGTTATTTTCACTATTAACGGCATACCTTTTTCTTTATAATGAAATAAACATCTGATCATTTATATTAAATAACGACATTTTTCTTTTAATATCAAAATAACACCTCTTATTGGATATGGTTACGGAAAATTTCATGAAAAGGATATTGTCCTGTAAGCGTGGTCGTGGAGGTTATTTGCCCGGTGTTATTTTTTACTATTAACGGCATACCTTTTTCTTTATAATGAAATAAACATCCAATCATTTGTATTAAAAAATGGCATTTTCCTTTTAATATTAAACTAACACCTCCTATTGGAAAAGAAATCAACATTTGCCGATCCGACCGATTCGATCCATGTGACGTTACAAAAGCTTTAAATGGCGATCCAGCATTCGTGAGCAAGCATACCTTGTTATTCTTTATACCATGCCCTTTACCTAGACCCCCACCACCACCAGATACCGGTTAGCAGACGCTTTGACGGCGCGGGGGCAGGCTCAGTCCGGTTACTTTTTATATAGACCCTGTATAAAAGGCCTGCAAAAAGATACGTTAATATAGATTATAGATCATATTTTGTGAAGGAGGCCTTTAACGTAACGAGGTGTTATAAATGTTAATAATTCAACCACAAAACATCAAAGTGTGAAGGAGAGCAAACCTGTGTGAAATGTGGAGGAAAACATGACCCAAACGACTGCAAAAGCACGCTTGAGGAGCGCTCCAACTGTATTGGAAACAATTATAATGCTGATAATTTTCACAGGGCTGACTCGTTGGAGTGTCCGGAGTTCCAACGCAGAAAATTGATCGCCAAGAGAAGCACTGACTACAACTTCGATGATTGCTAATCTAAATCAAGTGGAACCAATTTGACACGCATATATATGAATATAAGAAGCTTAAGACGCAAGCTAAATGATATTCAGATTTATTTGCAGCAAAATGTTGACATAGAATTGATTATTCTCAATGAAATATGGATTCACCCAGAAGAAGCACGATTTTACAATATTGAGAGATGTAATGCGGTATTCTCCTGCAAAACTGACAGAGGAGACAGCAATATACGTAAAAAATACAATCAATTCCATTACCAGGAGAGTGACACCTGATAGATATAATATTATAATAACGGTAGTACGCTATGCAGGTAAAAAAATGAAATCAGGGGCGTACTACAACCCCAATCGTATGAATGCGCAAAACTTTTGCACAGTACTAGATATATTATTCTCAACTTAAAAAAAATTAATCATAATAGCGGACACTAACATTGATATACTAAAGGAATCACCAGATTCAAGGATTTATATAGATCCGCTAGAAACAAATGGAGTAGTGATTATAATATATATATATATATATATATATATATATATATATATATATATATATATATATATATATATATATATATATATATATACAGAAACGAGAGAGGAGAGAAACTGGTCCAATTTGCCTTCCAATATAATCTGTACATCGCGAAATCGTTCTTCAAGAAACAACCAAGCAGGAAATGGACCTGGCAAGCCCCCAATGGGATTACAAGAAACGAGATCAACCTGATCCTAACGAATAAAATAAAAACAGTCAAAGACATCTCCGTGCTTAACAAATTCAGGACAGGCAGCGATCATCGCCTCGTCAGAGCGAAAATAACCATAGACCTGAGATCAGAACGAGCAAAACTAGTAAGGAAGCCAATAATACCAGGCTTCAACGACGACAACATTAAGAATAACATCGGTCAATACCAGTCAATGCTAGAGGATGAAATTAAAAACAAAGACGCATCGCACCTCGCAAATGCTATCCTGAAATGCGCAAAGGAGATAGGCGGACCACGAACAACAACTAGACACCACAAACTATCTAACGAAACTAAGGCACTACTAAAGGAAAGACGAGAGATGAAATCATCTTCAAACATCCAAAGAATCGAATATACTGAAGTTTGTAAAACGATTAGGAAGAAGATAACGGAAGCATCACCAGATATAACGAAATATTATTAGAAAATGCCATTCAGAACAATAACAGCATAAAGAAGGCAAAGCAAGCACTTATAATTGGCAAAAAACAGTTGTTAGCACTTAGACATGGAAAAATCAGGGTGACAGATAGGATCGGAATAGTAGAAATCGTAATGAACTTCTACAGCAACCTATACAAATCCCCAGAAGTGGCTTCCAACTACATAATGACAACATCTGAGATTATGGAAGAACCTATTCCTGAAGTCAACACGGATGAAGTGGAATATGCGATCAATTCGATGAAAACCGGCAAAGCAGCAGGCAATGATGGCATAACCGTGGAATTGTTGAAATACGCTGGCAGAGGAATCTGGTAAACTCTAGCCAAAACATATACCAACTGCCTCAGAGCCAGACACATACCTGAAGACTGGAACACCGCAAACATTATACTAATCCACAAAAAGGGCGATAAAGAAGATATCAAGAATTACAGGCCAATAAGTCTGCTACCTGTCTTCTATAAGGTATTCACCAAAATAATTAACATCCGAATACAAGCAGCCCTTGACGCTGAACAGCCACGAGAACAAGCTGGATTTAGCAGTGGATTCAGTACAATAGACCATATTCACTCCCTGAGAGAAATCATGAGCAGGGCTAAAGAATACGAGCTACCCCTAGTACTGGCGTTCATAGATTTCGAAAAAGCCTTTGACTCGATATACCCTGAGGCAATTATAATAGCACTATACAATCAAGGTATAGATAAAACATACGTAGAAACGCTCTCAAACATGTACAAGAACGCCAAAGCAAAGGTCAGAGTATTCGATGACACGCCAGAATTCCCCACACAAAAATGTGTTAGGCAAGGGGACACAATCTCTCCAAGGCTATTCAACGCCACTCTGGAAAGCATATTTCGGGAGTTAGATTGGGAAAATAAGTGTCTACAAATCGACGGAGAACGAATCAATCACTTGAGATTTGCCGATGATATAGTGTTAATTGCTCAGAGCCAAGAGGAACTACAACTTCTACTAAATGAGCTTAGTGAAGCCAGCGAAAAAGTCGGCCTAAGAATGAGCTTAAGTAAAACGAAGGTTATGGCCAATGAACATCTCACAGGTCAGGTCGAAGTAGCACTGAACAACACCAGGCTAGAAACAGTAGAGGAATACATCTATCTAGGACAGCTAGTACACCTGAAATTAATAGGCAAATCAAGTTAGCATGGAGCGCATTCGGGAGGAACTCCGTCATATTCAAATCCAGAATGAAACTCCATTTGAAAAAGAAAGCATTTGATCAATGTATCCTACCTGTCATGACATACGGCTGCGAGACATGGACGTTAACAACAGAAGTCACACGGAAGTTACAAGTGGCACAAAGAGCAATGGAAAGGTGCATGCTAGGCATCACTAAAAGAGACCGTAAAACATTGACTTGGATAAGAGGAAGAACCAAAGTGACAGATGTAGTCCATAGAATTAGATCTCTTAAACGGCAATGGGCCGGGCACATAGCAAGGCTAACGGACAACAGATGGACTGCAAAGATAACACAATGATACCCAAGAGGGATGAAAAGACCACGAGGACGGCCAAAAATACGGGGGGATCATGACATCAGGAAACTGGCGGGTGTCACCTGGACAAGGATAGCTCAGGACAGGAACGACTGGAAAGAAATGAGGAAGCGTTACGTTAGGGAGGCTACACCATAATACATATAGGTATATATGGTTGAAAAAGCTGCAGATGATGATGATGATGATGATATATATATACATATATATATATATATATATATATATATATATATATATATATATATATATATGTATATATATATATATATATATATATATATATATATATATATATATATATATATATATATATATATACAGTCAAAACCGCTTATAACGAACATCAAGGTGCTTCTAATTTTGTACGTTGTAGCCAGTGTTCGTTTTAAAAGATAGTATCAGTTATAACGAACTGTTCGTTGTAAGTGGTCACTGCGCTCAATTTATTTCAAGTCTTATGATACTTTACATAAAAGTATACCGTGAAACTTTTTGTATGTGATTTGAAGCTTACCATATGAATAATATAAGAATATGCATTTTTATATTATACTTACGTTAGCCAAACTGAATATTCCTACATACATGAATAGTGTTGAAAAGAGTAAGATATGCAGTAAATAATATTCATAATTTAATGCGTTAACAAAATAATGTATGTATGATTTTCTCAGGTATTGTACATATATCCATTTACATAGCTGTGTAGGTGTATATGCATAAAATCAAAGGTATGAAAAAACCATGACAAAATAATAAATCATAAGTTTGAAAAAAAGTCTGTTATTTTTGTTTGTCGCCTCTCTTTTACTTCTGCAAGAAATTTTTTTTCAACTGAATTTGAAATAACCAAAACTGCTTCTTTTTCATTTTGGAGAGTATCGGTAGTTTGAACAAACGTTCTCAAGATAGAACAAGCAGCATATGCTTCAGCCACTGTAGGAATTTTGCCAAAATCTTCGAATTTTTGATCTTCGATTTGTTGATCATCATCAGCAGACAAATGTGCGTCTTGTGGCATATTGTTGTAAGCGATATCAACGTCGGACAATTCTTTACATGTTATGATTTTGTCATCCACTTTGACATAGTCATCAGCAAAATAGTCAGAATCCAGAAGAGAAATTGCATCTTGTAAATCTCTGCGTGCATTACCTTCATTTGCGATTTCCAACTGAACACCTTTAGTTAATCCCGAAGCACGAAGCAGTTGATGATTGTTTCCTTTCGCATAGAGTCCCATGCCTTTGATACCATTAGTATAGCATCAAGAATGCTAATTTTGAATTGTCATTGCTTTCTGTTTTTTCAATGACTTTCAGTACTAGCTGTTTTCGGAAGGAAACTTTCAGACTTCTTACAACTCCCTGGTCCATTGGTTGCAGAACAGACGTACAATTTGGTGGCAGAAAAATGAGTTAAATTTGTTTTAATCCTTCAACTGGAGGGTGGGATGGGCAATTGTCGACAATCAAAATGATATGCTTGTTTTGCTTCAAAAGTTCAATATCCCATTTTTTTAAAGTGCTTTCAAAAATTGCCGATGTCATCCATGCTCTTTTATTGAAATTGTATTCAACGGGTAGATTTTTCACACCTTTGAAACACCGCGGCATTTTACTTTTTCCGATGAATTAAAAGTTTTCTTTTAACAGAACCTGAAATGTTAGCTGCAACAAGAACTGTTACTCGCTCTTTCGAAAGTTTGCCGCCAGAACATTTCTCACCTTTGAATTTTAGCGAATGATCCGGCGTGAGCCTAAAAAATAGCCCCATCTCATCCGCATTGAAAATTTCTTCATCAGAGTAGCCAAGCCTGACTTTTGTCCACACGTTTTGTATCCAATCATTTGTCATTGAACGGTCAACAAAAGCTGATTCACCTGAAATCTTTCCATGAACGATGTTGTGGCGAGCTCGGAAACGTTGAATCCAAGACGCATTGCACTTGAATGATTCCTTCTTAAAAATAGTGGCAAATGCTTCAGCCTTTGCTAAAAACATAGGTCCATTCACCGGTATATTATTAGCTGGCTGTTGTTTAAACCAATCAAGTAATGAATTTTCAATATCCGCGTGATTTGAAGACCGGACACGTTTGGCTTTTCCAAACTTTTTAAATTGTTCTAAAATTTTCTCTTTATCATTCCTGTGATTTTTGATCGTGGTGTTTGAAATTCACGGGCAACCAAGCTTGCGGAATCACCGGAATCAATTCTGCAAATTATGGCGAGTTGCTCTTCGATCATAAACTGCTACCGCGGCATGTTTCCGAGTGTAATGTGACGAGACAACTGAATTGTAAACCAGCGTGAAATTTTGTAAAGTAAACAAAGCCTTTGCTATGATTTCTTTGAACACCAAAACAACAAATGTACGCTATAACCAATAATTTTATAGCTAAAGTACCAACCAATTTGATCGTTCTAGCCGATATTTTCACTGTAACCGATTTGTTTTGTTTGCTATATCAGATCGTACATTGTAAGCGGTGTCGTTATAAATGGTTTCGACTGTACATATATATATATATATATATATATATATATATATATATATATATATATATATATATATATATATATATATATATATATATATATATATATATATATGGGTGAATATACAAAAGTTGATCAACTTTTGGCCCTATTTTGTTTATATAGTTTTTAAACATAATTTGCATATTATTTCGTTCAAGTACATAGGTTATCCCATAAATATATTCTGCTAAGTCAGGCCAGTCACTTTTATGGATATTTTACGAGTTACTCGTATTTTTATAAATTTGACTGCCAAAGGACTGACGAGGGCTCCATAGTACTGATTCACAACAAAATTTTGCGAGACAATATAACATTTATTGAAATTTGAGTTTTTTTTTCAAGTTTAAATATTTTAGAATCCAAGATAAACGTAAATATAATGAATTAAATCACACAAGTTACTCGTATGATTACCTCTAAAACAGTGATGAATTACTTCAGTTTCCAAAAAAAATCTTTTCAATTTATAATTAACAAACTTCAAATAAGAACAAACATATTGCTATTTTCCATCTCTACGCGGAAATTAAGAATGGAATGACTATTAGATAGAATAAAACAAAAATCAGCTTTTATGCAGTAAGCAAAATAATAATTCTTCATGCTAAAACTAAAGTATCAATAAAAATTACTTTTCGAAAACGTCAATCTTCTCTTTAAATTGGTAAAATACCCTTTTCCCTCTTATAACTCGATTTGGTACTGGCAGTTTTTTGATTACTTGATCCACTGGTACATCTGACACATCGCTTTCGTCAAGTTTGAACAGAGTACCATCCTCGTTACAAATTTTAAGAAAAGTTATTCTCAATTCACCATCTTCATTATCAACATAAGTACAGACTCGATACTCGATACGATACTCTGTTCTTCATACTACATATTTGATCAAAACATAATCACCACTACTATAATGATTTTGGATTTGTGTTTTTCTGTAGGCTCTAACTTCTAGCATAGATACATTACATTCGCAGTTAGGGTTACTTATGTTGTTTCTTACGTAGGTGGATGGTGGCAGAGTATCTTCTTCAGAGTCAGTGAATACGGTTGAACCATTAAAATGTTTATCTTCTCTTTTATACTTGATAGATCCTTTATTGAAATGATCGCATCCATCGGGATCACAGAAACAACTGAGTGACTTCATTGTAAGTTTATTTGGAAAATAAACAGAACCGGTCACCTGATGCACCTTCAGCGTGCCTTTAAAAGCAACAAATTCAGAGGACTTCTCGTTAACTGTAGAGTTCATTTGCTCGATTTTATGATCTTCAATCACAAACGCAAGTATACCTTGGCATCTCTCACGAATAACAGCAACAAATTCTTCTAAATTTGTTATGTCACCCCTCGTTGCGATTACATAATCTGCAGTCCGTTTACAGGTGGCGCCTACACTATCCGGTGCCCCCTTCCCGTGACCATCTTCATGATACTTCCACGTGTATCTCATAATGTTAGGATACATTTTTAACAGTTTACAGCCCAATACATAGAACATAGACTTGTTCCTGTATTGCGTTACAGGACCATCGCTAAGAAAGTGCATATGGTCAATATTTCCAGGGAATGAACTTAGCACTGGCTGCAGATGGGCCCAAATTGCTCCCACATTATGAGACAAGTTTGATGACATAGTGCAATATGAAGTAACGGAGTCTTTTAGATATACAACAACACTATGCAATGAAAATTGGGAACGCGAACCGCTGAAATGAAAGAATTGTATTTCCTTGTTGTACTTAGTACAAAAATTTTCTGAAAAATTCATGTGCATCACGGCATCATTTTCAGATAAAAACTCCTTCAAGTGTTTTATTTCATTATACTGGTGAACTATGTAAAAAACATGACGGGAAAAATTCTTCATATCATATTCAAGTTTTGAAATCAGTTCTCGGGGTAAGATTTTCTGTGTTTCTTTTTTAGGGTATTGTTAAAATCGTTTTACAATACCCTACTAAATCGCGTCCTGTCTGTGCGTCTGTCCGTCCGTCCGTGTGTCACACCACTTTTTCTCGCAAACTACATAAGCTAGAAACATAAGATTTTGTAAGTAGGTGCAAAGTGACGCCCTCTTCAAAGTTTCAATACGAAAAAAATGTATAAGGTCATCAAAAAGTTTTCATCGCATGTAGGCAATATGGGTATCGTCTTAATGAGAACTTTTCAAAACAGGTCTTAAAATGACAAATTTTGCCTCGAAGGGTGCAGGGGAAGGGGAAATCTACGGAAATTTTGTGTCCCCCCCCCCCTCCCTCGCGAAAAATCTGAAAATATATATATATATATATATATATATATATATATATATATATATATATATATATATATATATATATGTCTGGATTATATAATAACCAATGATCTAAATGTGGGTGAAACATGACATACACATTTGAAGACTGGCCGGAGCTGGATCATTGTGTTTTAAAATACCTATTCAAGTCCAAACTCGCAATATACAGAAGCCGGCATACATAACGATCAAATACCTAGATAAGGAGCTCATTCACACATACAAGAATTACCGAAGAAGTGAAAACCAAAAAGCATCATTGAACTCAATAACATCATCAGTTGTCAACCAAAGCTCTAATACTGAGAATCAAACCGGTTGTCGATGACGGACTTCAATAACGAAATAAAGTAATTGATGCAAGTATTAAAAACAGGAAGAGACATATATACTACAGGAAGAACAATGGAAAACAAGCCCTCAAGTTTGTGTATATGCAAGCAAAAAATAATCGAAACGACTGGTAAAACTAGGCTAAATTCTCATATTTCTCAAGAAGAATGGAAACAGCGGCTGACAAATATGGAAAATAATAAACGAGGTAAAGGATAACTCTTCACACCGGTCTATATCACAAAACTTTCAACTGAATCATGATGGGCCCTCTAATACATCGTGTCCGCTTAACGCGACAAACTCATTAAATAACTTGTTTTCAACAATTGGTGGAAGAATCAGGAAATTGTTGCCTATTCAGAAAGCAACTTAAATACTACAAATATCTCAATAAATTTCATCCTTCACATTCATCAAACAAATAAAAAGGAAGTCTCAAATATAATAAGTGGATTGAAATAGAATACGACGCCAGCCATCAATGGCATTACGATGAATGAGACTAGTATAATCAAGGAGGACATAGCCGAACTAATGGCATATTTTATAAACGCGCATATTATGAATGGGTTATTTTCAGAAGAAGAAAAACTTGCAAAAATAATTCCTATATTTAAGGGTGATCATCTTGACCCGAATAACTATCGGCCGGTTGCACTGCTGACAGGATTTAGAAAGATATTTAAAAAATACTAAGCAATTGATTAGTTGAAAACTCTAATTTAAAGCAACATCAGTTTGGATTTTAAAAAAACAAGAGCACTTTCTTCTCCTCCACACTACTACAGCCCCTCTCAGGCCTTCACTTCATGCAAATAGCGCGTAAAATTACCTCAGTCCATTGACCGCGTCCTCTAATTTCGAAACCCGAGCAGCAATGAACTGTTTTCACCTATCGAGCCGGGACAGCGTTTCCAATGGTTTCCCCACTGGCGTTTCAGTTCCCCCAACTATTACCTTTTTGGGCATCCGTTATTTATCCATATGATTCATGTGTCCAACTCATTGCAGCGTCCACAGCTTTACAATCGTTGAGAATTCCGGTTCATCAAAAATTTCATACAGCTCATGGTTGCATCGGATTTGCCATTGGTCCCCGTCTAGCTTCGCTCCAATAATTCGCCTCAGGAGCCGTTGCTCAAAGGCGTTCAATATATTTGCGGATGCTTGGGTCAGGGTCCATGTTTCACATCCACAGCAAAACATAGGGTCTTATCACGGATTTGTATACTTGGAGCTTTGTTTTTCTGTGTATGCAGCTGCTCAATAAAATCTTTTATTTGCGAGCAGTATTCTTCGGCGTATTTTGCCAATTTCACTACGGGCTCTTGTCATTTTGGCGCCTAGATACACACATCCACTCACATTTTCGAAACTGTAGTCGCCAAGAGTGGTATTCTGTCTATTTGAGGTATTTTTTCGTGACTGTGTTATGAGCTTTGTTAGGTTTTCATTGATTTGTAGTCCGACTAATTTTGCTTCACTGCCGAGTTTCAGGAAGATTTCCTTGACAGTTGTTAATGACCGTGACAAAATGTTGATGTCGTTTACAAAGGCTCGATTTGCGTAGTAATGTACCTCGTGTATCGGCAGGTAGCTTTCTTCTGACGTACTCTAGAGCCAAATTGAATAGCAATAGGGTCAGCCCATCTTCCTGCTTTAGTCCGATATTTGTGTCAAAGGAATCGGTGAGTTGATTTTTGATGCGGATTTTGGAGGTCGTCGACGTCATCGTCATTTTGGTGAGCCAGACTGGGATGCCAAAGCAGAACATTTTATGGTGCAGTACATTACGATCAATACGGTCGTATGCTTGCTGAAGGCCAACAAAAATTTGGTGTACGTGTATGTTGAACTCTCAGCATTTTTCAAGTACCCGCTTGACTGTGAACAATTGGTCTAAACCACCTTGATATACAATATTATGTGTCATTCAGGATTTATCATGAAAATTTCTAATCATCTTTTATTGGGAAAATTACGAGAAAATCAGAAATTTGATCATCAATCAATAAAATAGACTTTGCTTAGAAATTTACGTTGAAACTAACGTAGTTCCTCAAAACAGCATTTGATTTTTCTAAAACCATACGTGTTTTCTTAAAACGTAAAAGTGCTAAGCAAAGTACGAAGACAAAAATATTGTTGCGAATTCCGGCATACCGACTTTCTCGCATTCGCAACTTCAAATTGCCACCGTAACACTTCCACCTTCCTTTGGGCACTCCTACCTTTTCCTTTGTGTATTTATTTATTTTTATTAAAATTTTTTCAAATTTCCCTATAATTTTTAATTCCCAATCATCACAATCCTACCTTTCTCCCTTATTTCCAACTAAAAAAATAAAACCTACTAATAATTTCAATTTTCCCACTAACAACATTCCATTCATTAATTCCCACTATCAAAACTTCATTCAATACCTCTTCCCTAACAAAACCTAATTCCTTCCTTCATACTAACTAATTCTATTCCCACTAACAAATTTCATATTTTGATACTAACAAACATTTATTCACGTTTCCCTTTTAACAAATTTCCATTTCATGCCCATCAAGAAATTGTTGAAGTTGCTTATTAGATGAATGGGAGATCAACAACACATGGCTCCATTGGTTCCGTTACCGAGTTCTCGACCGGGGGTCTGCTGGAACCCTGGGTTCAAGTTTCTCCGAGCGCTCGGAGTTTTGCAGGAATGTTAGTGAGTATCGATTTGTTTCTTCCTATACCATTTTTAGTGTATTGTAAAATTATTTTACAAAACCCTACAAGTTTCGCGTCCTTTCTGTCCGTCTGTCCGTCCGTGTGTCACACCATTTTTTCTCGCAAACTACATAAGCTAGAAACATAAGATTTTGTAGGTAGGTGCGAAGTGACGTCCTCTTTAAAGTTTCAACACAAAGAAATTTATAAGGTCTTTAAGGGGGGTCTCCCCATATAGGGGAAATGCCCCTGAAAAAAAAGTTTTCATCGCATGTAGGCAATATGGATATCAAATGAAAGGTCTTAATGAGCACTTTTCAAAACAAATTTTGCTTCGAGGGGTGCAGGGAAAGGGGAAATGTACGAAATGTGCATGCTTGGAACACTTGATTTAATTTAATGAATGACTGAAGATGAGTACCTACAATTAATTCTCATACGTGAAACAAGTCGAGAAGGCAGGAGAGAGCTCTTAGCAAAAGGGCTTTGTAACCATTCTAGGATTCGAAAAAATAGGCCATGAATCGATGATTATAGTACAGGGGAGCGGCCGCTGAAAAAAAATTTCATCAAAGGTAGCCAATATGAATATCAGCTGAAAGTTCTTTATAAGAGCTTTTCAAAACAGTACTTGAACTGACAATTTCACAAGGGCAACAAATACCTTAGAAGTCGAAATTCGATCAACTTTGTTAATAATAGTACATTTTATAAATTTTGATTTTTTGTCTATAAAATCAAGATTTGACCCTTAGATTTCCCAAAATCTATAATTTAAATTTTCTGAAAGTGATTGTATATGGTTCGAAAATTTCACAATAATTGAACTATAAACAGCTAAGTTACAGCCGATCGAATATTTAACAATTACAACAACATTAACACGTGATACTAGGAAGATACATGCTTGCAACGGACCGAGACACTACAAATATGTAGGAATTTTGATAAAAATTTTAGAAATGGTTTGTAATATCCATGTGTTATCATGACTAATCAAGCGACGAGTTCAAACCACTTGAAACAAAATGGTGGCGAGTTTAAATTCATAATAACCATAATAATTTTTCGAACTCAATTTATGGAATCTATATATTAGTCAAGTTTTGATATGTAGAATATATTGTTTGATTTACTAATTGTTTTACAATACCCTTCTGGCAGGAGCATCCTTCTGCTACTTCAACTTGTTTTGCATTATTTCCTTTATTTTTTGCATTGTTTAAAATTACTTTATTTTCATAGTTTTGTATATTTAGTTAACCTTCGTTTAATTCTTATTTGCCTAAATTATACTTTGAGGGGCGGATTTGATTTTGGTGTGTAAATTATTTTATTTTTTTTTTATTATTGTAAAATTTGCGTATTGTTTTTATATAATCTTTGGATTTTTGGCAAATAAAACGGCCATGTCACATTAAAAACCATATTTTTCATTTCTTGAAATGACCTCCTCCTTTCCCGTCCTTTTCCCTTCGTGTTAGGTAGTGTAAGGTGGCTCAGCACGAGCAGAGGGTGTCCCGGAAGACCCACGACACGACTGAGTGCTAGCCGGCCTCAGTATGCCACCCCGGGCTACACACCCCTCTGCTAATACTTAACGTCTGCAACTGCGGTGGCTTCCGTGGTTGCAACAATGTTCATCGTTCCAGATCATTTTACGCCTTTGGTAGGTTGAAGAAGGATCAGACATTTAACCATCTAGTAACGAGATATTGATACCACGACATCCAACTAAGAATATCAATTACGATTATCAAATATGTAACTCAAGGTAAATCGAAAGCGAAATCCAAGTTAAAAATTGACAAAGTTCTCGACTTTATTGATTACATAGTAAGTTTAACTTAGCACAATAATTTAAGATATGAGTTAAAATATTTCACAGATATTCGTTAGGAACATACTTTCATAATGGATTACAAGCTTCCGATTTTAGTTTGATGTTTGTATTGTCTTACACTTTAAACATGAGTACCATCATAGCTGCTTGCGAGTCTTCCATGCCCCGTCGGAGACCCCGACACGGTAAGCCTCCAGTATACTGGTGGTCAAACGAGATCGCCGGATAAAGAAGCGAGTGTCACAAACTTCGGCGAGAGACCCAGCGGGCGCGAACACGGGAGGAGGCAGACACTAGGCTAGCAGCATACATGTCCGGCAGGAACTATCTTCGCAGGCTTATTAACAAGAGCAAGGCCCGATGCTGGCAAGACCTCGTGGACGATGTAAATAGGGATCCGTGGGGCCTTGGCTACAAGCTGTTCATGGGGAAACTTGGTGCCCTACGGAAGCCTTGTATACATGACACGGAAAAGATGGACGCGATAATGCGGGGACTCTTCCCCGCCCATACCGTCCGTGTTGACGCTGTCCATGGTGAAACAGCAGTCGAGTGCCCACTCTTCACACAGCTGGAACTGGAGGAGGCAGTCCTCTCCCTGAAAGCGAGGAAGGCTCCAGGCCCAGATGGTGTTCCATCTGAGGTTTTGCAGCTCGTCTATCACCATTGTCCTGACTTGCTGCTCAGCACATTCAACGCTTGCCTACGGGACGGGGTTTTCCCGGTACGATGGAAGGTGGCGAGGCTCGTGCTGGTCAGCAAGGGGAAGGGAAATCCCGAATCGCCGTCTGCATACCGCCCGTTATGCATGCTAGACACGGCTGGGAAAGTGCTAGAGAAACTCATCAAGGGAAGACTCACTGACGCGATTCGTGCTGCTGGGGACCTATCTCCTCGGCAGTACGGCTTTAGAGCGGGACGTTCTCCCATTGATGCGATTGCAGAGGTGGTGAACGCGGTCCAAAAGGCAGAGGCATATAGTCGCACCAAGCGACGGATCGTCCTGTTGGTGACACTCAACGTCAGGAATGCCTTCAACTCCGCTAGATGGGTGGATATTCTGGACACGCTGGAAAACTCTTTTCAAGTTCCAGAATTTCTAATGCGGCTTTTGAGGAACTACCAAAAGGACCGAAGCCTGCTCTACGACACGACACAGGGCCAACGAAGGATGGAAATGACATCGGGTGTTGCCCAGGGATCTATCCTTGGTCCATACCTGTGGAACATGTCTTACGACGGGCTACTGAGACTTGAGATGCCAGATGAGTCGCGCTTGGTCGGCTATGCGGATGATGGTGCGGCTCTGGTCGCCGAACGCACCGTTGAACAAGCGCAACTTAGGCTAGGTATGCTAATGTGCCGAGTGAGGGACTGGATGACTGCTCGCGGGCTCAGTTTAGCACTGAAGAAAACCGAAGTGGTCATCTTGACAAAAAAGAGAATCCCTAGAGTAAGGATGATCAGTATTGGAGATATACAAATCGGATCGAATCCAGCGGCGAAGTACCTGGGGCTACTGATCGACTCGAAGATGAGTTTCTCTGATCAAATCAGGGCAACGGCTGCGAAGGCTGCTTCGGGAATATCGGCCCTGAGTCGACTTATGGCCAACGTAGGGGGACCCAGCCCATCAAGAAGACGTCTCTTGATGAGTGCTGTAGGGTCAGTGCTACTGTACGGAGCAGAGGTATGGGGCGACGCTCTCAGCAAGGAGGTATACCGAAAACGATTGGCACAGGTACAGAGAAGAGGAGCACTGAGAATTGCATCTTCGTATCCAACAGTCTCCGACTCGGCGGTGAGAATGATTGCAGGCGTCATACCTGTCGCCCTTCTTGCTAGAGAGCGCCGCGCTATTTACCTGCGCCGAAACGAGGATGCGAGGGAGATGGTTGTCCGCGAGGAGAGACAACGCTCGCTCAACAATTGGCAGTAGTCTTGGAGGAATCGCAAGAAGGGAAGGTTGACTGAGCGCCTCATCCCGGATGTGAGACCGTGGCTAAATCGAAGGCATGGTGAGACTGACTTCTATCTGACCCAGCTTTTGAGCGGGCAAGGGTGTTTTTAGTCTTACCTGCACAAGATCGGTAAGTCACGGTCTCCCGATAGTCGGTTTTGCCCAGAAGAGGAGGACAATGCCTGTCACACATTTTTTGCGTGTACCAAATGGGCCAGGCTGCAAATAGAACTCTACAGGGAGACGGGAGTGCTCACCCCGGATAATATAGTTGCGGTGATGCTCGAATCGGTTGACAAATGGAACCAGGTGGCACATTATGCTCGGGCAGTCCTAAAAGATAAAAAGGACTCGCAGCAGCCGGAGGTGCTGGGGCTGGGGGATCGCTCTTCTAGCATTTCCTTTTCCCCTCTCCCCTCCCGCTAGGAAGGGGACTCCCCCACCTTGAAGGCGCCCCACGGCGTAACAAAACGAGACCTGGCCCGAAGTAATGTGTCAAACGGTTCCAGGCTAGGTTCTCAGATTGACAGGGGAGGTGTTTAGTGGGTAGTCCAAAGGTATCCTCCATGGGAGTCCCACACTGCCAGACTCGGCGGGCGTAAATGCCTTCACCTCCCTACCACAAAAAAAAAACATTTTTTCTCCATGTTATATTTCAAGAATGTCTACTTGTAAATAAATTAAAATTAAATTAAGTAAAAATCATTATAGCTCCGATGCTTCATTTGATATTGTTCACGCAAATCATTTCAACACACACGATTCGGCACTGAATTCAGATTCCAGAAAATATCATAACTGTCTATTAAAAGTTACATTGCTCGTATCTTTACGAGCTATTTATCTGGGACCACAATAACACGCGATAGTCGCAGCTCAGAGCTAAAATCCAGCCCCTTTTTCCCGACATCAAGTGGTGGTTCAATGCTTGAAGCTTGTTTCAGCGACAAGACTTAACGGGGGGGATTTTAGCAACAAGCGACAATTCCGAAAGGACATTATACACTTTCAGATAAACAAATAATTGAACGACATTTCTGCCCCACTTCAAATCCCTCATATCAGCTGATACGTCTTAAGCTCATGATCCCCTTAAAACTATTCAAACCTGGTACAGCCTCTACTGCTTCACGGTTGGCACAGATACGGTCGGTTCACGCGGAATAACGGTAAGTGGGACGGTCATAATTGATGGACTGGAAATTGAACGAGAATTTCGGTAACTGGCCCGGAGGATGAACTGAAATCCTCTTGGAGAACTTCCACACTCATCTGACCCTCCTTCAGAAAATTTGAAGAAATTGAACAATCCGAACGAATAGAAAGTATATTACCAATTGCGAAGCATCACCTATCACGTCTGCATTTAAAACCAGGTCAAATTTTCACCACAATCCTTCCTTACGAGCTTTTCAAATTGTTTACCGATGTAAACGCAGCTATGAAATCCAATTAATTTGCATGAACAGAGGTTAAATCTTTGACTTTAAGACAGAAAATTAAAAAAAAAATCTCCAACTCATGTTTCCCGTGTTTTGACCACTAATTATCCACACAAACACTCGCCGAATGTTCACTCAGTGGTGATATGTACTGATTTAATCAGATCATATCATAGCTGATCAAAATCAACTATTCACATGTTTAAAAATTAAAGTAAATTTTAAATCATAAACTCATAAGTTGAACGGCCATAATTTCAAAAAAAGTTTTATTTGTAGCCAAATGCCACTTCAAAACCTTTGAAGGTGCTTTGTACCACAAAGCTCAAGGTCAAACCATTTATGGTCTTATCAAATTCTTTCTGCTAAATATCCTTTTTAGTTATTTTTATAGAAAAATAGTTTGTGGATCAATAAGAACCATTATAACAGGCCCTTCAAAGACATAAATCCCAATTACAGATTTGAATATTGAATAATATCTTTACTAATAAATCCAAATCACTTCAACTGATTCCCAAGATACAATCAAGCATAGTGAGTTTAAATTCATTACATGCAACTCTGCTACTTCATTCCAACCTCTTGAGTTCTCAGAAAAATCACAGGGATTCTCAATTTATCTGGTACGAGTATTTCACATTGCTTTTACAGCTAGATATAGTATCTATAGCTCCATACCTTGTCCCAAGTTGCAGTAATATCATTACCCTTACTCTACTTCTTTTTGCATGTTTATCGTCTTCTCCTGGTTTGCTTTCATGATTGATGTGTTTATATGTAAAACAATACCGAGATAACGATACTGCTCCTTTTCAGATCCTCGTGTACGACAACCACTGCTCTTGTAATGTCACGACAAGAAAATGAAAATGCTGACTGGGAGAAGATTGTAACATGCGACATTTTACAATGCTTTGTGGAGGAAGTATTAGAATCAATGCAGATCTGGCTCTGGAGCTTCAGGATATATTTAAATGGAATTTCTATCACAGCTTTGCGTTCTGATATTGGATGGTCTCTACTGAAAATCATTTTCTTCTGCACATGTGGATACGCTTATTATTTACACATGCTTGGCTTGTCCTTGATTTTGATTTTCATGAATCAAAAGGAAAATTATTATTGATCAAAAGGAAATTATTATTGACAAATGCCCTCGTTTCTGAATATGATAGAAAGGTACCCTTGTGATTGTGTATAGGTACATAGAAGGTCCGAGGCACAATTCATTCATTAAATACGGTGAAATTGACTCATGCAAGTAGGTAAATTTAGTATGATATTCATTTGAATATCCCAGTGATTAATTAAGCTTTGAAATCAGAATATTCAGGGAAATGTTATTCATTAAAAATTTATGTATACTCGTATTTGATACAAAAATAGATTGCAATTGACGTACTTTAGTTAAAATTTGGGTAAAAGTGATATTTTTTGCACACCGCATAAAAAAAAAAAATTATCATATTAGTTACAATGAATTTATTTGGAAAGATATTTTGCGGCTTTTTGAATTTCGAAATTAGAGATTGTAGTCGATGGACTTAGATAATCGGATATGCAGTATGCAGAAAGTCCAGACAGACCGTGGTGCTGGGGTATCTTCTTCGAGGGTCGATGGTGAGCGAAAACACTAAGGTGTCAAAAATCAAAGTAAAAAAGAAAATAAAATACAAGTACAATATATCGGAACAAAGGTCATCAAGCCCGGAAAACTGGCAACAGCAGAGTGCAAAGTGAGTCCCCAGCTATTCAAAGACGGTCCGATGCGGACAGTGACGAGAAGGCGTTACCACGAAAGCGGCCAAGGAAGAAATACGGCCGTCAGCAACAGTGAAAGTAGAGCAAGCTGCAACAAACGTTTCAAACAAGGTAATTATTGACCTGATCAACACGGAATCGGAAGGATTTAGAACGGTTCAAGGTAAATTGGCAATTAAAAGAAAGTTACTTATTCTTATCCAAGCACCAACCCCCCATAATCCAAATCCATATGTGCCTCTTTCTGGAGAAGAGAACAAAACCTCCAAGCAAAATACGTGTGCCCCTGAAAAGAAAAAATCATGGTGTCCTAATTATATTCGTAGAGGGAATCACAGCAATGATCGTTGAAAAAATCATGGAAAAGAGCCCTACAATAAAGCATAGAATATCTCGCCTGAGCGCGACCAAATTAAAAATTACAGTTGACGAAGTCGCCATCCATGACGAATTATTGGACTTGATCCGCAGATCTAAAGCGGAAGGCTACTCCTTCACACCAATGGAACGTAAAAAATATACAGTCATACTCAGAGGTGAAGACTCGGTATTCGGAGCTACACAGGTTAGAGAAGACATCGAAATACAATGTCCAGACATTAAAATCGACAATAACTCACTGTTAACCACCGGATGGTCTGAAGCGAACGACGTGAATACAAATATATCCTTAACCAAAAAGAAGAACAAGACCATTTTCTTAAGCTCCATTTCATCCTCCATCAGAAAGCGACATGGGAAAAGCCCAGAAGGAGTGACCTACTCCAGTGTTATAGATGTCAGCGCTTCGGCCATGTCTCGGCAAATTGCGCCTTCCAGGTAAGATGTGTAGCTTGTAGAGAAGACCACAACCCCCTAAAATGTCCAGGCAGAGGGACCGCCATTCCATTTCGAGACCACCTATCAGTGAAACAAATAAATTCTAATCATCTTGACATTCCCTCCACACTAGTAACTTCTAACATGAGAATACACAATGGTAGTCATGGAAAAATACTAATTGGATCCATTAACATCCCAGGAAACCTGGGACCTTCAATAGAACTGATCCTTAATAAAATACTAACAATAGCTGCTAATCACGAGCCTATCCTCCTCGACGGAGACCCCAACGCGAGACATGAGCATTGGGGTGATTCCACAAGGAATCCAAACTGCCAAAGAATATGTCAATGGTTTCTGTCGAGCGCATTTCTAACATGCGCCATCATCAACACCGGTGTCCTCTCATACCCAAGAAGCAGCTCCTTCTTAGATAACTTTCAAGTATCACAAGACCTATTAACTGGTAACACAACTCCCTACCAATGTGCAACCCTACCATCGATATCCGATCACTATTATTTGAAACTAGCCCTTCACCTATATAACCAAACCACTATTGAAGAAATACCGAAAAAATTGTGCTCCTCTGCCTCTGTTGATTGGGCATAATTCATGAAAAACTGCGAAGATAACCCCCTCTCCTCCTCCCCCCCGTCAACCAAATCCTATCTGACCAGGAAATTGATATCCATATCCAGTACCTAACCGAGTCTATACTTAAACGAATGGATGCACATGCGCCGGAAGGAAAACCGAAACAATGGCTATACAGATGCTTTCCGCAAGACACCAAAGCACAGATAATGGAACAAAAACGGAAAACTCAAACGTTTAAACGGATCTTCCACCGGTACAAAAATTGTATAAACTAGGAATACCTCACTCTCAAAGGGGAAATCACAGAACTAATCAACCACATAAAGTGGCAAATAAGACGTGAGATGAATGAAAATTATAAAAGAAGATTTAGTTTACTCAAACCATCTTCAGACGTCTTTCGAGAAATCAATGTACTAACGAGCCGAGGGTCATATACTACCTGGTCTTAATCATAAAACCTCCTCGGGCATAGACGATATTCCCAATAAAGTACTAAGTAAATCCGGCGCAATTGTCGCCAAAAGCTTAACAGTCATCTCCAAAAATTGCATCAACAATGGTTACTTTACCTACACCAAACTGCGATGGAGATGTAAAAAACTTTTGGCCAATCTCTTTACTTTCCAATATTGGAAAGATTTCGGAAAGAATAATACTATGAAGCTTTAGAGCACTTTCAATGAAGCTAATTCCAGAATTTCAGTTTGGATTCCAACGCGAAAATCCACAGTACATGTCATTATGCTTGTGCACGACACCATCGTAAAAAAACATGCGCGAAAATCAATGCACAGTCGAATGCGTGCTAGACTTACAAAAAGCGTTTGATCGCATTTAGACTGTGAGGTTAAAATCCAAACTCATGTATTCCAACTGTCCCCTGGCCCTCACGGGTATCCTTGCCAGCTTCCTACAGAACAGATATTTAACAACTGAAATATCCTACCGAACTTCAACACCAATACCTAACCTGTCTGAAGTCCCACAAGGATCCATATTGGGACAAAACATTTTTAACTTCTTTTACACGACGTCGCACATACCGCCGCTACAAACAGACTCCAAGACATCTCCAGTAACCCGAGCATGATCATATACGCGGATGAGATTCTAATTCTAGCCAGTCACACTCTTCCCATGTCCGCATTGGACATGGTGCAAAGAGAAGTTGACATTATAGCACGCTATTTAAAGGATTGAAGGCTGCAAATTAACGCTGCTAAATCGGAAATAATATGCTTCCGTAACGCCCGTGGTAAAGGGCACAAACTAGCTGCTTAGCAAAGCAAACTGATAAGGGCGGTTATCGACGGGGACACGGTGATCCCAAAAGATAACATTAGGTATTTGGGAGTGAACCTCAACAACAGGTTCAAAATGAACCCACATGCAAGAAAGGAGCTGCTACATTTTTCAGCCCTCCTATCCTCCAAATCCGTTTTCCCAAATGTAAAACTCCTCGTGTATAAAACTCTAATTCATCCCATCATCACATACTTGTTCCCAGCCTGGCTGACAATTTCATCAACAGTAGCCGAAGAATTGCAAATATTTGAGAGAAGGATACTTCGAAAATGTATATCGAAATACCGACGCTCCAATAAAAAATACTTTAAAAACAGCGATCTTTACCAAGAAACTAAAGTGACCTCCATCCTGCAATTCATGCTTGAAATAAGCAAATAGCTAAATGGCAGATACACGAATCAAATCTAATCAGGGACTTCTTCAATAGTACCCCCATCTTTGAAAACCCATATTATCTCTCTCCCACAAGAATTTTCGAGGACTGCCAGATTAACACCGAAGCCCAACCAAACCCCCTAAAAACCGTTTTCTATTACATACCATCCCCCAATACCTACAGAGGCTAAAGCAACATGAATTTCCATCGGGAAAAAATTAAAATCAAATAAACAATAATTAAGAAACCGATTAAATAAATAAAAAATAACTTCCTCATATTCTGAAGATTAGGTCGGTAAGGACTGCGCCTCTTCTAAGACGCGATTTTGGATGTAACGCTTGAAGAGAACACACGACCAACCAAAACTACAAAGAAGAGTTACAATGTAATTAGGCTAAGAATAAAATAAGTTGGGTTAGTTTAGTTTAGGTTATAATCTGTAAATAAGCAACTAAAAGACAATAACCGTAAGAGCAAACGGAATAGAAAAATTAATATTAGCATTTCAAAACTGTAAATGATAGACTCAGGTCGTATAAAGAAGCTAAGGACATTTGACAAACGTGTCACTACCAAATGAATTGTAACATTGAAAGTAGGTTAAGTAACATATGTCAAAAGAAAATTCTCAATAAAGTACTACTACAACTACTACAAGCCATTGTAAGTGTCGATGCAAAATCTGGTTAAGATAATTTAGAGGAAAAAAAACATTTAAGCAAATAAGGAAAACTACAAAAGATGAAGTAAAATTTTTGGAATCGTCAAATCGATTTTTGCCCGCATTATTTACAATCAATATGCAAGTGGCCGCCAGCTTATTTCTTAAAATGAGAAAACTGATTTGTTATCGATTCAAGAAATTTTACTTAATCCTTTTTAGGGCATTTTGAAGTTAATTTTCTTTGTAACCTGACTTGTTTTTTCATGATTTTTAGTGGCAACATTAACCTCCAAATGCTGGAAATATAACATAGATGTGCGCCAACTGTTTGTAAACTCCAAGCAAACATACTGAAAATATCCAAAGTGAGAAGGAGGCATCCAAAAATGATGTCTTTATGTTCGGAGCACAAAGCAAAATATAATTTCAGTTTAAATTCCCGATTTAAAATGCATCGAACATAGGGAATAGGAACAAAGACAACCGCTGAAAAAAATATGCGCTCCCGATTATTATCGACGCAGTGCCTGAAATAACCAACTCGAATTCAAACCGAAAAAATCTATTCTAAGGAAAAACGCTAACTCAATATATGGCACTGAATACCGACCACGAGGCGAAACTGACCATTCGCGGATTACGAGAACCCTATCCTCTCGGTGGCAAACTCACCTTTTACCTGCAGTATCCTGCTGAAAAGGAATGGGTTTGCTGAAAAGAAAAGATGTGAGTTTTATCTCAGTAAACCATTTTAATATTTCTTTTCTTTTTAAACGATGCTATAAATGTGAGCTCACTATTAACAATTTTAACATTAAATTTTCATCCTTTAACTATATATGGCAACCAAGAAATATTTCGTTCCTTTTTTCATAGAACCAAAATCGATCGAAGATTTAATAAATTATTGTCTGAAAATGAAGAGAAAGATGATTCAACTAATTTCAGGAAAATTATGTCTTTTTTTCTCTTTTGCTTTTTCTATGATTGACAATAAAGTAATAAGACTGGTTCCATGATAATCGAATATTTAAAAATTATTCTACAACTTTGCTATCCCCTTTAAAGTAGTTCCCTTGAGCAGCTATACAATGATTCCAGCGCGTTTTCCAGCCTTCGTAACATTTCTGGAACGCTTTGACTAGGATGTCCACGAGTACCCTCATCACGGCCGCCTAGATGTCCGTAATCGACTAAAAATGGGTTCCTCTGACCACCGATTTCATTTCAGGGAACTCTCATTGCTTGTAATAACACGATCAAGCAGGGTGGGATCGTTTCCCGCTTATTCCAAACAGTCTTCTGCGATGGTCATTCAATGCGGCTTTTGCTCCTCAGAAACGTTCTTTGAAACCATCTTCGCGCACAACCTTTTCATCCCAAAATCGTCGGTTAAAATTTGTCTGACTGTTTCACGGTTCATACCCAGTTCCGAGGCAAATATTCAAACTGTTAAACGCCAATCTTCACGGATTAGGGCACGCACACGCTGCGCATTTGCGTCAGCCCGTAGCCCGGCTGGCTGCCCACTCCGCGCCTCGTCTTCCACGCTTTCACACCCCTCCTTAAACTCTTTATCCCATCGAAACACCTGGGAACGACTAAGAGCACTATCATCATGCACTTTTACAATTTTAGCGTACGTTTCCGAAGCAGTTTCGCCCAATGTGGCGCAAGATTTTATCGCGAGACGTTGCTCTTGATTTCGTTCCTCCATTTGCGTGACGAGCACCACCAACACAAGTCTACTCAACACGACACAGCAGGTGAACTAAACAAGCTATAGCAATAATAAATATATCAGTAAAGAGAAGGATGGCGAGGAAGGGGAAGAGAATTTCAAGGTCGCAGGTTTCCCACGAGCGCGGCAATAAAATCAGTCTCATTACTCGTAGGTATTGTTTTGAACATTTCCTATGTATAAATGTTAAATAATCTTCTCTTATCCATTCTATTCACATATTCGTAATTAGATCGCGACAATTTCATAATTCGAAGGCTAAGGACTTCAAACCATATCGGGGATAATATATTTCTAACATGAAATGGTTGATAAATTTGATTAAAACTATCTTTCATTCAAGCAAACATATGAACATAAAAAAAATGATGTTGATGAAATGATGATTATTATATAATTTCGCTGTAAAATTTTCTAGTGTAACAAAAAATATTCTGATTAAATTTCGCTTATAAACATCGTTTAAGGGTTTTGTGAAATAATATTACATAACCCTACTAAAATCATGTCCTGTCTTTTCGTCTGTCTGTCCGTCCATCTTTCTGTCCGTCCGTCCGTCCGTGTGTCACAGCACTTTTTCTCGCAAACTACTTAAGCTAGAAACATCAAACTTTGTATGCAGGTGTAAGTTGGAGCTCTCTTAAAAGTTCAACTACAAAAAATTTTTTTTTAAGGTTTTCAAGGGAGGCCTCTCCATACAGGAGAGTGGCCCCGAAGAAAATTTCATCAAAGGTGCTGATATGGGTATCAAATGATAGGTTTTGATAAGAACTTTCCAAAGCAGGTCTTAATTTGGCACTGTTGCTTCAAGGGGTGCCCAAAGAGGGGAAATACGCGAAAAATTTGTGTCCCCCAAACTCGCGAATGGACATCTGTGATCCAAAAAACTGAAAAAATTGTGAAGGTAGATGTTTATGAGTACAGCAACAACAAATACCTTAGAAGTTGTAATAAACATAAGCAGTCGAGCAGCCCCGTGGTGATCAGGAGTGGCTGCTCCTGAAGAGATAAGGTGGTCACCCCGTCGAAACTGCTTAGTTTGTTGTTTTACTAGTGTAAAGTAAACTGCATACGTCAAGTTGCCATCCTTTAGGCAGAGATGAGTGGTTCACTTCAGCCACTTTAACATCTTTAGGTTTGACATTCCCCTTGTAATGCAACGACCTTTTTTGGTGAAAGTAACGGTTGCTTTTTGTGTAATGTTTGCGTTTGTCTCAAGCCTCCGTGTCCGCTTACTTTAACGAGGCAAAACAATATTGAATTTCTGTAGGGTAGATTAATTGACACCTAATAGAACTTTTCTAAAGACAATAAAAATTGATCGGTGCGTCTTGTAGAGTAGAGTACGCGTGATAAGTATTTTGTAGTGTAGCTTCGTGGCTCGACAAGAACCCGCCTCATATGATCCCGCAAATGCTAGTCGTCAAGCACGCGTACGCGATCGTTAAGCGAAGCTAGTTAGCTGAGCTCGGTGTTGTTTTAGCTCGCTGACACTTGTGCCAGACCATCGGCACCCGTGTCCTACACGGACATTTCGAAATTCATTAAAAAGTCAAAATTCAAAGTCAATTCTTTTAACATTGTACCTGAGTATTTTATTTTACTTGCAAAGTATTTTTTTTTAAGTTCTGCTTAAAATCTATCAAAGTGAGACAACTGAAGACCATTATAAAATTTCAAGTTAATCATTAAGCATTTCAACACATCCTAAGCAAAAAATGTTGATCAATTTTAGAACGCATCCATTGGTTTCTACATTTTATGTCGCGGTACGTTGGCAGCGCGGGTGAGCATTAAATTTCGGGGGACTACCTCATTTTTTCAACCAAGAAAGTATTTTTTTCGTCCGCTGCCGTAGGGGCGAGCTAGCAACACTATTAGATGAGGGCTCTACTGATTGGGCATTCTTTGTGTGATTGTTTTGACAATTGGCCATTTGTATCTTTGATTGTTGGTATTTGTTGTTTTATTGAATCTGCAAATGGTGGCAAAGTACAGTTGATTGTGAAAGTTAGAGATTAAAATGTCTAATTCCATAAAATATTTAAGTGAGAGCGAAAAATGAAAGAGGGAGACTTAAGAAATAAGTAAAAAACTACCTAAAATTAATCAGTACTTGAAGAATGACGATTTAGTCATGAAAACTTGATTGAACAGTGCTCCAAAACTGAAGAATTGGACCTTACTAAAAGTATACCAGAGTTACCAGATGCTGCACCCAAAACCAGAGTCTATCCGGATCCAGAACAACCATGAAAAGATACCAGCGAAAATCAAAGAGAATTATATTGTAGCGTGAACAACATTCTATCTTCGCTATATGGTACTAATAAGGGTAATTTTAAAGAGCTAACTGATCAAGTGAAATCTAGTCATACGTTCGACTTGCTTCCCGCATCGACACATTCATAAAATGACCTGGGTATTACCGGATGGCAACACACAAAACCAGATCGAACACGTTCTGATCCAACAACGTTGGGCATCGAGCATACTTGACGTCCGTACATACCGAGGAGCCAATTGTAACTCAGATCATTACTTAATCAAATTAACCTATCGTACAGTACGCCAAAGGCATATTCGGCGAAGACCAGCCCGCTGCAACAATTTAACATCGAAAGGCTCCAAACGGCGTCTGTGGCCAAACTTTTCAGCAACAAGCTCTGAATTGAAGTAAAAGCGGCTATATGGATCGTTGCAGAACAGACAATTGCACATCAAGCCCGGCATAAGCGGAATGATTGGTTCGATGATGAGTGCAAGAGTGCGCTAGACAAAAAGAATCGGGCTTACAAAGAAAACGTAGGTAGAAAAACCAGGACGAAGAGAGAATACTATGAAAATCTCAGAAGAGAAGCGAATAAGATAATTTAAATTAAGAAACAAAAATACTACGATGACCAATTGAGAAGTACAGATGTAAGTTTAATGAGCAACAACACAAGTCAAGCATAAAAAGTAGTGAAAAGCCTGAAACGTGGTTATTAGCCCAAAACCACGCTCTGTCGTGATGATATCGGCAACATCATCGCTGATAAAACCAAGATTAGGGTAAGATGGGCATCATATTTCAAGAACCACCCTAATCCTCCACACAACTCAAAACATCGGGGGCTATCGATGCTTTTGGAGCGCTTTCACTGCCCCCACCATATCTGGATGAAGTTTATTCCGCCACCAAAGTACAAAAGAATAATAAAGCGCCAGGCATTGATGAGATTCCAGTGGAGCTCATTAAATATGGTGGCAGCAGTGTTCAAAACGGTATTCACAAAGTCATTCAGCACGTTAAGCAACAAGAATATGTGCCAAAAGAGTGGAACCAATCAATCATATTCCCCGTTTGCAAAAAAGGTGCCAAGTTACAGTTCGAGAATTATAGAGGTGTACCACTACTTTGTACGGCGTACAAAATATTTACAATATACCTGAAATTTAATCTCAAATCATACGCCAACAGTATTATTTGGGAATATTAAGATGGTTTTAGACTACCTGCTCTAAGGCTCTAAGAGTAGGCCAATTTTTGACTGTCAAGCAGGTACCTGAAAAACACTGGGAGTTCAACATAGATGTGCACCAAATTTTTGTTGACTTTAAGCAAGCATACGACAGTATTGATTGTAATGTACTGTACCAAATAATATTGTGCTTTGATATTCCAACCAAATTAGTCCGTCTTACCAAAATAAAAACAACTTAAACGACCTCCCAAGTCCGCATCAATAAATAACTCACCCATGCCTTTGACATAAGTATCAGATCAAAGCAGGAAGATTGGCTTGCCTCATTGCTAATTATCGATACATGAGGTACATTAATATACAAGCCTATGCGGATGATATCAAGTTCACGATCATTAAAAACTGCCAAAGAACTCTTCCGGAAAGTTGATAGCAAAGCAAACCTAGTAAGGCTTTAAATCAACGAAAATAAAACAAAGCTCATGCCACAGTCAAGAAAAACACATCAAACACATAGAATATAACACTTGGCGAATACAGTGTCAAATTGTGGGCAAATTTGTGAAATTAGGTGCCAAAATAACGAAATACGCTGAAGAATACAGCTCACAAATAAATATTTTATTCAGTTTTGACGTTTCTGAAGACCAGCTGCATACAGAAGAAAACAAAGCTCCTAGCAAAAAAATCCGTGATAAGACCTGTGGTATGCTATGATTTTTAAACATGGACCCTAACCCAAATATCTGCAAAGATATTGAACGCCTTTAAGCGACCGGTCCTGAGGCAAATATTAGAGCAAAGTTAGATGGGGATCAACGGCGAATGCGACACAACCATGAGCTGTATGAAATTTTTGACGAGTCGGAGGTCTCAATGTTTGACAGATTACGAGAACTGTAATGAGATGGACATATGAATCGTATGGACGAACAGTGGACACCCTTAAAGGTATGTTTTGGGTGAACTGAAGGCCGAAAACTAATGGGATAGCGGAGGAAACGCTGGTCTGGCTCGATCGATGAAGACAGCTCGTCGCTGCTTGGATTTTGAAATTGGAGTACATGGCAAAGATATCAAGACACTTGGAGGTGCTATTTACAGGAAGCAAAGGCCTGAGAGGGGCTTCAATGCTACAAAGAGGGAAGAATGCAGGAAAACTCAAACCACAATAACTTCGAAATGCGAAATTTTCAGGACTAGCCAACCATATAAACGGACGGATGTGAGTTTATTTAAATTAAAGATAACGTCATGGTTTTATTCAAAAAAAAGTAAAATAATGTCATATAGGGCTTTCCAATAAAAAGTGTTATTTCGATATCAAAAGAAAAATGTTATTTTTTAATAAAAATGGTCGGATGTTTATTTTATTATAAAGAGGAAGGTATGTCGTTAATAGTGAAAAGTAACATCATTTAAATCACCACCACGACCACGCTTACAGGACAATATCCTTTTCATGAAATTTTCCAAAACCAAATCGCAAAGTGGCTGCCCTATGTCCTCGATAGCCTCACGGATTCTATCTTTGAGATGTTGAATCGACACTGGGCCATTGGCATAGACCTCCTCTTTCACGTGGCTTCAAAGGAAGAAGTCGCAAGGTGATGAAGCACAAGATCTATTCAAAATAACACCTCTTATAGGAAAACCCTATACTATTACTAACAACTTTGAATGAATTTCGACATCTGACGTCTTTGTGAGTGTTGTACTCATAAAGACCTACATTCATGATTTTTTCAGATTTTTCGGATAAAAGGCATCCAATCGCGAGGGGGTTATCCAAAAAGTTCGTGCATTTTCCCTTCTCCTGCTTCCTTGGTACTGATAAGGAAACTTCAAGTTTTGTTTTGATAATAACCCATTAAGACTTATCCAATTCCTACTAGACTACCAAGATCGAACATTTTTCATGAAGGGTCTCCTCCCTGTATGGGGAAACCCCCCGCCTAAAACTCTCTGTGATATTTTTTCAACCCAAAACTTTGAAGAAGTTACCACTTCTAACCTTTCCATAAAGTTTCATAGCTGAAGCTTTGAAAGTTTCTGAGAAACACTGCAGTGACATATTCAAACGGACGAATAGACGGATACAGGTCACGATTTCAATAGGCTTTTGTATTTTAGAACAAAACCCTATAAAAAGAGATCACCGTCATTAACAGCGAGTGCTCTTCAATATTCACGAGTGAGTACAAAAAACTATTTATTTCTTTTTGATCTCCTTCTTCTTCTTAGCACTACAGCCCCTTTCGGGTCTTCGCTTTCTGCAAATAGCGCCTCCAACTGTCTTGGCCCGTTGACCGCATCTTCCGATTCTGAAATCCGAGCAGCAATAAACTGTCTCGGTCGACCCAGTCAGGCCAGCGTTTCCTCGGTTTCCCCACTGGCCGCCGGCCTTCAGTTCTCCCAACGAATACCTTCTTGGGTATCCGTTGTTTGTCCATACGATTTATGTGCCCAGCTCATTGCAGCTTCCGCAGCCTCACAATCCTTGAGACCTCCGGTTCGTCAAAAATTTCATACAACTCATGGTTGTATCGAAGTCGCCATTGGTCCCCGTCTAGCTTCGCTCCGATTATTCGCCTCAAGACCCGTCGCTCGAAGGCGTTCAATATATTTGCAAAGGCTTGGGTTAGGGCCCATGTTTCACACCCATAGCATAACACAGGTCTTATCACAGATTTGCATACTTGGAGCTTTGTTTTCCTGTGTATGCAGTTGGTCTTCAAGACCGTCAATACTGAATAAAATATTTTATTCGCGAGCTGTATATTTCGGCGTATTTCGTCTCTTTCATTTCTTTTTGATGGTATCACTGAAATCATATTCTGTTTTAATGTTTCCATTAAATTATTTGTGTTAAAGATTACATATTATAGCTTTAAATTATATTTGTTTACGGTTAGATAGTATAATTTTGTATTCATGAAAAACAGAAAAATTACCGTGTTTGGTCATTAAAAAAACTACGGTCTTCTGATTTACTAGGCCGAAACGGGGATGTGACTCGCAATGTCGGTTGGCTCCTTCATTAATAAGCTAGCCAGCTGGCTTTAACTCCACCTCATTGAACTCCATATGAACCACGCCATGAATATGTGATGTCCGGTTGGGAGAGTGCATGATGGCATCATCACCAAGGGGTTGCCCCACTTTTATTATGGGCCGTAACTACACTCTTCAAGGACGAGGTTCCACCTTGACATCGCGCGCGATAATGAGTGCTAAGAATTCACTCACAGTTAAATATTTATAAGTTCAATCAGAATCTAAAGTTCGATTGATTAGTCGTATTATTACCATACACGCTTTACCTCGTCAGCAAAAAGGAAAGCAGTTAATTGTGCTAACTTGTACTCGATTTACGTACAAGCATTTTTGCAATTTCTGTTAATTAATCTGTAAGCAAAAATTGTATATTCCATTGATGAGTATGTAAGCAAAAATTGTACATATTTAAATTAACTTTGATGTAGCCAATAAAGTCATTCTTGATAAACAAGACCACAAGTCTTTTTCATGTGTTAATGCTGTTGGTGAGACTGGTACAGCACCTTGAAAATGAAGATTTGGTACTTGTGAGTTATGTAAATAAAAGAATATTTACATGCATTTTTTGATCCGTTGAGCCGGATAAACAGAATTTAAGGTTGAAGACAGTTTAAAAGTGTGGAAAAGTGGACAAACGAACTTGCAATGGCTAAAACAAACAACTCGTTTGTGTTGCAGCAGGATGTGTTTGACAAGTTAAACAGGATGAGCACAAATTTTTGTAAGGACAGCAGAGAGCAGCATTCACATAGCTACTTCAAGTCTAGGAAGCAGCGTCTACATAATGCCATCTTATCCAAAGGAAAGCCCACCAGCGAAAAATTAAGGCAGTATGCAGACGAGTACGATAAGCTCGAGGAAACTTACCCGGACCTTCTAGCGATTTTGGAGACTCGTGTCAAGGAGCAGACTAGTTTGGTGGAAACATCAGTCAATAATACGATCAACGAGACAACATTGAGATCCACCGCATCAGATTAGAGCGAATAAAAATTTCAAAATTTAATGGGAGCTATGTTCGTTGGAGGGCACTCTGCCACCTTACTTCAATGGTGCCCAACGATGGGGACTTGTCATCTGTCGACGAGATGTAGTATCTGAAAACGTATCTTACTGGTGATGCAATTTAGAATTTAGACATTAACAACAACCACTATGAAGCAGGGTGGAAGTTACTCAACGAAAGTTTGAACAAGAAGACAACGATTGCATGGAATCATATGCAATAGTTTTATCACCCTGCAACAGCCAAAGAAGAACTAGAGTCAGTAATCAAAAACCAATAAGACGCCGCTGCTGGTGTAGGTAAAATGAATGTTTTGTGTTCTATTTTAATGACACTTAATTTTATTATAAAGGTAAAATACGTAGCGTAAAAAATACTTCAAAATAAAGGGAAAATAATGCTTTTAAATGAGTAAAATTTAATAGCGCAGAGATTTGATATGCACATGTTGGAAGTTTTTACATTGAAATGGTTAAATTAATTTGGCATCGTTTCCATAAAATTTGTTTCATCCTTTTTAAGGCATTTTGAAATTGGTTTTCCTTATTTTGCAAGTTTTTTATTTCACTCATTTCAGTGGCAAATTTTTTTTCGTTTCAAATCTTTTAAAACTCAGTTTCTTAAACACACTGTACCGTGTATATGAAATATATTTTTGACTGCAATCCAAAACTCACTACTGTTAAAGTCTACAACGTTCATAAGAATTGAATTTAATTCTGATCCTCTTTAGGACAAGACCTCACCAACGTCTACCTTGATTTTAGGTTGCATAAAAATCCAATATAAATTGTAGCTTTAAGAAGTTCTCAGATTTCGAGGTTTGCTTAGCCAACATTTTGATATTCTGACCTGACCCTGAATGTTTTTTTATTGTTCAACTGCTTCCAAATTTAGAGGAGCCGTCATTTTCTTTCACATGGTTCGACTTTTTTTTTTGTTTATGGATGGATGTCGAATGTCATTTACGCACAGAGTGTGGGACTCCCATGCTCGCAAGTGACTGGACTACCCTCTAAAGATCTCCCCTGTCAACCGTTTGACACATTACTTCGGGCCAGGTCTAGTTTTGTTATGCCATGAGGTCCCTTCAAGCTGAGGCCTCTACTAGTGGGAGGGGAGAGAGGAAGAGGAATTCCTAGACAAGCAATCCCCAGCCCCAACGCCCTCAGCTGCTGTGAGGCCCTTATATCTTTTAGGACAGCCTGAACATAATGTACCACCTGATTCCATTTGTCTACCGGTTTGAGCATCACCGCGACTATACCACCAGGGGTGAACTCGATCGTCTCCCTGTAGAGGTCTCTTTGCAACCTGTCCCATTTGTTAGATGCTTCATATTTAGATTTTCATAGTGAACTACACACATGAATGAATCTTTGCACTAATTTTGGTGTAAATCGGAGCTATAATTTGGCCAGAACAAAAATCATGGGTATTCATCCAAAAGAGCCTCTATTTGATTTTCTTTAACCTATTTGAATGACTAACAAAACCAAAAACTATGTATTTATATATATATATATATATATATATATATATATATATATATATATATATATATATATACATATATATACACATATATATATATATATATATATATATATATATATATATATATATATATATATATATATATATAGCCCCTTTCAGGCCTTCGCTTAGAGATAGTTTAGAGTATCTCATTTTATATATATATATATATATATATATATATATATATATATATATATATATATATATATATATATGTGTGTGTGTGTGTATATATATATATATATATATATATATATATATATATATACATATATATATATATATATATATATATATATATATATATATATATATATATATATATATATATTGGATAGTCCAAAAAGTACTGAGCCTTTTTTGTCATTACTTTTAAATGGTGTTCGTTGTCATATATCGGGCAAAACTAATCAGATTGAGTCAAACTGACATGCATTTGAAACGTAACATTCCACTCTATAATTTTCATCGTGACAGTTTTGTATTTTGTCATTCGTGTCAATGGTTGTATTCATTTAAAAATGAACGAAATTTCCGAAAAAAATTCGTTATATTTTACAATATCACTACGATCAAGGTGAGAATGCATTGCAGGCTCGTGATAAATTTGGTGGTGTCTGCGGTCAAGATATTTTATCAAAAGCCATTACCAAGAGATGGTTCGCTCGCTTTCCTTCTGGAAATTTTGATGTCAAAGCTGCACCTTGCTCAGGTCGACCAATAGCTGAAAAAGTCGATGAAATTTTACAAAAAATTGAAGAGGACCGACACATGACATTGTTAATGTCATGAATATCCATCACCAAACAGTTTTGAACCATTTGCATAAGGCTGAATACAAAAAGAAGCTAGACGTTTGGGTGCCGCATGAATTCACAAAAAAAACTTTGATCAACCGAATTTCCATTTGCGAAATGCTAATAAAATGCAATGAAATCGAGCCATTTTTGAAGCAAATCATTGCGAACGATGAAAAATGGTTAAAATACGGGAATGTCGTTCAAAAAAGATCAGGGTCAAAAAAGGTCAATTATCACAAACGACTTCAAAGCCAGAATTGACACCAAATCACGTTATGCTGTGCGTATGGTGGGATTGGAAGGGAATTGTTTATCATGAGGTGCTAAAACGTGGCTAACACTTAATTCAGCTCTCTTCTTCTTCTTAGCACTATAGCCCCTATCGGGCCTTTGCTTCCTGCAAACAGCCTTCCTGCGGTCCATTGACCGCTTCTTCCAATTCCAAAATCTGTGCAGCGATGAACTGTCTTCGTCAAACAAGTCAGCTCTCTCCTGTCAGCAATTAACCAGATTGCAACAAGCAATTGAAAAAACCGGCCAGAATTGATCAAAAGAAAGGGCGTTGTCTTCCAACATGACAATGCCAGACCACACACATCTTTGATGATGCGGCAAAAATTGACAGAGCTTGGCTGGGAAGTTTCGATGCATCCACCGTATAGTCCAGACCTTGCACCATCAGACTACCATTTGTTTTGGTCTCTGCAAAACTTCCTTTATGAAAATAAAATTCACTTCAAAAAGGGACTGTGAAAATCACTTGGCAAAGTTTTTTGCCGATAAACCATAGAAGTTCTAAACAGATGGAATAATGGCTCTACCCAAAAAATGATAAAATTTCATTTCCATTTTAAATAAAGGAAATATTCAATCAAAAAATGACAAAATCGTACATCGTCGTCAGATTTACATTAGTTTCAAGAAATGATTTTCCATACAACGTATTACATATCATGGTGTAAATTTATCTGAGGAGCTTATCCCGAAGGAGCTTAAAAATTAGTCCATCTAACCGAACCGTATCAATTCCATAAAAAAAATCATTGACAAGAAAATGTTCATATTTATTTTATGACACCAAATTGAAATGCAAGCAAAATAGATCCTGCACCAAGCACGCTCAAATGGGTGGCAGACTAATGAAATGATGTATGAAAAATATTTACTGAAACATCCCATCAACTTGTAACGATTGCATTTTTGAAGAGTTTTCCTATTCCAGCAGTGTCCCTACAATAAAATTTAAGTGGCCAGTACTCAAAAGCACAAAACGGCAAACTTTTGAAAACTTTATTCGGACTACCATCATCCAGTTCATCGTTTGAAGGATTTTGGTTACATATTTTGCATAGTCTGCAGTATTCGCTTGGTAGTACAATTGCATGGTCACAGGCTCAAATATAAATTCAGTGAGAACAATCGGGCCCATTGTAAAGGATATAAATCTGCAATGGTGCCGCAGGAAACCAACTCGTTCTTGCATTGTTTAGAGCATAAGCGTAATAAATGCGCGGTGAATCAGAGAATGTGTCTGGCCATAAGTGTGATGCATGTTGCAATTTATCTTCGTTGAAGATTTTACCCATTCGCATCCCTAATGTAAACTATGAACTATGATGTGAGGACAATGAGTGGAATGGTTTCAAATTATAAAGTAGTTGGTACAAGAAGAGAAGAGAGCGAATCTAGGTCAGGACACTTTGCAGCAAAAACCACAAAACATAAAAGTTACATTTTTGCTAGGTTACGTAAAATGTTTAGAGGCCATAAACTGAAAACAACTTTGCAATGCTGAAGAGTGTATTTTGTTCAAAACAATTATTCTTCCTTTCTACCCTAAATGAATTATTTTTTACGACCACTGAGGTAGTTTCTCGAGAGAATCTGGGAATGTTTTCAAGCACACACTACAAGTGCATTGCGTTTGCAAACTCGAATCGAAATGAATCAGCGGCAGTCCTAGACAACTAAACAGGATAACAGAAAGAAGGAGATCAACTCACTGAGTAGGACGTCTGTTTTAGATTACACGCTCAAACAAATGGAAATTATCTACTGAGCTCTGACCCTGGAGATTCACAAATTAAAGAGATCATTTTCGTGCAGGCTCTGATGTACACAATGGAGCAGAGATGAAGTAAATTATTTTGGTGGATTACATTCGTTGGAGATTATCACTCTGTTTTGCTTTCAAATAGTTTGTGGGCTGATCAAACTTTGTTTTAGTTGAAGTTTTCCTCGCAGATGGCCCAATTTAATGAAAAATAATGTATAAAATAGCCGGCTCAAACATAGAAATACAAATCTGGTGAATAGAAACCGAAACGTCAAAGCTCAAAATACTTCACATTACCACCTTCATTTAATCTTCCCACCATTGAATTTTAAATGTTAGTTACGTGAGGCTATAAAAAGTAAAGATTAGTTTTGTAGTGCTTTATATTGTTTTTTTGAAAAACCCAGTAATATTTTGAAGCACATAAAAAATCCAACCGAAAAAATCCCCTTATCATAACTAAGAAAATAATTTGTTTTGCTATAAAATCTTTCTTCTAACACTAACACGTCCCACGAGAAATCTTTGTCTGCCAGCCGATTCCACAGATCAGTGGCGCAAGTTATTTCCTCGAAAAAAAGGGAAATTTGCTTGAGCCGCTCTTCTCAATTCTCAAGAATAAGCATGCATGAGAGAGCCTAGGCAAACTGCACTACTGGTTTGTAGTCAACATTATTCCAACATCATCAGCGACGTCGTCATCAGCATTATCATCGACATCATCACCAACAACCTCATCATCATCAACGACGACGACGTCACTCATCATCAACAACAATGACATCATAATTCATCATCAACAACAACAACGACATCACCATTCATCATATTCAGCGTCACCGTTAACAAAACGGAGTAATAAATTCAGTCATTTCCAAAGGGTTAAAATCAAATATAGGGTAAAAGATATAGACAAGAATTTCAACTTGCAACGATGTGACCTGAACTTGCAAAAATAATGGTAGTAGGATGAAATGATGAGGATGGCGACTACCGTCTCCCTCAGGAGGTACCACCAGTTGCCTCAGGAGGTAAAAATAATCAGCCAGTGTTCTCCTCACTACGTTATTCTTCGGACCAAGCCACTATCGAGCTCGTCAAGAAACACAAGCCAACGATGAAGCCACTCCACCACTCCTGGACCAGACAGTCGCACAGGTCATTGCTGGTATCATATCAAGCACGGGGCCCTAGCGATGCGATGCAAGCAGCCTTGTTCCTTCCAAGCTTTAGACCACACTACAAGGCGCTCGGTAAACTGGGTTTGCTGGCGCTGTACTCCGTGGACACGGGCAGCAATACCTTGGAAAGACGCCTTTATGTCTCCAGTCCCACTACAAAAACCAGATTCTTGATAGACTCCAGCTCCGCCCTCTCCATCATCCCAAGGCATTCTATCGCCAGGCCTCTTCATGAGCAGAGCCTCGTCCCACAGGCAGCCAATGGCACGTACGTCACAACCTTTGGATCTCAGCAGCTCACCCTAGATTTCGGGCTTCGCTATAGAGGCATATCACTACTTTGTACGACTTTGTACGGCGTACAAAATATTTTCAAAGATCTTCAAAAGCCGAATCAGATCATACGCCAATAGTATTATTGTGTAGCATCAATGTGACTTTAGAGCAGTTAGATCGACAATAGACCAATTGTTACTTGTCAAACAGGTACTTGAAAAATGCTTGGAGTTCAACATAGACGGGCACCAAAATTTTATGGACATTATGCAAGTATATGACAGTATTGATCGTAACGTACTGTATCAAATAAGGCTTTGCTTTGGTATCCCAGCCAAATTGGTCCGTCCCACCAAAATGACAATAACATGGATAACCTCCCAAGTCCGCATCAATAACCAACTCACCGATGCCTTTGACACAAATATTGGCCCCATCGATATTTAATTTGTCTCTGGAGTGTGTCATCGGAAAGATACGTGACGATACAAGATGTACGTTACTATACAAGTCAGACCAATTGTTAGCCCATGCGGGCGACATCAATATTTTATCACGGTTGCTATCGACTGCCAAAAAACCTTTCCTAAAACTCAACAGCAAAGCTAGTAGGGCCATTAATCAATACGAATAAAACAAAGTTTATGATGCAGTCAAGGAAAAGTACTTCAAGCACTCAAAATATTACACTTGGTGAATACAATATCAAATACGTGGACAAATTTCTGTGTTCCAGCTTGCAAGTAAAAAATTTATTCAGTTTTGACGATCTCGAAAACCAGCCACATACGTAGGATAACAAAGCTCCAAGTATACAAATCTGTGATAAGACCTATGTTATGCTGTGGGTGTGAAACATAGACCCTAACCCAAGCATCCGCAAAAATATTGAACATCTTCGAGTGACGGGTTCCAAGCAGAATAATTGGAGTGAAGCCAAATCAATGGTGAATTCGATGCTAGCATTAGCTGCATGAAATTCTTGACGAACCAAAGGTCTCAACGATTGTAAGACTACGGAAACTGCAATGGGCTGCCCACATAAGTCGTATGAATGAACAACGGATACCCAAAAAGGTATTCATTGGAAGAGCTGAAGGGTGGGAACTAGTTGGAAAACTGAGGAAATGCTGGTCTGACTCGGCCGATGAAAATAGTTCATTACTGCTCGGATTTTAGAATTGGAGGATACAGTCAATGAACCGAGACAGTTGGAGGCGTTTTTTGTAGGAAACGTAGGCCCGAGAGGGGCTTTAGTATTACAAAGAAGAGGATGTGGGGCAGTGGATTAGGGCACACTCAGCTTTCGGGCAGCTCAAACGTTCAATTCTCAGGGGCGGCATCAAGCTTGAGCTCCTGATACTGCTGTTGGAGAATTAGCTCACCCAACTGTGAAACGTACAAATTCAAAAATAAATTAGGCAATAATCACAAAGTTGAGCATGGTATGAACCATATCATCTCAAATCTATTATGGTCATAGAATGAGATACTCCTACAATAAATTTCAACACTAAGGTTTCGATCTGGACGGTTGTTTGATCGACGATTCAATGAAGGAGTTGCTCCGAGTCATTATTTCTCCGAAAACCAGTTGTTGATGCTCATTGAGACTGAATTTGGATGCCTGAAATCGCTGGTGGGCTAGGATCTTCAGTGTGGCGGGCGGGTTATATTTTCTGGCACCATTTCCACTGCTAATTATTTCTTCGCATACACGTGTTGTACTGTGACGAAATATTAAGCGCAGAACAAAATTACTATAAGGCGCATATATATATATATATATATATATATATATATATATATATATATATATATATATATATATATATATATATATATATATATATATATATATACATATATATATATATATAAATATATATATATATATATATATATATATATATATATATGCATATATATATATATATGTATATACATATATATATATATATATATATATATATATATATATATATATATGTATATATATATATATATATATGTATATATATATATATATATACATATATATATATATATATATATATATATATATATATATATATATATATATATATATATATATATATTGTTACATGTACAAAAAATTACATGTACAAATAATTCTGCGAGCTACTGTCGCAATTGTTTTCATAATCATTAAGAACGTCAACAAATGAATTTACTCGAACCCACGAGAACCCAACAAGCATGATCAACATCTGCAAGTGGCGTCACTCCATTCATTAATTTGCTCGAATCTACCAGGTACCTCTCGGTAGAACATTCGCCAATGTACGAGAAATGGGTGAATAGGTAGAGACCCTATATAAAGGCGAGCTGAATGAATGGGGGGATCATTCATTCGACCGCGATAAGAACTGCGATAGTATGTGAGAAGCGATATTATTCGAGTAGTAGAAAAGTGATTTTCGTAATAGTGAAGTGATTTAGAAGACAATTGCGATAAGAAATTTATGGACAAGTGTTAGATTTTTCATAGTGAAAATTAAAATTAGCGAAAGTGTTAAATTGATCATTGTGCAATTTTGTAATTAAATAAATTCTTTTAACTTAAATTAAAAGACATTGCGTTTTCACTTTCCCGGAACATTAAATTATCGGCCGCGAACCATAACACGCGACAATATATATATATGGGATATAACGAAACCTGTGACTACGCTAGAGGTTGCAATTTTGCTCCGATTTTCACCAAATTTTCAGAAAAGGTGTATTGGGTTAATATCTCGGTAAAGTTTGTGAACCAGCTAAATCAGCCGGGCAAAAAAAAGGCGGGCATTTTAGACGAAAAATCGTGATTTCTGTTCTGACCAAAGTCTAGCTCCGATTTGGATGAAATTTGGTGCAAAGGTTCACTGATGTATGTGATGAATCTCACAATAAAAAATCTAAAGTCGGTACGGCAGAAACAAAATGGCGGCCGCTCAAAGGTCGGAAAACGTGCAAAATTTTGTTGTTGTAATAGTGGTCAAAGCTTTCAAAAAATTTTCATGAAATTCGGGATTTAGATAGTAATTATAAGTATCTAAAGAATTAAATACACAAACTGGATGTCAGGTCAAAAAAAAAACAAAATGGCGGCCAGTTGAAACTCAAAACTTCAAAGGCTTCTAAAAGTCGCAATTTTGATTCGACATACATGAAATTTGGTTTCAAGATAGCCATCACTTAGGTCTACAGTTTTTGATATTTTGGTGATCATGCATATGCAAAATGGCCGCGTTTTAAATATGCGTTTTTTCAGGTTTTTGTGGCCCTCTAGCGGTCACATTTTCCAGCGGATTTTGATGAAACTTGAGATTATGGATCTCTGCACTATGTTCTTGTATCTTGTATTAAAATTGAATGAAAAATAGAGAAGTCAAAAATTTAAAACCCAATATTTTAAAGCTGCCATTTTCACTAAAAATTGAATTATTTTGCGCTGTCTAGAGTGAAACTCCTATTTGAACGAGATTTGGCACATGGATTGATGAGGTCCTAGCCCACAAAGATTTAAAATTGTCCTAAATCAGATGCATGCATTCAAAATGGCGGCCCCCAAAGGTCAGAAACAAGCGCAATTCACTGTTTTAGTAGCAACAGAAATAATGAAATTTTTTCATGGAAACGTTTTAAATGACTTATCTTGAAAGTATTTATAAATCAGATTATTTTTTAAATATTGTAAAATATTTTTAACAATACCCTAAAAAATTATAAAATCGCGACTTGTCTGTCTATCCGTCCGTTTGTTCATGCGTCCCAACAAATTTTCTCGCAAACCACATGAGCTAGAATGAGGAAATTTTCTACGTAGGTCAAAAGTGGTGCCTCTTGAAATTTGCAGCGTAAGAACATATTTTAAAGTGTTTAAGGGGGTCTCCCCATACAGGGGGGTGACACAAACATTTTTTTTATTTCTGTGACCCTCTAGCGGCCAAGTTTCTCAACAGATTCCGATAAAACTTGAAATTATAAGTTATTAAGGCAAGTTAATTTAATTTAATTATGCAAATCGGACGTCAAATAAAAAATTTGAAAATTTACAGCTTAATAATTTTAGCAGCCGTTTTCAATAAAAATTCTAAATAACGGCCCCTGATGGTTCAGAAAACAATCAAAAATGTATATATTAATGGCAATGCAAGTGCTGATTAAACTTTCATGGAAATCTTTTGAAATTAACTATTTGAGCTGTTTAAGCCAAAAAGTTATCACCTTTGTTTAATAACAACTGCCGAATGTATAAACAGCAATGTGAGAAGGGCGAAACGAGTATAAAAATGTTTATAACAATTTATTACCCGCCGATTTTCAATATGTGATCCATACGTTGCAACTCAATTTAATTAGCAAAATATTTGCGCCTCTATGAAGGGTCTCCAAATACGAACGGCGGTAGATCCTTTCTGTTAACAAATACCCATGTAGTGCTACAAAAATTGCATTGAGAAGTCCAGTAGTAGATAAGCCAATTTCTTTTTCGAAACTTTACGCTACATACGAGAAATTTACCTTTCCGGCTGGTGCTGCCAACGGGATTTTTTTTGTGGTAGGGTGGTGAATGCTATTTATGCACAGAGTGTGGGACTCCCATGCGCGACTAGACTACCCACTAAACACCTCCCCTGTCAACCTGAGAACCCAGCCTGGAACCGTTTGACACATTACTTCGGGCCAGGTTTCGCCGTGGGCGCCTTCAAGCTGGGTAGTCCCTTTCCTAGCGGGAGGGGAGAGGCGAAGAGGAAATGCCAGAAGAGTGATCTCCCAGCCCCAGCGCCCATCACCGCAACTACATTATCCGGGGTGAGCTCTTCCGTCTCCCTGTAGAGTTCCTTTCACAGCCTGACCCATTTTGTACACGCAAGAAATGTGTGACAGACATTGTCCTCCTCTCCTGGGCAAAACCGACAATCGGGAGACCGTGACTTACCGATCTTGTGCAGGTAAGACTGAAAACACCCATGCCCGCTCAAAAGCTGGGTCAGATAGAAAGTCAGTCTCACCATGCCTTCAATTTAGCCACGGTCTCATATCCGGGATGAGGCACGCAGTCCGCCTTCCCTTCGTGCAACTGACCCAAGACTGCTGCCAATCATTGAGCGAACGCTGTCTCTCCTCGCGGACAACCATCTCCCTCGGATTCTCGTTTCGGCGCAGATAAATAGCACGGCGCTCTCTAGCAAGGAGGGCGATAGGTATCACTCCTGCAATAACTCTCCCCGCTGAGTCAGAGACTCTTCGATACGAAGATGTAATTCTCGGTGCTCCTCTTCTCTGTACCGATGGCAAACGTTTCCGGTATACCTCCTTGCTGAGCGTAAATATGGTTAATCCTAATACGTTTTTCGTCATTCTCACAACACACTCTCGCTATTCTAGCGCCACTTTTTGTTTACCGCACCTTGACTTTACTTATAATTGTTCAGTTTACAAAAGTCTTTAGATCAAAATTGATTAGCAAAAGCTTGAGAATGCACGAAGCAGGTGTGTACCCAAATCCACACCAATTGCATACTTTGATAGGCGAATGTTCATAAGGATGGGGCACGGTGGTTTTCGTTGTTGGCTTACACTTCATGGTAAAAATACTGAATTCAGTATGGACAGACGACCAGGAAACGACCGCGACTGCTCAAGAAACAAAAAGCATTTGTGCAAAATGGGAAACTGGAGCCCGCACATAAGGTTTGGTGAAATTTCGGAAACTTTCACACACTTTTGGCACGATTTTTGCACGCTCAAAAGTATACCCAGTCAGCTGAGGAATAAGTCCGTCCTCTCATCTGGAAACTAGAGCCCCTGATTCAGTGACTAGGCTAGTTTAGCGGGGAATTCATTTGTTGATTCACTGCCTGCGTCACAGAACAAACTCAACAATTCCAATAAAACCCGACGGAACGACAGTCAACATTTTCACACACTCGTATAGTAGGCGGTCGAGAAACGTTGGTCGTTGGTTGTGTCGTGAAACTGCATGATCCATCTCACTCAATTTTGCTCGACTTTGTTTTGCGTGCAGACTTTCACCCGAGGATCGGCCGTCAAAGATTCCTTTCCTTTATCCAGAAAAATCGATCATATCATGATAACTCCGAAAATGTATGCTGAATCTTGAGTTGAAGCGCAAAGGATAGGGATTCCTGTAAGTTTTAAGATGGCCATCAGGGACTTTGCGAGCACGAAGGAACTTTGAAATAGCGAAAACCACGGAGCTTGACTCAACGACGGTCAACTTTTGCACAGACTCCTATAGAAGGCGGTCGAGAAACTGTTGTAAATGGTTGTTTGTGTCTTGAAACCATACGATTCACTGCACTGCAGTTGCCTTTATGGAACCTGAATTTTTAATTAATTCTTAAGAGCTTCCCAACAAGTATTAACCAAGACGCGATGTTGATAACTTCACACAATTTATCCAATTACAAAAAAGGTCTTATCAAAAAAATGTCGCCAATTTCTCCGTAGTTCTTTACGATCTCCCATGGACTAACTCCTCCGTCCAAAACTTTCTCTTCCTCTTCTTCCCCGTGTCGCAACGGTACCTCCAACCAGCTGTTTGCTCAGCTCGATTGCATTCGGTAATGTAATACACAGCTGAGATGCACTAAATCTGTGCTCCCATGTACGAAATTTTAATTTGCAGATTTAAAATTTTTCAAAAAAATTAACAAAAGTAAAGAAAAATGAAAAAATTTTAAATAATAATAAAAGTGAAATATATTGAAGAATATGATTAAAAGGAAACGTTTAAGTTTAATATAAAGGAAAATTGATACAAAATTACATTTGATAGTAATAATAAGAAAAAAAAATATTATAAATTACAACTATGAAAAGAAGAAATGAAATCTTTTTTCTAATTTCTGATAAGGGTTAGGAAGTTTTTTGAGCAGTTTGCTTGTGTGACTGCTCGATTACTACATAGCATATTGTATTTTCCTGAACTACGTACATGAATTTGAATCAAATTAAACGGAATTGGGACAACAGTATATTGCCTGTTCTTGCCATGAAGTTAAATTGACATATTTATTTTTTTAGGGTTTTGTAAAATAATTTCATAAAACCCTACTAAAACCGCAACCTGTCAGTCCGTCTGTTTGTTTGCGCGTCCGTCCGTTCGTCCGTATGTCACATAAGTTCTCGTAAAGTACTTAAGCTAGAAACACCAAATTTTACATGTAAGTGTAAATTGGTGCTCTCTTGAAAGTTCAATCACAAAAAGTTTTTATCAGGTATTGCAGGGGGATCTCCCTATATAGGGGAGTAGCCCCCGAAAAAAATATCATCAAAGGCAGTCGATATGGGTATCATATGAAAGGTTTTAATGAGAGCTTTTGAAAACAGGTCTTAAATTGACATTTTTTGCTTCGGGGGTGCACACAAAGGGGAAATAGACAAAAAATATGCCCCCCCCCCTCGCAGTTGGACACCTGTGATCCGAAAAATCTGACAATAATCAAAGAGGTAGATGTTTATGAGTGCAACAACAACAAATACATTAGAAGTGGAAATTCGCTCAACTTTGTTAATAATAGTATGATTTTCGAATTTCACATTTTCCACAAAAAAAATCGTAAATGTACCCTTAAACTCAACAAAATTCGATATTTAAGTAGTTATATATAAGGACCTAAAACTCTGCAAGTTTGATGAAAATCGAATCATATTCGCGGAAGTTATAGCCATTTGAAATTTCTGCAATTACAACAACAATAACACACGGTTTTGGCATTTTATGGATTTCAACTTTGATTTGATCTTCTTGAAATTTCCAGATAAGATTTATAATAATTCATATTTTTTAGAATTCTTGATTTGAGTAATTTTTGTTTGCTTGGAACAAAATGGCGACCGTTGAAAATGTAGAAACAATGGAATTTCCTTTTAACATGCACATCTCTTTGACATTTGACTTCATTTGTTGCTGGTGACCGTATTTCGGAGAGGTTGGGTACAAAACCCTTCTGACATGAGCGTAGGTCAGTCTACCCAACTTGTTTTCAGAGCAAATTCAAAACTCCCACGATTTCAATTGGTGGTAAGTAGGTAAAAGTTTATGAAAAGCTTGGATAAGGTACCCTTGATAATTATTTTTGAGAAAGTTGCCGATATGGCTATCAAATGAAAGATATTGATGAAAACTTTCCGGGTTAAGTTTTAAAAATTCGATAACAAAACAGAGCGGCACATTGGTCGTCAGAATTTTGTGAAGGTTTGTTAAAAACGCTGAGAAATTACAAATTTTTATGGAAGTTTGTGCCGCTAGTGATCAAAATTATCCGATTGAATCTCCAACAAATACTATCAATACAAAAACATAGCAGTTTCTTGTCTTAAGGAGTCACTATCATGAGTAACACATAGCATATTACATCAAATTATAAACTTTAACTTCGTCATCACTTTTGATCGTCTACCCCCTACACATGTTCCTTAAATTAATGCAATTTTACAATCTTACAACATCTTTAAGGTACAAACTAGTATATAATTTCATGAACATCCATACATACATACATGCCAATGCAATCAGCTCGAGCTTAACAGGAAAGCAAGGAAGAAAGGATGCTGCGAAGCTTATTATATACGAGTATGTGCAAAAGTAAAGTACATGATGCTGTGAAGGTGAAATGTATTTAAAAGCAATCATATTAAGTGTATTATGCTATGAAATTCTTTATGAGAAACGAGAAAGTTGGCAACTATTCACGTTGAAAACGGAAGAAGCAATAATGGACCGCAGAGAAGAACTTGTATCTCATTTCAGCATTTTCGTTGCTCTTAATATTTCTTGTATGACTCTTTTACGGTAAAAGTTATGCAAAGTGTTAACTTGACTGTGACGTGCGAACTCAAGTGTGATGGGTGGTTTGGCTTTTGTTGGCACAAGCTGCACAGTTTTGGTACATACTTTTGTGATAGACAATGAAGGTAAGTTCAAAAGGAGATGAAAATTACTTGATGGAATTATTTTCATCTATTGTTGATTTGGATACTGTTTCACGCTTTATGAGTTTTTTGCTTAGTTTTCAATGAGAAAAGTTTTAAAGTGAATTTTTTCTGTAAAAATATTCAGGTGAAGGCGTTGGGACGCATCCAGTAGGAAGGGGGGAGTATTTCTAAGACAGCTTTGATCATGCTTTATCTCGTTTCTACTTACTATATGTGAATCAATTTACTATATTAAGGTATATTAGCTACCACAGACACATCCTCCTCCATCAAAACCCTAAAATCTCGCGAAATTAATTCATCGGTTGCCAAAATGTTTCGTCAATATTTCAAGCAAAACTAATTGCTCCTTAATTGATAGCTTAGTCTACGGAATTCTTTTCCAATTCCTTTCATCAACTTCCGCCAACTTTTCTCGGGCAAAAAAAGTCCCTTAAAGAAATTGACTTTGCGGTGAGCAGCACTATGACAACTTCAAGCTTTACTCTCCCGCTCTAATTAGTAAAATAACAAGCCAATGGGCAAGGACGTGACTGTGATTCCGTAATTCCTCAGACATTGTTCCTACCATTGCTGATTCATCCGCCACTGGCGTGGTTGCCATCAGGAGACAAGGACAAGCAAACAAAAAAACTCCAACATAAACTAACAAGTGTATTTGATTAATTGAAGTCAAGGAAAATGTGCTTCGTGCGCTACCACATGTAATTAATGAGGTGGCAACATATTTTTTGCACTGCAAAGAGAGGAATCATGCTATAGTCACTTGTCGGGAATAAGTGAGCTTTCTTTTGTGCTGGGTAGTCTGCCATTTGTAATTAATGACAAACAACCAAAAAGGAAAACGTGGTAGAGAGTGTTTTATCCAAAAACAAAAAAAGCTCGTGTAAAACACACCATAAAGTGTGTAAAGTGGTTCAAGGTGGAAGAAATATAGACAAAAGGGTTTGCGTTTCTACATTTTGCTGTGTTAAATTGCAAATAAAATTTTCGTTACCTCAAAGTGATTTAAAAGGATCCATAACGATATCGAATGAATATTGAAATCTAAATAAGAACAAGTGGTGAAAGTAATTTAATATTGTATACACACGACTATTTCCATTGAACAGATAATGCCCTGCATGAAACCGTCACAAATTCAAATCAGTGTCCAGTGCATGTTGAATTTTTTATGCCCACATTCAAACGTATTCCATTACAACTTTACTGTTCTTTATTTCAAAAGATATTCTCATTACATTTCCATCAGCCATAGAAAAGTGCATAAGGAATCTTTCTTTGCAGGCAGAGAACAGAGTTGGTTCTCATCTCAATTTCAAATAATGTATTGCCTTAGTGCAGGCCTTTAAAGTTGTTCAATCCCCACGGAACATTTTCCAACTTCATTTTCTACAGTTTGTCTTGACTCTCTATGAAAGCCATTCAGTGAACTCAAGACATTAAAACTTTTCGCTGCAATCAAGTAAAGTTTTTCTCATCACTGCCGCAGAAAAAAAAAAGTTTTTTTTCTTCATTTTAGCTACTCTACTACCGTCTTCTTGATAAAGCGAATGTATGTCTTTCATATTGCCCTTAGAGTTCTTTCTATCGTCACCACTAGTGCTCTCAATATTAGAATCCTACAGAGACCATTTGTGGGAATTTTGCAATGGTGAAGTCATATGGAAGCAGCTCTCGAAGGACAAGCTTTCTATAACCTGAAATGTGACGTGATATTAATGCAAATAGAATTGAAAAAAATTGAGAATATGCAGCAAACATTAAGCAAGTTATTAAAACTTAGTAGTATGACACCTTATTGGATTGTGTTATCTTAATAACTTAGATAATAACATATATGGGCTTAAACTTACTGAATTTGCAATAATATATAAAGCCTTGAAAGGTTGTAATACTTTCTATTTAATTTCAAAGGCTAAAAATTTTTGAGAAAATTTCAATTGATGACCTTATTCAAAAATTCAAATGGTCAAAATTTACACTTATGGCGTTCACTTAAGAACGTATCATTAAAGTTCGGTCAAAATCATAAGAAATTCCTCATGAGGTTCGATTTTCAGTAGGCTTTTTTTGACAGACCTCGCGTAATCCCTGTAAAACTGTAATGTAATTTTCATTCAGTATTGTTTGACAAATCATCATGAAAAGACTCACACCACAACATAGTATCCAAATTGATCAGCTGCACCGATGGTGAGAACCTGAATTTCACGTTTTGGACCAATAAATTGACCACCTAGATCGTGTGATATCACACCTTTAGATTATTTTCTTTGGAGTTACATGACGTCTCTGGTCTTCAGGGATAAGCCAGCTTCAATCGACATTACTTTTGTTATTCGTGAGATACCGGTTGCTATGCTGGAATACGTCGTCCAAGATTGGACTCTTAAGATGGGCCATTTACTCCGTAGTTGCGGTCAATTTTGAAACAAGATAATCTTTAAAAAGTAAATTTCTTAAATTATTTCTTCGATTCACAAGAAAATTTTGACTATAGAACTTTACTTTATGCCTTTTGATTGGGATTAAAAACCAAACCTCATAATGAATCACCCTATACAGGGTGCGCCAAATAAATGCGGACAAATTCACATTAATTTTTTGCTATAGTAGATCTCAACGACAGCAGTCATTTGTTGTCATTTCAGCTGAGAAGACGTGTGTGCATTCGTGCGTGAACTCTGAATGGCGAAGCTAGTGCAATCGAGTGAGGAATATAATCGGAGAGCGGCGGTTTTGGAAAGTCTTCGCACTGGATGGTCGCCAATAGAAATTTTAAGGTATTTTAGGCATCCGAAATCCTCAGTTTACGATATGGCTGCGAAGTATACAGCCGCGGAAAATTGTGAGAATGGGTTTTCTAGTTCAGTAAGGAAAACTCATGCGACCCAAGACCTCTTTTCGGAGGATATTGAGAGCTCGCTCAGAAAAATAGCGGCCATCTTGGGTGTAAGTGAGGCTTCCATGCATCGAATCGCCAAAGGGGACCTGAGGTACGTACCCTACGTGACAAAGGTGCATTAGATGCCATCTGAGGGTACTAAAACATAAAGCGTTGCCCGCTGTTACTTGCTTCTGTATTCACTTAAGAACGAGGCTGCGGGTCGCATATAGTCCTGGCCTCCTAATCGCTCAGCTTTAAACCCCCTGGACTATGACGTATGAAGCGTTATTGAGTGGGGTACTAACAAGTCCAGACATCCTAACGTGGCATCACTATAGGCCGCTGTTAAAGCAGCATTCATCAATTTACAAGGAGAGCATTTAAAGAAGTCGTTCTTGCAATTCAAGTGTAAAATTGAAGCGTTGATTGAAGTAAGCGGGGGTCTCATTGAGTCATAAATTTAAGGAAAATATCTAGAACTAAAACATAATAACTTTTGTAGTAAATTTTGGTTTACAAGTAATAAATAAATATTATTATAAACTGCATGTTCTTTCCAAATTTCGCTGACGCACCCTGTACATGGGTATCGCCCTGGAACAATAATTAACAGTCGAATCAACTCACAAGGTACACATAAGTAAGCATGTGCAGACCGCATAAAGTAGTAGCGATCTAAAGGCCCACCTAAGCTTCCCATGTTTAGTACCTGTTTACATCCCACGTAGGTTATGTCGCTGCCATTCCCCCGGTTTAAACGATCTTCAAAGGTAAGTGTATAGTGTAAGGCGATCTTGCTCATTATTAGTATTAAAAGATATTATTTATTTGAATAAAACGAGCATTTGATTCTGACCTAGGCGGCTCCAAGCCCGTTTGCGAAAGGAGAAGGGATCCCTTTGTTTCCCCAACCCACAGCTTCCATGATTTCTCATTCTAAATCCCACGAATGGTAGCAAAGGGTGTCGGGGCCGCACATTGGGTTTATTGGTTCCCCAATGATGGGACATTAAAGACGGAGAAATGACAACAACTGTAAATTCATCTAAGACTCTGCAACTAAATCCTACTTACACCTCTTTCTGGGATGACAGAGGATAAAGGTGAGTCTTCCGAGAATAGTAACGGAATCGAAAGTAATTGCTATGCCACCAGTATGGAGTTTGGATGACGGGTTAACTTGCCGCCCCTGTAAAACGCTAAATTGTTTCAAAACCTGTAACAGAGACTTGTAATTGATTGGAAATACGGCCGAAACCTTGCAACCAGAAAATAGACGGTGGCATTGGATGCTGGAATTTCAAATGACTAATCAATCCTGGTGCTGTTAAGGACCTTTAACAACAAGCCAGTCAATATAAATTAAACTTACAGCTGGAAAGCGAGAATTTGGAGTAGCATTTATTGTGGATTGAGAGTTCAAATCGCACGTTATTGATTTTAAGGCAATCAATGGACTGTTGTGTATGAAAGCCTTTAAAATCTGGCAGATCAAGTTACATGCCCCAATCAGGAAAAAGAAATCAAGGAACGAGAGAAAATGTTCTACAATCACTTGGAAACACTGTTTGACTCATTGCCGACAAACGACAAAAAATAAATCAGGGTTTGTACAACGCTAAAGATGGCAATGACTTATCTCATCGGGAAACAGCTGGAGGATAATGCCTCTACCATGAACCAAATAACAACGGGTACCACCAGATTGACTTTGCGTGTGGCAGAAATCAGGTCATACGTTGGAGTTGCTTCCCACATTGACGCATTCATAAAATGACCTGGGCATCACAAAACCAAATCGATCATGTTCTGATTCAACAAAGATGGCCCTCGAGCACACTTGGCGTCCGTACATACTGAGGACCCAATTGTAACTTGGATCATTACTTGATCAAATTAACCTATGGATGTCCTATATCAAGGCCATATCTTGCAAAGACCAGCCCTCTACAAAAATTTGGCACCGAAAGTCCCCAAACGGTATCTGTTGCTGAAAATGTCACGGGGACCCTCGACAACCAGCTAGCTTCCATCCTATGATATACATCGCTGGAAATCAGCAACGAGCTCTGCAAGAAAGCGAAAGCGGCTATTAAGACCGTGGTAGAACAGATAATTGGACATCAACCTCGGCACGAAAGCAATAATAGATTCAACGATGAGTGCCAGAATGCGTTAGATGAAAAGAGTCAGGCATGCAAAGAATATATACGTAAGAAAACCAGGACGAATAGAACATATTTTGGAAATGGCAGAAGAGTAGCGAAAAAGATAATTAGAATTAAGAAAAGAAAATACTGTGACAACTAGATGAGAGCATCGATGTAAGTCTAGTGAGCAACAACACAAGGCAAGCATACAAAGTAGTAAAAAACTTAAAACAAGGTTACCAGTCTAACACAACGTCTGCCGTAATGACATCGGCAACATCATTGCTGATGAAAACAGATGAAAAAAAGATGGACATCATGTTTTAACAACCTCAACCTTCCGCATAGCTCCAGAACATCGCAGCATATAGACATTCCTGGAGAGCTTTTTTATCATTGGTATCACCTGGTCACCTGAAGTGCAAACCTTTGAACAGGCAACAGTCCATTGATTCCATATCACCATCGTGAAAGTAAGGAAACCACCACTTTCTACCTCCTGAAAAATCAAACGAAACATGGGAAAACCAGCACTTTTCACCTCCTGAAAAATCATGCGAAAAATGCAAAAGCCAAAACTTCTCGCCTCCTGAAAAATCAGAGGCAAAATTCGAAAACCACCACTTCTCATCCTCAAAAATCAAGGGAAAAAATTCGTAGAAAGAGCTTTACGTTAATTTTTCCACACTTATCTAAAAGTTGATTTCTCAGGCCCTACTTCGCCACCAACCATACACTTCCTTGACACTTTTTTTTCCTCGCACATTTTACCAAATGTTTCTTGGCACGCATATAAATTTTTCAAATAGAAACTAAGTCCAAGCCTCCAAACTATTTTACAATCACATCCTAGACGCAACCCGTTAATTCAAATAAATTCAATTATAGCAAAATCTAATTCTAGATCACTTACATTTTAAAGTTTGCACTATTTCGAAATGAAATCAGAGATTCGATTTTGCTTAATTTACCTTTTTCTAATCGTAACTGTTGGGGGCTCCTTAGTGTCACTGTTCAAAATAACACTCGAAGGAGATTGCATTGACTCACCAGTGATTGAAGGCATAAGAACTACAATGTCGAACCACCAGAATTTTAATGTCAAAGCACCAAAATTCCAAAGCTGATGTTCTTTCCGTCTTGAGCTCAATATTTCTTCCGACAATCCTAGTTCTCCGAACATTCATTCTCACGCAATAGACTTTTGCCTTACTCAGCACTTATAATCACCCAGAAAAAGAGAGCGGGTGCGCCAAATTTTGTCCTTGTATCCACTATCTATAATGGATCGATCATTTTAGCCAGTTTTCCTGTGGTCAGCTAACATTTTCCCCACCCAACAGTTTTTTCTTGAATGCTTCAGCTCAACTTAATACGCTCCATTTCACATTCCGTCTTGTCCCTCTTGTTATTCAGCCTATAACGTTACATTGAAATCATTGGGGTTCGAATGCTCCCGAACTGTCAGTGCTGTTTGTTTACATGTTTGGGAATAGCTCTCGCAGATTTATTTTCGCGAGTGAATCGTAGATATCACGTGATTTGGCCTAAGTTACTCTCGTCGTTTTGTGAGTGGGTGGGTACCAGCATGCTCCGCATCATGATAAGTAAGTCCCACATGACGCAACATTTTTGCTTTTTCGTAGTGATCCGTAATGTTATCGCGCCTATCCATGTAGTTAGGAATACTCGTCAGGAGCAGGCTGAATCCAATCATTATGGTTTAAGTGTTCGTTTCCTTTTTGTTGTGTCACGGTTTGCACTTTTTGTACAGCTGTTGAGTTATGTACGTTAGTGGCGTGTACGCTCAGTTTGAAAGGGATAATGCTCCTGTCACTGCGTAACAAGTGCCCCGGCTTAGCGTCTGGGCTGATTTAACCTGCAGTTCGACGCGCCAAAGATTGTATAGCCTTAGACGGTTACGTATAATCAGCTTCCTCCGTATTGGGGGAGAGTTGCTTGCCCTTTAGACCCATAGTGTGCACCCTGTGCGGTTTACTATCTAGCTGTTGTATTTGGTTATTTCCTAAGATGACAATTTTAGTTTAGCTCGTTTTGTTGAACTACTCGAGAAAATAAAATTTGTACCAACTGCGTGAAAGTGGTCCACTACTAGGTTGTAATTCTCACGATTGAATTTGTCGTTGCGGCCTCATATGCAAATGATACCACTACGACTATCAACGTTCAGCTTAGTTCACTAATGGTCAACTGACTGATGCAATTTCAACAATAATGCCTCGAATTGGGGTAGTTTAATTTTGAATTTGACCTAGATTACATTTGTAAATCTCGATTAGTTTAGAAACGGATCGGAGTCTGTTCATCTTTAGGCATCTTTCAAACTTTAACAAATTAACCTCAAAGTAGACCAAAATGTGCGGAATGCACTATTCTTACAACCTCCCTAGGTTACCTTTGGTGGCGCAAAAGAATAATAGAGCGGCAGGAATCGATGAGCTCATTGTATATGGTGGCACTGGGGCTCAGAAAGCCTCCCACAAAGTTATATAGAACATTTGGCAACAAAAATTTCTGCCAAAAGATTAGAGCTAATAAATTATATACCCTCTCCACGCAAAAAGTGATAAGCAACAGTGTGAAAACTATAGAGGCATATCACTACTTTGCGTGGCTTACAAAATATTTCAGGTCATACGCCAACAGTATTATTGGGAAGTATCAAAGTGACTTTAGAGCAGACAGATCGATTGTAGACCAATTGTTTACAATCAAACTATTACCTGAGAAGTATTTGGAGTTCAACATAGGCATACACCTGATTTTCGTTGAATTTAAGCAAGCATATGATAGTGTTGATCGTAACGTAATGTATCAAATAATGCTTAGTATCCCAGCCAAATTAGTATCCCAGCAAAACTAGTATCTCAGCCAAATTGGTCCATTCTACCAAAATGACAATGATGGTGACGATCTTCCAAGTCCACATCAATAACAAACTCACTGACGGATTTGACACATATATCGAAATTAAATAGGGAAAAGAGGGACTCCAATGCAGTTTAATTCGGCTCTGGAATACGCCATAAGAAAGCCACCTGTGACAAAAGGTACGTTAGTATACAAGTCGAGCCAAGTGGTAGTCTACATAAACGACATCAAAATTTTGTCACAGTCGCTAACAACTGCCAAAAAATTTTCTCTGAAACTGACAGCAAAGTGAAACTTGTAGGACTACAAACCAATGAAAATAAAACAAAGCTTATGACATAATCGAGGAAAAATATCATAAATGTCCAAAATATCATACTTAGTGAAACCAATTTTAAAAATATGGGCAAATTGAAGTATTTACACGTCAAAATAATGGGAACCGCTTGTGAAAGAGATGAAATACATCAAAAAGTTGAGCTCACAAATAAAATATGTTAATCAGTTTCGACCAGCTTGAAGACCAGCTTCATACACAGGAAAACAACACTTCAAGTATACAGATCTGTGATAATACTTGCACTCTAACCGAAGTATTCGCAAGTGTACTGAACGCATTCGGAAGAATCATTTTTGATGAGCCAGAGGTCTCAACGATTGTAAAGCTGAAGAAGCTGCAATAAGCTGGCCACATGAATCGTCTAGATGAAAAACAGACATCCAAAAAGATATTTTTTGGAAGAAGTGAAGGGCGGGGCCTAGTAAGGAAAATCATCTGAAACAAAATGGGGGCAGCTTAAAAATGGAAAAACGTGCCAAAATTTATAGTTTTAGTTTTGACCAAACCTTCCACCGATCTTGATTAGATTTAGTACTTTGGTTAAAAACTAGAAATATCTAAAGAACTATGTAAAAATACTAGTGGTCAGGTATCAAAAAATAAAATGGCGGCTATTTGAACCTCGAAATTTGAAAGACTTCTGAAAGTCGCAATTTTTGTTCAATTTATATCAAATTTGGCTTTGAGACAGAAAATAATTGATTGCTTTGAGACAGAAAATAATTGATTGCATAGGTTTTTTCATATTGGTGATCATCCACGAGCAAGTTTCAAAATAGCGGATGAAAAATAAAACTGTCGAAAATTTGAAACGTATATTTAGCTGCCATTTTCATTAAAAACAATACTTTTGCCCTGCCTAGAGTGAAACTTCGCTTTGAACGAGATTTGATGCTTTGCTGGATGCGAATTTATGACACAAACATTTGAAGGAATCCCAAATTAAGTGCATGCATTCAAAATAACGCCTCCCAAATGTCAGAAAGCAAGCGTGATTCGCTATACTTTTCATGGTACTATTTTAATGGCTTAACTTGGAAGTATTTAGACAACAGACCATTTTGACGGTATTGTAAAATATTTTTAACAATACCTTAGTAAAATCGCAATCTCTCTGTCCATCTGGCCATCTCTTCTGTCCGTGCGTCACAGCAAGTTTTCTCGCAAACCACATAAACTAAAGTGATGAAATTTTCTACGCAGGTCAATAGTGGGGCTCTCTCAAAAGTTGCATTGCACAAAAAATATTTTAAAGTGTTTAATAGGATCTCCCTGTATAAAGAGGGTGACTCTTAAAATTGTTTTTTTGGTTGTCAAATAAAATGTTTTGGTGAGAGAGGCATTTGCAAGGAGGAGTGCAGAGTGAAGGGAGTATACGAAAAATGTTTGTCCTATCCCTTTGTGACTCAACATCTTTCGACAGGAAAATCTAAAAAAAAAAATCACGAAAAGAGATCTTTATGACTACAAGGATAACAAATCCTTAGAAGTTAAAACTTTATTATTATTGATACATTTTATGGATTTCACGTTACCATCCATACAATTGACGGATGACTCTTGAATTTGCAAAAAAATTTTATCTCAATTTCCTGATGGAAAACGCTTTCTGAAAGTTTCATAAAAATTAAGCCGTAAGTAGATATGTTATAGACGATTGAAATTTATCGATTATAACAGCAATTATACGTGATAATGTGTAAATACTCATTTGAAAAAGACCCAAATGCTTTAAAAATATTTTAAAACATTGATATGTTATCATGAAACTCAAACATTGAAATCAACAGACTGAAGAGAAAATGAAAATGGCGGCAAATTAAAATGCATAATAACCATATATTGTTTTTCGAGCTCAATTCATAGAATATATGCGTGAGTTTATTTTAGATATTCAGAAGACGTGGTTTGATTTTGTTTTTTCGTAGCACTACAGCCCCTTTTGGGCTGATTGTTAGAGTATATCCTTATCATGATCGAATGTATCGGTACTCCACAAGGTGATATGATCATTATCACACTTTGGCCGTGTGTCCGTTCACCCAGCTACGATACTTTCTGATTTTAAACCAGCTGGTATCATAACTGAACAGGCTTATAGTCCGTCCAAAGAATCACTCGAACTAAATCTTGTTGACGCCAAAGAAACTTGAACCAGAGACCTTCGGCTTACGGGCTTAGTGTTCTAAACACTACGCTTCACCCGCGTTGTTTGATTTACTAATTATTCTATAATACCGTTCAGGTAGTAAGGTTTCTGCATGACTTTACTTATCCTCAAACAATATTAGACTTTCAAAGTGGGGACCAATAAAATGATTTTTTGCTTTTAAAAATAGGGGCACCTACAAGAAAACGGGATTTTTTTGTAGATATGGCAAGGAAACCCTCGAAAATATTTCAAAATGCAGAAAATTTTGTTTTCTTACATGTTGCATATTAATAAAATAAAATCGTAATAAAAGCATCGGTGCCAGTTCCATCAGCAGCATATAAATCGTTGAAGATCTAATGCTCTCCACGAGTTCTACCTTCATAATACATGGCTATTACCTGCATCATACGTGTTTGTAACCTGAACCAACTGATACATGGTTTAGGACAATGATCTCCTCCACTTTCATAAGAATCGGAACTATAACTGTTCATTTCGACGTTATCTTAATTTCCCGAATATTCACTTTCCGAAGAATCCTCTTCCATCAATACTTTTTGATGGCATTATTGGATAAGCCCTTTCGGTACGTTTTCTAACACAAGTTGGGCAGACATATAGAATTATTTAATTTAAAAAACGCTTTAATGACATACACAATAAATAAACTTTGCTTTAACAGAAAAATCAGTATTACTTCAACCAAGTATAATTATTGAAGTCGGGAGAAAATTGAAACGGCAACATTTTCTGCAGATTCTATTCAAACTTATATATTATAAGTACCTTCCAAAGGATTACTTAAGTATCTACTTTCATCCAATTTAATTATGCTGATACCTCCATGTTTTTTTCACCAATTATTTTTAGTTGTTCATCTTCAGCTATCGATTAATAAATTCAATCAAGTCTTAATAGCATATACCTTAAATGTTGAATTTCGCGGAAAATAACATAATTCTATGCAATATTTGCATTTAAACGATCCTCTACTACTCGTACTGGAAAATGTAAATCACTTTGACCTTGCTAAATACTATTTGATCTTTCTGAAGCTTTCAGTTATGATTAAACTTATGAATTAACATTTATATATTGAATTTAACAGTGCCTTTACGATTTTAAGGCAATAATCATCGTTTTCACCTTCGACTTGCTCATGCGAGCTTTTTTTCGGGCGGGGAGCGTGCGGAGACAACCATTGTGAGTATGAGTATGACTAAGAGCACTATCACCATGTACTTTTACAATTTTAGCGTACGTTTCCGAAGCTGTTTCGCCCAATCTGACGCAAAATTTTATGGCAACGCGTTGCTCTTGATTTCGTTTCTCCATTTTTGTGACGAGTACCACGAATACACGTCTACTCAAGACAACACAGCAGGCGAACTAAACAAGCTAGAGCAATGGTGAATATATCAATGGAGAGGGGAAGGATGCCGAAGAGGGGGAAGGGAACTTGAAGGTCGTAGGTTCACCACAAGCGCAGCAATAAAATTAGTCTCATTACTTAATTGTCACCCCTCGTATTATTCAGAATCTCAATACGTTTGACTATAATTGAGTTCTACGTTATAAAACATCTCCTTTCTGAGATATTTTGTAAAAATTCAACGAAAAAATTCGATCTGAAAAGCTTTAAACTGTATTGTTTTGCAAGTTGATAATTGCTTTTGTAGTTATTGCGTTCTAACCAACGAAAGTTGGTCAAAAACAAATAGTTCAGGTAAGCCGCCGTCTTAAGAAGAAGTGTTGATTATAACTAAGATATATTTCATAGGCAACACTGGACTTGTCAACTTTGCTGTTGCTCATCAAAGCTCTAAATTTTACTTTTGTGCATTTGGTTTTCAGTTCCTACAACAAGCCTCAAACAAAGACTATTTCGTGCTGCAAATAATTTTTAATTACTCTACAAATGTGAAAAATAATACTCAATGATTTTGTTCGCTTAATTAAAAAAAAATTATTTCACCAGAACTATTTAAAGCTTTTTAAGGAATTAATATATTGAATAGACGAGCTCATATTGAGAGAGTTGAATAAATACGATTGTGAAAATTCCTGGAAGCTTTACATTTTATCGCATTCAAATTTCAACACTATAGTTTAGCGGAATTTGTTGGATCTAACAGCCAACAATACAGGAATTGAAATTTGTTTACGATGTTTGTCCTTCCAGAGGAAGCAATTTTTATTACACTTTTAGTGGACTTCTTCGCTACTTTCTCTCAATGAATTGCCAAAAATAATTTTAATGTACGAAATTGGAATTAATTTCTTCTACTTCCAATGAAATTCAAAACAATTATTACTCAGACATCTTGGTTTTTATTTCTCATAGTAATTAAAATCTCGTTATCTTTTATTTATGTCTGGAAGCTTTGTATGATTGCAAAGATAATTATCTGGCTACTGTACTACCCATTCCAGGAACTGACTACGCATAATATGCAATCAGATTTCCAATTAAGCTTCTATGTTTACTGCGTATAAATTTTTGGGCAAGGATAACTCCGACTTCGATCTTTCTCGTAATGACGCTGAAGGTATTTATCACTCCTTAGATTGTTTATCCTGCTAGACTGTTAATAATGAGGTTTTTTTTGATTCTACGAATGAATTGCAACAACTGCGTAACTTGTAGATCAGAAATATTGTCTTTGTCAGTAATTAATTAGCCATCGTGTGGTTTTTGTTAAAAAAAATATTTTTTATGTGAAAGCTTAAGACATGAGAAATAGAAGATATATGCACAGTAGTAGGCTGTATTCTATAATATTAACTGTGTGATTGGTAGTTTGTGTTTTCTGAAAACATATCGATTAATGGCAGATTCTTATGGCTTTGTAAAAAGCATTTTCCAAAGCTTTACGAAGAACAGAACCTGTTTGCCTGCACGTGGATGTTTCACTGAATACCTACGCTGTACTTATTGAAACTAAAATTTTCTATCTTTGTCGAATGATCTAAATCTCGGATTTTTTTTTTTTAAGACAAAACCAAATCCTTGAAAGAAGTTTTTGCACTTATGTATGTATATGTAGGCATAATATAGATTTTTCGAGCTTTGTTAAAACGAATTTTATAAAGACCGACAGGTTTTGCCTCCTATCTGTCCATCTACCCGTCGTTCCGTTTGCCCCTGCATCACAACAAATTTCCTTAGAAACTATTGTAGCCACAAAGCTCAAATTTTGTGGAAAGATTAGAAGCGGTGCTCTCATAAATGTCTAGGTCTAATTGAACATTTCAAAATTGTTTAAGGGGGCACCCTTTATACTGAAATGACCCAAAAAAGAAATTTTATCGAAGATAGTTGAGTGAGTTTTCAAATGAAAGGTCTTAATTAGGTTTTTGAATTTGAAATATAAAGTCATTTTGTGTATCAAGAGATCCAAAAGAAACAACATGTATGCAAAAACCGTGTCCCCTGTTCTTGATTTTTTTTTTGAGCTGAAAACTCTGAAAAACTTGCGAAGGTAAGCCTTTATGAGTACACAAGCCAACAATACTATCAAAATCCACTTCATTAAGTTAATAATAATATGATTTGTAAATTTTTCTTTTTACTTTATAAAATTGCAATAAAATTTCACAATTATGTAGATTAAAACAACATCCTTATTTTTACCAGATTTTATCGAAATCAAATCATTATAAAGTGAGATATAACCATTTGATTATATGGCAGTGCACGTAGTGTAGTGGTTAGAGTTCTTGCTGCATAAGCTGAAGATCCCTGGTTCGAGTCCCGTTGGTGACAACGAGATTGCAGCTAGTAGACCATATCACCTCGAGTACCAATACATTCGACCAAGATAATACTCGTATTATGCTCTTACTATATAAAACTGAAGATCCAAAAGGGGTTGTTGTGCTAAAGCAAAGAAAAAGAAAAAAAGTGGAAAGACAACAATAACAACATGTGGTATTACATGCATCGAATAGACCAAACCACTAAAATTTTCTACGGATTTTCATGAAAATTACAAGAACAGTTTTTCATTTGGATAGCCAAGAATTTAGAAAATTTATTTGAGATGGAGCAGGTTTTAACAAAACAAAATTAATTTATTGACGGACGGATAGAATCTCGGGCTCAATTTAACAATACAATGCAATCTTACAATTTTCTAATGGCTTATTGTGTAATTTTCATGCTGCCATTGCACTTTCCATGAATGTCAAAAAGTGTTGTTCCAAATGAATTATTCTTTGAAATTTGCAGGCGCAATGTCAGCGGCTGGTGTGATGTCTCCATGAATTGGATTTCTTGTGGTGGGATTCGTATTGTAAGCTGTTCCCAGGGAATCGTTAGTTAACTGATATAACGAAAGACATAATGAGACCACCTAGCCATAATCTAAAAAAAATTAAAAATTACTGTCGCTGATGCCTAATTCCTAAACATAATTTAAACTAGTATACGTTTTTGAAATCCGCAACAGCAATAGACTTCTTACATGATGGAAAGTTATGACGATAATCTCTTCTTTTATAGTCAATAATCTTGTTAATTTCTTCTGGTCATGTTTACCCAAAGAACTGCCTAACGTACCTGTGGTCAATCGTTTAGCGGTGAAAAAAGAGCTTATGAAAATTTTGCAGGCCGCACAAGAATCTTATCAATCAACTTTCCATCCTCCATCCAATAGTTGTACATATGTAGTTGTTTCCAGCTTCCATCCAATAGTTGTACTTTGTCTTAAGCCACCTTTTCATTTCGACCTCAAAGTCGAAGTCAAAAGCACTTTATTCAATACTGGTTATTATAAATTTTAACAGAATATAAAGCAAATTTCAAACAATAACAATATAAAAACTTAATGGCTGTCTAAATTTATACGTTATCAGTTAAATACATTTCATCAAAAAAAAAACCATAGCAAATTTAAATTAATTAAGATTATTACATATTTTATGATTTGATTGGAAAAAGAAGAAAAAAGCACCCAACACTATTTCAAAATTACTTATGATTTGACTATAACAGTGAACTTTTATCCAACAATAATATATGCTATAACATAATTCTAAAAAAAATAAATCAAAAAAACTCTATCTTATACTAAAAATATTCTATCACAATATTCCTAACCTACGCGTTTAACCTTATCTCTAAACCTAATAAAATAAACATAACATCTACCTAACCTATCCCTAATTTCTATCACAAATAAAAAATAACATTGAAGGTAGCAATAATGAGCTGAAACTCAAAAACAAAGTAACGAAAAACACAAAGACTGAAAATAACAAGTTGGGTAGACAGACCTATGCTCATGTCAGAAGCGTTTTGTACTCAACTTACAAAATGCAGTACCCAGTAACGAATAAAATCAAGAAAGATGTCATGTTCGAGGATCATACTATTATTAGCAGATTTGAAAGAATTTTGACTTCTGAGGTATTTGTTATAGTTATACCCACAAATATCTCCCTTGATAATTATTTCAGATTTTTTAAGATCACGGGTGTCCATTCGCGAGGGAGGAAACACATTTTTCATGTATTTCCCCCCCCCCCCCCCTCCTATGCCCCCACAGAAGCAAAAACTGTCAGTTTAAGTGTTTTGAAAAGCTCTCATAGAGAACTTTCAGTTGATACTCATATCGACTACCTTTCATGAAATTTTTTTTCAGGGGCCACTCCTCTACTGTAATCATCGATTCATGGCCTGAATCTTAGAATGGTTACAAAGCCCTTTTGCTACGAGTGTACGAACACATAATTTTGATTATTGATATTGAATAACATAAATATTCATATGTTATTCATTATCTATAGAAATTACTCATCCTAAAATAATAACCATTACGTGCATTCAATATTGAATAACATAAATACGCATATGTTATTCAATATCAATGTACATACAATGTACATTCATCTTCAGATAAGACGAATAATTAATGTACAACTACGAAAGTAGATTGTTTTCATGTAGGTGTCAAATGACAACCCAGAAAAATATTCGTAGACCATTCATGCGCATGGGTACGCGGTAAGATAAAACCAATGCAATCCAACAAGTGTTCTTTGCATTGTTGATAATATATGGCACGCTTCGAAAGTAAAATAAAACTCTAGCGCATGAATGGGAATATGAAAAGAAGACGTTTTGTGGACACGTGCATTCATGATATGGGTAATGTATGTGTATGGAGTGTTGATGTAGGTCAGCACACTTGAATCATAATGACTGAATGCACGTGATGACAGGGGTCAGATACACTGGTATTAACCATGACTAATTTATTGGTTGGTCATGGATAATACCATAGAGTTAAATTAGGGTATTGAAATTGAAGTATCGAATGTATTTATTAAGTGTGAAGCAAAGTAGGTTAGAAGTGTAGAATAGCGAGTAATAAGTTTATGGAATTAATTAGGTGAGAGAAAAATGTAGAATAAGACTTTAGAATAGTATAAAAGGCAAAGACTTGTAAATAAAAAGTCAATTTCCGAACCAGAACTCCTAGAGTTTAAATCATAGCTGTGCCTCGCAGCTCAATTTGATTTTTTGGAATTTGCTGTGTCTTGCAGCATAAAATAATCAATAACGCTGTGCCTTGCAGCGAATATACTTAAACTAAAAGTCGCGGTGATTCGCTGCGCGCAAAGTAATATTCTCGGGGACTTGTCGAGATCGACAAAGGAGTGTGTTTTTTTTTTATTAGAAAGAATGGCGCTAGTGAGCTCCGGCTCTCGCCAGCAAATATCTGCGGGAAGCCGCTTGGTTAGGTAAGGAAATTTACTCTTTTGTTTAATTTTCCTTAACAAACATACCCAAAACAGGGAAGTTCCAACCCCCGTATCCACGGTAGGTCCAACATCATTATATGGCGATCCTGCGAACTCCGAAAGCGACGATGCATTAGAGCTGGATTCGAACTGGGAAGAGTTCGATAAGATATTCGAAAGGTGCGTGCAACGAGCGGAACAAGAGTACGTTCCAAAACAAGTTAAGGAAAGGCAGCAATCTCCACCACCCTACATCCCCACGAAGATCGGCACATCAGACCTGAGAGGACCCAAGCCGCGAAGTATTGAGCCGTACTTCAGAAAGCCAAGACCAAAGGAACGAGATATTTTGGAGACGATTCCAAAGATACGACGACAAAGAGGAGGACGGAAGACGAAATTAAAAAGAGAGCGAGCAGAGCTACACAGGAATTTGAAGCTGGCGAAAGGTGAAAACAGGAAGATCCTTCAGCAGCAGTTACTGGAATTGAAGCCTAGGAAAACGTATTGGCAGCAATGGGAAACAGCTGTTCAGTCGAAAACACGTTCATCGAACAGTATCAACGATCATTGGCCACAACGGCAGTCTTTGTAATGATAATTGTCATTTTTTATTTTTACCACCGACACAACAAGAATTATGTTGTCAAAAGATTGAATAGGAGTATAAATGTATGAAAAGAATTTTTATAGATCTTTCACTTCACAATAAGGGTTAAGAGTTTTCTATTTGAGTCCTATGTTTCCGATCTGATGATAATTTGATTATCTTCTTGTAATGTGTATTGATTAATGGAGTTTCTGGAGCTAATAGTAATTGAGAATGAGAGGGTTTTGAGGAATTTTAAAAAATGTTCAAAAAGTTTATATACGTTTGAGACCCTAAAGACGAAATTAAATGATTTAGAAACACGTAGGAAGAAGTTCGGTGAAATTTTACAAGATTGTAGTGACGAAAGCCCTGAAGTTCTTGATCTCAAGCTTAAGTTCAAGGCACAATCATCTATTTTGGAAGGAGAAATTTGGCTGCAGTTAGGAAAACAAGGTTTTTCTGTAGAAGAGGTTCACGAACAATCAATAAGTGAAGATTTGGAATCTAGCCTACCGATTTTAGAGGAAAGATTTGCCATGGCAGACTTCAATTTAGAGACAGCCATGAAAATCATCCCTGTCTTTGACGGCAAATATAGGGAATTGGACCCTTTTCTCAAGATTTTGGAAATTCTTCATTCCACACTATCTGCAACTGCCAGGGTTAGTTTATTAGATTTTGTTACCAATGTTAAGCTAAGTGCCACAGTTAGGCTATCCCTATCTGGTTCCTCCATTACAACTTTTGATTCTTTAAAATCAGAATTAACATCCAGGTTTAGGAACACTAAAACAGTTCCACAAATTCACACAATGCTGAGTAATTCATTTCAAAAGAAATCTTCAGTCAGTTCTTTCAAGGATAAAATATTGAATTTGGTGGATGAATTAAACCAATTGCAGATTCAAGAGCTGGGTGATCGAGCTTCTGCAGGGGAAAAGAAAGTGATCGCTCAGATGAACGAAACCTATGCGCTAACTGTTTTTAAAAACGGTTTAAACGATCAACTGAGAAATACTGTGCTTTCAGCTAGGCCCAAAAGTTTCACTGAAGCGGTATCTCTTGCCCAAGAGCTAGAAAATGCTGAAAACCAATCCACTAATAGTATAATGCATTTCAATGGTACTTCTGATAGGAAAGATCGAAGGCGCAATAATCGCAATCGGAACAATGGTGATAGTAACGGTAGCAATAGGAATGGAAACAGAGAATCCAATAAGAATGATAGTTATAACAGTAACCGAAATGGTGATCAGAATGACAACAGGAATAATCGATATAACAATAACAATTATGACCGCTCTGATAACAACGGGAACTATAGACGTAATAATAGAAGAAATAGGAATCGTAACAATAATAATAATGGTGGGAACTACAACGGTGGAAGGAGAAACGTACGCGTTGTAACCGACCAGGGAAACGTGCAGACCTCCGGAGAGGACATAGAAAACCTCCCGGAATAAAAATCACAATAGATGAAGGAAAAATCTACCGCATAACTGAAAATTGTACAAATTATGTTAGAATTTACAATTTCAATGCGGACAGATATTTATTGTTTTTAATTGACACAGGGGCTGATGTGTCGATATGTAAAAATGATATCTGCACTAACCTACGTTATGAGATAGAAAGTAATAATAAAATTAGACTTACGGGTATAACTAAGGAAGTAACCACATCCCTAGGGACATGTGATTTAGAACTATTACTCGGGAAGCGCAAGATTATAGAATCCTTTCACATTGTGAACAACGATTTTCCGATAAGTACAGATGGCATTATCGGTCGTGACTTGATGGTCAACTATTGGTGTAAGATTGATTATGAAACATTTACAATAACCTTTAGCGTTGACGATGAAGATGTTGTGTTGCCTATGGACACACAAAGGCATGGTTATCCCCAGGTTAGCGTATCTGCAAGAACAGAGACGGTAGTTCCAATTAATATAGAAATTGAGGAAGATAGTATAGTACTGAACACTGAAGTCGAGAAGGGTGTATTCATAGGGAATACAATAATACCTGTAAAAGGTGTACGACATGTTAAGATTCTAAATACTACAGATAAAGATATTGTCTTAAATCATTTCAATGTAGAAGTTGAACCGTTGCGAGATTACGACATTTTCAAGACGGAAAAACTAAAATACAGCGAAGATCGATTTAAGAGACTTCTCGAAGTTATAGATAAGGATAATTTAGATAAACCCGCAATGCACACCTTGCTTGAGATAATAAAGGAGTATCAAGATGTATTCCATTTGGATGGTGAGAGGCTAGCTACTAACAACTTTTATAAGCAAAAATTACAGACTACAGACAGTAATCCAGTCTACATCAAAAATTACAGATTGGTTCATGCCCAGAACGAGGAAATACTTCAACAGGTTAGAGATCTGGAGATCAGTGACATCATTGAACCATCCAACAGCCCATACAATTCGCCACTGTTAGTAGTGCCAAAGAAAAGCACGGACGGGAAAGCAAAATGGCGACTGGTTGTGGATTTTCGCAAGCTTAATGATAAGATAGTCAATGACAAGTTTCCATTAACGAGACTTGAAGACGTCTTAGACAAGCTAGGTAGAGCAAAGTATTTTTCTACGCTGGATATGACTAGCTCTTTTCATCAAATTGAACTCGAAAAGGAGTCAAGGCCATTGACAGCATTCTCCACTGATGATGGGCACTATCAGTTTAAAAGACTACCATTTGGGCTTAAAATTTCGTCCAACAGTTTTCAAAGAATGTTAACCATAGCTCTTAGTGGGCTTAGCCATGAAGCATTTTTGTATGTTGATGATGTTATCGTATTTGGTTGTAGCATAAAACACCACAATGCTAATCTTTGTAAAGTATTACAAAGACTACGCCAGCATAATTTGAAGCTGAACCCTAGCAAATGTCAATTCTTAAGGTCAGAGGTAGTATACCTGGGTCATTTGATTACCAGTGAAGGTATTAAAACCGATCCAGCTAAACATAATACGATCAGAAACTACCCTGTTCCGAGAAATGCAGACGAGGTACGCAGATTCGTAGCATTCTGCAATTATTATAGGCGTTTCATACCGAATTTTGCTGAAACAGCAAAGAGCTTAAATTCTCTACTAAAGAAGAATGTAGCTTTTGTCTGGACGGAAGAATGTCAGCAGGCATACGAAACTTTGAAAAGGAAGCTGATAGAACCACCGATACTCCAATATCCAAATTTTGATGAGCCATTTATCTTGACGACGGATGCATCTAACTACGCTCTAGGCGCAGTGCTATCCCAAGGTGAAATAGGTCAAGACTTACCTATCTCCTATGCAAGTAAATCATTGGCTAAACACGATGTAAATAAGCCTACTATTGAAAAAGAACTCTTAGCCATACATTGGGGAATAAATTTCTTCAGGCCATATTTATATGGATGGAAATTTGTGGTCGTGACAGATCATAGACCACTGGTATCTTTATTTACATATAAAAATCCTTCATCAAAACTGACTAGGATACGTGTCGACTTATCCGATTACGACTTCACCATTGTGTACAAGAAAGGTAGCATGAACACAAATGCAGACGCTTTATCAAGAATTGAGCTAGACTCTAATACTTTGAAAGCGATGATACCTCCTGAAAATGACGAAAATGCAAAAAAGAAACTATTAGCTATCACGAGGGGTATGGCGAATAATGCTGAAAAGCAAAAACAGATTGTCAACAACGAGAGCACCCACAAGCAAGTAGAACCTGATCAACTCTACTGTTGGGATTGCACGAGTTTGTCAGACATCACCGGTGTAATGAAACTTAAGTTTATTCTGCGCAGAATAAAAGAAGATAAAGTCAATATTGTACGTACAAAAGATACTGTCGAAATACATTGTAGCGATAAACCTGATGTGAAATCCGTTTCCGTCAATGGGAAGCTAACAATGAATAATATGGTTAACCAGAAAAATGAGATCAGTAGTGATAATCTAAACTCGAAACTCGTTTCGATTTTGGAGAAGCTATTGAGGTTCGCGAATAAAGAGAATATCAGTGAACTCTCATTATCAAATGACGATGCTATACTTAAATCTATTGACAAAAGAGCATTTAAGAAAATTTTCACTATGTTGCAACAAAATGAGCGTACGCAAAAGAAGCTAAAAATAATGATATACAAGCCACCCATCAGAATAGTAGATAAACTTGAACAAAAAAAGCTAATAGAGGAGTATCACAACTCTCCACATGGAGGACACCTAGGAATTCGGAAAACCTTGCTGAAACTTAAACAACGATACTGCTGGAAAGCGATGGGCAGTATGGTTAAGTCGCATATTAATAAATGTGTAGCTTGTTTGACTAACAAACAGGTAAGACACACAAAAGAAAAAATGGTGAAAACGGAAACACCATCGACTAGTTTTGAAACAATACAAATAGACACTGTAGGACCATTGAGAATTTCAAATAATTATAGATATATCTTGACATTACAATGTGAGCTTACTAAATTTGTAGTTGCCTTTCCGATAGAAAATAAGGAATCGAAAACTATAGCTGTAGGATTAGTTGATAATTTCATATTGAAATTTGGACATTTTAAGGTGCTTAAGACCGATTTAGGAACAGAATTCACCAATAGGCTTATGAGTGACATATGTGAGTTGTTAAAAATCAGGCAAATATTCTCAACACCTTATCATCACCAGACATTAGGGTCGGTTGAAAGAAATCATCGAGTGTTGAATGAATATATGTACTCTTTTGCTGATGACTAGCAGTGGGACAAATGGGTTCCATATTATACGTTTGCGTATAATACCACCCCACATGTGGACACCAACTATACACCTTACGAATTGGTATTTGGAAAGCTTCCATATCTTCCAAGTGACATAATTGAGAACGATGAGAAAGTCTATAACCTAGATGATTATGCCAGGGAACTAAGACTTAGGTTAAAAATTTCAATTACTAAAGCCAGAAATATAATCGAGAATGTAAAACGAAAACGGGTTCTAGAACAAAATGGTATAAATCCTCTTCATGTAAAAATTGGTGATCTAGTATTGGTCAAAAACGAAAATAGAAAAAAACATCAACCGCCTTATAAAGGACCATACAAAGTAGTAGATATTAATGATTGTAATATTTCAATTGACATTAATGGACTCCATAAGACAATACATAAAAATAGAGTAAAATTATGTGAGATAAATAAATAACAATAGATACTTACGAAATATTAGCTTAAAGCTAACTACAACTTAAATATTAGATTCGTCTTAATATTAAATATTTTAAATACTAATACTCATCTTAAGGGTTAGGGTGTAATGTACGAACACATAATTTTGATTATTGATATTGAATAACATAAATATTCATATGTTATTCATTATCTATAGAAATTACTCATCCTAAAATAATAACCATTACGTGCATTCAATATTGAATAACATAAATACGCATATGTTATTCAATATCAATGTACATACAATGTACATTCATCTTCAGATAAGACGAATAATTAATGTACAACTACGAAAGTAGATTGTTTTCATGTAGGTGTCAAATGACAACCCAGAAAAATATTCGTAGACCATTCATGCGCATGGGTACGCGGTAAGATAAAACCAATGCAATCCAACAAGTGTTCTTTGCATTGTTGATAATATATGGCACGCTTCGAAAGTAAAATAAAACTCTAGCGCATGAATGGGAATATGAAAAGAAGACGTTTTGTGGACACGTGCATTCATGATATGAGTAATGTATGTGTATGGAGTGTTGATGTAGGTCAGCACACTTGAATCATAATGACTGAATGCACGTGATGACAGGGGTCAGATACACTGGTATTAACCATGACTAATTTATTGGTTGGTCATGGATAATACCATAGAGTTAAATTAGGGTATTGTAATTGAAGTATCGAATGTATTTATTAAGTGTGAAGCAAAGTAGGTTAGAAGTGTAGAATAGCGAGTAATAAGTTTATGGAATTAATTCGGTGAGAGAAAAATGTAGAATAAGACTTTAGAATAGTATAAAAGGCAAAGACTTGTAAATAAAAAGTCAATTTCCGAACCAGAACTCCTAGAGTTTAAATCATAGCTGTGCCTCGCAGCTCAATTTGATTTTTTGGAATTTGCTGTGTCTTGCAGCATAAAATAATCAATAACGCTGTGCCTTGCAGCGAATATACTTAAACTAAAAGTCGCGGTGATTCGCTGCGCGCAAAGTAATATTCTCGGGGACTTGTCGAGATCGACAAAGGAGTGTGTTTTTTTTTTATTAGAAAGAATGGCGCTAGTGAGCTCCGGCTCTCGCCAGCAAATATCTGCGGGAAGCCGCTTGGTTAGGTAAGGAAATTTACTCTTTTGTTTAATTTTCCTTAACAAACATACCCAAAACAGGGAAGTTCCAACCCCCGTATCCACGGTAGGTCCAACATCATTATACCTGCCTTTCCGACTTGTTTCAATTGTATATACTCATCTTCATGATACCCATCATTCCTGAAATTTTCATGCAAATCCTAGCAAAGCTGTAGTTTCTAAGTCGGTAAAAAGCGCATATGGCTCCATAGCCATATGTTTCCATAGTAATACAGGGCATATTGTTCCATAGTAATGCGGGAAAATTCAAATCGCTATAACTTCGTTAAATATTCTTCGATCTTTATGAAACTTTCAGAAAAGATCAATCTTATAAATAGTCATCTGTGTGCTAAATTTTATTGAATTTAAGGGTACTGTCTAGATTCTATTCAAGAAAACATAAAATCAATAAATCATACTATTACTAACAAAGTTGAGTGAATTTCGACTTCTCGTGTATTTGTTGTTGTTGTACTCATTAAGGCCTACATCCATGATTTTTTTCAGATTTTTCGGATGGAAGGTGTCCAATCGCGAGGGGGGGGGACGCGAAAAAATCGTACATTTCCCCTTCCCCTGCCCCCCCTCGGTACTCGTAAGGCAATTTTAAGACTTGTTTTGAAAAGATCTTGTTAAGACCTTTCCAATGATACCCTACTCGACTACCAATGGTGAAAATTTTTTTTTGAGGGGTCACCTCCCTATATGGGGAGACCCCCCTTAAACCCCTTTGAAAATTTTTCCCACCATTGAACTTTCAAGAGTTCACCACTTCTGACCTTTCCACAAAGTTTCATGACTGTAGCTTCTATAGTTTCGGAGAAAAAGTGCTGTGACATACAGACGGACGGACGGACGGACGGACGGACGGACGGACAGACGGACACAGGTCGTGATTGCAATAGGGTTTTGTATTTTAGTACAAAACCCTAAAAACGAATAATTGAGACATTGTCATTCAGCCACCAATACCTAGGTTGCTCCGTCTCAGCTCGATCAGCTTCAACGAATCTAGCAAATGAGTATCCTCATTGGCATTGTTGGTCTCGTGAACGCAAATTCAGAGGATACTTTATCTTCCCATCGAGGGACCATCTATATAAGTGGTATATAATTGGGACGCCGTTAGCATCAAAAACTTATCGATTCGTGTCCAAATACACGAATACTTCTACAGGAAGGGAGCCAGTAGCGAGGCAAGTCGCGATATACCCGTCTGTAGGGTGGAGCGGCTGTGAAATCCAAGGGTTTACACTCACAGTTACAGATCTTGCAATATGATTCCGCAGAAGTTTCAATATGAAGATATTAAGTCTCATCACTTGAGCAGTTTGATAAATCCTTCTATTCGATATATAATGCTTCTGGTCCGTCTCAGGCAACAAGGTGTCTTGAAACTTGTCCTGAAGGAGTTTAGAAGATAGTCCACCTAACCATACCGTATCGAAGGCTTTCTCCATATCAATGAAACATACTCCAAGACATTCTCTATCATCTAGTTTCCAACAGATGTCTGAGGTTACATTTTTATTATTGCATGTGCCTGGCACGAAAACCAAATTGGCAATTTGGCATCAACTCATTTTCCTCAATGGGGGCGTTTAATGCTTTGTTGAGTATCACTTCAAACACCTTGCTGATGTTAGGCAGTAAGCTGATTGAGCGATAGCATTTGGGGAATTATGATTCTTTTCCTTTCTTTGAGATCGGAAATACCTTAGCGTTTTTCCACTCATTTGGGAAATATGAATTGCTCAACATGTTATTGAACAATATGCAATAATTCGTAATAGCAACCTTCGGCAAATGTCGGGGAAATACATTTGGAATACCATCAGTACCATATGATTTATTGTTGTTTACCCTGCGAAATATGAAACACAAGTCTTCATAGCTGACAATATAATCAATAAAATTCAAGCTTTTTTTTTTTTTTTGTGGTAGGGAGCCGAGTCTGGTAGTGTTGGACTCCCATCCTTTGGACTACCCACTAAACACCTCCCCTGTCAATCTGAGAACCTAGCCTGGAACCGTTTGACATATTACTTCGGGCCAGGTCTCGTTTTGTTACGCCGTGGGGCGCCTTCAAGCTGGGGAGTCCCTTTCCTAGCGGGAGGGGAGGGGGGAAGAGGAATTGCCAGAAGAGCGATCCCCCAGCCCCAGTGCCTCCAGCTGCTGTGAGTCCCTTTTATATTTTAGGACTGCCCGAGCATAATGTGCCACCTGGTTCCATTTGTCAACCGATTCGAGCATCACTGCAACTATATTATACGGGGTGAGCTCTCCCGTCTCCCTGTAGAGTTCCCTTCGCAGCCTGGCCCATTTGGTACACGCAAAAAATGTGTGACAGGCATTGTCCTCCTCTCCTGGGCAAAACCGACAATCGGGAGACCGTGACTTGCCGATCTTGTGCAGGTAAGACTGAAAACACCCGTGCCCGCTCAAAAACTGGGTCAGATAGAAGTCAGTCTCACCATGCCTTCGATTTAACCACGGTCTCACATCCGGGATGAGGCGCGCAGTCCACCTTCCCTTCTTGCAATTCCTCCAAGACTGCTGCCAATCGTTGAGCGAGCGTTGTCTCTCCTCGCGGACAACGATCTCCCTCGCATCCTCGTTTCGGCGCAGGTAAATAGCGCGGTGCTCTCTAGCAAGGAGGGCGACAGGTATCACGCCTGCAATCACTCTCACCGCCGAGTCGGAGACTGTTGGATACGAAGATGCAATTCTCAGTGCTCCTCTTCTCTGTACCTGTGCCAATCGTTTTCGGTATACCTCCTTGCTGAGAGCGTCGCCCCATACCTCTGCTCCATACAGTAGCACTGACCCTACAGCACTCATCAAGAGGCGTCTTCTTGATGGGCTGGGTCCCCCTACGTTGGCCATAAGTCGACTCAGGGCCGATATTCCCAAAGCAGCCTTCTCAGCCGTTGCCCTGATTTGCTCAGAGAAACTCATCTTCGAGTCGATCAGTAGCCCCAGGTACTTCACCGCTGGCTTCAATTCGATCTGTGTATCTCCAATACTGATCATCCTTACTCTAGAGATTCTCTTTTTTGTCAAGATGACCACTTCGGTTTTCTCCAGTGCTAAACTGAGCCCGCGAGCAGTCATCCAGTCCCTCACTCGGCGCATTAGCATACCTAGCCTAAGTTGCGCTTGTTCACCGGTGCGTCCGGCGACCGGAGCCGCAACATCATCCGCATAGCCGACCAAGCGCGACTCATCTGGCATCTCAAGTCTCAGTAGCCCGTCGTAAGACACGTTCCCCCGGTCCGGACCAAGGATAGATCCCTGGGCAACACCCGATGTAATTTCCATCCTTCGTTGGCCCTGTGTCGTGTCAAGCTTGGCATGAAGTCAGATGTTCACGTTTCATTGAAATGAAGAATTAATTGGCCGCTCAAGCATGATTTGAAGTCGGAAACTTTTGCTTCAACGACCTCTGAAAATGTTTCATTCCCTCTCTCAGGATTTGGTATGTTAGATGGACCAATTCAAAAGGTGTTCCAATCAGGGCAAGTTTATGCAATCCCTCAAAAATAATCCTGTTTCCATTTCTATCCGGAGTCGTACTATCAATTTCGATACCAGCCCTATTGAGAAGATTTATCTCATCACTAGTGACTTCAAGATTCGATACCTTCACTCAAGACTTCTTGCAAAAGATGCTATTTACTTTCGCAAAAACGCCGTCTGGGTCATGTGGGCTAATACCCCTCAATTTTTCCGCCGATTGATTGCTGACCTCACTCCTGAAGTATGAACGGGTTAAGTTCCGGACATTCTTCAGGTGTAATTTCAACAAAGACAACGAGGGATGGTTGAACTCAAAAAATCGTCGATAAATATTGTTGACGCGTATGGTAAAAAGGCTTTTCAATCTCCTCAACCTTGCAATGGTTGGTGTTTTATATCCTTCCATATTGTTTCGATGTTTAATATTGGGAACTACTTTTTCAATTGTTTCCAACGGCAGCTTCTCTAACTTCGACAAATAGAGATATATTTCATCGTAAGTTAGATTCCTGTCATTGGGAACCATCGAGCAAGAGTTGCCATGCTTCTGGTACTCCCAATTAAACTTCTTTTGAAACTTTCCCTAGCCTGTTTTTTTGAAATTCAACCGATGATTTACATGTTGAACTGGAATGAGGAAGAAATCATCCCTTTGATGATTGATTTCCATTACGATTGCGTTATGGTCGCTATCATAAGGAAGCACCTACAGTTTCCGTTGAGGACTTTTAAAGCTGAAGTCAAGTCTTGCGTCAGCAATGCAGAGGTCCAAATATGAATTTGTCTTAGGGTATGTTGGGAGCTCCGACCCATATAGATTGCACCTGTATTTAATTTGGTTCTCTGTTATCCACGATCTCAGGAATACACCTCTTGGATTATTGGTGGCGTTCAGCCATGGTGTATGCTTGGCGTTTAGGTCAACAGCAAGAATATAATGACCATGAAGCCTGTTGAATTCAAGCATTTCAAACAAGGAATTGAGTTCCTCCTTGAACTTGAGAACAGTTCCACCAGTTGCATAGGTAGAGGTAACAAGGAGGTTACCCCCACCTGGCAGTGAGATTTTGATAATGGACACTTCAAGAGATTCAAAGCTTTTGAACTTGACTTTTTCAATAGCTTGGAAATAATAGGGCCCCCCCCCCCATCGCCTATTACCCTATCGTTTCTTACGAAGTCCTTGAATGTCATGGAGTGCCATGAATTGAGGTGGGTTTCAGTGAGAAACATGATGTCAGGCTTTTGCTTAACAATGAATTTAAGGAGATAATCTCATCGATGTATAGTAATAATGGAGTTGAAGTTGATCGAGATGAGATATGTCCTATCCATGGGAATGTGACTGGGTGACAAACTATTTTGAAGCATGTTGGCCAAAACGTTGAAAGTTGATTTTTTGGTCTTGTTTATTGATTCTATCTGAAAGAAATTCAAGCTGTTAGTAAATTTTGAGAAGCAGCTCATTATTGCAACTTACATTATTTATTTTGTTTGTTTTGTTGTCTGCTGGTCTCTAGCAGCAAGTGCGAATGATACCCCGGGTTTGACGAAATCGGAAGGTAACAAGTTGTGACGTACTTGGGTTCAGTTCGGGGAAAATTTAGCTCTTGCATCTTAATACCGAGGGCATCCTCGATATGATGCTAGATGACCAAATATAGCGCAGTTAAAACAGTATAATTTTTCTTTTTGCTCCATCTGAGCCAATTCGCATTCACAGGGGGGTGTGAATATCTTTGCACTTAACACAGCGATAGAGTATGTTACAATTGGCAGCCGAATGACTGAATTTCTGGCACCTGTAACACTGGTTGACCTCAGTATTTTGGAGGCACTCCCACCTCACAACTCTAAAGCTTAAGTACCTTACCTGTTAGAGGGCACTCGGACTGCTATCGTTAGAAATATGGACCAAATAAAATGGTAATAATTTGTCTTTAATAGTTGGTCTCCTTGTAGCAAAATTTTTCACACTGATGAACTTAACAGCTGGTGCCGCTTCCTGCAACATTTCAAGGAGATCAACTGTATTCTCCCCAAAGTCCAAGCCTTTCAACAGGAAGGTCTGGCGTATATGTGAAGTGGGGAGCTTTTACACTATTAAAAGCATCTTTTGCCTGTTTGAAATCAGCCAATGTTTTTGTCTTAATTGTGAGTTTATCAACGGTCACTCTCTCAACTTCAAAGTTATCGATTTTATGTTTAGCTGCCAATAACCGAATCATATCTCCTCCACGCTGCCCACAAGCCTTAATTGCAGGAACTTCCTCATTCGTCTTATTATTTTCAATAGGAGAACCAGCAGACACACCGGTTGGCTTCTTCTCCTTCTTCTTATTTTTTGATTTTAAATATTCAATGCAATTATTACTACAATCATCAATATTACCTATGATATCTTGGGACTCCCTCTCGATGTCCATTTCGTCATTCATCGCAAACAGCACCGCATAGTAATTGGCGATGTCTTTTGCTCCTCCTGCGCTTAGTATGTTGTCAGAATTATGGATTGATGTCTTGCTTGTATCTTGTAATTTTGCTTTATATATTTGAGTCTTTTGCGTTGCTACTGTTTTTTCGTTGGTCTTGTTTGTCCTCGCTTCCTTTTTTCATTCTTCTTATATGTTATCGCTTTTTCTTTACCGGGCGTATTCTGTGGCTTCATCACTTTTGTTTTGTTCGCATATGTTAATGTCTGGACCATGTCCTCCAAACTTTGTATTCGGAGTTTCATCTCATCGTTATGTTTAGTAACCTTTGCATTTTCTCTTGTTACTCTTTCGTACTCTTCACTTGAAAGCGTAATACGCTTGTCATGCTCACAGCTGTCTTGATCGTTTTTCTGCTTTGTGATTTTACCATTCGTTGTATTGGAAATGCCTGACCCTGGGTCCTCCAGCGGTGGGAAGCCGTCGAGCTTCTCCATTCCCCGCTGAAAAAAACTTTTATTCTTATTTGTCTTTTTTGAAATTTTCTCGCAGGTAAAATTGAGATACTAGATAAATTTTTTGAATAGTTCGACTTATTATTTATAAGTTTTTTTTCTAAAATTACTTTCTAATGAACGTTTTTAAAAAATTATTTTATGTTATAAAAATTCTTGACAGGAGCGAATTAAAGACACGTCTACACGCAACGAGTGCTAGACGTAAGGATCATCACGTCGATGTAAACCAACAATGAAATTGCCGTTGATCGAGGAGAGACAAATCCTATACATGGGAATGTGACTGGATGATAAATTATTTTGAGGCATTTGAAAGCCCTAAAGGCTGAAAGACAAGATACATTTTCGTACCTCGTTTATTTATTTTCTCCGATAAAGAATTTAGTTGCTGGTAAATTTTGAGAAGCTGCTCATTAGTGCCACTTACATTATTGACAGTATTTACCGCATTTTCGGCTGGCCTTAAGCGGCGAGTGCAAATCATACTCCAGGCTTGATGAAGTTCGGAGCTAAGACACTGCGGTGTCGCTGTGTTTGCTTTGGCACAAATTTTAATCTCGCATCTTGGTGCATAAGCGCATCCTCGATATGATGCCGTGTGACCAAAAACCACCGCAGTTAACACAGTATAATTTCCCTTTTGGTTCCATCTGAGCCAATTCTCACTCACTGGGACCATACACGTCCTTGCATTTGAGGCATCAATAATGCGTGGCGCAGTTGGCAGCCGAATGTCCAAATTGTTGACACCGATAACACTGGTTGACTTATCTTTTCTGGAGATGTTCCCACCTCACCACTCGGCAGTTCAAGTATCTTATTCATTGAAGAGCACTTGGACTGCTCCAAATATGGTGGTAATTTTTTTAATTTTCTACCATTGACCTTCTTGTCACGAATATTTTAACGGGAATAAATTCAATTTCAGGTACTGCTTCCTTGAGCACCTGAAGAAGATTGACGGTATCATCTCCGCAGTCCAAGCCCTTCAACGAAAATGTCTGGATCTTCTCACTTTCCAGGGTGAAGGTGAAGTGTGGATTTCGTTCAGATTGTTAGTTTTTCGGCATTGATTCTTTCGATCTTGAAATAATTTAATTTATTTTCGGCTGCCAATAGCCGAAACTTATCCTTTCCGCTTTGACCGAACAGATTAATTGGCGGAATTTTCTCTGAATATTTGGAAACTTTTAGAGGAGGACCAGCAGAACTGTGGGCTGGTTTCTTCTCCTTATTTTTATTTTCTACGCAAAGGATAAAATTATCATTGTTATCTTGATTAACGTTACCTTCACTACTTTCTTCAACGTCCATTTCTTTTTGCAGTCTGTCCAGCGCTGCATAGTAGTAGTATAGTAGAAAGGAGTTTCAGTCATAGGTTAGACTAGTCTCTGTACATTTGATTCAGCTGCCTGGCAAATGCCTGATTTATAAGACGTCAAATAATAAAAATACTAAAAATTCCGACCTTACTTTACTTTACTAGTGCTTCTTTTTGTTTGTATGACAAATCCAAAATGTGAACCCAATAAACAACGATCATCATCATGCCTGCCCAAAACATACAAACACGGTGCCAAAAGTAATCTACTTTAATTCAACCATCCACGCTAAGAAAAATTGTCAAATCCAAATAAAGCACCGTATACCGAATAGAAAGCCTGGACCAATTGTCAGTGATCCATCAATCGCCCTTTTAATAGGTGAATAATGATTCATCCCGCTTGATGGTATATTCACCGATGGTTTCAATTCCTCGCTTAAAAAAATCTTAAGGGATAGAAAAATAGTATTTGATTTGGCTAATCATCTATAATTCACAGTTTCATTCCCTTTTCTTCAAACGAAATCCCGATATTTCTTGTGCAGTTTCCTTTAATTTGCTTTACTTTATGCTCGTTATCTTATTTTATTATATATATCTTCAAATGGTTTCAACTTACTTTTTATAGCCCCAGCTCTTCCTAATTGATATAAATTTATCCTGAAGCCTCAACAGCTATAGCCCAATCAACTTACTGCTTAACACCAGCAAGCTGTTTGAAGTGATACTCAACAAAGCATTAAACGCCCCCATTCAGAAATATGAGTTGATGTTCAATTGCCAATTCGATTTTCGAACCAGGCATTCAACCGTACATGCGATAACGAAAGTAACCGCAGGCATCTGTTGGAAACTAAACAACAGAGAATTTGTTGGAGCTTGTCTCATTGATATGGAGTAAGCCTTTGATACGGGGTGGTTAGATGGACTAATTTTTAAACTCCTTCAGGATAGGTTCCACAGACACCTTGTGGCTATGATGAGCAATATGTTACACGGGGAATCATTTGTTGTAACTGATGAAAATCTGATGAAAATGCGCGACTTCAAGGTCTTTCTACAGCAGGGAATAGTTACTACGCCTCTGCTTTTTTCCATATTCGTTCGCAAGCTACTAATTTTTACCGTCTCTGCAACGCGATCATTGGTGGCGTTTACTGATGATCTTATCATACATATGACAGAACGTAAAGCTACATTACTTCAGAGCAATCTTCAAAAAAATGTTTAATGATGTGCAGTTATACACTGACAATTGGCCAATGAAAGTCAATGCGCAGAAGTGCGAATTGATTATGTTTCGGCCCACGCTGCAGGGGGCCAGTTAAAACCTGCAACGTAGTTGGAAGTATCTCCACATTATGCCTAGTGAGGGTAGCCCAGAACGGGTTCTACATAAATCTTGTGTTCGACATCTCGGTGTTCATCTCGATCAGTATCTACAATATACTGAACATCTGAAAATCATGCTCAATAAAGCACAAAAAGTAGTTTTGTCCCTTCAAGGACTCTTTGATCCCAGATACATTGATCCAAAGGCTAACTTTATTTGTTACAAGACCCTGGTTAGACCAGTTTTGACATATGGATGTCAGATCTGGTACAACCAGCGTGCTACTGCTATGGAAAGATAAAGAGTATTTAAAAGAAAATGTCTTCGTACATGAACTGGTTTGTACAGAAAGTATGTGACGGATTGGAAGAATTATATAGGAGGGTCCAACCAAAATGCTTGATGTTAATTGTAGATAAAACAAAAAGTTTTCAGAGAATTATATTAATATTTTTTATTATAATAAAAAGATCTATGAAAATTATGTGTAAAATAAAATATTGTCCAAATGCTCGCCACGGTTATGGTGGCATACTTCTATCCGATGGTCTATATTCTCAATGACTCTGAGACATAATTGAGGTTAAACGTCGTTAATGTGCTGAATTATCTCATCCTTTAGCTCTTGAATTGTTCTTTGCTTATTAACGTAGACATTTTTTTTTAATCTCCCCAGAGAAAGAAGTCCAATGGTTTCAAATTACATAATCATAGCGGCGAACTAACATCGCCACAACGTGAGATAACATTGTTTTGTTGGCTGTGTGGCAAGTGGCACAATCCTGCTGGAACCACATGTCGTCCAGGTCCATAACCTCAATTTCTGGCCACAAGAAGTCCATTAACATCTCGAGACAGTGAACACCATTCACGGTTTTCGAAGAAGTACGGCCCGATGACGCCACCAGCCCATAAACCACACCTTAGAGTCACTCTTTGTGGATGTATCGGCCTTTCAACAATCACTCGTAAATTCTCATTTGCCCAAATGCGGCAATTCTGCTCGTTAACGAATCCACTAAGGTGAAAGTGTGCCTCGTCGCTGAAGATGATTTTCTTTGTAAAGTCACCATTACCTTCTGTCTGATCCATATTGCCGACGCTTGAAATGGACAGTAGGCTTCAGATCTTAAGTCAATTGAAACTTGTAAGCGTATAAATTCAAATCTTTATTCAAAATTCGCATCAGTGATATTCGTGAGATGTTCAATTGTTGGGCATGCCAACAAGTCGAGATTGACGGCTCTTCTGCCACACTATCGTGAACAACAGCAACAATTTCCGCACAACGAACTGGGCGGGCATGCACAGATGATTTCACATTTCCTACAGATATTGTTTGTTAAAATATAAGCACGATTCTCCCACTTGTGGACACATTTGGTCGATTATGCTGACCAAAAACATCATGAAGTGCACAAAATGCATTTTGATTTGAACGCCCATTTTCTAAAAAGGTCTCAACAATCTTATGGCTGTTGAATTGTTGTACTCACCATGGTTGAATTTTTCAAATACCCAAACAAAGAAATAACAAATTAAGTTGGGCGAAAACTTGACCTAAAGGTGTGACTCACAATTAACATCATGCATTATGTATGGTTTGGACCACCCTTTATATCGAATAGAAAAATTTAACAAACTGCTAAAGTGAGGAGAGTCGATGTCTTCATATTGAGGCTTCGTTCAAATCATATCGCAAGATCTGGAACTGTGAGTGAAAACCCATGAGCTTCACAGCCGTCCCACATTACAGACGGGTATACTGGGACTTACATCTCTACAGGCTTCGTTTTTCCTGAGCATTCGTGTATGGGGACATGAATCGATATGTTTTTGATTCTGACTGCGTGCCGATTCTATATCACATATATAGACGAGCCATCCATAAGAGGCTGAAATATCCTTGGGATTTGAGTCCACTAGACCAACAATTCTAATGAGGAATCTAGCAATTTGTTGAGGCTGGTTGAGCTGAGACGGAGCATTCTAGGTATTGATGGCTGAATGACAATGTCTAAATTATTCGTGTTTGTTTTCTGTTTTTGTGTTTTTCGTTTTTGAGTTTCAGCTTATTGCTAGATTTAGTGTTGTTGAGTTTTTAGGGTTTTGTACTAAAATACGAAACCCTATTGCAATCACGACCTGTGTCCGTCTGTCGGTCCGTCCGTTCGTCTGTATGTCACCACACTTTTTCTCCGAAACTATAGACGCTACAGCCATGAAACTTTGTGGAAAGGTCAGCAGTGGTGACTTCTTGAAAGTTCAAGGGCGAAAAAAAATTTCAAAGGGGTTTAAGGGGGATCTGTGCATATAGGGAGGTGACCCCTCAAAAAAAAATTTTCATCATTGGTTGTCGTGTAGGGCCTTAAAATATCGGTACCCAGGGGGGCAGGCGAAGGGGAAATGTACGAGCTTTTCGGGTGCCCCCCTCGCGATTTGTCACCTTTCATCCGAAAATTTAAAAAAATCATGTAGATAGGCCTTTATGAGTACAACAACAACAAAAACATGAGAAGTGAAAACTCATTCAACTTTTAGGTAAATTTCTCGAGAGAAATTTACCTATTGCGGAGAGCATCATATATATATATATATATATATATATATATATATATATATATATATATATATATATGGGATATAACGAAATTTGTGACCACGCTAGAGGTTGCAATTTTGCTTCGATTTTCACCAAATTTTCAGGAAAGGTGTATTGGGTAATTATCTCGGTTGAATTCGTGAACCAGCTATATCGGCCATGCAAAAACAAAATGGCGGCCATTTTAGACGAAAAATCGTGATTTCTGTTCTGACCAAAGTATAGCTCCGATTTGGATGAAATTTGGTACAAGGGTTCACTGATGTATGTGATGAATCTCACAATAAAAAATCCAAAGTCGGTACGGGAGAAACAAAATGGCGGCCGCTCAAAGGTCAAAAAACGTGCAAAATATTGTTGTTGTAATAGTGGTCAAAGCTTTCAACAGATTTTCATGAAATTCGACAATTTGATAGAAATTATGAGTATTTAAAGAATTACGTAAAAGAACTGGAGGTCAGGTTGCAAAAAACAAAATGGCGGCCAGTTGAAGGTCAAAATTTCAAAGGCTTTTAAAAGTCGCAATTTTGATCCGACATATATGAAACTTGGTTTCAAGATAGACATTACTTACACCTATAGTTTTTGGTATTTTGGTGATCATGCCTGCGCAAATTTCAAAATGGCGGCCGTTTAAATATGCGTTTTTTTCATGTTTTTGTGGCCCTCTAGCGGTCACATTTTCCAACGGATTTTGATGAAACTTGAGATTATGAATCTCTGTACTATGTTCTTGTATTTTACAGGAAATTATTAAAATTGAATGAAAAATAAAAAAGTCGAAAATTTAAAGCCTAATATTTTTAGCTGCCATTTTCTTTAAAAATTGAATTATTTTGCCCTGTCTAGAGTGAAACTCCTATTTGAACGAGATAGTACATTGATTGATGAGGTCCTAGCATACACAGATTTAAAATAATCCAAAATCAAATGCATGCATTCAAAATGGCGGCCCCCAAAGGTCTGAAGGCAAGCGCAATTCGCTATTTTAGTACCAACTGAAATAATGAATATTTTTCATGGAAACGCTTTAAATGACTTTACTTGAAAGAACTTATAAACCAGATCATTTTTAAGATATTGTAAAATATTTTTAACAATACCCTAAAAAATTATAAAATCGTGACTTGTCTGTCTGTCCGTCCGTCCGCCCGTTTGTTCGTGCGTCATAACAAGTTTTCTCGCAAACCACATGAGCTAGAATGAGGAAATTTTCTACGTAGGTCAAAAGTGGTGCCTCTTGAAATTTGCAGTGCAAGAAAATATTTTTAGGTATTTAAGGGGGGTCTCCCCATACAGGCGGGTCTCCCCATACAAGGGGGTGGCATACAATTTTTTTTATTTCTGTAGCCCTCTAGCAGCCAAGATTTTCAACAGATTCCGTTGAAACTTGAAATTATAAGTTATTAAGGCAAGTGAATTTAATTTAATTATGCAAATCGAATGACAAATAAAACAGTCGAAAATTTACAGCTTAATATTTTTAGCAGCCGATTTCAATAAAAATCGAAATTACGGCCCTCACAGTTCGGAAAAAAATTGAAAATGTATATATTAAGTGCAACGCAAGTGCTGATTAAACTTTTATGGAAATCTTTTGAAATTAACTATTCGAGCTATTTAAACCTTTGTGTGGTTACCACTGTGAACTGTGTAAACAGCAAATGCGAGAAGGGCGAAACCGGAATTTATATATTTACAACAATTTATGATCCGCCGATTTTCAATATGTAATCCATACGCGTGCAACTCAATTTAATTAGCAAAATATTTGCGCCTCGATAAAACGTCTCTAAAAACGAACGTGACCAGATTTTTTTTATGTTAATAAATACCCATGTGGTACTACGAAAATTGCAGAAAGAAGTTTAGTAGTAGGCAAGCCAAATTCTTTTTCGAAACTTTACGCTACATACGAGAAATTTACCTTTCCGGCTGGTGCTGCCAACGGGGATTTTTTAGTAATAGTATGATTTATTGGTTTTATGTTTTCTTTAATAAAATTTTAAAGGTACGTTTACATTCAATTAAATTCAGCTCACAGATGACTCTATATAGAATTAATCTTTTCTGAAATGTTCATAAAGATCGAATAGTATCTAACGAAGTTATAGCGATTTGAATTTTCCTGTATTACAGGGCTATTTATTTCATAGTTGGGAAAGTATAACCCTGCCATTTGACATTTGTCAAAATTAAATATCATCCAAAGCGTGTTTTTTTTAGCTAAAAGTTTACCATTTAAAAAAATGAATCGTCTAATAGTCGAAGAAGGCGTTAAAATTATTAATCTTTATTATAAAAATGGTGATTCTGCTGTATTAACATTTAGGGCTTTACGAGCCGATTACGGTCGACATAATCAAACTACACAGCAAACAATTTCGAACACAGTGAGAAAATTTGAGGAGACTGGATTGGTTATTGATATCCCAAGGCCTGTGCATCATCGCAACATTCGTTCTGCTGAAAATATCGCTGTCGTTGCTCAAAGTGTTGAGGAAGACCCGAAATTGTCGATTCCTCGACGTGCTCAACATTTGGGCTTGTCTTACGGCTCATTGTGGCAGATTTTACATTTGGATTAGCATCTTCATCCATACAAAATCCAACTCACTCAAGAACTTAAGCCTCAAGAGGATACACAACGCAGAATGTATGCGAATTTGGTGATTGAACAAAAAACCATTGATAACGATTTTTCAAACAAAATTTTTTTAAATGATGAGGCTCATTCAGTGGTTACGTAAATAAACAGAATTGCCGCACATGGGGCTCTCAAAATTCTCAGGTGATCGCAGAAAGGCCTTTGCATCCGGTAAAAGTGACCGTTTGGTGTGCATTATGGTCTGGTGGTATTATTGGTCAGTATTTTTCTGAAAACGATCAAGGAAGAGCCATTACAGTCAATTCTGACCGCTATGGACGGATGTTAACCGATTATTTTTGGAGAAATATTGAAGATTATGATCTGGAGAACATGTGATTCCAACAGAACGTAGCCACAAGCCACACAACACAGGCTAATCGAGCGTTTTTGCAAGAGAAATTTCCAGGACGCGTAATTTCGAAATTGAGTGATGTCAATTGGCCCGCAAGATCCTGCGACCTAACACCTTTGGATTTCTTTTTATGGGGCTATGCGAAAGATCGCGAACAATCTTCAAAATCTTGAGCGATTCAAAGCTAATATTCGTGAAGTGATGGCCGAGATATTGCCGGAAATGTGCCAAAAAGTCATTGAAAATTACCTCAAAAAGATTAAGGCCTGTAGGAGGTCTCATGGAAGATATTTGAATGATGTTTGTTTCACGTATAATGGCAAGGTTCAATCTTTATATTAAACAGAAAATTTTGTTTCCATCTGAATATTCTATGTGTTTTCTTTAGCTTTACTTTCCCAAGCGTAAAATGGATAACTATGGAGCATATTGCTCCATAGTATTTTGTTGTATAAGTAGACGCGTTCCAACTCCTTTGAGTCATCTTCAGTGTTTGAAGACACTGAAGATGATACTGAAGATGACTCAAAGGAGTCGACACTAATCTACTCACACAACAAAGCAGACCCGACGGCTTTTAAAGAGAAAATGGTTGAAGTAGCGGGAGAGTGCTTTTGCCAGAAGGGTTTTGTAAAACAATTAGTAAATCAAACAATATATTCTGCATAACAAAACTTGACTAATATACTGATTCCATAAATTGAGTTCGAAAAATTATTATGGTTACTATGATTTTAAACTCGCCACCATTTTGTTTCAAGTGTTTTGACCCCGCTGCTTGATTAGTCATGATAACACATCAATATTACAAATCATTTCTAAAATTTTAGTCAAAACTCCTACATATTTGTAGTGTTTAGATCCGTTACAAACGTGTATCGCCCTAGTATCACGTGTTAATGTTGTTGTAATTGTTGAATATTCAATCGGCTGTAACTTAGCTGTTTATTGTTCAATTATTGTTTTCAGGGTACATACAATTGCTATCAGGAGACTTAAATTGTAGGTTTTGGGAAATTTAAGCGTCCAATCTTGATTTTATAGGCGAAAACGTAAAATTTATAAAATGTACTATTATTAACAAAGTTGATCGAATTTCGGCTTTTTAGGTATTTGTTGCCCTTGTACTCTTAAAGTTATGCCTCTGTGATTTTTTCAGATTTTTCGGGTCAAAGATCAAAATTTTCGTACATTTCCCTATCCCCTGCACTCCTCAAAACAAAACTTGTTAGTTTAAGACCTGTTTTGAAAAGTTCTCATTTAGACCTTTCATTTGATACCCATATTGCCTACATGCGATGAAAATTTTTTTTCGGGGGCTACTCCCCTATATGGGGAGGCCCCCCTTAAAGACCTTATAAATTTCTTTGCGTGGTGAAAATTTGAAGAAGGCGTCACTTTGCACCTACTTACAAAATTTTATGTTTCTAGCATATGTAGATTGCGAGAAAAAGGGGTGTGACACACGGACGGACAGACGGACAGACAGGACGCGATTTTAGAAGGTTATTGTAAAATGATTTTAACAACACCCTAAAAAGACTTCACATGGGCTTAAAATCGCATTTTGAGTTCTTTGCAGTGCATGTTGATCATTTCTAAACCCTCTCTCTAAATGTTTCCTCAAAATCTCATCATATATACGTCGTATATATATATATATATATATATATATATATATATATATATATATATATATATATATATATATATATATATATATAGATATAAGATATATCTTAGAAAATTCCTTCATCTCATTATTTTCCTTGCAATGGTAAATCATGCGATCTACAAGAAATTATCGACAGCTAACCGCCTCCTTCTTCAGTTATTACGTTCAAAATCTGACGCTCCTCGTAAAAGTTGATTTGGTTTTATAGACGTAAATCGTCCTAAAGTTAAAAACATTATCTGATTTCAATTTTAAAAGAATCAGCCATTGATTTGATTAAAAGCTCAATAGAAATATAAAGTGAAATTTGATTTCATGAACAGGTTAAAGTTCGAAGGATTATACTCATGTGTCACCCAACATGCTATAAAGTCATGAATAAATTCTCAGCCAATAAAAATTTTCCAAAGCGTGTTCCTTTCCTTGTTTTCAGGCCTATAACAATCACACTCAACCGTACCGATTCTCAACCAATGATCCTAAAGTCCATTTTTCACTTCATTATTTTTATTGAGCTCCATTCCAGCATGAGCATCCACAAGAACATACTCGTATCTACCGGCGTTGGCAAGAAATAGAGAAAAGTTCACATTGAGTATCCTTTGCCAAAAACTAAATTTATCGTCTCGATTTCCTTTTAAGATTATCAAAGCCTTAAAAGCAAGACATTAAATAGAATGGATGCCTTTAATTTCATATCCGTAAAATCGTTTAGGAATCATGAGCTGGGGAATGTATTTAGTCCGTTTGTACGTTCGTTTAGTTCAAATGAAATACCACATTAGTCTCAATATGAACAGTAAATGGAATGAAGAACATGGTCCGATGTACTCAAGTTTTGAACTTCTTGCTCCCAGAGCAGACCAAAAACTTTTAGATGTATATATATTTTGTTAATTTGATGGACCTTTTATAGTTTTTAAAATTTCGAGTTTTATGTTCACATTCACAGAAGGACTATTTCGAAAAGTTAAGCATTTGAACGAGAACAAGTCCTGGTTGGGACTAGGTATAGAATGGAAAGGGTAAGGATATATTACGTGACCCTCATGTCAGTGGACAGTTGGTTGTAAGTGTCTAATGGGATAATTAACGAGCAAATTATAAGCCTGGGAAATTTAGATAACTTGTATAGTGTTAAGTAAGGCTACGTTAGTAGTTGCTAAAGTGAGTTTTTCTAGTAAACTAGATAGCTCATTATTGCAGCTATATTCTTTATGGGAAGTTTGGCAGATCAAGCGAATGTAAAAAATGACATAAAACAAGTTGGGTGGACAGTAACGCACTCATGTCAGAAGGGTTCTGTACTCAGCCTACGATATGCAAATACGAATAATGAATAAGCACTATCCTCAGAAAATACATAATTATTACAATAATTCTACTGTCTGTTAAGGTAGCGTGAGTGTAGACCGCTGCTCCATACGCTCTTTCTGAGGCGTCACAGAATATGTGTAACTTCGTTTGCTTGGGGCCTACCTTTGCAAAAATATATCTAGGGAATTGTGCCTTCTGCAAAGCTAGTAAACTCTTGCAAAGGTTGTACCATCTGGCGAACATTTGTTCTAGTATGGCTGCAGCCCAGTTCAGTTCCAATCGCCATAAGTCTTGTAGACATAATGTGGCCATAACGAAGACAGGTCTCATGGTGCCCAGTGGATCAAACATTCTGGCAATGTCAGAGCATTTTGTTATTTTCGGGATCAAGGTTAATCTTTATTTGAAAATCGTCTACCTCAAGGAGCCATGTTAGGCCGATGCTTTTGATGCAACCTTCAATGTGACTTTTAAAGTCCAGGTACACTTCTTTATCGTCAGGTGCGATATTTTGTAACAGGCGAGGATGGCTGGCACAACATTTGCGGAGTTTCATCCCGGCACTTAATAGGAGTTTGATTAATTCATCCTGAACCACTCCAGGCAGGAGATTTGCTCCTGTTATGATGTCATCCACATAAAAATTTTGTTGCAGGATGTTGCCACCAAGTGTATACTGCTGAATTTCCTCTTGAGCGAGTCGTTGGAGGCATTTGGTTGCCAAAATGGAGCACACGTCGTTCCATATGTTACGGTGTTCAACTAACAATACAGTAGTGGTTGATTTGAATTATTCCTCCCGATAAGCAGTTGGTATTTACGATCGTCAGGATGCAGCAGAGCCTGCCGATACATATTTTCAATATCAGCTTCGAAAGAATAACGATACAGTCGGAAACGAAGCAAAATTGAAAATAAATCGGCTTGAACATTTGGCTCAGTGTGCAGTATATTCTTCAATGAGACATTTACAGATGTTTTGCAGGATGCATCGAGTATTACTCTGAGTTTAGTTTTGCTACTATCTGGTTTTAAGACATGACGATGAGGCAGGTAAGAAAGTTCACACGGCTATGGTGTTACCACCTTCCTTTGTCCAAGGTTAATGTATTTGTTCATAAACTTCTCGTACTGATGATTCAGCTCCGCACCCTGTTGAAGCCTTCGTTCCATGCCAAATAATTTGCAAGTGGTGATATCCCTTGATTCGCCTAGATGTTCAGGGTCATCATTAAAAGGAAGTCTCACCAGAAATTGGGCTTCACGCGTTCTTTGTGTCGTCTGGCAAAAATATGTTTCACATGATTTCTAGGTAGAAGTATACTGTGGTTTGTCCTCCACTACTTCCTACAGCTTCCAAAATTTTTTGATTGTGCTAATTAACTGTTGATCTTCTGCAGGAACACGTAACAGAAGAGGATTGGTCTGTGCCAACTTTGCTAGCCACTATCCAGCCAAGAAGTGTATTGTGAAAAACTGGCAGTTTGCTGCCAAGTTTTATTTGACCGGTTGACAAAATGTCATAAAAATGTTCGGCACTTAATAAAAGATCGACGAGTCTATGTGGAAATCTAGATCAGCAAGCTTCAGGTTCCTCGGTATGGGCCACTAAGATACATTCAATTTTATAGATGATTGAGGAAATATTATCTTCTACATTATGTTTGCTTCTAAACGCTTGGTATGTCCATTCAACTTTGACTACAGTGCAACGTTTACCCTTTTTTGTGCCCGTTCCGCTGACCGCCAACCTTTCCAATAAGGGTTGAGTGGTGACATGATGCAAGACCTGGCTTCTTTACTATTCGATTCGTAACAAGGCTTATTTGGGAACCCGAACCAGTACTTCTTGGCATTCTATTGTTTTTCCATTTCTACCACTCAGCTTAACAACGACGATGCTCAAAAGGACATATTTCATTTTTCCTTGATTACAAAGCGTGGTCAAGGGGAAAGTCGAGCCCATTTTGTTTGGTGGTTGCCTTTGAGTCTTCTGGGAATGCCTTTGATTGGTTTTGTGGTAGAGGTTGTTGTTTCTTGGAACACTCCTTACAATCTGGTGATGTACACTTCACCGATTTATGTCCCTCTTGTAGGCATTTGACGCACAACCTTTTGCCTTGAATAATTTTCAACCTCTTTGAAGGAGTGAGTTGCAGAAAATCGGGAAAGTAGTAGACTGGATGAGATTGATTGCATACAGGACATGATGACATTGTTGATGGTTGATTTCAAGTTTTTCTTACGGGGCTCTTCGCGGTTCTTTGGTTGATTGCCAAGTGCCTCTTATGCTTGGAAAAGTATTTTCAAAAATGCTAAGAACTCATTCAATGACTGGAGCATGCGTGGGTTGGCCAGCGATTGTTCATATAGAGTGTGCATGACGGTATCGAGCTTCCTGATGAGGATGTGAAGAAGCAATTCATCCGAATTTTGTGTAGCCGCATTGATATTCCTCAGACCTCTTATGCATTCAACCGTTGTATCCTGCTAGGATCTCACTCCTGCTGCTGATGGCGTATCAGATGGTTGAGCCATCAGCTTGTTGAAGAAGACTGTAACCAATAAGTTTCGATTTCCGTATCGTTCGTTCAGAGTTTTACACGTAGACTCATAGTTGTCTTCAGAATGCGCAAAATTTTGTATGAGTTTTGCCACTTCCCCGGGGAGGCTAGCCTTTAGGTACCACATTTTTTGACATCTGGATAATGGTTGATAATGAATCATTTCGCAAAATAGATCGTGATATTGTTGCCAATGGAGATAGTCGCCGTCAAACTTAGCTAGGTTGATTTTTGGCAGTATCAAACTAGGTGCTGTCGCTGGAAATATGAGCCGGGCAGGTATCCAATTTATTGCGTCGAGCTCATCTTCCAATGATATAAGCCAACCTTGAGACAATTCTTCCAGGGTGTCATGTTCGTCTGGTTAAAATCCATATCCATATTGGAATCGTCGCAACATACCTGCCAAAACGTTACACCGTCGCATTTGTTTGATGACCTCAGATGATGGCTCGATTGTTGACGTACTCGAGTCATCCTTGCTGCCATTGCCGGTAACCTATGCTTGATTTACAACGCTCTGTTCTGCGTACCTCAATGCCAGCACTTTCTCCTTAAAATATGCTTGAAAATTCTGGTAATTGATTTCATTTGTTTCTTGCAAACCACTTAAAAAGTAGTCATGGGTCGGTAACACATCTTTTATCGGGCGAATCTTTGCGTCCACTTCCTCGACTGCATCCCATTTGGATTCGAGAAATCAGAGTCACTCTTCGTAGTACTCAGCCCTTTATTTACAACTTGTAGGACCCTTTCTATAATTTGCAATGATCGCGTCAATATCCCCTGCTTGAAGCCTCAGCTGGTCAGCTAAACTGTCCATACCTACAGTTTTTGGTATGTATCACCTCGGAGTCACCAATGTTTTGAGTCGTGGCTATTTAACCTTGGCTTATGCTAAAGTTCTGTTGTCTCAGTTCTTGTACAAACCATATCTATTTTACAGTTGTTTTGCACATATATGAATCGCTAAGCCCACCTGAATGTGGTTCCCACAAATTTGCAAGCGCAAAACAGTTTATGTGTCTTACAGACAAATAGATCGCGTTGCGCCTACTGTGGGAGTCTTTTGTTCAACGCGCACAAGATAAATTCATAGATATGTAAGTATTTCATGGGCGTCAGACAAAACTAGCATCATCTTACGTGCACATTCCTGTGAGTCTAGAGGAGAACTTTAATAACATGAATTTGAAACAATGCAATTATGGTGATGAGAATTTGATGAGTTTAGAAAATTTAAGAAATAGGAGTTTAAATGAAAATATGATGATGCTAATATGAGTTCAAGCGATAAAAAATTGTTTACGGAATCATGATGCAGCAGATGATTTTGTACATCCTTCCCCCGTTAAACAGTCGGTTCAACCTTAAGCTTGGCTCGCTGGCAGGCTGTGGCATCTTGGTCGGGAAATAGGCCGTTGCTCTCAAGAGATAAATTACCAGTGAAATAATTAAAACAAGGCCGAGATATCCAATCGTGTGTTGATGAATATCACGATTGTCCAGTTTATTAAAATCAAACGAGTCTTGATTGTGTAATTTACGTTTTAGCTCTTCTAGTTCTGTTGCGTAGGCTTAGTAGTTTTGCAAGGATTTGTTGAGTGAATTATTGGCTGTTTTGATGTTCCTTGTGGGTGAATTAACTCTTCTATAAGAAGCACTAAGTTCATTTGTCCAACCTTTGTTGGGCAGTTTTTTCACTTCGCTTGATGATGTTTAATATGTAATCGATGATGTATGTTTGATTCTTTAATAATGAGTAAAGTTTTTCTTGATTTCCTTTGCCACCTTTGATCGTCTGAGTCATCTGGTTAGCATATTCTTCGCCCAGAATACCTAACAACTATTTTGCTACACTACCAATAATGTGGAAGGCTTCTTCTTTGGTTCGAACTTTTAGCAATCTATCGATATTTGTGAGTTCATTTTGCGAATGTATGAAGTAGTTTCTCAGCATCAAGCAACTGGACATAAATGTTCCCTGTTCACAAAGCTGTCGCAACATCTCCGTTCCGTTTTCTAACGTTGTAAGTTCGGTCCAATATGGTCCTAAATCATAGTAGATTATGGGCTTCCATTCATTTCGATGAATATGCATTACCTAATGATTGAAAATATAGTCCTGAATGCGGTCCATAAGCTAACACCTCAACAGGTTCTGGGTGTACCAAGGTTACTATCAGACATGCCAAAAGTAGTGAAACAATTGACGTCCCTTTTTTCCGTTTTTTGGGTGGATCCTCGGTGCCCCAGGGTTCCGGGTCATCTTCGATAGATAGTCGCCTCTTAGACTCAGAGATTTCTTCCTTGGATGCGCCTTCTACAGAGTTTGTGTCTTCATCGAGCGGCAGTGGAGCAAGTCAATGCTTGGCTCCCTTTTGAACACCTAAAGAAGTCTTTATGTCGACTACTCGCAAGAAGCCATCATTGCACCTATAAATTTTTATGATTCATCCAAGTGGCCACTTCATTACTGGCATGTTGTCCTCCTTTTTGATTACAAACATACCCGGTTGAACATTTCGGCAGCTCTTTTTCCACTTCAAGCGATCTTGCAATTGATTTAGGTATTTTTCTGACCATCCCCTCCAGAATTCGTATTTAATATGGCTTACAGGTTTCCATCTCGTAGGCAATCCGCCTTTTGCTGGTTATCTTGTGGCGTCTACAATAGCTGTTGGAGATTCCCCGATGGCGTCAGTGCTGAGAGATTAGGATCTTCTGATAGTGGTGTTAATGGTCTCGAATTGAGGATGCCTTCGAGTTCCACCACCAGAACTTGTAGCTCTTCGTATGTTAAAGTTTGCTGATGAAGCTCCTCGGTGTAGCAAATATTTGGCTGATTTAACTGCCGTCTCCCACCGACCACCGCAATGGGGTGCATGAGGTAGTATAAAATGGAAATCTTTATTTCGGGTATTGCATACGGCGTTTATTCTCTCTTGAGATTTTTTGAAAGATAAAGACGTTGCTTATTATTTAAGCTGATTATGGGCTCCCACAAACTTGGTTGCATTGTTACAATATATATTTCTACAGCTGCCTCGTCTGCGATGAATCACTTAAGGGAGCCGATGAAGGCCTCGGTGTTAAGATCACTCGCCAGCTCTGAATGTACTGCTTTAGTGGCAAAAGAACAAATCATGGCAATGAACCCCTTTGAGGGGCGCGTTCCTTGTTCACAGTAATGAATCACCATCGGCCCTGAGAAGTCTACTCCTGTATTAATAAATGTTCAAGCAGGCTGTATACGTGTAGACGGTAAGTTTCCCATGACCTGAGAAAGCAGCTGTGGGTTGGCTCGAGTGCACCGTATGCATCGCTGCTTAATGGAACGTGGCAATGATTTTCCTTTAATTGGCCAGAAACGTTGCCGTGTGCATAAGTAGTGCCTGTGGCCCAATATGGCAGTTGTCTTGGTGAATGTCGGTCATCAGCAGTTTAGTCAGTGGATTCCTGTAGGGTGGCAGTATTGGATGTTTTGCATCAAATTATAGGCTTGATGCCTCTAGCCTCCCCCCAACACGCAGTATCCCCTTTTCGTAGATAAAACGGGTTAGACTAGTTCCCTTTTGAGACTCTGTTCATGACTCAACTCCTTTATCTCATCAAAAACTTTGTCCTGCTGGATATATTTCACAATGCTCGGGATAATCCCCCGCCACCACTGTATCGGATCGGAACATTTTACTAATGCGCTCGGTAACACTAAGCACGTTTCCGATGATTCTCTGTAATTTTATAAAGGGTTTATCATATTGAATATTGTCAATATAATTAGCGGGTGTGACAATGGTTGTTGCAATGGTTAGTTTTGCCTTCCTCTTCTCTAGGTCACATGATAGTCTCTTCATATATTCTGGTGGGCATAGTATCTCAGTTCCATGAGAGAAGAGAGGTCCGTACAACCAAATGTTATAGCCAGTGAATTTTGCTGGCGTAATTCTTCGTGAAAGGATGTTAGCTGGGTTGCTTTTTGACTTAACATGCCGCCATTGGCTTGGTACTGAAAGTGATTGAATCGCTGATACCATGTTTGCAACGAACGTACTGTAAGATGGCGCTGTGGTATTGATCCATCCGAGAATAATTTTGGAGTCACCCCAGAAAAGACGTACTGTAAGATGGCGCTGTGGCATTGATCGATCCGAGAATAATTTTGGAGTCACCCCAGAAAAGACGTACCACTTCATCCATGTGTAGAGCGATTTTGACTCCGTGGGCCAGCTCCGCTCCTAGTTTGGTTGCACAGAGTTCTAAGCGGGGGATGGTTACGTTCCGAATGAGAGCTACTCGAGATTTGGCGCATAAAAGGCGTATAATGATTCCACCGTCTGTTAAGATAGCTCAAGTGTAGACTGCTGCTCCATACGCTCTTTCTGAGGCGTCACAAAAAATGTCTAGGGAATTTTGCCTTCTGGAACGCTAGTAAACTCTCGCAAAAGTTGTACCATCTGGTGAACATTTGTTCTAGTAAGGCTGCACCCCAGCTCAGTTCCAATTGCCATAAATCTTGTAGAAACAATCGGTCTCATAATGCCCAGTGGATCAAACATTCTGATTATGTACGAGGATATCGTCCTTTTTGTGATTTTGCTATTTTTTGGATCGAGATTAATCTTTATTTGGGAATGTCTACCTTAGAGAACCATGTTGGTCCAAGGCTTTTGATGCAACCTTCAGTGTGACTTTTAAAGTCCAATTGCACTTCTTTATCGTCAGGTTCGATATTATGTAACAGGCGAGGATGGTTGGCACACCATTTCCGGAGCTTCATTCCGGCAGTTAGTAGGAATTTGATTAATTCATTCTTTGCCTGAACTGCCTCTGACAGGAGATTTCATCCTGTCATGATGTCATTCACATGAAAATTTTGTTGCAGAATGTTTTCACCAAGTGGATAATGTTGAATCTTGAGCGAGTCGGTGGAGGCATTTGCTTGCCAAATATGGAGTACACGTCGTTCCATGCGCTACGGAGTTCAACTGATAATACTGTAGTGGTTGATTTGAACTATCCCTCCAGATCAGCAGTTGGTATTTACAATCGTCGGGATGCAGCAGAGCCTGCTGATACATCTTCCCAATATCGGCTGTGAAAACATAACGATACAGTCGGAAACGAAGCAAAATTGAAGATAAATCGGCTTGAACAGTTGGCCCAGTGTGCAGTATATTGTTCAATGAAACATTTACAGATGTTTTGCAGGAATCTTCGAATACTACTCTGAATTTAGTATTGCTACTATCTGGTTTTAAGACATGACGATGAGGCAGGTAAGAATGTGGACATTCACATGACTGAGGCGTTACCTCGTGCCTATTTCCAAGGTTAATGTGTTCGTTCATAAATTTCTCGTACTGACAATTATGCTCCGGACCTCGTTGAAGCCTTCGTTTCATGCCAAAAAATCGGCGAGTGGTGATATCTTTTCATTCGCCTAGATTTTCAGGGTAATCATTGAAAGCAAGTCTCACCAGAAATCAGGCTTCACGCGTTCTTTGTGTTGTCTGGCAAAAATATATTTCACATGATTTCTCGGCAAAAGTATACAGTGGTTTGTCCTCCACTACTTCCTCCAGCTTCCAAAACCTTTCGAGTGTAATATTTAACTATTGATCTTCTGCAAGGACACATAACAGAAGAAGATTGGTCTGTGCCAACTTTGCTGGCCACTATCCAGCCAAGAAGTATATTTTGCATGACTGGCAGTTTGCTGCCTAGTTCTATTTCACCGATTGATAAAATGTCATAGAAATGTTCGGCACTTAATAAAAGAGCGACGGGTTCTATATTATGGAAATTTGGATCAGCAAGCTTCAGATTCCTCGGTATGGGCCACTGAGATATGTTCAATTTTATAGATGATTGAGGAGATATTATCTTCTGCATTATGATTGCTTCTAAATGCGTGGTATGTCCATTCAGACTTGGTTGCGGTGCAACGTTCGCCCTTTTTTGGGCCCATTCCACTGATCTGCCAACTTTTTCAATAAGGGTTGAGTGGTGACATGATGCAAGACCAAGCTTCTTCACTATTCGATCAGTAATAAGGCTAATTTGTGAACCCGGATCCAGTACTGCTCGGCATTCCATTGTTTTTCCGTTGCTACCACTCAGCTTAACAACGACGGTGCTCAAAAGGACATAAGTATTAATTTTTCCTTGATAACTACGCGTGGTCAAGGAAAGTGCCAAACCATCTTGTTTGGTGGTTGCCTTTAAGTCTTCTGGGGATGCACTTGATTGTTTTGTGGTAGAGGTTTTTCATGGGTGCAGCAAGCTTTTGTGTTTCTTGGAGCACTCCTTACAACCTCGTGATGTACAGTTCACCGATTGATGTCCCTCTCGAAGGCAGTTGACGCACAACGCTTTGCCTAGAATAATTTTCAACCCCTTTGAAAGAGTGAGTTGCAGAGATTCTGGACAGTAGTAGACTGGATGAGATTGATTGCATACAGGACATGATGACATTGTTGATGGTTGATTTCAAGTTTTTCTCACGGGGTTCTTCACGGTTCTTTGGTTGATTGCCAAGTGCCTCTAATGCTTGAAAACGTGTTTTCAAAAATGCTAAGAACTCCTTCAATGAATGCAGCTTCCGTATGTTGGCCATCGATTGTTCATATAGAGTGTGAGAGACGGTATCGAGCTTCCTGATGAGTATGCATCGAGCTCACCTTTAAACCGTATAAGCCAGCTAGCAGTTATAGTGCGTGCTGGTTTAAAATCAGGACATATCGCAGCTGGGTGGCCAGACACACGGCCAAAGCGTAATACTAACATATCACATTGTGGAATGCCGATACATTTGATCATGAAAATAAGATACTATAACTGTTCATAAGAGAAGGCCCGAAATGGGCTGTCATGCTACAAAAAAATTAGTGTTCTGAAAGGTCCTAATACTCTATAAGTTTGCAGGAAATCGAATTTTATTGACCGAAGGACTAGTTATTCGAAGGTGATCTAATTATAGCAACGATTTTGGTATTTTATTGACTTTCTATGGAATCAGACACGGCAGCGTTGATTTAATCTTCTAAACATTTTCAAGTGAGATGAGTAACATATTAATTTTAGGAATTGGGATGTGAGTAGTTTTCGTTACATTGCAAACAAATGATGATCATTGGAAGCGGAGCAACAATGAATTTTCTTTTAAACATGAATATTTTTTTGATGTATTTCTTGACTCTCTACGTTGTTGGCGACTGCATATCGTAAGTTGAGTACACAAAACTTCCAACAGGAGCGTAGGTCTATCTACTCAACTTGTTTTATGTATATTCTTGTACGACTTTTGATCAAGGATACGTAAGAGATTTCTGTTTCCACTACGCAGTTGAATTTGCTTGTCAATGGGTCTCATCTGAAGGGCAATTAAAATGAGTTATAGCAAAGGACGATATCTATTAGGTAATATTCAAACTTCCAATTTCTCTCAACTAATTTCCCTTCACCATCATCAATCTGTGAATGGATTATAATTATTTTCCGTGTGATATGCAACATATTATTCTATAATATTTCAGTTTTTATTAGAAATATATCCATGGAATATACAATGATGAACACAAACAAAAGGCAAAAATAGTCAAAAATAGCATTTTCCAATTTTCCGCATTTAACAACTCATTACTTTTAAAGGAGGAAAAAAAATTAAAGATTTTTCCAATCAAACTATGGATTTGCTCTTAGAAAATGTTTCATACAAACGAAATTTCGATTAGGTAACGGTAAAGCTCAATGATTATTCCAAAAAATGCCTTTTCGAGTATTACCAGAAATTATTTCTACATTTTGCCGTTTTCCCTTGTATTTGACATTTCATGACTAGTTTTGCTGGAAAAAAAAGTTTAAAGGTATAAGGGAAGATCCCTTAAAAACTTTTGAGATTTTTGTTACTTTGTTATCTGAACTTTCGAAAAACCGTCACTTCTGACCTTTCTCCAAAATTTGAGCCTTCAAGCTTCTACAATTTCTGAGAAAACGTTCTATGACCTGCGAACAGATAGACAGACAGAACACAAAACTAGTCGGTTTTTGTAAAATCCATTTTTAACTCAGTATGATTCCACATCGACATTATGATGGAGGCTAATTTTATCATTAACATTATGAAACAAAAAAAAGTTTAGAAAAATAGCGAAACCCCCTGAAAATGATTAAATTCGGAACAGAATTAACGAGCTCTGGACTCTTCAATGGAACAACATGCTAACAAATCTGGACTACAACTCGCGGAAAGTTTGGGTTTTAGATGAAAATTTTAAACGGAAGTATCTTATGCTACCATATTCGATAATAAATAACAAGGAAGAGCATATTTACTCCAATCAAGGAAAATCAGATATACTTAGAGATCAATTTAATCGATTCCATACTATTTCCTAAAGGTTCTGCAACAATCTAGCAGAAGCGATGGTAGCTAAAGCTTTGGAACAAGCACCCGGCCAAACTTCTTTACCTCCTGGTGCATTAATAAAAACCAGAGAGTTAATAGGTTTACTTAAAAAAGTTAAAAACAGCAAAGCTCCCGGTATTGATGGCCTGCCGAATAAAGTTCTTAAAAATTTACCTAAAAGAAGCCTTCATATGCCTTCTTCTTGCCTTAGGCTCTCTTTTTTTTCAATCCATCTGGAAACAAGCTCTAGTTATACCTATCCTGAAGCCTGGAAGAGATCCGCTCTCTCCCGACTGTAACGCTAAATGTATTTTAGTTGTCGTTGAAGGGGCCTCCTACTCCAAGTCCAGAGTATTCAGCTAGTCACTAGTTGCTGCAGACACTAGAGAAGTGCAAATACCGAACCAGAGAAAAGAAAAAACTTGGGTAGTACTTTTCAAAAAACGTTATAATTCGTACCAACAGTTCTTAAAGCTGACGGAGTCCAATAAATAGTTTCTTTGACAAACCATGAGTTAAGGACGGCGTGGTGGTCTCTGGAGTCAATTTACTCCATTTGTCCTGGCACGTGGGTGCACCAAGTAGAAAAGCGCACGCCAGTGGCAGAGAGCTCATTTTTAACTCTCGTTGGAGGACCCTCGCCCGGTCCAGAAATTTGGCCTTCTTGTCTTCACCCAGTTCCCGACGTAACTGCACCCGACGCCCACCCCTGATTTAATAACCTGTTTCCAGCTCAGGTTCTAGTGTTGGATGTCTAGCCAGGAGTGACCCTATAAGCACACTCCTCACCCGGTACTCTTCGAGATAATAGGCCGGGGTGCTGCTTGAGTTTTGGATGCTATCGTCTTCTCCAGAGGAGGATTCTCTAGATGTATTGACTGAACTGGATAGCGGTCACCAGGCCGTGGTCCAGTGGGGTAAGTAGCCTCTGAGTACTCCTGTTGGTGGTGGGGTCGGCAGGGCCGATTAGAGGTTGCAACTATTGGAGCCTGTGGTTAGTAGATACGGGATGAGAGCTCCCAGAGCCGTGATTCAAACGAGGATGTAACAACGCTTACTATTGACCACGCAGGGGTGCTAACGAATCATATGTTAGAGGCAATTCACTCGACGAACGCCAAGGCTAGCACCGAAGAAGCGTTTGGTTGGAGATTGGTAGAACACCCAGGCTGAACCGTAGAAGCGATTATTACCGATTATTTGCAGAGCGTCCAGGCTGAAAGCCAAGGAAGCATTTTGGCAGTACACTTGTAGACTACCCAGGCTAAGCCCGAAGAAGGGTTTTGACTAGATACTAGTGGAACGCCCAGACTAAAGCCGAAGGAGCATTTTGGCAGGATGCTGGAGGAATGCCTAGTCTAAGGCCGAAGAAACGTTTTGGCTGCATACTGGTGGAATGCCCAGGCTGAAGGCTGAAGAAGCATTTTCGCTGGATACTAAGGAACGCCTAGGCTAATCCCAAAGAAGCGTTTTGACTGGATACTGGTGGAACGCCCAAGTTAAGGCCAAAGAAGCGTTTTGGCTGGATACTGGAGGAACACCTAGGTTAAGGCCGAATAAGTGGTTGGTTGATCACTTGCAGAACGCAAAGACTAAGGCTGAAGAAGCATTTTTTGGAAGTGTACGCGTTGAACAGCAGGACGCAAAGGCACCCATCCCAAAATCAACTTTGGCTTTTGTTATTAATTTCCCATCCAGGAAGTTGCTGATGTGCAATTTTATGATCAGCGGGAATCCATGGTGAACAATGTCTCCTTAGCCAATTAAATTGATATATTTTTACAAAGCATGTTTTACTTGGTTTCAACTATTTCCACCTGAAGCTCAATATTTTTTTGTTGTTGCAAAGCCCCCAGGCTGAAGGTGAGGAAGCGTTTTGGCAGGATACGCCCAGGCTAAGGCTAAAAAAGGTTTTGACTAAATACTGGTGGAACGCCCAGGCTAAAGCCGAAGGCTCATTTTGATAGGATACTGATGGAACGCCCAGACTAAGGCCAAAGAAGCGTTTTGGTTGCATACTGGTGGAATGCCCAGACTGAAGGCCGAAGAAGTGTTTTGGTTGGATACTGGTGGAACGCTCAGGCTAAGACCGAGGAAGCGTTTTGGCTGGATACTGGTCAAACACAAAGGCTAAGGCTGAAGAAGCATTTTGGCTGGATACTGGTGGAACGCCCAAGTTAAGGCTGAAAAAGCATTTTGGCTGGATACTGCTGAAACGCCCAGGCTTAGACCAAAGAAGCGTTTTGGCTGGGTAGTCGTGGAATGCCCACGCTAAGACCAAAGTAGCGTTTTGGCTGGATATTGGTAGAACAACTAGGCTAAGGCCGAAGAAGCGGTTTTGGAAGTGTACGCGTTAAACAGTAGCACGCATAGGTGCCCATCCTAAATTCACTATAGCTTTCATTGTTAATTTCCCATCCAGGAGATTTCTGATGTGCAATTTTTCAATCAGTGGAAACCCATGGGGAACAATGTCCTTAGCCAATGCAACTCATATATTTTTGTAAGGCATGCTTTGTTTGGGCTCAATTATTGCCACCCAAAGCTCAATGTTTGGTTGTTGCAATTTTGTATATTGCCCATGTAAGTTCTACTCAGCAGAAAATTGTCATTCGTTTACATTAGGCAATTTTTGTAAGCCATGCTCGAAAGTTCAATGATTTCCTGCTGTGACGCTAACGTCTTGTTGTTGTGTTCATTTTTTCACGCAGACATTCATTTATTTCCGTGTTCCCGGGCTCACAAAGTTGGCTACTGTTTTGTGTTATTTATTTTTTTTACATTGCGTAGTTGTTTGTCAGTTGTGTGACTCATGTTTGTTTTCAAGTTCAGGCAGTAGTAAACAAACGATGGAGTAATTTGACGCTTGTAGTTTGCTGAAATATTATTCCAGGTTGCTTCGTTTTGTCATGATAATGTTATTCTTTTTTGCTGGTTTTCCGTTTTATTAGTTTGATGCCTTAATTTTCAGGTAATCCTGAGAGCGATGACAATCTTGATTGTTTTGTAGGTAACATTTGATATTAAACCATTTGGGGACTCATTACACTGATTTAGTGCCTTGATTGCTTGGCATTTCGCCAATTAAGACTATATTGTATCTGGTAGTTGGCTAGTTATAGGCTAAGTGAGCTAATATATTTTGCTTATTTATCTGATATTTGCACTGTTTTGCTTGATTTTTTGCTAATTGGCTAGGTAGGACTATATTATATTTATATTTGGCTAGTTAGAAATACATTCTAGTATACTAGTGTATTATTATTTGGCTAGATTATTTCATCATATTGGATATTTGGCTAGTTAGAAATACGTTCGTTTTGGCTCATATTGCCTGAAAATGTGCTAGATAAATTTTTAGTGTAACAAGCCTGCTGCCAGGCTTAGGGAAGCTTTTTTGAAAGAGTAATGCCTAAAAGATTAAACGATTTAATGGCTAACTATAATATGTTACCTGATTTGCAATTTGGCATCAGAAACAGATATTCGACAGACCATCAGCTTTTCCGTGTTACGAAGGACGTCAAAGCAGCAATAGTATATCTGTAATTTTGGTGACGCTGGATATCGTAAAAGCTTTCGATACAGCCTGGCATGATGCTCTTGTCTATAAACTTTACAAATATAACACACCCCCATAATTGTTGAACTTTATACAAGCATTTTTAAATGACATGAAGTCCCAGGTGAAAGTTAAGGAAATCATTTCCCCAGTGGAAAGTATGACTGCCACTGTTCCGCAAGGCTGCTGCCGAAGTCCATCACAATATAACATATATACGTCTGACTTTCCTACCTTAACAAACAGCCAGGTTGCAGCTTTCCCAGACGACATTTGCGTATACAGCATAGATGCAGACTCAAATTCCATTAGTGCCAGCCTTGAAACGGCGTTAGAACGTACATACCAATACTACTATAGATGAACAATCAAAATTAATGTTACGAAAACGAAGTCAATATTCCTCGCCTGGAAGTGTAAACTTGCTCATCTACGCAAGCAACCAATAAATTTTTTAGGGCAAACTATTCCTTGGAGTGAGGATCTCAATTATCTTGGACTTACATTCGACAAAAAACTAAAACTATTGGGTTTACAACTTAATAACTGCAATTTTTTAACTAAATTTGATGCTTTATTGCGGAAAAATTTTACAATATATTTTATTCAAAGTATTGTCGATTGGAAGCTACAACATTTCCCCATCTATCAGGCAATTTATGACTTCCATCCCAGAAAAATTGCGTCGGTTTGGCGGCCAAAAACGAATCTATCCAATTTGAGATGCCTTGCTCTGAAGTGAAGCGTATTCCGGCGAGGGCAATTTGCATAGAGCGAAATTAACGAAAGTCAAACGGAACAATCTCATCGGGGAACGACTGGAGGATATAGCCTCCACGATGAAACAAATGACAACGGCCAGCACCTGATTGACTTTGCATGTAGCAGAAATCTAGTCATACGTTCGACTTGTTTCCCACATCGACGCATCCATAACATGACCTGGGTATTACCGGATGGCAACACACAAAACCAAATCGATCATGTTCTGATCCAACAACGTTGGGGCTCGAGCATACTTGACGTCCGTACATACCGAGGAGCCGATTGTAACTCAGATCATTGCTTGATCAAATTAAACTATTGATGTCGTATGTCAAAGGCATATTCAGTGGACACCAGCCCGCTACAAAAATTTGACATTGAAAGGCTTTAAACGGCGTCCGTGGCCAAAAATTTCACGGAGACCCTCGATAAGAGAAGAATATACTATGACGACCAATTGAAAAAAAGAGATGTAAGTTTAGTAAGCAATAACACAAGACAAGCATACAAAGTAGTGAAAAGCCTGAAACGTGGTTATTAGCCAAAAAGCACACTCTTTCGTGATGACAGTGGCAATACCATCGTTGATGAAATCAAGATTAAGGAAAGATGGGCATCATATTTCAAGAAGCTCCTTAATCCTCCGCACAGATCCAGAACATCGGAACCTATAGATGTCTGCGGAGAGCTTCCATCAGCCTCACTAGTCCTGGATGAAGTTTGTTCCATCATCAAAGCCCAAAAGAATGATAAAGCGCCTGGCATTGATGAGATTCCAGTGGAGCTCATCAAATATGGTGGCAGTAGTGTTCATCAAGCTATTCACAAAGTCATCCAGTACATTTGGGAATAAGAACATATGCCGAAAGAGGGGAGCCAATAAATTATATTCCCTATCCACATAAAAGGTGAAATGTTACAGTGCGAAAATTATAGAGGCATATCACTACTTTGTACAGCGTACAAAATATTTTCTGAAATCTTAGAAAATAAAATCGGATCATATGCCAACAGTATTATTGGGGAGTATCAAGGTGGTTTTAGGGCAGGTAGATCAACAACTGACCAATTGTTCACAGTCAAGCAGGTACTTGAAAAATGCTGGGAGTTCAAATAGACGTACACCAAATTTTCGTTGACTTTAAGCAAGCATACGACAGTATTGATCGTAACGTACTGTACCGAATAATGCTTGGTTTTGGCATCACAGCCAAATTAGTCCGTCTTACCAAAATGACAATGACGTTGACAACCTCCCAAGTCCGCATGAATAACCAACTCACCGATGCCCTTGACACAAATATCGGACTGAAGCAGGGAGATGGGCTGGCCCCATTGTTATTCAATTTCGCTCTGGATTACATCATACGGAAGCTACCTGTCGATACGCGAGGTACATTACTATACAAGTCGAGCCAGTATGCGGACGACATCAACATTCTGTCACGGTCACTAACAACTGCCAAAGAACACTTCCTGAAACTCGACAGCGAAGCAAAACAAGTAGGGCTACAAATCAACGAAAATAAAACAAAGCTCATGACACAGTCGAGGAAGAATACCTCAAATATGAAAAAATTACAATTGGTGAAAACAGTATCATTTGGTGAATACATAACGAAAACGGGCAATGAAAGAGACGAAATACGCCAAAGAATACAGATCGCAAATAAAGTATTTTGTTCAGTATTGACGATCTTGAAAACCAGCTCCATGCACAGGAAAATAAAGTTCCAAGTATACAAATCTGTGATAAGACCTATGTTATGCTATGTGTGTAAAACATGGACCCTAACACAAGCATCCGCAAAAGTATTGAACGCCTTTGAGTGACGGATCCTGAGGTGAATAATTGGAGCGCAGCTAGACCGAGACCAATGGCGAATTCAATATAGCCATGAGCTGTATTAAAGTTTTGACGAACCGGAGGTCTCAAGGTTTGTAGGACTGCGGAAGCTGCAATGGGCTGCATACATGAATCGTATGGATGAACAACGGATACCCAAAAAGGTATTTGTTGAGAGCACTGAAGGCCGGCGGCCAGTGGGGAAACTGAGGAAACGCTGGTCTGACTTGGTCGACGAAGAAAGTTCATCGCTGCTCGGATTTTGGAATGTGATGAGGCGGTCAACGGAGGCGCTGTTTGCAGGAAGAGAAGGCCCGAAAGGAGCTGTATTGCTAAAAAGAAGAAGAAAAAACGGAGCAAGGTCCGGCCTTTAAGGTGGGTGGGCCAAAACTTTTCCAAAAAAATTTTCACGGGTGTTGCAACATGCGACCAAGCGTTATCATGATGAAAATTTATAGCCTCGTGTCTGGTCGCATATTCCGGGCGTTTTTCAATGATGGCACGCTTCAAACGAATTGTGATTGTCTGGCCCGAACTTGTGATTGTCTGGCCCGATTTCAACAACTCATAATATAACGGCCCCTTCTGATCCCATCAAATACACAACATTACCTTGGTGCCATGGATATTTGGCTTCGCCATTGATTTGGCTGGTTGGCCGGGCTTCCCGTAGGACTTTTTACGCTTGGGATTGTCATAATGGATCTATTTATTATCCCCAGTCACGATCCGATGCAAAAATGATTTCTTTTTATAGTGATCAAGCAGCATTTCAGACATACAGAAGCGGCGTTCAAAGTCTCTCGGCTTCAACTCATAGGGGACCCAATCACCTTGCTTCTGAATGTAGCCGGTGTCTTTCAAACGTTTTGAAATGACTTGCTGAGTCACTTTCAGCAATTTGGCAAGTTCGTCTTGCGTTTGACATGAATCCTCATCGAGTAGCGTCTCCAATCCTTCGTCTTCAAACTTTTTGGCTGTCCTGGGCGTTTTTTGTCTTTGATGTCAAAATCGGCACTTTTGAAGTGTTGAAACCATTCAAAACACTGTGTTTTCGCTAAACGAATATCGCCATAAACTTCTACAAGCAATCAATGACTTTCAGCAGCAGTTTTCTTTGCAAAAAAATGACCCAACAGAACCTCCCGTAAACGCTGTCTTTTTCTCCAATTTTCGAAGTTATTCATCGTGAAAAATAATAATGATGCACACAAAATAAAATTGTTTTGTTGACTGATTTTGATAGCTGTCAAATGTACCTTCAAAATGACATGTATATAAAGTTCAAGCTTTCACGATGTTGGTACGGACATCTAGCGTCAAATTCCAGTTATTAAGTTGTACACCCAATACTACACAGCCTAGCTGGCATTAGTTCAATTTATGAACTCACTGCATCGCGCCGTGATAGATTAGTCGCAAAAGCAAATGACTTGCCCAAACCGCTAATTCGTAATCTAATGAACCGAAAACCTACGGTTACTATCACCTGACTCTTTGGCCGTAACCTTCCCTCCTAGAGAGTTATGTTTAGATAATAATTCGTTCATTGGAGGTTTTTGCCGAAATTTTCCTCTAGATAATTAGAATATTCGCATTGGAAATACAATAGTACACAGAGTTCTACGTAATGTTCAACGATGGTCAAATGATTTTGTCAGAATACCTAGTATATTGGAAGATCTCTCTACCGCATACATTTTAATGAAGGAAATTATATATATAAAATATTTTAGGGTTTTCTCTCTATGTGCATGAAATTCGCGTTCTTCAGTGGGGGAATTCCTTACTCTTAGCCATGTGAATTTCCCGCAATATTTTAAAGTGCATTGTATCGTCTCATTTTGCATCCGATGCCCTAGAAGGTGATCTGGCCAGCATTACAATGATCATGCTATGATATCTTGAGTTTAAATATATTTCTTTATCATCGAACGCATTTTAATTTATCTTTAAGCTCAACATACCCTTCCCTGTTTTAATACCCTGGCATAAGGTTGATTAGTGCATATTCATATCACAGACAACCGTACTAGTTCCGACAGTAATAAAAAAATTAAATTCAGAATCCATTCAAACTCCAATCTTCATTGCCACCCCATCATCATTGCGAGAAATCCCACATAATCTTCGGCTTATCGCATCTAGTCATCACCAGGCTATATCGATTTTAGGTATGAAGATTGAACGATAAGAGGTGTCTCCTTAAGGCCAATAAAACGAATAAGAGATTAGTACGTGATTATATTTTTTGATAGCGTAAAAAATCGAAACGAATTCTAACAAGATAAATAGGCAAGAAAAAGCCAACGCTTGAACGGTTCCGAAAATCGAATTTTTGTCTCTGTGGTAGGGTAAAATGATAGGATAACAACTAAAAGCAGGGTCTAATAGCATGGTTTTCACCTTTCTTTACCTCAAGGTCATTTTTTATTCCCGACACGACGATGATGACACCTTATGATGTCTTTTTGCAGATCAATTGAAGGATTAGGAAGCTAGTAATATAAAGAAGCTTTTATGGATTTCGGTCACACATTACAGACTTATACGCATTTCTATAAATTCTAAATAGACTGTGTTTTTTTTTACGCTTTTCTGTACTTGCCAGCTATGTGAAAGATTTTATTTGAACAGTATCTATTAACCGACAATAATTATGCGGTCAACCGCTAGACGTTGGAAGAGATTGATGTATACTCGTATTTCCATTTTATAACCTGTTATTTATTAGAGGCTCTACGATGATTCTGAATATTTAATATCCATTTATTACAATCCAGATAAAGATTTTCAGTAAGTACCAACGAGACCACTTCAAGGGTGCACTAATTGGAAAGATAAAATGATAAAGAAAAGGTTTTTTCTTCACTTTAATTCCCATAACAGTTCTCCGATTTTTTTCTTCTCTTGTGTTTTTTCCAACTTGCTTTTATCTGTATCGGACCATTTTTTTCTGAAGTGGAAACTTCTTTGAGCTTAATCCCTGAATCTCGGCAGCTGCTTTAAATTACCATAATCAAATTATCACAGCTCGGTGCAAACAGGTCTTCGGGGAAAAATCGACGACTGCGGCAAATTGTGGCCAGCGAATGTAATAAAATGCGAAGGAAAAGTCAAATCAAAAGAAATAAAGTTTGATAAATACTCTCCGAGTTCCACGGAACGAAGCACTAGCTCCTTCTCCACAGAAGGCTCAGTGACCAGCATTTAAAAATTTCCCTGTAGAATTTTGCCTTTTTCCACGAAACAGCAACAGGACTTTCCGTGTCAGTGCGCAAAAACGGTCCTCTTAGTGGACATGATACACAAATTAAGTAGCAAATCACACCACCGTTGCAGAATTCATATTCTTTCCCATGAATCACATTTGTTAAAAATGAGCAACGCTCGAAAGCTTACCATGAACAAACTCTAAAGAGAATAGGAAATCCTGTGTAAGCGCCCGTTTATAAGGATTTGCATTGGCAGAAGGCAGACGTGTAAAGAATAAAGATCCTTATGCTATGCCATAAGCCCAGTAACAAGAACAGCAGCGAGATTAAACAAATTTCCTGAAGGGCCCAAATTTTCACATACATTACCTAGGCGAGGACCATTTTAGTCGACCGTTTGCTCATCTCGGGAGATTTGGGGGTGGAATCCAGCCTGCAGTCTATTTGTCGTTCGCTGCTGCCGGATCTTTGTACTGCTGAGAATAGAAAAAAAAATATTAGCATACACCATAGTGGAATCAGCCCTGAAATTCCGGATTGCTAACGTAGTTTTCACTGGCGCTTCTAATTCTCATTTGCATGCAAATGAACTTCCTATTCAGATTTTAAATGTTGATGGCATGGTTACTTTTAAGCAGACATTCTTTTGACTTTGCACAATTCACATCTGCATGAATTTACGCCCGAGAAAATTCTTCCTGATAAATTTCGTCGCTCTTAAGAGTTTTGTAAAATCATTTTACAAAACCTTACTAAAATTGTGTCCTGTCTGCCCGTCCGTCCGTGTGTCACACCACTTTTTCTCGCAAACTACGTAAGATAGGAACATAAGATTTGATAGGTAGGTGCAAAATGATGCTCTCTTTAAAGTTTTAATATAAAAAGAAATTTATAAGGCGTTTAAAGGGGGTCTCTCCATATAGGGGAGTGGCCTCTGAAAAAAAAAAATCATTGCATGTAGGCAATATGGGTATCAAATGAAAGGTCTTAATGCGATCTTTTCAAAACAGATCCTCAAGTGACAAGTTTTATTCTGAGGGGTGCAGGGGAAGGGGAAACATACGAACATTTTGTGCTCCCCCCCCCCCCTCGCAACATTTGACCCAAAAATCTGAAAAAAAATCCCAGTGGTGAAACTTTAGGATTGTTAGGGCAAAAAATACCTCAGTAGTCGAAATTCGATCAACTTAGTTAATAATAGTACATTTTATAGATGTTACATTTTTGCCTATAAAATCAAAATGGGACCCTTAAATTTCCCAAAAGCTATTTTTTGTAATTAATTGTATGCATTCTGAAAATTTCGCAATAATTGAACAGTAAACAGCTGAGTTACAACCGATTGAATATTTAACAATTACAACAAATTTAACACGTGATACTAGGGAGATGCACGTTTGCAACGGACCTGGACACTAGAAACATCTAGGAATTTTTGACCAATTAAGCGACGGGGTCAAAACACATGAAACAAAATGGCGGCTAATTTAAAACCATAATAAGTTTTCGAACTCAATTTATGGAATCTGTATATTAGTCAAGTTTTGATATGCAGAATATATCATTTGATCCACTAATTGTTTTACAAAACCCTCCTGGCAGGAGCACTCTCCTACTACTTCAACTTGTTCGGAAGTATCTCGCTTTATTTCAACCATTTTTCTCAAACGGAATTTGATGGACGTTACTATTTAAGCAGAGTGGTGGGTCAACTTTTTAATTGCCCTAAGTAAAAGTTTTCAATTTGTTGATTTTGATATTCATTAAATACATAGTAATCTTGTTATTCAACTTTTTAACATGAAATTAATCAATTTTTAGATTAAGGTGAAAAAAGTGTTACAGAATCATGTGGAATGCTGAGCTTTTTCATACAGAACAAGTTGACATTCATTCAGGCTTTATTGTATTTGAAATTCCATACACCACGAAAAGGTAAAGAACTATGTACGAGAACTCAAACTTGCATCATAAAGCACAGAAACTTAATTTTTAACTATTTTTTCATTCATGTTTATTTTTTTAATAGTAGTAGTTTTGGTTCTGCGGATTAGTTCCAAATCTGTGGAGCAAACACAAAACCTTAACTCTTTGTAACACAAGAAGTAAAAAATTTGAGATTTCTTAGATATCATCTGTGCCCAAAAACTAAGGTAACATTGTATTTATTTTGGAAATTCTTTATTTATTCTTCCAAATCAATTTCATCCCCTTAAAAGTAGTCCCCTCCCTATGCAATGCACTTCTGCCAACGGATTTTCCAATCTTCGAAACACTGATTGTAGTCTCTTTCCGGGATGGCCTTCAGTTCCATCTTCGCTGTGGCTTGAATGTCCTCTTCTGTATCGTATCAAAACGGTGTTCTCGGAGCTGTCTTTTCAGCTTGCTGAACAGCCAGAAGTTGCACGGCGTCAGATCAGGTGAATACGGCGGTTGCGGAATGATATGGGTTGAGTTTTTGGCGAAATGATCACGAATTCGTAATTCACTCGTAGTGCAGTATGCATAATCGTGGTGTGAAAACCAAAAATTATCTTTCCACAATTCCGGTCTTTTTAGGCGGATAGCGTTAAGCAAACGACATGTAAATTTGACAAAGATGTCACTACCAACCTAAAAAAAATAACTCTCCCAATATTTCGACGCGCGCAGTTTAAATTCAAATGCCACCTTATTTTTTGGGCACAGTAGTACAGGATTATCCATTTCGTGGTAGGGAAAGTATAACCCTGCCAGTTGACAATTATTAAAATTAAATGTCATTCAAAGCGTGTTTTTTAGCTGAAGGTTTGCCATTTAGAATTATGGATCGTTTAACAGTCAAAGAATGCGTTAAAGTTATTAAATTTTATTATAACAAGTTGGGTAAACAGACCTACGCTCATGTCAGAAGGGTTTTGTATTTAATTTACGAAATGCAGTCACCAGATAGAATCAAATCAATAAACATGTCAAAGACGATTTTATTGGAGAAAATCTGAAATACGAAGATCATGCTATAATTAACAAAGTTGAATGTATTTCGACTTCTGAGGCTTTTGGTATTGTTATACTCATAAATATCTCTCTTGATAATTATTTCAGATGTCCATCCGTGACGAAGGAAACACATTTTATATGTATTTCTCCCTATGCCCCCACTGAAGCAAAAACTGACAGTTTAACAACTGTTTCGAAAAGCTCCCATGAAAACTTTCATTTCATACTCATATCGGCTATGTTTGATGAGTTTTTTTCAGGGGCCACTCTCCTGTACTGTTATCATCGATTCATGGCCAATTTTTTCGAATCCTAGAATCGTTACAAAACCCTTTTGCTAGGAGCTCTCTCCCACCTCCTTGACTTATTTCACTTATGAGAGTTAATTGTAGGTACTCATCTTCAGTCATTCATTAAATTGAATCAAGTGTTCAAAGCATGCACCTTGAAGTTGGAGAAAAATAACTCAAAATTGTACAATCTTCGCATTTAAAACAGCCACTATATTGTTTTACGATTACTAATACCACTAGCTGAACCGATTCTCAAAGATATACATGACACCTATCATTCTTAAATTTCCATGCAAATCCTAGCAAAACTGTAGTGTCTGAGTCGGTAAAAAGTGCATGTTGTTCCATAGCCATATGTTGCCATAGTAATAAATGCAGCGCATATTGTTCCATAGTAATACAGGAAAATTCAAACCGCTATAACTTCGCTAAATTTGATTCAATCTTTATCAAACTTGCAGGATAGATCAACCTTATAAATAGACATCTGTGTACTGAATTTCATAGAATTTTAGGGTACCGTTAAGATTTTATTCAAGAAAACATAAAATCGATAAATCATACTATTACTAACAAAGTTGAGTGAGTTGCGGCTTCTTACATATTTGTTGTTATTGTACTTACCAAGGTCTACATTCCTGATTTTTTCCAGAATTTTCGGATCACAGGTCTCCAATCGCGAGGGTGCGGGACACAAATTTTTCGTGTATTTCCCCTCCCTGTGCGCCCCTCGAAGCAAGTTTTGCCATACTAAGACCTGTTTTGAAAAGTTCTTATCAAGACCTTTCATTTGATACCCATATCGGCTACCTTCAATGAAATTTTTTTTCGGGGGGTCACTCTCTTACATGCGGAGACCCCCTTAAATACCTTATAAATTTTTTTGTAGTTGAATTTTGAAGAGATCACCACTTTACACCTACACACAAAATCTGATGTTTCTAGCTTAAGTAGTTCCCGAGAAAAACTGCTGTGACACACGGACGGACGGACGGACAGACTGGTCGCGAAACTAGTAGGGTTTTGTAAAATTATTTTACAAAACCCTAAAAATGATGGTTCTGTAGTATCAACATTTAGGGCTTTACGAGCCGATTACGGTCGACATAATCGACCTACACAGCAAACAATTTCGAACACAGTGAGAAAATTTGAAGACGCTGGATCAGTTATTGATATCGCAAGGCCTGTGCATCATCGCAACATTCGTTCTGCTGAAAATATTGCTGTCGTGTGGAGGAAGGCCCGAATTTGTCAATTCCTTGACTTGTTCAACATTTGGGCTTGTCTTACGGCTCATTGTGGTGGATTTTGCATTTGGATTTGCAGCTTAATCCAAACAAAATCCAACTCACTCAAGAACTTAAGCCTCAAGACCATATACAACGCAGAATGTATGCGAATTGGGTGATTGAACAACAAGCCATTGATAACGATTTTTCGAACAAAATTTTTTTAAGTGATGAGGCTCATTTTTCGCTCAGTGGTCACGTAAATTAGCAGAACTATCGCATATGGGGCTCTCAAAATCCTTAGGTGATCGCAGAAAGGCCTTTTCATCCGGAAAAAGTGACCGTTTGGTGTGCATTATGGTCTGGTGGTGGTATTGGCCCGTATTTTTTTTTTTAACGATCAGCAAGAGCCATTACAGTCAATTCTGATCGCTATGGATGGATGTTAACCGATTATTTTTGAAGAGAAATTGAAGATTGGAGAACATGTGGTTCCAACAGGACGGAGCCACAAGCCACACAACACAGGCGAATCGAGCACTTTTGCAAGAGAAAATTCCAGGACGCGTAATTCGGAGATTGAGTGATGTCAATTGGGCCGCAAGATCCTGCGATCTAACACCTTTGAATTTATTTTTATGGGGCTATGCGAAAGATCGTGTTTACGCGAACAATCTTCAAAATCTTGAGCAATTGAAAACCAATATTCGTGAATTTATGGCCGAGATATTGTAGTGAAAGAGGTAAGTTCAAATGTCCGTGAAGGACTGCAGCGATGTTCTGCTGGCTCGGCAGAAAAAGATGAAGATATCTGCCGAGAATACCCATGTCTGGGGCCGCGTGAATGCGCTGGCAGGCTAGCATTGTGGTGTCGTGGGGCGGGTTCATTCCCCCAGTACAAGGACCCACTACAAAAAATTTTGCACTCACAAATTTCCTGGGGTCGAGCAAAGACAAGGCAACCGAAGTCGCAAACAGTGTAGGTAACTACACGAGCGACAACTGACTTGTTCAATGAACAAGGGTAACAAGTAAAAAGAAGTGGAAGCAATGTAACCTCGTCCTTACCCGGAGAGGCTCATGGCCCACAAATGAGAGAAGGGCAACCAGGTGGTGGTGGAGCCCCTTCGCACCCACCCAACCGGACTAATATCCATATTTGTTGCAGTGGCCAGGTATCCCTCTTCTGAGTGGAAAACTCATACAACTTAACTTGCATAAGTCTTCCCATCAGAAGAAAAGTACCCTGATGACCAATTTATGCCATAGAATTATACAATTCGATTGCATAACTCTATGCCATAAAGAGGCACTCTGCTTGGGCCACTCAACCCGCGACGTCACCTGAAACAAAAGGAAGGATTAATGAGTACCCGGCGGCTGGCTCATTGTTTTAAGGGGACAGCCTGCCACCGTAGCGGGTCCTATACCCGGTCAGAATTTGGGAAAGGAAAGACCGATGGTTTCACCTTTAATGAGGCATTTCCATTTCTTTACCGAAAAAATAATCGGACATGAAGAATAATAGAAATACCAATTTTAATTTTTTTTTCAAGAAATTACTACAGGAAATATTCATATACATTCATCCATTTCAATTATTAATGTGAATTCGAAATAAGTAGAATAATCTTTTTCGTTCATATCTTATCCAAACACGTTTAACGGATGTTACTCATTATAGATAAAACACTGATTTTAAATTTTTGGTCTAAACAATTTTTAAACATGCCTATCCTATTGAACGTTTTATCGTTTTATTTAATTATAAGTTTAAAATTTTTTTCATGATTCAAAATCAAATATATTTTTGTTTTATCATTCCAATCAAACTATTTCATCATTTCTACTCTTTCTAAGTTCCTTGTGAATATTCTTTTATGTAGTTTTTGCACTTGATTATCTAAATTTGAATTCTTTTTCGTTTATTCATCTGATATAAATTTCTTACTATTTAACATCAAATTACGTTACGGGAAAAATGCCAGCGGCAACCATACACATGCAATTAAATAAATTTCAAAACAAGTACCGTTCATTGAATAACAAAAGGGTACTTACCCCAAACCCCCTCCAACGAGCGCTCCTGTTCGGGGTGGGTAAGCCTGAAACTGGATAGTTAACTTATGAGAGATTATTAGGGCACAACAATCATGTTGTCTTTATGATTGAACTTAATCCACATTCGCTGGAATTCTTCCTCGAACTCTCTTTAAAACGGAAATAATAAAAACAAATCTAACACATCTAAGCATCGTTAAAAAACTAACAAGTGTCACTAAATTTCTTTCATCAAAAAGGGAGATCCTTGTTTCACATCCAGTTGTGAACGAGCTTTAAGTGCAACCCAAACTGGTTCGGAATAACTGGATATCCTCCAGCACGCAGACCAGCATTGAAGGGAAATTCCGTGTATGTTATTCTTATGACTGCTTCACCCTTTAGTTTGTCCGGGTCGTTTATGTTCAAATGGCGGAATCTCCAATGCCACATTTCACTGCTAGTTGCATCAACTTCATTCGCTACCGCCACCAAATTGTTTTCTTTGTTGTAAATAAAGCACTTCTCCTCAGATTTTACGTTGACGCCATTTTTGATGAGTTGACTCGCATTTGCAATCCGTAATAACTGTTACGAGGTCCACATCACTCGAACACAATGCTGTCGTGGCATTTCGATTAGCTGCCGTAACCAAAATGAATAATATGCATTTTGCATCGTGGTTATCTTTGATGTCTAATGGACACTCACGCCGCTATCCAAATATAAACCTTGTTTACTATATTTTCCACCCAAGAAAACAACCGAAAACGCGTTCGTCTTTAAATTACTGTTGGTCACTTTGTTTATCTGCGATTTGATTTACAACGATAACACGCGATGTTTGTACTCTTCGTCATAACACAATCCACCCGAAATTTCCCACACTCTGGCGGCCGGAAAAAGCGCACTTTTTCACGACTATCCCGTCGCGCTCATATGCAGTTTCGAGCAGACTCCCCGAAATCTCCCGGTGACAGCACCAGCAGCACCCACCCGGTCATACTCTCGCTACCACCACTCATACATCATCAACACCATTCGCGTTGAATGTACAATGTTTTAATTCATTGCTTTAGTATGTGTTATTTTCTGTTGTTACCCTACTTTAAAAATATTATTCCCTAACGCTTTGTATACTTAAAATACACTAACTAATAACACATTTTCATACTAAGAAAACATGCGTAAGTATGTGATTTTATTATCAGAATCATTCTTGTTTTGAATTTCTTTTATCTGCTCTCTTCCTCCCCTTGAATTACTCATTGAAATATAAGTTTGGATGTATATTATGCAGAAGATGGACTAAATTATCACGTTCAATGCTGAATACTCGTAGTCTTGAATAGTTGTTGAGATGTACATCTAATTTAAGGATGAAAACGGCAGCTTTACGGCCACATTGCGATACATCAGCCGAAACATCATTGTGTGATTCACATTGTGTAAGTGCACCGTACCAGCCTTGACTTAGGTCTGTAGTATCATCGAAACGTATTTCAAATATTCTTGTTGCACCGAGTTCTTCTAATCGCTTATCTACGTTTATTGCTACTTTGTTGTAATGCTCGTAGGTTTTATTGCCCAAACCAAATACCTTGCTCGGTAAAAAAATGATTTGCTAGCATGATACAATAATTTCGTGTAAATAATTTACGAAACATTTTTAAGCTAATAATTTAACGGCTAGCTATATAAGCAAGACTTTATTATAAATTATCACAATGAAGTAGTAAAATTATTTAACAATGCTACGAGTATTGTGGGGTTGAGTTTGGAAAAGACTGCAAAATAACAACGAAACTTCCGAAAACGGATAATTAACTCCACCGAATTTTGCGTTTGACGCAAAAGATTTCATTATGTTAGGGAGAGGTACAGATTATTCTATTTTTATTCAAAACACTCGCAATTCATTGTACTCTACTGTTCATAGGATTGTATAGTGGTGAGCATATTGTTTAGAGGATTGAATTTCATGAACCTGGTCCTTGAATTCCCCTCTTAATTGTATAACAGCCGATTATTTCGCCAGTCCCATATTTTCACGTCTTTTGTAATAGAATAAGCAACAAAATCACGTATCGGATGGAAGCATATCGAAGGAATGATGTTGCCAAATTCGATTTGATTTCCATAGAACTCTTGCACGTTGGCTTTTTTGAACATAATCTTCATATACGGTTACAATACCACCAACACTTTCTGTCCATGTTGTTCGGTCATTGGATTGAAGTTCCGAAATTTTCATCATACGTTTGATATCGACTATGCTGATGGTGCGATTTGTGTGGGAAATTGCAGCGTGGCCCCTATTATTACAGGATACCACATAACTAGAACAGATCTCAGGCGAGACATTTCCAATGTTCTTAATCCTGAACTCTGATATTAATTTACTTTCCGCTAAATTCTCAGCAGCTTTATTCCACTTCCGACGATAGGACCTCTTTGTAAATCCAATTTCACGTTCATACAACAAATGCAGGACTGTGTTTCGCGCCTCTTCAGACATACCTAGCATTTAGACGCTTTTCATCTTCTTCAAAAGAGAAAATTAAAAATTTGTCTTATTTTTCCTTAACGATGGAAAACAATTATTATTATGAGGCCGCATGTGCAACAAGTTCGGAAAAAGCATTTTCGAGACAATTTTTCAGTTCTGCATAAGTGACAATTAGGACCGATTACTACAATATTGCCAGAAATGTGCCGAAAAGTCATTGAAAATTACCTCAAAAGAATTGTGGCCTGTAAAAGGTCACGTGGAGGACATTTGATGTTGTGTTTCACGTATAATGGCAAAGTTCAATCTTTATGTTGAAATTTTGTTTCCATCTGAATATTTTATGTATTTTCTTTAGCTTTATTTTCCAAGCCTTAAACTGAATAACCCTTTTTTATATAAAAGACACCCATTTCTTTAAATTTAAAAAAGTTTTTTTTCAATCATAAATTTGCAATTTTAAAGTTTATGACATTCTGCCTACATTGAATTAAACATTTAAAAAGCACTCACGTGGAATAGAAGGATTTCAAACAATTATTTTGCTTGCTATAATGTAATGGTACCTCAAATTTCTCACAAATAGTTTACGAGGCGCCAGTACAATTGAGAAACTTTCATGAAATTCTTTTTTCTACCTAAATAAGCCAGTGATCTGATCCTGCCTGACTGGAAATAAAGAAACATGTTGTGCATGGCCCTTATGCTTAATTGCCTGGATTAAATTTTAAATGGGTTTTATATTCTTTAGGTTGAACTTCATGCCAATCTTACATACTCGTAAGGTCTAACTTACAACAGCCAAAACCCCACCAAAGACAATGGTTTGTCATTAAGATGTTTTGCTTTCTTTACTCTTCAGTCCAACAGCAAACAAATGTATCATGCTCACGTCTAACGCAAATGAGAGAACATTCTAACTTGCCATCTTTTGCTTTTTATCAACATCTTATCATGGAACAGGTAGCTAACAGGAATGACCCAATGTAAATTGAACACGGCTGTCGAGCTTCCGACTGGTCGAGACCCACAATTACATAATAAATCTCATTAAGAACACTGAAGCAGTGAGGTAAGATGTGTTAGCTCAGACTTTAGAGCTGAGACAGTTTGAGAGGATATAACCAGCCAAATACCAACTTTAGGCCTTCAATCTGTGTGTGTGAACTTATTTAGGCAGACATTGGCATCGGAAGCAAATAAGAACGCAGTAATAAAACTGCACTCTATTCTAAACTAACCAGCGATCTGGTTCAACGTTATCTTTATCACGAATTCGGGCAAGTATCTACCAATTGTGGATTTAACATGCGATGTATAGCATGTGGGGAGGAGCATACTTCTGAAAATTGCCCGTAAGAAAATATTTGGAAAAGCCGGAGACCACTCCGTTCTGCACTATGTGCAAGACACATGGTCATCCATCCAGTTTTTCTGCTAACCGGCACGAAAAATATTGTTGGATAGAGCAACCGAAGCTAAAACCAAATGATCAGATCTTATACTTACCGCTCACCAGCTATCAAAATAATTCACCAACCCCTACAACCCTACACCACTTTGCTCCTCTTACCAGCTGGACCTCATATTTGGAGGTCCTAAGAAACGGAACTCTTCACCGCAATTTGTTTTCACCGACTCTTAACCCCATTGAGCTCTTACAACAGATAACCATGAAGTGGTTGGGAGTCTCTTACAGTGATCTCCTATCCAAGATCAGGACTTCCTTTCCATCCTTTGATGCCTTTCCTGATCAAGAGAAGCTAATGGCTCTCCTTAGTTTTGATTTCAATCTTTATGGTTTTCCCAAATAGGGTAAAGGTTCTACATTGCTGATTTTGTCAAATCATTCCAACCCGACATCCTCCTTCTAAACGAGACAGTTCTTAACCCTCAACACAATGTCCGTATGGAGAACTATCATGTGCTTCGTAATGACAATGGCAGGGGTACTGCGATACTATTTTGGGATGATTTAGATATCCATCAAATCCCTTTTGAACAAAATAATTCCTCATCTACGCTAGCAACTCTTGACACAAAGTGACCCAGTGGAAACCCAACTAATATTCTTATTGGCTTCATATACTTCCCGTGCAATCTAGGTTCAATGATCCTATTTACGCTAAACTAAATCCCCTCTACAGCCTCATTCCACGACTCATTTATACTCAGAAGAGACCTTAATGCCATACTGGGGCAACTCCACAGGGAATAACAACGGGAGCTATCTTTTTGAATGGCTCCGTGCAGACGCCATCTTCTCAGCATCTATAGCAAATACTGGCGTCCCAACATTTTCCAGAGGGAATTCATTTTTAGATAACTTCATAGATCACACATAATAGCTCTTAATTGTCCACTTCACTACAGACCGTTTAATTCCATAGACCAGCCAAACTTCAGAAAATACCTCAAGATCTCCTTCCGAATCTCCCACCGAAAAATATCAATCTCTCGAACACAGATGTTGACTCTCATATATCGGCGCTAATATCTGACATCATAGAGTATGTAGATCAACATGCCTCCTTCCAGAAACCACGCAGCCCGCTGTATAGATGTCTAACCCAGGAAACTCTTCATTTAATTAGAACGCGGAGGCATATGCTTCAATGGCTGGACGGTATTTATCATCGAAGCTTTAACTGATTGAATGAGAAGTATTTGGAACTTAAAATGCAAATAACAAGCTTTTCCCGTGAAATACAAAAATGCATCAAATTCGAAGTCAAAAACTTCTATAAAAGCAGACTGATGTTTTTGTATTCATTTTCAGATGTGTTTACAACTATTTATCAACTCACAGGCTGTAAAAGTTCCAACTTTGATATTGAAAAAGACCCTATTTATCGACGGAATGAAGTCTTTACTGCACAGTCTGACAATTCGTTGCATATGAGGGATACTTCAAACAACTACGAGGGCGGTTCTAATATGATGGAGACAAACGCTGTGGATGGCGCACATTCATGTTTTGTAGGTCGTGGCTTGATTATGTGATAGCTGGGTCCCTTACGAACAGTGTGGCATAATTTTCATCGCTCGTGCTACGACCATGAGTGAACATCAAGTGCTGACCGCCATTGCTCAATGTATTGTCATTCGTTTTTCAGTGAGTGAATCTTTGACCTTCGAGGGCTTCTTTCAGCGGTCCAAACATGTGATCCACGCATAATGATAAATCCGGACTACAGGGGGGTGCTTCAGTACCTCTCACCTCAATTCCGATGTTGTATCGGGCGTGAGATGCGCGGTATGAAAGCGCACGTTATCTTGGAGAAGAATAACACTTCGTGCTGGAATGCTCCTCCGTTTTGAGCGTTATTTTGCGATATTGGAGGTGTTCATGGATGATAGACTCTACACTACCAATACTGATGCCGAGTTCAGCCGGAATATCTCGATCATTCATCCTACGGTCTGTAGTAATTGAGCAGTCACCTAAGCAAACTGCTCGAAACCAACATATTGCTGATCCAAACTTCAATTGAAAATTCAAAATAATATTCATTATTCAAATGTGCAATTGAAATCTGGACACGCCAACTCCCTTTCCAACGGAGCTAATCCATAATTGCATTTTCGCAATGTAATGGAAAGTGGGTGGAAGGCTCGCCGACTGGTCGTGAGTGGGCCCGCAACGCGACGACCAGAAACAACAGGAAGTCGAAAAGAAACCTCCATGTAGAGACGACGAGTCGTGCGTGCAATACGTGCGCGGATTTTTTATTGGGAATCGAAAAACACTTATTACGAAATTCACCATGAGTCATCGCGATAAATTGAGTGTTCTTGTCGGTGGCAAATAACAATCGAGCTACAATGAAATGCTGCATGGATGAATGTTTGCTGGAGTGAACATTTAGGATGTAGCTTTGTATGAAATCGAGTGATCGTGGTAGAGAGAAGTGACTCACCGCGAAGGAAGAATTTATGTCCAAAACGAAAATGGAAATTTTCTTTTGTTAGAATTGAAGCAAAAAACTGATTATTGTAGAGTGTATTTCTTTCGTAGCATTGGTTCGTACAATAAATATTACTAGAAAGCATGGTGGAGTGTGAAAAAGAATAAAACACCCTCGTGGTCGCCTGAATCTTGTCGATTATTTCAATTCTCGATTATTGCGTGTTATATTAACTTGTCCCAGCAAATAAGGGCTGGATTATACTATTTACCCAGGAAAAATTGTGCTAGTCGTTCCTTGCATTTAGTCGGATCCACGCTCAAGCATTGCCCACTCTTGTCATCGCAACACGGCACGCATTCAGAATGCGCATTTTCTCAGCGGTTTTCTTCAATGTGAAAAGTGCAAAGCTGTTCATGTGACAGCGACAACGCGAGCGGGGGTGGTTCGATAATGATTGATGCCAACCTCACGAGTTATGTGAGCCAAGCAGGCGATTTGTTACAATTGCTCCTGAATGATCAACGTAAAGCAAACAAATTTACAAAAATAAGGATATGGTGTTTGTATAATTGCAGCGTGAAAGTGCCGATTCCCCATTTGATATGTTTAATTACGAGTGCAAAACACTAAAGCCAATCAATGCGTAGACATCACGAAATAACATCGGTTTTATTGCAATGGAGTAATCGGTCACTGTTTTAGTTTGCTGTGATCTGAGTTAATATACATATTTTTTAGTTGGAATGCATTGAGTTAATGTTTTTCCTAAAGGGAATCGTTGAATTATATCATGCACAAAAGACTGAACTATCACTTGATGGCAGGAGTGTTTTTGGTCGGATGTGAACACGTCGTGTAATTTACTGTGAATCAAATGTAATGAGCAGCTGCCAAGTGTGAAACTTGTTTGAAGAGCGCACTTGCCGAGTACGAGATGCAAACAGTTTGCGAAAACGCGACTTAAAAGGTCGTTTCGTTGAGTTGAACGAGGACGAGACAACTTTGACGGGGACCCTGGTTGGAGTTCGAATTTGAATTTTCACTGAATTGGATAGCACACATGTCTGCGGCTATGCGCGCGCTCCTGCTGAGAGTTTCGGTAGATTGAAGATAATTCTTGTTACCCTGGGAATTGGGGAAAACAAATTTTCGGATTTACTAATTTGGCCTGAAATAATATAATGTACCGCTATTATCGATGTTTATAATTTGAAGTATAAATATTTCACTTAAATACTTTTCAGAATAATCAAAAAAATATAATCACTGTAAAGCTAGAATAATTCAGGCAAAGGAATTATAGAAAGTTAATTGGGTGCACGATGAAAGTTTCGGATAATTATATATTTGGATTTAAAAGTGGATTGTAAAGGTTACGAGGTGATACCCTTCATAATCTTTCTTCAATGCTTTCCTAAGGATAACATCATTGCATGACTACTAATCACGTAATAATATCAAAAAGTGACAGTTTATTATAATCTTGTCGAATGTTTCCACGTGTTTTATTGTCATTAAAACAAAATTTTGTTTGTGTCTGCATGATCTTGGGATCTTAATAGGGGTACCGGTTAATTCGTCTGTTTTTTTTCGAAAATTGAAGCTTTATTGTGCAAAAATGGCTACAAATTTAATATTCAAAGTATTGTCCATCGCTAGCTATAAATTTTCCCCATTTTTCTGGAATTCACGAATCCCCTCTCTGAAAAATTCAGCCGGCTTCTCCGCTATCCATGAATCGATCCAATTTTTGACTTCTTCATAATTGAAGAAGCGCTGGTCAGCCAGGCCATGTTGCATCGATCGGAAGAGATAGTAATCGGATGGAGCAAGGCCTAGACTATACAGTGGGTGGGGTAGGACATCCCATTCGAGCGTTTCAAGGTAGGTTTTGACGACCTGTGCAACATGTGGACGAGCAGTGTCATGTTGCAAAATTACCTTGCCGTACCTTTGTTCATATTCCGGCCGTTTTTCTGTGCATTGCTCGGCTCAAACACCTCAATTGTGTTCCCCTGTGATTGTTTCATTCAGTTGCAATAGCTCATAATAGATCACACCCAAATGGTCCCAGGCCATGAATATTCTGAACGGCCGTCGATGATGATGCATGGCTGGGGTATCCATACGTTGCCCGACGTTTTGGAGTATCGTAATGGACCCATTTTTCATCGCCGGTGACCATTTGATGCAAAACACCTTTTCTGTTGTAGTTGTTCACACGCGAAAAATCAGTGTTCGACGTCTGTTGACTTCAATCCATACGGCACCCTATGGCCTACCTTCTGGATGATTCCCATTGCTTTTAGACGATAGGAAATGGTTTATTGAACGATGCCAAATGATTTTGCAAGTTTTTCTTGCGTTTGGGATGGATCTTGGTCGAGCAATGTCTCCGATTTGTGATCTTCAAATTGGCTGTTCGGCCGTTCATCGTCCTTCAAGTCAAAATTGCCAAGTTTAAACCATGCAAACCACTTCTGGCACGTACGCTAAGCTAAAGCATGCACACCATACACTTCCACCAAAATACGATGACTTTCGGCAGCCTTTTTCTTCATATTGAAGTAATGAAGAAATACTCCCCGCGAAAACACTTTGTTCGGCACAAAATTCGACATTTTCAGAGTAAAAAAAAGTATTGTTGCTTACGCGTCAGCTAAATAACACCTGCTGATTCTGAAACTATATGACAGTAGCTTTCCAACACCTATTTGGGAAGGTGAATCACTGGAATAAAAATCAAGTTACACCATCTGTTAGAAAACCGCACGAGCTAACCGGTACCCCTATTATACCATGCATCGTGTGCAATTTAATTCACCCAATTTTTCCGAATAAGACCTTGGAATGTATGCGTATATTTTCTCTCTCGTGAAAATTTTACTATTAAGAGTAGACCAATTCTGATGTAATTTTACAGAAATAAATTTTTTAAAATATAATAAATTCTTAAAATTGTATCTTCGGTCTTTCCCTTTCTCATAACCTGACCAGGTATAAGACCCGCAACGATGCCAGGCTCCTCCACTGAAATGGGCTAGCCATCGGGCGCGCTCTTCCTTTTTTTTTTATAGAGCTTGCCGGGTTGAGTGGCCTTCCGCTTACGTCTCCTTTTACGGTATAGAGTACTTTATGTGCTTCCATCGCATAATGCTATAACATAAATTGGCCACGTTTGTATTTCTCATTTGATCGAAAAAATAATGCAAATTATGTTTGTATGAGTTTTTCACCCAAATAGGAAATACATGACTACGTCAACGTTTGGATCTTGATCCAGTTGGGAGGGTGCGAGGAGGCACGGCTTCCACCTGGATGTCCCACTCTTATTTATGGGCCATAAGCATCGTCAGTAACAACAAAGTCTCCTGGCCGGTTACCTCCTTTCTCGACTCCGGTCGATAATAAAAGAATCTTTTCCAAATTTGTGGATACGAAAAAAGTTTTTGTAGTGGTTCTTGTGCTAGGGGGAAAGAACTCGCCCCACAACACTGCAACGCATTCAGCCGTCCCCAAACAAGGCCGGTCTCGGTAGGTCTCACCATCCTCTTCCGCTGAGGCAGCCGATCATCGCTGCAGTTCTTCACGGACATGTATCTACCTATTTCACTATAGGTCCTCTAAAATGAATTGTTATACGTGGCAAATGTTGTCTGGTGTGATGCTGGTTCACGGTCGATGATCATTCGGCTCATGCTCTTGAATGATTTGGCCAATTTAAACATAGCAGCCCTGCTCAAATACTGACTACCGAACTGATTTCGCACATGCAGAAAAATGTCATCGTTTTTAACGCCTTCCCACACTACAAAATAAATGACAATACGTTGCGCAATGGCGGTTGGCACGTGACGTTCATTCATGGCCATACCACGTGCACCACTATGCAACACTGTTTGTTAGGGATCCGGCTATCACATACTCAAGCCATGACCTTCAAAACACACATGCACGCCATCTACTGTGTTTGTCTCCATCATATTTGAACCAACAGCGTATATCGTCACCGTGAGTCGTTCAACACGTCTTTGAATAAAACGCTAAAACAGAGGTGCAGAAAGACCATTTCCTCCTACTTAACGATGTTATATAATAATTGTATTAATACACTCAGTAAACTAATCATAGTGCCAAAACTAGGCTGCGAAGATAAAATTAATAATTTTCGGCCACTTTCCCTTTCGCCTAATATGGGAAACCCTTTGAAAAGATTATTCTGCAAAACTTTAACAATTTCACTAACCCCTTGATATCTGCTTTCCAGCTTGGATTTGCACGCAAACGATCTACGGAGCAAGCAATAATGTTATTGCCCAATAGAGTCACCCGCAATCTACGGCGGAAAGAACGCATTGTGGCCTGTGCTCTAGACCCAAAAAAGAGTTCGACTCAGTTTAGATCAACGGTCTCAAGTATAAATTGAAAATGTCATCCTGTTCGGTCGCAATCCTAATAATTCTATAAAGCTTTCTTTTGGATAGGACATCCCAAATTAAAGTAAGGAATCTGATTGCAAATTCTATCCTTATCCACATTGTCTTGCCCTTTTCAACTTTTTCCTTCATGATATCTCACGCCTGAATTGCTCGACTATCGATAAAGCCACGCATATGGCGATATCCTCCTCACTGTTACCCACAGCCTTCAGCCTTCTGTCAACAACATTGTTCAATATCTAAAGGATTTGGGGCTTGAAATGAATGCCAGCAAATCGAAGCTGATCTGCTTTAGAAATGCCATTGGGAGAGGGCAACGCCTTGCTGTGTCTCAAAGTAGGAATGTGCAAGCACATATTGCTGGTTAAAATCATTCCTCTCAAGTAAAATATCATATACCTTGGAATCCATTTTAACAATCAACTTAAGGTGAATAGAGATGCCACGAAAACCCTCAATAAAGCAAAAGTAGCGTCCGCAATTATTTCACCCTATTTTTCTCGAAATCAGTCGGCCCAAAAGTTGAGGTCTTAATGTATAAAGCCCTTATTAGGCCGATCATTACTTACGCGTTTCCAGCATGGCTCGTCCCCACTGCTGCCGAAGAAATCCAAATTTTGAAAAAAAGATCCCTAGGAAATGCCTGTCCAAATACAGATGGCCTAATAAGAGGTGCTACAGGGACTTTCCACTACATGTTAGCAACGACTTAAAAGCACCTAGAGAGGTGGCGGTAGTACCCATTTCGATGTATTCACGCAAGTAAACCCTACTAACTTTGTGGCTTTAGAGTCCTTGAACAATGCCACCACGATCCTAATAACTCCGTAACTACCAATAAACCGGCGTTTTATGTTTCATGCGAACCAATTACATACCGTGGTTAGTTTATAAGTGTCATAAAATAAAAATGTACTTAAGAATAAATATAAGTATAAGATTGAGTGCTGCACTATAGATAGATTCGATATAGTTAAAGTTTTAACATATTTATTTGTCCAACTGTTTAAGTCGTAAGCCGTAAGAGCAAATGACAAAATCTATAGATCCACAAACACTAATATAATATAAGTATACATATGTTTATTTCTAAGTTTATTTGATAGTTACTAAACATACTCTGTAATGTCAAGTCATAGAAAGTCTCAATAAGTTTACTTACTTACTTATTGTTCGCGCAGAAAGGGGTTTTGAGTATAAAAAAACTCTTTCATGTAAAGTTTTTCAATGAAAAACAGTGGGAATTTGAATTTCGAGAGTGACAAACGATAGAACGGTAATAGCTGAACAATTAGACAATGTTCAATTGAACAGACTTTAATCCTAGACACGTAACCTTCATCGATTTGACGAATACGCGACTTAAGAATCGCTCTCTCTTCCTAGCGCTTGCAGCGATCATTGCAACGTTTCTGGCCAAATCAGTGCTTGTTGAGCTCTTTTGTCAAGCATTTGAGTTGTGCAGGTCAGTATGATATTTTTTGGGATATTACAATTCTGCTCGTCATTTCGACGAATCGTTAGGATTTACATATATTCTCTTACAACTTACGGTTTTTCTTGCTTGCAGTTTTTATCATGTCTTCAAGGCGAACATTGATTCTTGGAGAAATCGCGCGTTTGTTATTGGACGAGGAAGATGTCAGTGCATCAGCTGGTGATAGTGAAACTGAAGATCACATTGAGATTGATCATTGTGAAAATGATCTACAGTCAGAAGAGTCATCCGATGATGAAGACGTTCAAGAACGTGTTTCAAGTGCTTTAGTGGATAATATGGTGGAACCACAAATGCCTTCTTTTCTGCATGGAATTACCTCAGGTAATGATCCCAGTATTTTGACATTCTCACGCAGCACAGTCCGCAGTCGTCCTCATCATATTTGGGCTACAAATAAAGGTCGAACATCAAACAGAACAGCAGTAATAAACATTGTGCGTGTTACCAAGTGACCAACCCGCGCAGTAAAGGGTATTGTCGACCCACTTCTGTTATTTGAGCAGCTCATAACTGATCTACTAATAGAAGAGATTGTCAAATGGACAAACGTTTAAGTTGCAATAAAAAGAGAAAAATATACCCAAAATACATCGCTCCAAACTGGCACTTGCAAAGAAAAGATCAGAGCTCTTTTGCGTATTCTCGTGTTATCCCTGAAAGACAATCATCTGACCCATTAGGAATTGTTCATCACAGAGTACTGTGGCACAAGTTATGCGCCGTGCATGAGCAAAGAAAGGTGTGAGTTTCTTCTGTGATGTCTACGTTTTGATGATAAACCAATCCGCTTGGAAAAACAGAAAAACAACCCTTTAACACCTGTAAGAAATATATGGAAAAAGCTTAAATAGTAAGATAGTGTCACCAAGACATTCCTGGAACAAACGTCACTATTGATGAGCAGCTATAAGCATTCCGAGGGAGGTGCAAATTCAAGATGTATATCCCAAATAAGCCTGCTAAGTATGGGATTAAGCTTGAATTATGTGTGATAGTGGCACAAAGTATATGGTCGACTGTATGCCATACCTCGGAAAAGGAACAATTACATGTGTTATCCCTTTAGCAGAGGACTTGTAGAAGAACTTGCAGAGTATACATGGTACGAACCGAAATATTACAACCGATAAGTGGTTTACGTCTGTGCCACTAGCTAAACAATTGCTTCAGTAGCCTTACAACACGACGATTGTAGAGGCATTACGATTCAATAGAAGGGAAATTCTAGAGGAAATGAAAAATAAGAAAAGATACTTACGAAAAATCAGCAAAGCAATGTAAATATATCAGGAAAAGTTACCACATTTATGTTTGTGTATGATGGACCCATTACACTTCTTCCATACAAACCTAAACCATCAAAAATAGTGCATATGCGTTCATCTTGTGATGAAGAAGGCTCAGTTACTGCTGAAACAAAAAAACCGCATGTGATTGAATTCTACAATAGCACAAAAGTTGGCGTAGACACCTTCGATCAAATGTGTTCATTGATGTCCTGCAGTAGAAAAACTAATAGATGGCCAATGTGTGTTTTCTATGGCATGATGAAGATAGCATGTATCAACAGCTACGTAATTTACTGCCACTATGCATCCGGCGTGATTTCATGAAGAAGATGCATTTACAGTATGTAGAACCCTGGTTGAAACTTTGATTGGAAATTCGAACAATCCGGAGGCACATTAAGCAAAAAATAAAGGATATCTTCTTCTTCTCCTTCTTGGTAGCCCTACAGCCATTTTCGGGCCGAAGGCCCGAAAATGGCTGTAGGGCTGTAGAGATAGTTAGAGCATCTCGTTATCATGATCTAATGTATCGGCACTCCACAAGGTGATATACTCATTATCACGCTTTGGCCGTGTGTCCGTCCAACCAACTGCGATACGTTCTGATTTTTAAACCAGCACGTATCATAACTGAACATGCTTATAGGCCGTACGAAGAACAACTCGAACTAAATCTCGTTGACACCAACGTAACTGGAACCAGAGACCTTCAGCTTACGGGCTTAATAAAAGAAAAATCTGCGGTCTATGTTCCTATAAAAAGAGGCGAATGACAAAGTAATTTTGCGTTGACTGTAACACTGCGATTTGCGGTGAACATAAAGTTGATTTTTGCACCACATGTACTTCAAAATATTAGTCTTTTGTATTTTCTCAATTTAGTTATAGTATTATGATGAAGATATGCCAAAAAATAAAACGCCGTTTTTTTTGTTCTTTTAATTTTCAGTTTTATAAATATATTGTTATTTTGATCTCATAAGGAGCAGGAGATTTCAATCAGTGGTTTATAATAAATAAAAAAAATTGAATTAAATAGAAACTTATTGAAAGAATATTAGCTAGTCTTTATAAATACGCAACAAACATTACCAAGAATACATTCTTACTTAAAAATCAAACAAATTAATAAATGCTCATCGAATTGACGAGTAGTTAGGGTTAATGGTGGGCAAGCAAGCGTTAGGTGTCTAAGATTGATATAGTGCTGGAAAATTTCAAGTTTTGTAAAGTCTTCTAAAATATAAAATAAACTCCGTGTAAATTATTAACTCAACACTTTCATAATTTGTATGTTATATAAGACGCTATGAAATAAAAATATTTTGATATATCAGATAAACGTTGTGCTTCTAGCTTTTAATATAAAAAAAAAACTTTTTTCCACCATTTATACATTTTTATTTCCTCCCATACACTACCTGAAATACTCAAGTTTCCTCCGTGAACTCTCAGTGAGGAAGCTTGAGTCATTCAAGTGAGATCTCACTGAGGAAGCTTGAGTGTTTCAAATGAAATACGTGTGTATCAGATAAAATAACGCATTAACGATGGGGAAAAATATTTTATTTGACAAGTATAACTAAAAATTTCATAATTTAATAGCAGTGAGTAAATAATTTTCAGTTTTTCTACGAATGAATTGAAACGGATATCGTGGTGCAATTTGATAAATGTACATGGAATCGATTCGGAAAGACCTTTCATATGCTCCGAGCATTTCGCAGGTTCTAATTTAACCCATATCATCCCAAGCACTTTTAACTTTATCTGATTTGTGCCAAACTCTCAGAAATGCACATTAATGGCCTAAGAAACGAAAAACTATTGACAGAAAAAAAAATCCTGCTTTGCTTTTGTTATGAGAGTACCGTTCCAAAAATGGAACATTAGGACAATATTCCACTGTATTTTCTTCTTTATAAAATTGAAGAAGTAACTGAAATAAAAGAGCGAGTTACATAAAATCTAAATTTATTTTGTTTATTGTTACAAAGCTTCTTATAAACTTATATTTTATGAGTATCATAGGTAAAACGGGTATCATTTATTGTGAAAATCGATTGAACATTTATTATGAAGAGCTACGTTGCAACTGCTACACTTCAAAGTTGTGTTTTTGTGGCATAAGCCGCAACGAGTTTGTTTATTTTGGTTGATGATACTGTGCTGTCTCTTCTTGTCTAATCTTATACTGTCTGCCACCCGTTCTATTACAGCAAGCGATGACCTAGGCAGCGGCATTTTTGAGATCGATGAAGTTGAGGCTGTATCTCTTGTTTGCATAAATGTAGTCACAATATTCCTAGTGAATGATAACAAATCATAAGTACTACTACTGTTTTGACAATGATGATGATTTGTATAGCTGGAAGGCATTATTGACACAAACATTTATAGGAAACATCAGCAGCTGCCAATACTATCTCTTACAGCGAATCGAAATTCGATAGCATCCTATATTCTGATCTAATCGGTCTACGCCACCCATGTATCGATTATAGTTGATAATACACCTGGGCTGATCTATTTCTTTTTTCTGTTTATCACAGAAACGCATCACTTTCCCAACGGGATGTGTACCAGATTAAGTTGACGCAACAGTGACGATGTTATTGTCATTATATCGAACCAAAGTAATTCCAGAAGAAGCATCAGTACACTGAAAGTATGATCCTCTTTTGGTTTTTTTCATTTCTTTTGGATCTTTCAAAGGAGCCTTTTCGACTCTGTTTGCTCTTATTGTTCCAGTGGCATCGTGCCCTAATTTCCGTATCTCTTCGAGAAGAGACAACGAAGTGAAGAAATTATCCATATAAAAGTTATAACTACCCGGGGGTAGTTTGGATATGAGATCTAATACCACAGAGCAACCAACGCCAAGCTCAGGACGAGTATTTCCAGTATCTGCTCCTTGGTAAAGCTCCTCATATATCAAATATCCAGGTCGTGTACAAATCGACCAGTTTTTATTTCCAAATCGAATCGGTTTCCCATGAATATGCTGCTTTGTGCTGTGTTTTCCAAAATACGGGATCATTGACTCATCAATACTCAAATTTCTGTCACAGGGAAAATATTTTAGCCACCTTTTATTCAAAAGATCCCAAAGGGGACGAGCCTTAGCGAATTTGTCATTTGGAGGCAAATGATAGTAATTGGCTGCATGAAGGAATCGCAACAACTTTTCAAACCGGTTTCTTGACATAACTGATGCTACTGCCTGAAAATTGCAGTCAACGCTTTGCTCCCAATACATGCGATATCTAGCTACATTATTATAACCAGTAAGCAGTAGAATACCAATAAATTGCTTGATTTCTGCAGTGGTTACCCTGAAACTGTGATGCCCCTTCTGAATTGCATTTTTTTCCGTTTCTGAACGAAGAAGTTCGAAAACTTCATCATCGAAAAAAAGCTCAAAGAAATCAATTGGATGCTCTATATCGTCTAAGAATGAAGGTGGTGCAGATTCTTTCTCCGGTTTTTCGACAATGTCAACAGATTTCCATCTCCTTGGTACCTCCGATTTTTTTATTTTAGAGGGTGGAAGATTAACTTTAACTTCGTTGCTAGTGGATTCAGGTGTAGGAGTATCCATGTTATGCTCTGCTACCTCAATATTTGTTTCAGCGTTGATTGTAGCCCTTACTGCCGCCTCCGCTAACAACTGAGTTCGAGACAAGTGATTTATGTCATGTGATTCTTCATCACCACTATCTCCGTCACTTAACTCGTTGTTTTCGGGAGGCGTAATATAAATATTTGCCCCTAAAACATTATCATCTTCTTCCAAATATGCAAGGATTTCATCAACAGTCAATCTAAAATAAAATAAATAAAACGCGACCATTATAAAACCTAAATACGGTTCCGTCTCAAACAAAATATTACAAAGATATATATTCCTACTGTTCCAATAATGGAACGGTATAAGAAAAACGCAATACTTATATCAAAACCGTAGTTTTTCAATTAATTTTTATAACTTGCTAATTACCTATAGCATTGTTGATAAAATCATGCATAAATATTATATACTTTTGAAGAAAAAAGGAATTATACTTACGTTTTACTGCGAGACATGTTGTCCTCACTACTTAGTAAAATAAATCCCCACTCACTAATGGGGATTCCCCTGATTATGATAAAAATTTCAATGTAATTGATAGCTTGGGACTTTAGTGTAGCCAGAATGCAAAAATAATGACCCGATTCGTCGATCGAAAAATTATAAAATTCAAAAATAAACCGTTCCAAGAATGGAACAGTAGGATGAGATGGGTTAATAAGACTTACAATCCGGACAGTACTAAGAGATGGCACAATTCCCTTTGTTATAGAGAGTGATAGACAATTGGCAAAATGTTTGCACAATGAATCAGTTGTAGAGCATTGACGTATTTTTTTAAAAGTAAAAAGTCAATCAACTTTGTTAATAATAGTAGAATTTGTTATTAAAATATTTTTGTTTATTCGTGGTAACTTTTTTCCAGTAGTGATATTGTAGTTGTGAAAATTGCACGCAGAGCTCAGCTCACAACGTTCGTTTGTTCAAGTGAAAAGTACGGAATATCCAAGAGTGGATTGGAGGATTGGTTGTGGTTGGGATAAGTGCTAAAGGTGTCAATTGGTCCTTTACTTCCCTTATGTTGATCGATTGGCCGTGAGGAAAAACGTAGTGACTTGAATTTAGAAACGTAAGATTTGGACCTTTGTTCACAATATCTCTGGTGATCAGGATGATTTCATGGAAAGTGAAGACTCTGGTGCAAATCAAGCTCATCTTTAGGCTTGGGGGATCAATTTTCGCATAGACGAGTAGCGCCCACGCCCTTCTCCGGCGGAGCTGCTCCGGAACCAGGACATCCCACTGGAGTTGGTTTTAAAAATATATTCCTAATATTCCACCCAAGATATTTTATTTCTATAATAACAGCTGTATTGAGGACTGATTCAAAAGTCGGGTAATAATTACTTGAATGAGCGTGATACTGATCATATCACCCCGAATACCGTTATGGTCATGAAATTAGAGCCCCGACCAAATTTCAACGCTATGAATAAATTAACAAAATAATTCACCTCAACGCTAAGATTTAAATTGGACTGGTGCGCGATTATTATTATCACGCTCTTGCTTTATTATATGAGCATACGCATTTGACTCCTTTGAGTCATCTTTAGAGTCTAAAGGATGTACAAATTGAATAAGGTAAGTGCTAAGCTCGGTCACATAGAGGGATATTAAGTTTTTATTTTTTGAAGTTCGACGTCCTTTTGTTCTGTTCCAACTCCTTTCCGTTTTCGTGGGAGCATGTGGTCTAGTACTGCAAAAATTACGTTGGAATCTGTAATAAGTAGTTCATTAAAAATATTACCCCCTATTTTTCTATGTTTATATATTTCAAGCCTTTCTAGGATGTCAAGTCTCGGTCTTTTGCAATTTCATAGAGTTTGTAATAGCGTAAGGCTTATATACGTGGTTGGTTACTGGCAAGTGCTCTTCATATCTTGTCGCTAGTTTTTGTGTTATCTTTCCTATGTATACCAGGATGGATCGTAGTAGTAAAGACGTCTTTTAAATCGCTCCTGTCAAAAGTTTTCAAAAATCAAATTAATTTTTTAAAAACGTTAGTCCGAAGTTAATTTTTATAGGAAAAAATCTGATATTGTCGAAGTAATCGACTCAGGAAATATCTATCAAATATTTTCACTTCGATTGGTAACGAAAAACAAATTACCAAAGAAAGCTTCGCCGCTGGTATGGAGGAGCCCGACGGCTTCCCACCGTTGGGGCAACCTGGGGAAACAACGAATACGGAACTGGCGATAATCATCAAAAGAGAACAAAACGAAGAAAACTCCGCAGATGGAGGGTGCAAGCTGCAAATAATAGCGGACAATCAACAAATGGCCAAATTGCAAAAAGAAAATGATGAACTAAGGCAAGAGATACAGTCCCTCAAGGATCTCTTCAAGAAAAGGATGAGGCCTCAAAAGACGCAGCCGCAAAATCAATGGCAACAGGTAACAAAGCCAAAGAAAAATACAAAGCAAGCAATTCCAGAAGAAGTTCTAAGTGCTGGGGGCACCAACGAGAGCCAAAACTATTTTGCAGCGCTAGATGGATTAACCGAAGATATGGAAATTGAAGAAAACATCGGAAGTAATTTTAATCGAGATAATGACTTCAATTTTATTCAATATTTAAAGAACAAAAATAAGGAGAAAAAACCAGCCCGAAGTTCTGCTGGTAAGTCTGAAAAAGCTTCCAACAAGACAGAAAAAGTTCCGCCAATCAACGTGTTGGCAGCCAAAAATAAACTGGCTAGTTTCGAAATCAAAAGAGTTAATGCCGAAAAATTAACTATAAAGACGGAATCACTGGTTGATTTCAAGTCAGCCAAAGATGCGCTGATTTCTGGGGAGGTTCCACACTTCACCTACACCCCAAAAAGTGAAAAGAATCAGACCTTCTTGTTGAAGGGTTTGGACAGTGGAGAGGATACGGTCGATCTTCTTCAGGTGCTCAAGGAAGCTGCACCAGATATTGATTTTGTTTCAGTCAAAGCCTTTGCTACAAGAAGGTCGACCATAGAAAGGAAAAATTTACCACTTTACCTGGTACAAATTGCAAATAAGAGCAGTCCAAGTGCCCTTCAACAAATAAGGTACTTGAATTTCAGAGTGGTGAGGTGGGAACGCCTCCAGAAAAGAGAAGTCAGCCAGTGTTACCAGTGTCAAAGATTTGGACATTCGGCTGCCAATTGTGCCATGCACTATCGTTGCGTTAAATTCAAAGACGTTCATGCTCTCGGTGAGTGCAAATTGGCTCAGACAGAGCCTAAAGAAAAATTATACTGCGCTAACTGCGATGTTTTTGGTCACCCAGCATCATATCAAAGATGATCCCGATATCAAGATGCAAAAGTTAAATTTGCTCCAAAGCAAACACAAGTACACCGTAATATCATACCTTCCAACTTCGTCAAGCCCGGAGTATCATTTGCACTCGCCGCTAGGGGACCAGCAGAAAATGCTGGAAATAATCTAAATAATGTAAGTGGTAATAATGAGCTGCTTCTCAAAATTTATCAGCAACTTAATTCTTTACCGGAGAGAATCGATAAACAAGATTCAAAAATTAACTTTGCTTTTCAGCGTTTAGTGCTTTCAAATGCCTAAAAGTAACTTCTCATCCAGTCATATTCCCATGGATAGGCTTCGCCTCATATCGATCAACGTCAACTCTATTGTTGCTATGCATCGACGTGGTTATCTCCTTGAATTTATTGTTAAGCAAAAGCCTGACATCATACTTCTCACTGAAACCCACCTCAATTAATGGCACTCCATGATATTCAAGGACTTCGTAAGAAACGGTAGGGTAGTAGGTGATGGGGGGACTCTATTGTTTCCAAAATATTAAAAAAGTCAAATTCAAAAGCTTTGAATCTCTTGACGTGTCCATTACCAAAATCTCACTGCCAGGTGGGGATAACCTCTTCGTTATCTCTGCCTATGCAACTGGTGGAACTGTTCTCAAGCTCAAGGAGGAGCTCAATTCCTTGTTTGAAATACTCGAATTGAACAGGCTGCATGGTCATTATATTCTTGCTGGTGACCTGAACGCCAAGTATACATTATGCCTGAACGCCGCCAATAATCCAAGAGGTGTATTCCTGAAATCGGTTATAACAGAGAACCAAATTTAAAATAGGTGCAATCTATATGGGTCGGAGTTCCCATCATAACCTAGGACAAATTCATATTTGGACCTCTGCATTGCTGACGCAAGACTTGAATTCAGCTTTAATAGTCCTCAACGGAAACTGTAGGTGCTTCCTTATGATAGCGACCATAACGCAATCGTAATGGAAATCAATCATCAAAGGGATGATTTCTACCTCATTCCAGTTCAACATGAAAACCATCGGTTGAATTTCAAAAAAACAGACTGGGGAAAATTTCAAAAGAAGTTTAATCGAGAGTACCAGAAGCAATGTCCTCCTTCTGATGATGGCAACGCTTGCTCAATGGTTCCCAATAACAGAAATCTAACTGACGATGAAATAGACTCTATTTGTCGAAGTTAGAGAAGCTGACGTTGGAAACGATTGAGAAAGTAGTTCCTAAGATTAAACATCGAAACAATATGGAAGGATATGAAACACCAACCATGCAAGGTTTCAAAGATTGAAAAGCCTTCTACTCACATGCGGCAACAATATTTATTGGTGATTTTTTGACTACAACCATTCCTCGTTGGCTTTGTTAAAATTACACATGAGAATGTCCGGAACTTAATCCGTTCATATTTCAGTAGTGAGCTCAGCAATCAATGGGTGGAAAAACCGAAGGGTATTAGCCCACAGGACCCAGATGGCGTTTTCGCAAAAGTGAATAGCATATTCCGCAAGAAGTCTCGAGTGAAGGTATCGAATCTTGAAGTCGCTAGTGATGAGATAAATCTTCACGATAGGGCTGGTATCGAAATTGATAGTACGACTCTGGATAGAAATGGGAACAGGATTATATGTGATGGATTGCAGAAATTTGCCCTGATTGGAACACATTTTGAATTGGTTCATCTGCCAAACCCAGAGAAGGAATGAAATATTTTCAGAGTTTGTTGAAGCAAAAGTTTCCGACTTCAAATTAAGCCTGAACGGCAATCAATTCTTCATTTCGATGAAACATTGACATCTGACCTCATACCGAGCTTGAATCTTATTGAATATTTTGTCAGCTGTGAAGACTTGCGTTCCATATTTCGCAGAATAGACAACAAGAAATCATGTGGTACTAATGGTATTCCAAATATAGTTCTCCGACATTTGCCTGAGGTTGCTATTAGGAATTTTTGCATGTTGTTCAACAACATGTTGAACAATTCATATTTCCCAAATTAGTGGAAAAAGGCTAAGGTATTTCCGATCTTGAAGAAAGGAAAAGAATCTTCATGCCCTAAAAGCTATCGCCCAATTAGCTTGCTGCCTAACATTAGCAAGGTGTTTGAAGTGATAGTCAACAGAGCATTAAACGCCCACATTGAGAAATATGAGTTAATGCCGAATTGCCAATTTGGTTTTCGTGCCAGGCATTCGACCATACATGCAATAGTGAAAGTAACTTCAGACATCTGTTGGAAACTAAGCAATTAAGAATGTGTTAGAGCATGTTTCATTGATATGTAGAAAGCCTTCGATACGGTGTGGTTAGATGGACTAGTTTTCAAACTTCTTCAGGACAGGTTCCGCAGACACCTTGTCGCCATGATGTGCAATATGTTATACGGGAAATCATTTGTTGTAACTGATGGAAATCTGACAACAATGCGCGAATTCAAGGTCTTGAATGGTCTACAGCAGGGAACAGTTACTGCGCCTCCACTCTTCTCAGTATTCATTCGCAAGCTATTAAACGGCTTTGATTTTAACGTCTCGCCAACGCGATCATTGGTAGCGTTTGCTGATGATCTGATCATCTATACGGCAGACCGAAAAGCTACAATAGTTCAGAGCAATCTCCAAAAAATGTTCAATGATGTGCAGCTCTACACCGACAATTGGCGAATGAAAATCAATACGCAGAAAAGTGAAACAATCTTGTTTCGGACAACGCTGCAGGGGGCCAATCAAAACCTGAAACGTAATTGGAAGGATTTCCACATTATGGTTGTTGAGGGTAGTTCAGAACGGGTTGCACATAAATCCTGTGTTCGATACCTCGGTGTTCATCTCGATCAGTATCTGTACTATACTGAACATGTCAAAATCATGCTCAGTAAAGCACAAAAAGTAGTCATGGCTCTTTGACGACTCTTTCATTCCAGATAAATTGATCAAAAAGTCAAAGTTGTTTGTTGCAAGACACTGGTTAGACCAGAGTGCTAATACAATGGAAAGATTAAAAGTTTTCGAAAGGAAATGCCTTCGTGCATGTACTGGTTTGTACAGAAAGCCTGAGACGGATTGAAAGCACTATAAATCGAATAGAAAACTTATCAAACCGCTCAAGTGACAAGAGTCGATATCTTCATATTGAAACTTCTTCGGAATCATATCGCAAGATCTGTAACTGTGAGTGAAAACCCTTTGATTTCACAGCCGTTCCACCCTACAGACGGGTATATTGTGACTTGCTTCACGACTAGCTTCGTTGCTCCAGAAGCATTCATGTATTTGGACATGAATCGTCATGTTTTTGATTTTGACGGCGTCCCAATCATATATCACATATATTAACGGGCCACCGATAAGAAGACAAAATATCTCCGAATCTGAGTTCACGAGACCAACAATTGCAATGGAGATACTCATTTGCTAGATTCGTTGAGGCTGGTCGAGCTGAGATGGAGCAATCTAGGTATTGGTGGCTGCATGACAATGTCTAAATTATTCGTGTTTATTTTCTGTTTTTGTGCTTTTTCTCGTTACTTAGTTTTTTAGATTCATCTCATTATTGCTACATCTAGTGTTGTTGTTTATTTGTATTATAAATTAGGTATAGGTTTCAATATAAGGTAAGGTTTTTTTTTGATTGAACTTATTTAGAATTAGGGTGTAACGTTTTAGGTATAGGATAAAAGTTCAATGTTGTGCTGGTAATATAAGTAATTTTTGAATGATGCTGGTTGGTTTTTTCTCCTTTTTCCAATTGAATCAAAAAATATGTAATAATCTTCATTAATTTAAATTTGCTAGTGTATTTTTTTTTCATTAAATGTGTTTAACTGATAACGTATAAATTTAGAGAGCCATTTGGGCCATTAACTTTTTCATAGTTTTATTGTTTGGAATTTGTTTTATGTTCTTTTAAAAATTTATAACGATTGGTATTAAATAAAGCGCTTTTGACTTTGACTTTGACTCCCATGTATACCATGTCGCAGTCCTTGCATGTTGATTTGTATAGGCCACTATTTTCGTATATTGATGTGTCATTCAGTTTTGGTTTCAATTTGCTTCCAATGTTATTGTGAGTTTTGAATGCAGCTTGCAGTTTGTATTTTCTAAGGAAGTTGGATAGTTTTTTTGTCTCTTTGCCTACGTATGTTAACGAAATCTACTGTTTTTTTCTGTGGTAGGGAGGTGAATGCTATTTAACGAAATCTACTGTTGGTCGTTCTTATGAGTTTCAGTCAGTTGGCATTCATGTTTTTTGTTTGTGCTGTGTAATAAGTTGGCCAATGTCATGTTATTTGTATCCATTATTACTAACTATTCTGTAAATGTTATTTAGTTCGTTGGAGTTATTAGCAGGAGTCATGGGGATGGAGTGGAATCTCTGCATCATTAATCTGTACGCTGCAGTTTATGTTGTACGGGGTGGTTAGAGAGTACGTGTATAATATGATCAGTTGTAATTGGTTTTTAGTATATCTTGTGATCTAATCACGTTTGTTCGCTTATCACAGTTAAATCCATATAGTTGATTTGTCCGTTTGTTTCTTTTTCTATAGTGATATTTATATTTAGGTTTATTTCATTCATATAGGTAAGCAGTTCGCCTTCTTTATTTTCTTGTGATGAAACAGTCATCCACATACCGTCTGTAAAATGTTACATTGAATCTCTTGACAATTTTGAGTGTGAAGACTTCTTTTGAAGATTGTAAGAATATTGAGGACATTGGATGTCCCATACCCAGACTATCCTTGGAAATGTTTGTGTTGTCATCGAACTTAAAATAATTCTGCTTGATTGTGGTCTTTATGAGATTGAGTAGTTGAACTGTGAATTGTCGGCTGTTATTGAATGAAAATCTTTCTTTTAGGATAGTTCATCTATCCTCGACGGGTATAGACGTAAAGAAGTTGCTTATGTCTAGTAAAGTATATATTAAATAGTTGGTAGAGTTTGGTAGATTACGGTTGTTCTTTAGTGTGCAATTGTCGTCAAGGTGCATGTCATCAGCCAGTATCGTTGTCAAGTATTATTATTGTTATCGCCTGTATCCTCAAACGTGATGCAATATCATACTATCAAATGATGGTTGCATGATATTTAAATTTTCTTTTTATCTTTCTATACAAAAATAACAAATTAAAAGATTGATCAAATCTATTTAAAGTGGTAGCAAAGCGTGTTGCATAATGCTTGTGAATAAATAAATACTGTAATGGGATTTTAATTGGAGAGATCATCCCCAAAAGTTTTCCATTAAAAACAAATTCATCAAATAAAATTGCAGAAGTTCCACAATTATTCAATTTATTTAAAATATGCATTTAAATTATGAAAAAGGATTATATCATCGGAATTTCGTTAAATAAATAGATGTATTACACGCGAGTAATACCGAATGTATTTGAATTGATATAATGGGTTGTAATTCCACTCAATCATATTCAAATTATTGAAACATTGACATGTGTCTAAATTTAGAAGCACTCCAATGAGCTTCACATTTCAGCTTCATGAAACATGCTTGCGTATGGTGCCAACGGGGTGGTGGAAACCAACGAGTATGACTGTTACATGCAATTTTCATTCATGCATTATATTAATCCCAATTACGTAGGCAATTTGCTGAGTGTCTATTCTCGACATTGTCAATTCAAGTGTATTAGATAGAGCCACACTTACGTTCCTTTGGGATGCCACAATTCGCTTAAGATAGCCGTGAGGAGAATACTTTTCCATTTGGAAATTGATTTTGGTTTATTGGATCATTTGTTTTCTGTTAGGCATTGTTCGTGGGTTTTATCATTGTTTAAATGGAAGTATGTTTTATTGATACTCACCTGAAAAATAAACCAAAAATAAACATAAATTCGATAAATATTAATTTCAAGGGTACATCCAACTGTTCTATACCTCAAACTTGCGTCATATTATCTTTTGAGATTTCATTTATATAGATGACGCTCTTTACTTCCAAATATATGCATATTTGGGTGCCAAATTCAAACAAGTTGGGTAGACAGACCTATGCTCATGTCAGAAGGGTTTTGTACTCAACTTACAAAATGCAGCCAGCGGCAACGAATAAAATCAAACAAGTTGGGTAAACAGACCTACGCTCATGTCAGAAGGGTTTTGTATTCAATTTTCAAAATGCAGTCACCAGATTGAATAAAGTCAAGAAGCATGTCAATGACGATTTTATTGGAGAAACTATGAAATTCGAAGATCATACTATTTTTAACAAAGTTGAATGAATTGAGACTTCTGATGTTTTTGTTATTGTTATACTCATAAATATCTCCCTTGATAATTATTTCAGATGTCCATTCGCGAGGGAGGAAACACATTTTTCATGTATTTCCCCCCTGTGCCCCACTGAAGCAAAAACTGACAGTTTAAGAACTGTTTTGAAAAGCTCCCATGAAAGCTTTCATTTCATACTCATATCGGCTACGTTTGATGAATTTTTTTTTCAGGGGCCACTCTCCTGTACTGTTATCATCGATTAATAGCCAATTTTTTCGAATCCTAGAGTTGTTAGAAGCTCCCTCCCGCCTCCTTGACTTGTTTCACTTATGAGTATTAATTGTAGGTACTCAGCTTCAGTCATTCATTAAATTGAATCAAGTGTTCAAAGCATGCACCTTAAACGTTGAAGTTGGGAAAAAATAACTCAAAATTATTCAATCTTCGCATTTTAAACAGCCACTATTTTGTTTTACGATTACTGATACCAATAGCTGAACTGATTCTCAAAGTTATTCATGACACCTATCATTCCTGAAATTTTCATGCAAATCCTAGCAAAACTGTAGTTTCTGAGTCGGTAAAAAGCGCATGTTGTTCCATAGCCATATGTTGCCATAGTAATACATGCAGCGCATATTGTTCCATAGTAATACAGGAAAATTCAAACCGCTATAACTTCGCTAAATATGATGCAATCGTTATGAAACTTGCAGGGTTAATTAATCTTATAAATAGACATCTGTGTACTGAATTTCATTGAATTTAAGGGTACCGTTAAGATTTGATTCAAGAAAACATAAAATCGATAAATCATAGTATTACTAACAAAGTTGAGTGAATTGCGACTTCTCACGTATTTGTTGTTGTTGTACTCATCAAGCCTACATTCCTGATTTTTTTCAGATTTTTCGGATCACAGGTGTCCAATCGCGAGGGGGGGGGGGACACAAATTTTTCGTGTATTTCCCCTCCCTGTGCGCCCCTCGAAGCAAATTTTTCCAAACTAAGACCTGTTTTGAAAAGTTCTCATCAAGACCTTTCATTTGGTACCCATATCGGCTACCTTCAATGAAATTTTTTTTTCGGGGGGTCACTCCCCTACATGGGGAGACCCCCCTTAAATACCTTATAAAATTTTTTAGTAGTTGAACTTTGAAGAGATCATCACTTTACACCTACACACAAAATTTGACGCTTCTAGCTTAAGTAGTTTCCGAGAAAAACTGCTGTGACACACGGACGGACGGACGGACGGACGGACGGACGGACGGACAGACAGACAGACGGACAGACGGACAGACAGGACGCGAACACGACGCGAACACGTAAAAGAAGATTTTATTGGAGAAAATATGAAATTCGAAGATCATACTATTGTGGACAAAGTTGAACGAATTTCGACTTCTGGATATTTGTTACTGTTATACTCATATATATTTCCCTTGATAGTGTCTTCAGATTTTTCAATATACTCGTAAAAGGTGTCCGTTCGCGAGGGAGGAAACACATTTTTTGTGTATTTTCCCCTCTTGTGCCCCCACTGAAGCGACAATTGTCAGTTTAATCCTAGAATGGTTACAAAGCCCTTTTGCTAGGAGCCCTTTCCTACCTCCTCAACTTGTTTCACCTATGATTATTAATTGTAGGTACTGATCTTGATTCATTCGTTAAATTGAACCAAGTGTTAAAAGCATGCACTTTAAACGTTTAAGTCGGAGAAAAATAAGTCAAAACTATTCAATCTTCGCATTTAAAACAGCCACTATTTTGTTTTACGATTACTGTGCCACTAGCTGAACCGATTCTCAAAGATATTCATGATACCTTTCATTCCTGAAACTTTTATGCAAATTTAGCAAAGCTGTAGTGCCTGAGTCGGTAAAAAGCGCATAGCGCATAGCCATATGTGTCCATAGTATTACGGCGCATATTGTTCCATAGTAATACGAGAAAATTCAAGTCGATCTTTCTGAAACTTTCAGGACGTAAAGATCGTCCTTTCAGAACGGATCAATCTTATAAATAGTCATCTTTGTATTGAATTTTATTGAATTTAAGGATGCCGTTAAGATTTTATTCAAGAAAACATAAAATCGATAAATTATACTATTACTAATAAAGTTTGAATTCTCACGTATTTGTTTTTGTTGTACTAATAAAGGCCTACATTCATGATTTTTTTCAGATTTTTCGGATGGAAGGTGTCCAATTGCGAGGGGGGTACGCAACAAGTTCGTACATTTCCCCTTCCCTTATCGGTACTGATAAGGCAATTTTAAGACTTGTTTTGAAAATATCTCATTAAGACGTTTCCAACGACACCCTACTCGACAACCAATAGTGAAAAACATTTATAAAGAGTCACCTCCCTATATGGGGAGACCCCCCTTAAACCCCTTCGAAAAAATCTTCGACCCTTGAACTTTCAAGAAGTCACCACTTCTGGCCTTTCCACAAAGTTTCATGGCTGTAACTTCTAAAGTTTCGGAGAAAAACTGCTGTGACATACAGACGGACGGATGGACAGACGGATGGACAGACGAACACAGGTCGTGTTCTGATGACACGTGCTCGTACACAGCATCGATAGATCCATCAAAGATTATTCGAACTCTGGAAAGTATGTTTGTGAAAGTCTTTCAGTTTTTCGATCGATGGAGAATTAAAATCAATATCGATAAAACCAATGCAATGTACTTTACCAAAAAGAGAAGCCTAATCAAACCTCCTGTCAGATGCATTAACTTTTTGGGCTATAAGATTCCATGGTGCGATAGTATCACACATCCAGATCTGGTTTTGCGGTAAAACTTGTTATTTAATGACTTAGTCGTTTCCATCTGTGCAAAAATTTCTAAAACTGCTTAAGCATAATACTCACTGTTGAGCCGAAGATCTTTATTAAATTAAAAACATAATACTCTTTTATTCACTAGTCGGGTAAACAGAACCACGCTCGTTCAGAAGGGTTTTGTACTTAACATACGATATGCAGACAAATGAGTATAGGATTATTTAATTCAAGAAAAACTTTAACAACATGTACAACAAATATATTTTTTCTTTAGAAAGCCAGTGCTACTTAAGTTTTAACTGGCCAATATTTCATTGTAATATTGCTAAAATCATTGATTAAGACGAATTTTAAATGTATTTTTATTATATTATGAAGTGTAGTGTCTGATTTGATGAAAAGCCCATGTAATAGCCGTATTTGATTGTTGTAATCAAAGAAAATTCAAACGGCAACAACCTCTGTACATTCTACTAAAACTCATAGAATGTAAAGCACTTTTAAAGGCCGCCCAAATATCTACTTTCATCTAATTTAATCATACTTATACAGTTTTACTGGCGCAATATTTAATTTAGAGAGTCTACTATTATTAGCAAAGTTGAACGAATTTTAACCATTAAGTTATTTGTTATGGGATCTTCTTCTTCTTCATAGCACTACAGCCCCTCTCAGGCCTTCACTTCGTGCAAATAGCGCTTCCAACTGTCTCGATCCATTGACCATGTCCTGCAATTACCAAATCCGAGTAGCAGTTAACTGTCTACGCCGACCATGTCAGACCAGTGTTTCCTCGTTTTACCCACTAGTCTCCGGCATTCAGTTCTCACAACGAATACCTTTTTGGGTATCCGTTGTTCGTCCATACGATTTATGTGGCCAGCTCATTGCACCTTCCGCAGTCTTACAATCATTGAGACCTCCAGTTCGTTAAAAATTGCATGCAGCTCATAGTTGTTTCGAGCTCACCATAAGCCCCCAACTAGCTTTGCTCCGATGATTCGCCTCAGGACACATCGCTCAAAGGTGTTCAATATATTTGCGGATGCCTGAGTTAGGATCCATTTTTCACATCTATAGCATAACACAGGTCTTATCGCAGATTTGTATACTTGGAACTTCGCTTTCCTGGGCATACAGCTACTTTGCTAGTAATAGTATGATTTATCGATTTTATATTTTCTTTAATAAAATCTTAACGGTGCCCTTAAATTTAATAAAACTCAGTACACAGATGACTGTATATATGATTAATCTGTCCTGAAAGTTTCATAAAGATCGAATGGTATTTAATGAAGTTAGAGCGATTTGAATTTTCCCGTATTACTATGGAACAATATGCGCTGTATTACTATGGAAACATATGGCTATGGAACAATATGCGCTTTTGACCGACTCAGATACTATAGCTTTGCTAGGATTTGCACGAAAATTTCAGGAATGATAGGTATCATGTATTTCTTTGAGGATTGGCACAGCTAGAGGTATTAGTAATCCTAAAGCAAAATAGGGGCTGTTTTAAATGCGAAGATTGAATAATTTCGATGTATTTCGCCCCAACTTCAACGTTTAAGGCACATGCTTTTAACACTTGATTCAATTTAATGAATGACTGAAGACGAATATCTACAATTAATACTCATAGGTGAAACAAGTCGAGGAGGCAGGAGAGAGCTCCCAGCAAAAGGGCTTTATAACCATTCTAGGATTCGAAAAAATAGGCCATGAATCGATGATTACACTACAGGGGAGTGGCCGCTGAAAAATAAGTTTCATCAAAGGTAGCCAATATGAATATCAAATGAAAGTCCTTTATAAGAGCTTTTCAAACAGTACTTAAACTGACAATATTTCCTTCACAAGGGCAACAAATACCTTAGAAGTCGAAATTCGATCAACTTTTTTAATAATAGTACATTTTATAAATTTTGCTTTTTTGTCTATAAATTCAAGATGGGACCCTTAAATTTCCCAAAAACTATAATTTAAATTTTCTGAAAGTAATTGTATATGGTTCGAAAATTTCACAATAATTGAACAATAAACAGCTAAGTTACAGCCGATTGAATATTTAACAATTAAAACAACATTAACACGTGATACTAGGGAGATACACGCTTGCAACGGACCTATTATAGAAATGGTTTGTGAAATTCATGTGTTACCATGACTCATTAAGCGACGGGGTCAAAGCATAATAACCATAATAATTTTTCGAAGTCAATTTATGGAATCTGTATATTAGTCAAGTTTTGATATGCAGAATATATTGTTTGTATTACTAATTGTTTTACAATACCCTTCTAGCAGGAGCATCCTCCTGCCACTTCAAGTTGTTGACATTTCATGTAACATTTTCCAAACAAAACATAATGATATTTTGTACTGTATTAAGAAAACAGATGATTTCAAAAGCAGCATCTAAGACATTCGATCAAATTTCGATTCATTTTTAGGGTTTTGTAAAATAAATTTACAAAACCCTACTAGTTTCGCGACCAGTCTGTCCGTCTGTCCGTCTATCCGTCTGTCCGTCTGTCCGTCCGTCTGTCCGTCCGTCTGTCCGTCCGTCCGTCCGCGTGTCACAGCAGTTTTTCTCGGAAACTACTTAAGCTAGAAATGTATGTAGGTGTAAAGTGGTGCTTTCTTCAAAGTTCAACTACAAAAATAATTTTATAAGGTATTTTAGGGGGGTCTCCCCATAAAGGGGAGTGACCCCCGAAAAAAACTTTTATTTATGGTGGCCGATATGGGTACCAAATGAAAGGTCTTGATGAGAACTTTTCAAAACAGGTCTTACTTTGGCAAAATTTGGTTCGAGGGGCGCACAGGGAGGGGAAATACACGAAAAATTTGAGTCCTCCCCTCGCGATTGGACACCTGCGATCCGAAAAATCTGAAAAAAATCAAGAATGTAGGCCTTGATGAGTACAACAACAACAAATACGTGAGAAATCGCAATTCACTCAACTTTGTTAGTAATAGGATGATTTATCGATTTTATATTTTCTTGAATAAAATCTTAACGGCACCATTAAATTCAATGAAGTTCAGTGCATAGATGACTTTAGATAAGATTGACCTACCCTGCAAGTTTCATAAAGGTCGATAAGTATTTGACGAAGTTATAGCGGTTTGAATTTTCCTATATTACTATGGAACAGTATGCGCAGCATGTATTACTATCGCAACATATGGCTATGGAACAACATGCGCTTTTTAACGACTCAGACACTACAGTTTTGCTAGGATTTGCATGAAAATTTCAGGAATGATAGGTGCCATGAATATCTTTGAGAATCGGTTCAGCTAGTGGTATCAGTAATCGTAAAACAAAATAGTGGCTGTTTAAAATGCGAAGATTGAATAATTTTGAGTTATTTTTTCCCAACTTCAACGTTTAAGGTGCATGCTTTGAACACTTGATTCAATTTAATGAATGACTGAAGATGAGTACTTAAAATTAATACTCATAAGTGAAACAAATTAAGCAGGCGGGAGAGAGCTCCTAGCAAAAGGGCTTTGTAACCATTCTAGGATTCGAAGAAATTGGCAATTAATCGATGATAACAGTACAGGAGAGTGGACCCTGAAAAAAAATTCATCAAACGTGGCCGATATGAATATGAAATGAAAGTTTTCATGGGAGTTTTCAAAACAGTTGTTAAACTGTCAGTTTTTGCTTCAGTGGGGGCGCAAGGGGGAAATACATGAAAAATGTGTTTCCTCCGTCGCGGATGGACATCTGAAATAATTATCAAGGGAGATGTTTATGAGTATAACAATAACAAAAACCTCAGAAGTCTAAATTCGTTCAACTTTGTTAATAATAGTATGATCTTCGAATTTCATAGTTTCTCCAATAAAGTCGTCATTGTCATGCTTTTTGATTTTATTCAATCTGGTGACAGCATTTTATAAATTGATTACAAAACCCTTCTGACGGGAGCGTAGGTCTGTTTACCCAAATTGTTTAAAGATTGACAAGTGTGACCTTCCTTCCAACCGAAAAAAATTCTGACTTTCGGTGGATTTAGAAATAAACTTTTTTTTTTGTGGTAGGGAGGTGAAGGCATTTACGCCCGCCGAGTCTGGCAGTGTGGGACTCCCATGGAGAATACCCTTGCACTACCCACTAAAGACCTCCCCTGTCAATCTGAGAACCTAGCCTGGAACCGTTTGACACATTACTTCGGGCCAGGTCTCGTTTTGTTACGCCGTGGGGCGCCTTCAAGCTGGGGAGTCCCTTTCCTAGCAGGAGGGGAGAGGGGAAGAGGAAATGCCAGAAGAGCGATCCCCCAGCGCCCCCGGCTGCTGTGAGTCCCTTTTATCCATTTCCATTTGTCAACCGATTCGAGGATCACCGCAACTATATTATCCGGGGTGAGCTCTCCCGTCTCCCTGTAGAGTTCCCTTCGCAGCCTGGCCCATTTGGTACACGCAAAAAATGTGTGACAGGCATTGTCCTCCTCTCCTGGGCAAAACCGACAATCGGGAGACCGTGACTTACCGATCTTGTGCAGATAAGACTGAAAACACCCGTGCCCGCTCAAAAGCTGGGTCAGATAGAAGTCAGTCTCACCATGCCTTCAATTTAGACACGGTCTCACATCCGGGATGAGGCGCACAGTCCACCTTCCCTTCGTGCAATTCACCCAAGACTGTTGCCAATCGTTGAGCGAGCGTTGTCTCTCCTCGCGGACAAACATTTCCCTCGCATCCTCGTTTCGGCGCAGGTAACTAGCGCGGCGCTCTCTAGCAAGAAGGGCGACAGGTATCACGCCTGCAATCACTCTCACCGCCGAGTCGGAGATTGTTGGATACGAAGATGCAATTCTCAGTGCTCCTCTTCTCTGTACCTGTGCCAATCGTTTTCGGTATACCTCCTTGCTGAGAGCGTCGCCCCATACCTCTGCCCCGTACATTAGCACTGACCCTACAGCACTCATCAAGAGGCGTCTTCTTGATGGGCTGGGTCCCCCTACGTTGGCCATAAGTCGACTCAAGGCCGATATTCCCGAAGCAGCCTTCTCAGCCGTTGCCCTGATTTGCTCAGAGAAACTTATCTTCAAGTCGATCAGTAGCCCCAGGTACTTCACCGCTGGCTTCGATTCGATCTGTATATCTCCAATACTGATCATGCTTACTCTAGGGAGACTCTCTTTTTTGTCAAGATGACCACTTCGGTTTTCTCCAGTGCTAAACTGAGCTCGCGAGCAGTCATCCAGTCCCTCACTCGGCGCATAAGCATACTAGCCTAAGTTGCGCTTGTTCAACGGTGCGTCCGGCGACCAGAGCCGCAACATCATCCGCATAGCCGACCAAGCGCGACTCATCTGGCATCTCAAGTCTCAGTAGCCCGTCGTAAGACACGTTCCACAGGTCCGAACCAAGGATAGATCCCTGGGCAACACCCGATGTAATTTCCATCCTTCGTTGGCACTGTGTCGTGTCGTAGAGCAGGCTTCGGTCCTTTAGGTAGTTCCTCAAAAGCCGCATTAGATATTCTGGAACTTGAAAAGAGTTTTCCAGCGTGTCCAGAATATCCATCCATCTAGCGGAGTTGAAGGCATTCCTGACGTTGAGTGTCACCAGCAGGACGATCCGTCGCTTGGTGCAACTATATGCCTCTGCCTTTTGGACCGCGTTCACCACCTCTGCAATCGCATCAATGGTAGAACGTCCCGCTCTAAAGCCGTACTGCCGACGAGATAGGTCCCCAGCAGCACGAATCGCGTCAGTGAGTCTTCCGTTGATGAGTTTCTCTAGCACTTTCCCAGCGGTGTCTAGCATGCATAACGGGCGGTATGCAGACGGCGATTCGGGATTTCCCTTCCCCTTGATGACCAGCACGAGCCTCGCCACCTTCCATCGTATCGGGAAAACCCCGTCCCGTAGGCAAGCTTTGAATGTGCTGAGCAGCAAGTCAGGACAATGGTGATAGACGAGCTGCAAAACCTCAGCTGGAACACCATCTGGACCTGGAGCCTTCCTCGCTTTCAGGGAGAGGACTGCCTCCTCCAGCTCCAGCTGTGTGAAGAGTGGGCACTCGACTACTGTTTCACCATGGACAGCGTCAACACGGACGGGATGGGCGGGGAAGAGTCCCCGCACTATCGCGTCCATCTTTTCCGCGTCATGTATACAAGGCTTCCGTAGGGCACCAAGTTTCCCCATGACCAGCTTGTAGCCAAGGCCCCACGGATCCCTATTTACATCGTCCACGAGGTCTTGCCAGCATTGGACCTTGCTCTTGTTAATAAGCCTGCGAAGATATTTCCTGCCGGACCTGCAAGCTGCTAGCCTAGTGTCTGCCTCCTCCCGTGTTCGCGCCCGCTGGGCCTCTCGCCGAAGTTTGTGACACTCGCTTCTTTGTTCGGCGATCTCGTTTGACCACCAGTATACTGGAGCCTTACCGTGTCGGGGTCTCCGACGGGGCATGGAAGACTCGCAAACATCTATGATGGTACTCATAGTTGAGTTCACCAAGTCCTGGGCTGTAGGCCCTCCACTCCCTGGTGGAGCTCCCAGCAACGGTGCGCCTGCCATAAGCGCGTCAGCGAACTTCTCAACGTCCATCCTCCCAGTCCTCCATCCGAGGATTGAAGTTTGGGCATGTGCACGCAGAGTGGCACTGTCGTGAATCTCAACCGCTATATACTGGTGATCACTAGCCAAGTGGTCCTCTAGTACTCGCCAGTTGTGTACTCTAGGTACCAGGGACTCCGAAGCGAGTGTCACATCGGGTATGGTTCCTACGCAACCCCAGCGGCGGAAAGTAGGGGTGTTACTAGTATTTAGGACAAAAAGCGCTGTTCTGGCCGCCATGTCCAAGATTTGCTTTCCCCTTGGGTCGGATTGTGGCATACCTCATTCAATGGCTCTAGCGTTGAAGTCTCCCCCGACCAGCATGTGGCCCTCTGTGTTCGAGACAGCGTCCTCCAGGGCATCAAGTTTGGTTCGAAAAGATCGCATTTCCTCGTTGGGCGTCAGATAAACACTGAAATATGTTATCCCTGAACACCGCACCCACACAAAACCATCCCCGCGTCCATGGCCCTGCACCTGAAGGCAGGCACTGTCTCGAACCCAGATGGCCGAGGTACTAGATTCGTCAGGGTACCACGCTTGCACGTCCTTGTTTTGATGTTGCTCGCTCAGCAACAGGAGGTCAGCTTTCTTATCCCTCGCAAACTGCTCAAGTAGGTCCTGGGCGTTTGTGCTTCGGTGCAAATTGACCTGCAGGATACGGATCATTTGAGTATCGATTTGGCTTTAGTTAGGGCCTCCTTGAAAACCCAGCATCTCCTTGTCCCCGGCTCATGTTTGAGGTCGCCGGGTGCTAGCTTAGCATCCTTGCAAAGAATGCATTTTGCCTCGTTCGTGCACTCCTTCCTTTTGTGCCCCGTTTCACCACATTTGTAGCACAGATATCTCCTGTCGGGTCCTCTACAGCCATACGCGGTGTGTCCGTATTCGAGGCATCTGAAGCAGCGAATAGGAATCGCTCTTCTCCGTATCCTGCAGATCACCCAACCTATCTTAATATTCCCCTTCGCCAGGATTTGCTGGGCGTCTTTATCAGCTAGTTCGACAATAGCCATGCGTTGCCCCCTTGTGTTTTCACGTGTCAATTTTGCCTTGACTTCACTTAAGCTGGGGAACTCCCTCCTAATGGCATCCTCTACTTCAGATTTGTCCGCGACGCAGTCGAGGTCCCTGATTTCCAGGGTGGCCATTGGTTCGAGCGAGGCAACGGTTGCCGCATCTTCAAGAACCTTTTGAACCGCGTCACGGAATGCATCTTTGTTTGTGGCCTCTGGCCCGAGTTCCACCAGTAGGCCACCGGTCCGGGTTGGTCGAACTGCTTTGATTGCAGTTTTGGTGTCGTCTGGCTTGACCGCTCCTTTAATTTCACGGAGGACATCTGTGGAGGTTCGGCCCTAAGTGGGTTTAATAAGCAGTGCCTCTCGCAAGGGTTTGCGCCGCGATTTGCTTTTTGTTTTCTGCGGTATATCGGGGGGTTCTTTGTTCTTTTCGTGGTTGAGCTCTTTGTCTGTTTTTTCTAGGAGCAGCTTTTTGGCCGCTTTTTTCGCTGCCTTGTTTCGCACCACATGAAACTCCTCGCCTGGAGTGTCAACTTCGTTTATGGTCTCGTCCTTCCTCCTTTTCTCACGGTCGCCTTCGATTGGGCTACCAGCCATTCTTTTGCTGCTGCTAGGACCCACTGATGCCTCGAGGGAGAGCGTGTCTTTTTGGTGCTTTTCGGTTGCAAGCCACCTCCGCCTGTAGTGCGTTATGCGGTCAAAAAGCTCCTCCAGTTCAAGAATGCCATTCCTGACACTCTTGCCTATGTTTTTCTGCACTTCGCAGGCAGCCCTCAGTTGTTTGACGATAGTCCCCGCTTTCCGAGTAAGCTGCTCCTCTTCGGCGCGGTCATGGGCGATTGTGTTATTTTGCGCCACCTCTTGGGAGAGGCCCCCGTTTCCTAGCCCTTTTGCTTCTATCGCTTGGGTCGCGTTTGAAGTGGCGTCGTCCGACGGCAAAACTTCTCCCTCCCCCAGTCTTACATTGGCCTCTGTTGGTGTCGCAGCTTGATCCGGATTGTGTACGTCTTGCACTGGACGCTCCGGGGTGCGCATAGTCCTTCTACTGCGCCCAAAGGCCGCAATGATGCCAGGTTGCACAACGCACTCTGCCTTCTTTCGTTTGTTAGTCCGTCTGTGGTCTGTCTCCGATGATTTAACCTGTGATGTTGACTTTGACAGTGTTTCTGGGGTTTGCTGCCTCCCCCCGCAATCGGTGACTTGCTTTATCGGTGTTCTTGCCAACAGCGGTTTTTGCCTGAAAGGGTTCTCCGTGCTAGCGTACTGTTTGCTTGTAGTTATATCTGTTACAGAGGCCAAGTTCACCACTTCTATAACATTGCAGTCACTGGATGACGACGGCCGGGAGCCTGCTCGCTCACTATCCTCTGCCACCGGTACTGGGGATCCGACCCCCTGCACCGTAATTTGGTTCCCCTTGTGGACCTGCATAGTTTGGTTTTCTGTCTGGGTTTCCATTCCCATAGCATTTTACCTACTGCCAGGATATATGGATAATTGATGACGCCATATATTTCGTCATGTCACAGTGAAGATCATTGACACTCAGGTATTTGTCCTGAGACTCTCCCTTCACTGCCGACCATTGTCCGCGGCTGCGTATTGGTTATTCGCAGCGAACCTTTCGAGAAAGGTCTTCCCCTATCCGCAACCCTGGGGACGCGTTTGGTTCCCCGGTCTGAGAGCACTATCGATAAATCGATAACCAAAATAATAATATAAGTAAACTTAGAATCAAAATATATGCAACTTTTTTGTGAAATTCCGGACAACTTAAGCCAAGAATTGAATGTAAGACTCGAATCACTAAATCAATTAAAATTTTTAGAATTGCTGAACACCATCTTTTACCCGAATTTTCCCACTAAATTTCTGAGAACACTTTTCACTAATTTGCAGCAATCTTACCAAAACAGATTTGACTTTTCATCCTTACGCACAAGAGCTTTCAGTCTATATTTCTAATTGTGATATAAAAGGATAAAACTTTCTAGAAATTTTTCAATATTTCCTCAATAATCAACTTGGCAGCGATTTTCCTAATTTTTTCAAACTTTCACAGTTAGTTTTAACTATACCAGGAACAGTATGTTCACCAAAACGTAGCTTTTCAACGTTGAAAATAATGAAAAATTACCTTAGAAATTATACCGGGGAAGAACGTCTTAGTAATTTGTCACTTTTGTCAATCGAGAAAAGTTTATTCAAAGACCTCCTTAGTGCTGATAAAACGTACGATTGATCATTGACAATTTCTAAGCGCAAAAGGAGAGAATAGTAGATTTAATTTGTAAATTTTAACGCGTTTCTATAAAAATATTACACTTCAATAAAATTAATTTGTCGAGAATATTTTTGAACGTAAATTTTTATTTTATTTTACAATGCAAAGTCACACAAAAGTTTAATATATGTATCAAATTATTTTATCTTTTCTGCATTTCTTTTAACCATCTGTTTGTTGTTGTCTTTTTGTCGGCGAACTACTTTGCTGACCATTAATGCGTGCGCAAACTGCTTCCTTAACTGTTGGAAATATTGATGGCTTACAAAGTATTTTGTCTCCATTGCCTTCCTCTTCTGGCGAAAAAGCTCTAAACCTTCTCGTGGTTCTTGCCGGACAAGTTCATTTTTTGATGTTGGAGATAAAATTAAGTTTGATAAGTTAAGTTGACTGATTAGGGCACTTTACTATGAAAGTCTCATTACAGTTTAAATATTTTAAAGCTGAAATAATACTACATCGGTGATCATAACATTCTACATAATGATATACAGTAAAAGTGCTAACAGTTTTTTAGAAAAGTGGAGAACATTTTTGGAGCTAAATCAACTCTGTGCTATTTAAATTCTGCTTTTTTACCATTGTGTATAAAATGGATGTGTGTTGTATCGTCTGTTGATTCGCTTCTTTACAAAAGCTAGAGATTTAAAATAGTTCACATAAAGTACAAGGCTGTGTCGCAAAATGTCTGCTTCCCTACCCTCGAAACCCACGCGCCGCCACTGTACACAACCCTTCGGGTATGAGCGTAGTTCGATGTACATAACTGTTTCAGTAGTGTTTAATTTTTACTCAAGATGCAAGTGAGAACCTGTATCTTTTATTAAAGATTAAAAAAAAATTACATGACTTAACAGCTAGCTTTAAATTTGAATTGCCACTGCATATTCATCTATTACCGCCATGACTACTGAAATCAAGATTTAATGATTCTCTATATTTTTCCTTTATTGGTAGGGCCTTTAAACCCCTGCTGAGTCTAAACAACTTCCTTCTTCACCGTAAAAAAAAAACATTTCCTATTCAAGCACAGTAACTGGATTCAAATTCTTGTCATCGATGCAGATAAAAGTTTCCAATTCATAAAGCAATTTGTCCTAGTCGACGCGACCTACTGCTGGCTGCCAGCTAAACAAGGTGAAAGATTCGCTCTCTCTTTATTGTTGAAATCTAGTGAATTGTACAATGAGATTATCCATTTCATTGCCTGTTTGCATGAGATGTGAAAATATCTTGTTTCCACTGGATGCTGGAATATTCACTCTAGATTTATAGTCATTAGAGAGATGTGCCTGCGAGGAAGCTGAGTCTGGCGACGGGACCGGACTTTCCCTACAAATTTCGTCGGAAGTGATACCACTCACATCGCTGTTGCTATTTCAGCCTCCTTTGTCGTTGCAACTGTTAAGCTATTCAATAAATTTAGTCATCAAAATTGCCCCCGAAGCATGAATAGGGTCTATATGTCTCATAGAAGTACATATACAAACATTTTCAAAGGCTTTTATATTAAAATTGGACCTAGGCTCAACATTTCAGCCTCAATATTACAAAATGTTACCTTATTGATATGGTTGTTTCCTGTAAGCAGCATTTGATCAACAATGAAAATGTATAATTCAGATGATTCGAAATTCCTAATAGCTGTTCAATTCATCTAGATTGATTAGACACAAATTAAGTTCTGCTCCGCGAATGATATAGAAACAATATTTTGATATTCTTCGAAAATGTAAAGATTCTTATCATTTATTCTGACACATTTTACTTCATCATAGCCTTGCATGAGAATTGTGTATCACCTTCCGTTGAAATGTCATTGTCAACGAGTTTCCCACACCGATTTTTCTTCACCCTTATATTGTAACTTTTGAACCACATCATGGCATTTTCGTTAGAATATGGTTTATATTTAGTCCGTGACGTATATTATATTAGACAGCAATGTTGACAACTCCACACAATGGTGAATACCATTTCGCCTTTCATGCCGAATTACAGCAGCAAATGGAAACATCATTCACTTCACCTAACAGACTTGGATTGATGTAAAGTGGAAAAATTATATACATAGAATGTCGCAAGAAAACATGTATTTGAATGGCAAAGAAACATTTCCTTTATGTTTACACTTTCAAATAGTTGTTGAGATTTTATAAAATAATTTTTTCAAATTTTTAATAAAATCGGTACCTGTTTGTCCATTTGTCCGTGCATCATAGTAAGTTTTGTTGCAAACCATATAAGCTGTAGATATGAAATTTTGACGACCAGGCAAATATTGTAGCTTCTTTAAAGCATTCATACACAAAAAAAAAGGATAGAGCTTTTAAGGGGTGTCTCCCAAAATAGGAGGGTGACCCTTAAAAAATTGGTTACCAAAGTAGCCAATGTGAGTATCAAACCGAAGGGATTGATGGGAACATTTCAAAATAGATCTTTAAATGGCACTATTTGCATTGAAGTGTGAATGGGGAGGAGAAATGTGCAATATGACAATACTGATAACAGATCAACTTTAGGGAAATGAAATTGTCCTTAATTCACACTAATAAATTTATTCGCAAACAGAAACTAAAATTTACATTTCACAAGATAAAAGTTAGGCTTGGATGAATGTAGAATGAGAGGCGCGTCTTGCTGCTCATGCAATAAGCTACTACATGCTGCAACGCACGTATCTCAACTCTCTATTCACTCGACGCTCACTGCAAAGAATCTAAGCGTCGTCGGCAAGGAACGAATGACAATCAAAAGGAAAACGCGTCTATAATGCCAGAAACGACGTGTCCACACTCTGCATGTGCGTGTGTTTTCATCTCAACCAGGGCACGCGACAATCTCTCTTGGTATAATTCTTTGTTTACGCCGAGACTATGGAGGCACTACAGCTACTCTTTCCCCAATGAGCTTTGCGGGGTGCGAGGGGAAAGAAAATGTAACGCGCTTTTTGGCCTTCGGTATATTTGCCGGTGATGGAAGTTGAGCAGATAACGAAGGAGCGACGGATGTTGACGAATGAGGCGGTGAGCTGCTAAGCTGTGGCGTAGGCGGTGAAGTCTCAGGTTGGTGGATGTTTGTGAATCTGTGATTACTGGATGCCTTAAATCTGCTGCAGTGATGTAAGCGGGCTTCGGCTGATTGGTCGATAGTGTTTTTACTATGCCATTGACATCTACGACAAAAGTGCACTCGTCGATATGCTTTATCACTCGATGAGGGCCGGAGTACGGTTGCTCTAGTGGCCTTTTGATTGAATCTATTCGGAGGAGCACGTATTCACAAGTGGCTAATTCCTTGAAAACGAACGGGCGTCTGGAAACTTGGATTTGGCGAATTGCGTTGAACAGGCGACGGAGGTCGGTAACGAAATCCACCGGAGTACAAACGCGAACAGGACGAGGATCAATGAATTCACCTGGGATGTGAAGTGATGTCCCAAAGACTAAGTCTGTTGTTGAGGCCTGAACGTCCTCCTTTAAAGGCGTTCGCAAACCAAGGAGTTCGGTCGGAATTACTTCCGGCCAGGAGATTTCTGGAGCACTGTCGAAGGCTACAAACAATGTACATCTGAGAGAAGCCTTGAGCGTGTGGTGCATACGCTCTACCATGCCGTTCGATTTGGGGTGGCAAGAGGTCGTATGAATTTGGTGAGCTCCTAGGTGGCGAGATAGTTCACGGTGAAGCTCAGCCTCAAATTGCGTGCCCTGATCGGTCGTAATTTCGAGTGGTGTTCCAAAGCAGGATATCTCATTGTCTAAGAGAGCACGGACGATGGTTGCGGATATCATGTCACGTATTGGTATTGCCTGCGGGGAACAGGTGTAAAGGTCTATAATAGTTGGATAGTGTTCCAAGTTTTCAGCGAGTAGCACTCTGATCAGGTCCAAATGGATGTGGTCAAATCTTCGATCCGGTGCTGTGAAATTTCCTAGCTCCACTCTGTTGTGGCGATGAACTTTTTACTTTTGGTAGGGGATGCACTGCTTGGCCCGCCAAAATACGTCTCTACCAAGGCTTGGCCAAAAATATTTGATGGCGACGCAGTTAGCAGTAGCACGACCACTCGGATGCGACTAATTGTGAGTTGCGTCTAATGCTTGTTTGCATAGTGAGACTGGCAAGTAGGGCTTGATAGTGCTGTCGTGTTCGGTGCAAACCAATGAATATCCGTTGAGTTCGATGCGTCGAAGCTTGAAACGAGGGATAGCTAATAGGTGCGGTAGCTGTTCATCTTTCTCTTTCTCAGCGTTGATGGTGCTGAGGTTGCAGGTGGCAGAAATGGAGACAGTTTCCACGCGCAAGAGTGCGTTAGCTACAGCGTTTTCTTCTTCAGGTGTGTATTCCAGCTGGGTATTAAACTGCGATATGAAATCTGATTGCCGAATCAGCCGAGGCGATGGTTTTTCTGATCGTTGCTTGAGTATAGGCGGTGAATTGCCTGCCTTCGGGTATGCGCTAGAAATGCTTGATTGCAGCAAATATGGCTAGAAGCTTCCGATCATATGTAGAATATTTTTGCTCCGCATCTGAGAGCTTTCTCTAGAAAAATCCTAGTGGGACGTAGGTACTATCAGTAAGCTGCTGATCAAAAACTGCGCATATGGCGGTGTTGCATGCATCCATGCTTAAAGCAAGCCGCTGAGTGGGTGAGAGAAAAGCTGAGGTTGTTGGAGAAGCTATAGCCTGTTTGCAGCGCATGAAAGAATCATTGGCCTACTCGGACCTGGCAAGCTTAGCTTTCTTTTTGGTGATTCCTGTAAGTAAGTTGGTGAGACGAGCTTGAAACATAGCAGCTTGTGGAATGCAGCGCCGGTAAAAGTTCAGCATTCTCGCAAAACATCTGAGCTGCGTAATGTCCTCGGGTATTGGGAAGTCGATGATGGCCTGGGTCTTTGGCAGATGTGGACGAAAACCTTCTTTCGACACGTGATAGCCAGAAAATGTTACCTGCGGCTGGTTGAGAGAAGTTTACCGAGGTGTGCCTGATGCTCTACGTGGCTGTCTGAGCTGATGAGAAGATCATTCTGATATTTACCCACAAATGGTAGATTACTGAGGACATGATTAATTGTACGCATGCCCGAGAACTCGAACAATGCAAAAGGTGTCGTGACTTCTGTCCTTTCAATGTCTTTCGGTGCCATCGGAATCTGGTAAAAGGCTTTGTGAAGATCGATGACCGTAAACACTTTGCCTTGAGTATCCTGCAGCAAGTCCTCTATTACTGGAAGTGGGTAACGGTCGGGGCAGGTGATTGCGTTGAGCTCGTGATAGTCATCGGTAGCTCGCCAACCTCCATTGTTCTTCGGCACCATGTTAAGAGGACTGGCTTACTGACTCGCTGAGGGGTGGATGAGTTTATGCTCTAGCGATTTGCTGAGTTCCCTTTTAAGCTGGGCTAAGTCGTTCACTTGAGAGTCGACGTGGTCAAGTGAATACTGGCGGGCCACTAGTAACGATGTGGTGCTGAACGGGTAGATCAGGAATGTGCGCCATCTCTCTAGAGCGAGCAGAAATTTTGGCGAAATTGTCTATAAGCTTTGCGTAGATCTCTTTTAGAGCTCCGTGAGGCATAATTTTGGGTGCAGCAATAATAATAGAATGCACTTCCGGAACTGGACCAATTGAGCAAGGTGCTGGTAGGCTGGTGTGACCATCTAGTAAGCGGTGATGAGAAATCCGTGGTGGTTCAAAGCGTCTGCTCCAAGAATTGCCATCTGCACGTTCGCGATGATAAAGCTCCACTGAAAAGGGTGGCGTAAACCAAGGTTTAAGCTGAGCTGACTCCGAAGGTTGCAATAGGCGTTCCTTTGGCCACAGTTAGAGTCAAACTCTGTTTTTGAAGCAGTTTCTTGATAATGTTTTTAAGGAATGATAGAGAGTTCAGATCCTGAGTCGATGAGAAATCGGATCAAAGCATAGCAATCCAAGACGTAAAGGCGGCTTTCAAGAGAGTTACCGGCGACGGGCGCCAAAAGTATCGCCAGCTTCTGGCCTGAGCGGAGAAGGAACAAGGCTGCCTGTAAGGTTCCGCGCATCTGCCGTGCTTCGTGTTGTACCAACAGTACCCCGTTCTTTCGTTGGGGCCTGGTGTAGAGAAGTGGGCCTGAGGTTTACGGCCGCTGCGTGATAATGAACAGCTTCTCTGATCTGGATCTCTCGTATTTAATTGGAGCTCGCTAGTGATGCTCGTGAATTGGGCGATGGCTTGTTGCCTTGCGGATAGCTCCTGCGTTCGCAGATCGGGTGGAGGATGCGGAGATGTATAGCTGGCTGAAGGTGTTGAAATTCGGAATTGAGAAGTCGCAATGACAGATGGTCCCATGGCATGAGCCTCATCAGCTACAACAGCGAGCTCTTCAAGTGTCTGGCCTTTTACAGGGTTATCCGTTTTACAGTTGGGAAAGTAAAGCTAAAAAAAAACACATAAAATATTCAGATGGAAACAAAATTTTTTACTCAATATAAGGATTAAATATACACATCATCATTCAAATGTCTTCCAGGGACCTCTCACAGGCTTCAATCCTTTTGAGATAATTTCCAATGACTTTTCGACACATTTCCGGCAATATCTCGGCCATCACTTCACAAATGTTGGTTTTCAATTGCTCAAGATTTTGAGGATTGTTCGCGTAAACACGATCTTTTGCACAGCCCATACAAAGAAATCCAAATTTGTTAGGTCGCAGGATCTTGCGGGCCAATTGACGTCACTAAATCGCGTCCTGGAAATTTTTCTTGCAAAAGTGCTCGATTAGCCTGTGTTGTGTGGCTTGTGGCTCCGTCCTTTTGAAACCACATTTTTCCCAGATCATAATCTTCAATTTCTCTCCAAAAATAATCGGTTAACATCCGTTCATAGCGGTCAGAATTGACTTTAATGGCTCTTCCTTGATTGTTTTAAAAAAATACGGGCCAATAACACCACCAGACCATAATGCACATCAAACGGTCACTTTTTCCGGATGCAAAGGCCTTTTTGCGATCACTTGAGGACTTTGAGATTCCCATATGCGGCAATTCTGTTTATTTACGTAGCCGCTGAGCGAAAAATGAGCCTCATCATTATAGAAAATTTTGTTCGAAAAATCGTTATCAATGGCTTGTTGTTCAATCACCCAATTTGCATACATTCTGCGTTGTGTATGGTCTTGAGGCTTAAGTTCTTGAGTGAGTTGAATTTTGTACGGATGAAGATGTTAATCCAAATGCAAAATTTACCACAATGAGCCGTAAGACAAGCCCAAATGTTGAGCACGTCAAGGAATTGACAAATTCAGGTCTTCCTCTACACTTTGAGCAACGACAGCGATATTTTCAGCAGAACGAATGTTGCGATCATGCACAAGCCTTGTAATATCAATAACTGATCCAGTCTCTTCAAATTTTCTCACTGTGCTCGAAATTGTTGGCTGTGTAGGTCGATTATGTCGACCGTAATCGGCTCGTAAAGCGTAAAGCCATCACCATTTTTATAATAAAATTTAATAATTTTAACGCGTTCTTCGACTATTAAACGATCCATATTTCCAAATGGCAGACCTTCAACTAAAAAAAAACACGCTTTGTATGACATAATTCTGACAGATGTCAAATGGCAGGGTTATACTTTCCTACCACAAATTGGATAACCCTGTATAAGAAGAAGCATGCGGTGCATCTGCTGTGGGAAACGGTCTAACTACTTGACCATTAAGATTTCATCTTCAACACGTGTGCTGGTAAGTATCCGCATGTGGCGCAGTAGTTGCGATGGCCTTTTATCCCGAGCTCTACTCAAGTCAAGAGCTTATGGAGCGGCACGTCTCTGGTGAATCGGTGAGGGGCAAAACTATGGCTTTCAGCAGCGTGTTATAACTGTTTGCCACCGGTAGCGTACGGAGAATGTCAGATATGTCCGCAACTGTTTCAAAGTCTAGTGCTCCGACAACGAGGTGATACTTTGTTGAGTCCGAAGCTATTCTGTGCACGTGAAACTGTGACTCAATCTGAAAAACCATAGTTTGGGACGGCCGCCATCTGTTGCTGCCCGGTGGGGTCATTTGCAAAATGGTCTCCTTCCTCGGATATGATCTGCTTGGCGGGACTCTCCACACTCATTTTAGAACTTGCTGATGATTTACTTAGCTGCGATTGCGAGTGTTTTTCGAATGAGTACAAATCAGACTGCCGAATGCTTTTCTGTTGTTTTTTTGTTTTAAACACGGGGTCACTACTGTAGAGAAATGAAATGATACTAAATTAACACTAATAAATTTTTTCGTGAACAGAAACTACAATTTACAATTCACGAGACATAAGTTACCCTAGGATGAATGTAGAATGTAAGGCGCGTCTAGCTGCTCCTGCAATAAACTATTACATGCTGCGGCGCATATACCGCAACTCTCTTTTCACTTGATGCTCGCTGCAAAGAATCTACGGGTTGCCAAGGAACGAATGACGATCAAAAGGAAAACGCGTCTATGAGGCACTACACAACAAATACCTCAAAAGTTGAAATTCGATCAACTCTTGCTGATACTTTGGAAGCACTTTCTGCAGGAAGCGAAAGCCTGAGAGGTGCTGCAGTGCTACGAAGAAGAAGATGACCTAAATATGTAGGTCATATATATATATATATATATATATATATATATATATATATATATATATATATATATGTATATATATACATATATACATAGAGTGTGGTCCAACTGAAACGTACGATGTTAATTGTAAATAAAACAAAAAGTTTTCAGAGAATTACGCTAATATTTTTTATTATAATAGAAAAATCGATGACAACTATGTGTAAAACAAAATATTGCCTAAATACTACTTCTATCCTATGGTCAATATTTACAATGACTCTTAGACATAATTGAGGGTCAATGTCGTTAATGTGTTGAATCATCTCATCCTTTAGCTCTTGAATTGTTGTTGGCTTATTAACGTACACTTTTTTTAAATATTCCTAAAGAAAGAAGCCCAACGGTTTCAAATCACATGATTGTGGCGGCCTATTAGCATCACCACAACGTGAGATAGCACAGCCATTGAATTTCTCGCGCAAAGGAGCCATTGTTGTGTTGGCTGTGTGGCAAGTGGCACCATCTTGTTGGGAACGCATATCTTCTAGATCCATAACCTCAATTTCTGGCCGCAAAAAGTCCGTTACCATCTCGCAATAGCGAAGACCATTCACGGTAACTGATTGGCCGTCCTCATATTCCAAGAAGAACGGCCCGATGACGCCGTCAGCCCATAAACCGCACCAAACAGTCATTTTTTGTGAATGCATCGGCTTTTCAACAATCACTCGTGGGTTTTCATTCGCCCAAATGCGGCGATTCTGCTTGTTAACGAATCTACTAAGGTAAAAGTATGCCTCGCCGCTGTAGATGATTTTCTTTGTAAAGACACCATTGCCTTTTGTGTGTTTAACCAACCATTCGCCGTATTGCTGATGCTTAAAATGGTCAGTAGGCTTCAGTCCTTGAGTATTGAACGTTGTAAGCGTGTAAATTCAAATCTTTATTCAAAATTCACATCAGTGATGCTCGTGAGATGTTCAATTTTGGGCACGACAACGAGTCGAGGTTGGCGGCTCTTCTGCCACACTTTTGCGAACAACAGCAATGTTTTCCGCAGAACGAACTGGGCGAGCATGCACAGTTGATTTTACATTTCTTACAGACCCGGTTTGCTGAAATTTGTGCACAATTCTCCCGATTTTGGACCCATTTGGTCGATTATGATGACCAAAAGTATCACAAAGTTCACGAAATGCATTGTGACTTGAACGCCCATTTTCGTAAAAGGCTACAACAACCTTAACGCGCTGCTCAATTGTGTACTCACCATGGTTGAATTTGTCAAACACTGAAACGAAGAAATGTCAGATTAAATTGGGCGAAAACACACACAATTAACATCTTGCATTATAGTTGGACCATTCGTTACAAGTTACACCAAGTAGTAGCCTATGCAGATGATATCAACGTTTTGTCACGGTCATTAACAACTGCCAAAGGACTCTTCCTGAAACTTGACAGCCAAACAAAACTAGTAGGGCTACAAGTCAATGAAAATGACACAAAACTCATGACGTAGTCGAAAATAAATGCCTCAAATACTCAAAATATTGCACTTGGTGAATACTTTATCAAAATTGAGGTCAAATTTGTGTATTTGGGTGCCAAAGTGATAAGAACCGGTAACAAAACCGACGAAATTCGCCGAAGAATACAGCTCGAAAATAAAACATTTTATTCAGTTTTGACGATCTTGAAGACCAGCTGTATATGCTATTGGTGTGAAACATGGACCCTAACTTAATCATCCGCAAAAATACTGAAAGCCATTGAGCGACGGGTACTGAGGTGAATAATCAGAGCGAAGCTAGATGGAGACCAATGGCGAATTCGATGCAACGATGAGCTGTATGAAATTTTTGACAAACCGGAGGTCTTAATGATTGTAAGACTACGGAAGCTGCAATAACGCTGTACAATTAAATCGTATGGGCGAACAACGGATACCCAAATAGGTTTTCACTGAGAGAACTGAGGGCCGGAGACCAGTGGAGAGCCAAGGAAACGCTGGTCTGTCTTAGTTGACGAAGACAATTCATAACCACTTGGATTTCAAATTAGAGAACGTGGTCAATGGACGGAGAAAGTTAGAGACGCTATAGGTAGGATGGAAGGTCTAAGAGGGAAAGAAGAAAAAGAATATGTAGGATGATTTTAAGGTGAGATATGTATGAATTGGAAGCTTCTTTAAACTTACAAAGCTTAATTCAGATCAGTGAAATGTGGGTTGCGATTTTGACTTGACTATTGCAATCAAGACTTAACAATAGTTCTCTTGTTGAATATTTTATCTGCTGTACTAATCACCTTTTTCTACTGGAGTAAGGTCATTCAAAAACCCTTTATAACCAAATAATGCTGAAAAACGAAGAAAAAAATATATAATATGTAGAAGCAATTATTTGGGCTGATATGAAACACCATTTGTTTTCTTGATTCATCGATGCATAACAGAAAAAAAATGTTTTAATTAAAATTCATTTTCATTTACTACCTCATTTGTTTGGCTTATTAATAGTTTCAGAGTATAAATTTCACAAAGATATTTTCAAATGTTTCTGCAACAATTTTGGTTTATTATTATAAACTCAATGTTTTCATGGTAGGATTGTTTTAAAGCAGTATCATTTAACAATGAGTTGGTTGTTTTGAAACAAATCATGGAAAAACTATTCCCGTGAAAAGTTCCTTGTGAAAATAACAAGCACGTTCCCGAATCTCTCCATTTAATATTCATTTCATGCAACATTCCACTAAACTTGTGCTAGATATCATTTGGAATTGTATTTCCGCCATAGGTTCTGTGTCTAGTTTTGATGTATGAAAATGTCGGAAATGATGTCGGCAGACTGCTTTTTGCTCTTTTCCGGACAATGCAAGCAACAACCAACTAAGATGATTTTGATATTCAAATTAGAAATTGTAGACATTGTATCTTGATGTTCGCTGATACAATGGGAGAATAAGATGAAAACTTGATAGTGGAAATATTATTTGACATTTGATATATGGACATATAATATTTTGAGATCATGATCAAAGTCTTATTGCCTGTTGGCAAAATTCAAATTACCCTTTTTAATTGCGTTGAACTAAAACAATTCTTACATGAGATATTAGGGAGTGCCAAAGTTTGTGGTATATTTTGAGTAGCTGATGCTAATTGCATATAACTCAGGAAATACAGATAGCAGCAATACCACTCATTGGAAAGGTGTACACTTTCAGCATTGTTTTGAGTGTACAGTCGTCGAAATTGTTGTACTGCTTAAAAAATTGTTTGCATTCGAAAATGGAAAAAGTAATAAAATTTGCACTATATTTTGCATATTTATGATAATAATGAGAAGAACATTGCGCAGGCTTGTGATAGTAACTGTTCTTTATATTGTGAATGTATTTACATTATCAAATTTGGTTGCGGGATAATGGTTTAACTAGTTGTATTCTGGTAATTTTCATGTGAAAAATGAGTTATACTCTGGTCACCCAATCACTAGAAAAGCTGATGAATTTCATGAAAAACTTCACCAAGAAAAACATATCAACAGTGTCAATGCCTAAATCCTCCCCACAACCCCACGACTTGGGAGACTGTAGATAATCCCAGACAGCTTCCATTGGCCCCACCAACTCTGGATGAACTTTGTTCCATCACCAAAGCCCAAAAGTATAATAAAGCAAAGGACATTGATGAGATTGCAGTGGAGCTCATTAAATATGGTGGTTGCGGTATTCAGAAGAGTGGAGCCAATTAATTATGTTCCCTATCCGCAAGTTTCAAATCGGCATCAATAACGAACTCACCGACGCATTCGACACATACATCGGATTAAAACAGGACGATGGGCTGACCCCATTACTATTCAATTAGCCTCTGGCATCAGAAAGCTAGCTGTCGAAACAAGAGGTACATTATCAGACAAGTCAAGCGTACCTTATCATACAAGTCAAGTATGCGGATAACATCAATATTTTATCACGGTTGTTAACAACTGCCAAATAACTCTTCCTGAAACCCAACAGCGAAGCAAAACTGGTAGGGCTACAAATCAATGAGAATAAAAGCTCATGACGCAGTTGAAGAAAAATACCTCAAACACACATTAAGTATCCCACTTGGCGAATAGAATATCGGAAATATGAGCAAATTTGCCAAAATAACAAGAAACAGCAATGAAAGATGTAGTGATCGAGCAATTGCTTAGGCGAACTGCTCGAAAAACAAAATAAAACATGATCCAATTTAAATTGTAAATTGAAAAAAAAAATTTAAATTTACAATTAAAATTCAATCACGGCAACCCCTTTGTAATGCAATTTATCAACGAATTGCGTTGTCCCGCAAGAAAACTACAGTTGATGACATGCGAGGGCTTGCCAAGAAACCTCTGTTGCGACACAATGAGTCTGTTTCGGATCGCCACACATGCCACGAGAATCGCTCCGGCAACGAATTGAAATAGGATAAAACGTAAAGAAGATCTTCCGCCCAATGTGCATAGTAAGCAACACGGAACGTTGAAACTAACAATTCTTGAGACTGTGCCAAGGCCGCCAATATCAAGCGTTCTAAGAAGAGTGGCTACTACCACTATTACAACAAGAAGAGTCTAGGTGGTGGCAGTTCGAGTGAAAATAATTCAAAAGGACGGAATCCCATCAGCACAATCGGGAGATGTGTGCGTTCGGCGATGAAAGAATTTTGTTGAGTTTGTTTTAAGTTGAAATTCTTATTTCACTATCCCTAAGAGTATTCCCTCCAGCCTCGATTTTCGTGGTCGATCGCTGTCACCAGCACTTGCAATGCAAACATTTTGTGTGCAGAAAATCGATAGGCGGATAGTGTTTAGGCGTAAAGTGATTGCACTTGAGAGTGAATTGTTGCTGTAGTACGTTGAGTAAAAATAAAGAAATCGAATTTCTCGCGAAAAGTATATTAACCTATAGAAAATAATTGTCGTAGCCCGCATGTAAATCAAAAGCGTTTGCAGTGATCGAACGAGAAGGGGGAGTCTGTTTCTGGTCGTCATAAGTAGCGAATGTCTGCTTTAAAACTTTGCTCGGTGTAGGACTTTTGTGCGAGGTGTCGTATTTGAGATTTTGCGTACTTTCTCGCCCCTTTTAAAAATAAGAAGTGTTTGAGCAGTTTCAAGATTGGTGTCTCTTTTTGGCCGTCGAAGGATTATCCGGGATAAAATTAGTTTCCAAATGAAATTACTGAGCTAAAATTTCTTATTCGCGCGAGTGCAAGCACCTGGAGAATTCCAGCAACAACTTTCGCCCAAAATCGATCTCGGGCACGGCGAACTGAGCTTTTTGCTACGATCAGTGAAATTTTCAATAAATCTCGCTTAAATAACGTCGGCCGAGTGCACGACTACGTCTTATTAACAATTTGGTGAAACAATTTTGAAAATTGATGGGATTCATGCTTTGTGGTAAGACTGAATATCAGAAAACCAAAATATTCTTGTAATATTATTGTCAAATAAATTCCGAGCATACTCAAAGATAAAAGCCGTTTACCATTTGTTCAATGGGCTTAGCTACCCCAAAAGTGAGCGCTCGTCGGAGGAAGATTGGGTGAGTACCCTTTTGTTACATCGTTTACATTTATTTATATAGTTTTATCAAAATTTAAGTTTTATTACATAACATTTCATTCATATATGAGAACAGTAAGAACAAATGGTAAGGTTTAAGTTGATATGATAACTTTAAACTTGAAAAAAAAATTAGAAGATATTAAAACAGATTTTTAAGCAGTGTGTCAACTCATTACCATTTTATGTATTAAATAATTGTACCTTCTGATATTTTTTTATAAAAATAAAATAGAAAATTTTGAAGAATAGAAATAAAATGAAAAGATAAACGGAGGAATTTGGTCTTTATCGAAACTCGGACCAAGTTTGGGACACGCCGCGTTGGCTGGCCCCTCCACTAATGAGCTAGTCATCGGGCGAGCTCACCCCTTATTTTGGCACTACAGGAGCTCTTGCAGGGTAGAATGGCTTTCCACTTGCGTGCTAACTTATGATATGGTATTATGTGATTCCAGCATATAAGATAACATAAATCTGAAACGATGATGGTTTTCATGTGAGGGAAAAGTTCATGCGAATTATGTTTGCAAATGAAAAACATCTGGCCACGTCTACAACGGATCTTGATCCAGATGGGGGTGCGAAGGGGCAACGCTTCCCTCTGTATACCCCACTCTTATCTAAGTATTTTTAGTAAAGACGAAGTATTCTTTAGTCCATTTGTTTTTTCGTCAGGTCCACTAATTAGTGAATGCGATTTTTTTTTTGTAGTGACCCCTTATGCTGGGGAGAAGAACGCTACCCACGACACCGCAATGCTATCCTGCTAGCGCATTCACGTGTCCTCAGACAAGGCCAATCCATCAATATCCTCACTCGCCGAGGCAACAAACCATCGCTGCAGTCCTTTATGAAAATTTACCTCCATTCAAATTACTATAAAGAAACGAAATGTGCCGAAGAATGCAGCTCGCAAATAAAATATTATGCTCAGTTTTAACGATCTTGAAGTCCAGCTACAAACACGGGAAAATAAAGCTCCAAGCATACATATCTATGATAAAAGCTGCGCTATGCTATGGTTGTGAAACATGGACCGCAAACATATTGGACGCATTCCAAAGACAGGTCCTCATCGGAGCGAAGTTGGACGGGAACCAATGGCGAATTCGATACAACCATGGGTTGTGTGAAATATTTGACGAGCTTGAGGTCCCAACGATTGTCAGACTGTAGAAGCTGCTGCGGACTGGTAACTTAAATCGTATGAGAGAAGAACGGATACCCAAAAAGGTAACCATTCGGGAACTAAAGGGCGGAGACTAGTGGGGAAACCGAGAAAACGCTAGTCTAGCTTGCTCAAAGAAGACAGTTCATCGCTGCTTGGATTTTAAAACTGGAGGATGCGATCAATGGACCGAGGCGCTATTTAGAAGAGGCGAACATCCGAGAGGGGCTGTAGTGCTACGAAGAAGAAGAAGTGCAAATGCTGGTGAAATTTTTTACACAAAGTTGGCTACAAGAAGAAGCTCAGTGTAAGGTTTCCACGTGAGTTAAGCACAAAACGCAATAAAATCCAATCACTTCTGAAAGATATTATGACTTTATCATGAAAAAACATTATTAGCAAGAAATGATAATCCATCAAAAGCGTATGCAAAGCCAAAATCGACTCTGATAAAGGTGATGCTGTGTATCGTAGGATTTGTCTACTATATGCTATTGCAGTTAGTACACAGTTGGAAAGCGAGGCAATTGGAAGAAAATGGCTGGTGTCAGCATGACTTTCAAGCCCAATAATTTTCTGTGAATTCAATCAGTCATTGCACTCATAAAAATTCAAATGCAATGTAGTTAAATACAATCAGTCCTTACACTTATAAAAGTTCAAGTGCAATTTTATTAATGCAGTATTAAATATGTACTTGAATTGCAATAAGCGATTTCCCAAAGTTATGCTTTCTGTAATTTCCCTCCATTTTCCCGCGGTCAACGAATGATTTGTGTATATATGCTGGGTTTGGAAATAAGATGCATGTATAGTTTTAAACACAAACAATAAATTTGATTCAATTGTACAATGAAAGGTGTCTGCAGGGTATTGTGCTTAGAGGACTCATCCCGTAAGCCGAAGATGCCTGGTTTGAGTCTCGTTGGCGCCAACGAGATCTAGTTTGAGTGTTTCTTTGGATGGACTGTAAGCCTGTTTGATTATGAAATATTCTGATTTAAAAATCAGAACGTATCGCTGCTGGGTGGACAGGCACACGGCCAATGCGTAGTACTGACCATATCACCTTGTGGGGACTCAGTCAGTAATGATATTGAGATACTCTAACTTTCTCTAAATGCAGGCACGAAAAGGGCTGTAGCACTGTAGTTTCTTTTCCAGTATCAATGGAACGAAGTCTTTAATTGGGCTTTTTCAGACGCAGCGTTAAAAGTGAGCGTTAAACAGGTTATATGGGCAAGAAGAGCAAGAGGCATTGAGGGGACCTGATGGTAAAAACAAGCCAACATTTTGTAGGGTGAACGAGCGTAACGCACATACACAAACGCATTTTGTTGATCATTTGGTGGGGGAAATTTTATACAAACGCGGGTAATCATTCCGAGTTGAACATTCGGTGAAGAAGGTAGTCGTCATGAAACAATTGCCTCTCTTTAATTTGCGTGCAAAAATGGATGCGTGGACGCGAGAAGCTACGCGTTATTTAATAAATTTATAAAAGCGGAGGCCATGTTCAATTTCAGGAAACAACACAACGAATATCACGATTTCAATAAAGTTAAATTGCCTATTGTAAATCTATAGAAAATTAACAGTACGCATAATCTTTATAGAATCGCATTATAATATGCCAGTTGACAACACAACAAGAAAAATATACGACTTAAAAGGATATTCAAATTTGGAATATATTTTTCAGAAAGCGAAAAAACACGGAGGTTCTAATAAATCCAACAGAAGTTTGAATCGACAAACTTTAACAATTATAAAATACATTTTTCATTCCAGTTTTTGTTACCCCGTGCACAATTCAAGGCTATAACATCAATTCTCAATCGCTTATCTCTCTGTCTTCGCTTTCATGTTGTCCGCACGACGTTTAACGATCAAATGATCCTTTTGACACATACACTCGCAAGACGTGTATCGTATACAAAAATAGGTTGGCTGAACTATGCAACGTGTAAACATAAGGGCGTAAGCGCGAAACCTGTTTGGATATGGGTTTTTACCATTCCCGTGTGAAAGAGCCCATTGAATTCAGGTAACAATCTTGGGGACCTCAGATTAAATCGTTATATTATTTAGATATGGAAAAGCTGCTATTAGACCAATCAACTCTTGGAAAGAGTTTTGAATGAATGCTTTTGAATTTCTACAAGGATTCAAAATCGACGAAAACGGTGCGATAGAACGAGAATGGTATCAAAAATTAAACATACAATGGGAACAGTTCTAAAAGCGGAATCCAGAACTACAAACTTTTCAGCCAAAGCAAGCAGATCATTAATACTTTAGAGATACTTTGGACAGTTGCAAGATATTTACGAAGAACTCAAAAGTGAGCTGGAAGATGGTCTTGCCAAGTCATAGGAAGCCAACCGTTCCACTGTCGACCATAATTTAACCACATTCTTGCTCCCTGGAAGAGATGAACAAGATATGCGCAAAAGACTTACCGTTTGGGAGTCTTTGATGGCTTGGCTAGGCACAGCGATTATCACCATTTCAAAGGATCTGGAGGATTTTTTCTAACTGTATCCCTCGAGTATACGTGGTGATTTGATAGCAATAGTGAGCAATCATCATTCATTGGTTGCGGAAAACACCAGCAATGACGCATCACAGTTCAACACACTAGAGAACAACTACAATTCCGTGGTTGCTAAGCTTTTGGAGTTAGACATGCACAACAGATCACCATCAGGTATGGATGCGAAACATAGCTTTCCATCAGTTAGGTTGCTAAAGGATGCTATACTGTTATTTGATGACGATTATATTAAGTGGACTTCGTTTGACGTACTCTTCACACAATTAGTGGGGAGTTGAAATCCACTAGGTGTGCAAAAAATGTTCTCTTTGAAAGCCCACCTATCTGGAAAAGCTGGTTGGGTCCCACACATACACCCTTCCAAGCAGAATTATGCCACTACATACATACAACAGGTAGGTGTTTTTCTCAACAACATGTTGAATGTGCCTGTTGTTATTCAAGAGTCTGATGTTTCTTTTAAAAAAATTCACAACAGAGTGGATGAGTCACTGCTTGGTATCAAAAATTTTGGAATTGATTGAAGCAGTCAGGATCCGTTAACCATCTATATGGTTTTCCAGCAGGTGCACAAAGAAACCCATCGGCATTTCGAGAAATTACTTTCCAATCCTCGGCAATTCCAGTCATTTTCTACACTGTTTGGTTTCATTGTGAGGAGATTTCAAATGTTAGAAGGTCTAAGAGACTCCATAATGAAACTCAAGGATATCATAAAAACATCGGCCTTTTTGAGCATAAAGTAGAAACAACCGTGCCAACTCTGCAAAAAGGAATCTAATAATGTACGGCAACGACCGAAGTTTTTCCATATGACTATAAAGGAGCGATTCAGCACGGCTAAAAAGCTGCAGTACTCTATTAACTGTCTTCAGAAAGGACATACGTGTAAGGATTGGAGCTCAGGCTCCTGCATGAGATGTAACAAATGACATCATACATGAGTATACTTTAAAACTGAGCCAGTGATACCTACCGCAGCAAATAAAATTAGCATGGGTAATTTCACGTCAAGTCATCAGATGCATCATTGTGTATTTTTTGGAACTGCGTCCACCAAAATCAAAGACAAGAACTGGATTTTATCTTTAAACGTCTTACCAAGCAAGTGGGTTTCCAAAGATTTGATCAACATATTGACATCTGTGAAATAGGAAGCACCAAACTGTAGGAAAAATCAATGTTACTATTTAATTGCGAGTCAACAAGCTGTCTACTGCACTTGAATTTGTATACTAATATTGCCAGAAATGACTCCATACCAGCCAATCTCATGGTCTATATCAGGAAATACATAACTAGCCGATCCCGACATAAGCACTCCTAAAAGGGTAAGCATTTTAAAAATTGCCGAGATCCATGCGGATTTGATCTCATCGGAGAAAACTAAACTTTTTGTTAATCTCTCAAAGCTACAGAATTCCACGCTTGGTTAGATCGGCTTGGGTAGGTTGAAGTTAGCACAGCAGTCACTCTTAACTGTGGGTTATATTGTAACCAGTTCCATTAAAGAGCAGCTAAAATGCTTTTGGGTCACGTAAAACACAAAGAGAAAATGCAAAGAGTATTTCCTGGAAATATTCCGGAAAAGCTCAGAAGGTAAATTTGAAGTTAAACTTCCATTTTAGGTAAATTTCTCGAGAGAAATTTACCTATTGCGGAGTGCATCATATGTATATATATATATATATATATATATATATATATATATATATATATATATATATATATATATATATATATATATCTATATATATATATATATATATATATATATATATATATATATATATATATATATTGTTACATGTACAAATAATTCTGCGAGCTACTGTCGCAATTGTTTTCATAATCATTAAGAACGTCAACAAATGAATTTACTCGAACCCACGAGAACCCAACAAGCATGATCAACATTTGCAAGTGACGTCACTCCATTCATTAACTTGCTCGAATCTACCAGGTACCTCTCGGTAGAACATTCGCCAAAGTACGAGAAATGGGTGAATAGGTAGAGACCCTATATAAAGGCGAGCTGAATGAATGGGGGGATCATTCATTCGACCGCGATAAGAACTGTGATAGTGTGTGGGAAGTGATTTTCGTAATAGTGAAGTGATTTAGAAGACAATTGCGATAAGAAATTTATGGACAAGTGTTAGATTTTTTTTTATTGTGAAAATTAAAATTAGTGCAAGTGTTAAACTGATTATTGTGCATATTTGTGATCAAATAAACTCTTTTAATTTAATTTAAAAGATATTGCGTTTTCACTTTCCCGGAACATTAAAGTTATAGGCCGCGAACTAATAACACGCGACAATGGTGTCAGAAGTGGGATTAAAATTTTGAAAGTGAAAATTTGAACATTTTTACAGTGCACAATAGTAAAATTTAAAGAAACATTAAAAATGCCACGAAGCCTAAACTTAAAAATTAATGAATTGACCATGTCGGAGCTTAAGGAAGAGCTGGAGCAGCGAAACCTGGCTACGCAAGGTACAAAGGCAACACTGATTACACGCTTGCGTGACGCGATTGAATCGGAAGGTGCGTATCTGGATTCAGGTGAGCCTATAGATGCAGAAAAAGGCGCAGAAGGTGGTGAAGCCAAAACAGCGAAACCAAAGGAACCAGAAAATGCGCTGATGCAAATGTTGATGCTGATGCAGCAAGAGCAGCGACAACAGTCATCCAATTTAATTACGAAGCTAGATGAACAATCAGCGATGTTAAATGAACAATCAACGAAGCTAAATGAACAACCAGTGCAGCTAAATGAATAGACATCCAGTTTAGCTGCGAAGCTAAATGAACAATCAGCGCAGCTAAATGAACAGACATCCAGTTTAGCTGCGAAGCTAAATGAACAATCAGCAAAAATGAACCAACAAGCGATCGAAATCAAGGCGGATTTGCAAAAACAGTCAACCGAAATAAAAGCGTAGCTCAGTAGTCTCAACAGCCAAATTAAATGCGTCGAGGAAAAGGTAAACCAGGTCGAGGAGAGAATCAACCTTGAGATCAGCCAGGTCGAGGAGAGAAACAACCATGAGATGGAAAAAGTGAAAAAGGACTTGGAGCCAGCGAAGGCAGTAGTAACCGCTTCACCAGCCCCACTTATAACCGCAGCGCAAAGCTCATCTAGAAGTGTGCAAGCACCAATATTCGACGGGCGAACGGTCTGGAGTATTTACAAAATCCAGTTTGAAGCCGCCGCTAGGATAAATCACTGGAATGAGCAGGAACGAGCAACTGCATTAATTCTTGCTCTAAGAGGCCCAGCTGCCGAGCTTTTGCAGACTATCCCCGTTGAGTTGCATTCAAACCCGGCTGCTATAATGAATGCGCTGGACATGCGCTATGGAGACGATCATCTGAAGCAAATTTACTGGGCACAGCTACGGCATCGGATGCAGAAGTCTGGCGAAACCTTGCAGCAGCTAGCACAAGACATTGAGCGACTGGCACTTTTGGCTTACCCAGCGTACGACTCATAACGGCCGAATTCGATGAAGGTTCGTCATCGGAGGAGATTCGAAATGCCCAGCTAGCCGATGAAGACATCGGACCATTGCTCGTATGGAAGGAGACGACTGGGCGACCTGAGTGGAAGGACGTTTCAACGCATGGCGCAACCCTGAAAAGCTATTGGGCACAATGGAACTCTCTTCAGGTGGAGGGTGGCGTACTCAAGCGGAAATGGGAAACGGCGGATGGCAGCTCCTATAGGATGCAAACTTTACTACCCAAAAGCCGAATCCACGATGTGGTTAAGGAAATGCATGAAGGATCCTCGGGAGGCCACCTTGGTGTTAACAAGATCTTAGCGAAATTGCGGGAAAGGTTCTACTGGCTCCACGCTCGAGAAGACGTAGAGGACTGGTGTCGGAGATGCACAGTTTGCGCTTCCGTCAAAGGTCCAAAGCGACGACTGAGAGGACAAATGCAAACCTATAACGTAGGGGTACCATTTGAAAGGATTGCTGTTGACATCGCAGGACCCTTTCCTGAATCTGAATGGGGAAATCGATACACACTGGTTGTCGCCGATTATTTCAGCAAGTGGCCCGAGGTCTACCCCATTCCCAACCAGGAAGCAACTACTGTAGCCGAACAGCTAGTGTTAAATTGGGTCAGTAGGTACGGCGTACCTGGCGAACTACATTCGGATCAAGGCCGAAACTTTGAGTCACTAGTTTTTGGCGAAATGTGTGAGCTGCTCGGAATACGGAAAACGAGGACAACACCGCTGCATCCCCAAGCCGATGGAATGGTCGAACGTTTCAACGGCACGCTCAATAAACACCTGGCCAAAATGGTTGACGAGAAGCAAAGGGACTGGGATCGACATATCCCACTATTTTTAATGGCGTATAGAGCCGCTGAACATGCATCGACGGGCCAAGCCCCAGCCAAAGTCATTTTTGGAAAGACTATTCGTTTGCCAGCCGATGTAAAGTTCGGAACACCCCCTGAGAAACCCCAAACGGTCTCGGAGTACGCAAGTGATCTAAGACAACGGTTGAACCAGATACATCGGACAGTGCGAAAACACCTCAAATCGGCTACTGACCGCATGAAGACCAGGTATGATCGAAAGGCTAATTCTACTGGCTTCCAGCAAGATGACTTGGTGTGGCTTTATAACTCGCAACGGCGAAAGGGTAGGTCTCCAAAGTTGCAACATAATTGGGAGTGACCATACCGAGTTACAAAGCGAATCAACGACGTCGTATACCGAATACAGGAACATCGTAAGCCGAGAGCTAAAATGAAAATCGTGCATCTGGACCGTCTTGCCCCATATTACACCCAGGGAGAATTGACTACAAATAGCGACACATCTTTTCGGGGCGAAAAGAACTGAGGTGGGGGCAGTGTTACATGTACAAATAATTACATGTACAAATAATTCTGCGAGCTACTGTCGCAATTGTTTTCATAATCATTAAGAACGTCAACAAATGAATTTACTCGAACCCACGAGAACCCAACAAGCATGATCAACATTTGCAAGTGACGTCACTCCATTCATTAACTTGCTCGAATCTACCAGGTACCTCTCGGTAGAACATTCGCCAATGTACGAGAAATGGGTGAATATGTAGAGACCCTATATAAAGGCGAGCTGAATGAATGGGGGGATCATTCATTCGACCGCGATAAGAACTGTGATAGTGTGTGGGAAGTGATTTTCGTAATAGTGAAGTGATTTAGAAGACAATTGCGATAAGAAATTTATGGACAAGTGTTAGATTGTTTTTATTGTGAAAATTTAAATTAGTGCAAGTGTTAAACTGATTATTGTGCATATTTGTGATCAAATAAACTCTTTTAATTTAATTTAAAAGATATTGCGTTTTCACTTTCCCGGAACATTAAAGTTATAGGCCGCGAACTAATAACTCGCGACAAAATATATATATATATACATAAATATATACATGTATATATATATATATATATATATATATATATATATATATATATATATATATATATATATATATATATATATATATATATATATATATATGGGATATAACGAAATTTGTGGCCACGCTAGAGGTTGCAATTTTGCTCCGATTTTCACCAAATTTTCAGAAAAGGTGTATTGGGTTAATATCTCGGCTAAGTTTGTGGACCAGCTATATCGGCTGAGCAAAAACAAAATGGCGGCCATTTTAGACGAAAAATCGTGATTTCTGTTCTGAACAAAGTATAGCTCCGATTTGGATGAAATTTGGTACAAAGGTTCACTGATGTATGTGATGATTCTCACAATAAAAAATCAAAAGTCGGTATGGCAGAAACAAAAGGGCGGCCGCTCAAAGATCGGAAAACGTGCAAAATTTTGTTTTTGTAATAGTGGTCAGAGCTTTCAACAGATTTTCATGAAATTCGGCATTTAGATAGAAATTATAAGTATCTAAAGTATTGCGTGAAAAATTTGGTAGTCAGGTCACAAAAAACAAAATGGCGGCCAGTTGAAACTCAAAACTTCAAAGGCTTCTAAAAGTCGCAATTTCAATTTGATATACTCGTATACGAAACTTGGTTTCAAGGTTGGCATTACTTAGATCTACAGTTTCTAATATTTTGGTGATCATGCATGAGCAAATTTCAAAATCGCGGTGTTTTAAATATGCGTTTTTTCAGGTTTTTGTGGCCCTCTAGCGGTCACATTTTCCAGCTGATTTTTATGAAACTTGAGATTATGGATCTCTGTACTATGTTCTTGTAATATGCAGAAAATTATTAAAATTGAATGAAAAATAAAAAAGTCGAAAATTTAAAACCCAATATATTTAAGCTGCCATTTTCACTAAAAATTGAATTATTTTGCCCTGTCTAGAGTGAAACTCCGATTCGAACGAGATTTGGCACATTGATTGATGAGGTCTTAGCCCACAGAGATTTAAAATTGTTCAAAATCAAATGCATTCAAAATGGTGGCCCCCAAAGGTCAGGAACAAGCGCAATTCGCTATTTTAGTAGCAACTGAAATAATGAATTTTTTTTCATGGAAACGTTTTAAATGACTTATCTTGAACGTATTTATAAATCAGAATACTTTTAAATATTGTAAAATATTTTTAACAATACCCTTAAAAAATTATAAAATCGCGACTTGTCTGTCGGCCCGTCCGTCCGTCTGTTCGTGTGTCACAAGTTTTCTCGCAAACCACATAAGCTAGAATGAGGAAATTTTCTACGTAGGTCAGAAGTGGTGCCTCCTGAAATTTGCAGTGTAAGAAAATATTTTAAAGTGTTTAAGGGGTCTCCCCATACAGGGGGGGTGACATAAACATTTTTTTTATTTCTGTAGCCCTCTAGCAGCCAAGTTTCTCAACAGATTCCGATAAAACTTGAAATGATAAGTTATTAAGGCAAGTTAATTTAATTTAATTATGCAAATCGGTTGACAAATAAAAAATTCGAAAATTTACAGCTTAATAATTTTAGCAGCCGTTTACAATAAAAATTCAAAATAACGGCCCCTGATTGTTCAGAAAAGAATCGAAAATGTATATATATTAATGGCAATGCAAGTGCTGATTTAACTTTTATGGAAACCGTTTGAAATTAACTATTTGAGCTATTTAAGCCAAAAAGTTATCACCTTTGTTTGACAACCACTGTCAAATGTATAAACAGCAAATGTGAGAAGGGCGTAACGAGTATAAATATGTTTATAACAATTTATTACCCGCCGATTTTCAATATGTGATCCATACGTGTGCAACTCAATTTAATTAGCAAAATATTTGCGCCTCTATGAAGGGTCTCAAAATACGAACGGCGGCAGATCCTTTCTGTCAACAAATACCCATGTAGTGCTACAAAAATTGCAATAAGAAGTCCAGTAGTAGATAAGCCAATTTCTTTTTCGAAACCTTACGCTACATACGAGAAATTCACCTTTCCGGCTGGTGCTGCCAACGGGGATTTTTCTAAACCACCTGATTTTCTTGGAGAATTAAAACAATAAGATGTTGACTAAGCCAATAGTGGCGTTTGGAATGTCAACCAGAGCCTAAACTTCCATATAAGTGTTTCATGAACGAGTTGATCGCGCTTAACTACATAGAACAAGTTGATTCAGCCACCATTCTGCAAGCAAATTACTTTCCACCCCACCACTGTGTGCTGAAATATTGTATGATAGCACAACAAGAAAATACGAGTAAAAGTAATTTAAGGTAACTCTGTGCAGTGGAATAAAGTTTGGGTGAGAGGTGTTCATTTAAGTGAAACGAAAATGCCACAGTGGCGAATTAATTTTAATATGACACTTATAATGATTTTTTTTCTACAAATCCGTGTAGGGCACTGGTGCTGATTGTCTGGCACAAGTGTCAGCGAACTATAAAGAAGGCGGAGCTTAGCTGACTAGCTTCGCTTTACGACCGCGCACGGGTGCTTATTGACTAATTATTTTCGGGACTATAAGAGGTGGGTTCTTGTCGAGCTACAAAGCTACACTACAAAATTTTTATCACGCGTACTCTACTAGCTGAGACGTGCCGATCAATTTTTATTATTTTTAGAATTTTTCTATTATGTGATTAAACTACTCTACAATTATTCAAAATTTTTAATCTCGTTAAAGTTGGCGGATACAGAGGCTTGACACAAACGCAAACATTGTGCAAAAAGCAATTTTTAATTACTCTAAAGAAGGTCGTTGCATTACAAGGGAATGTCAAACATTAAGATGTTCAAGTGGTGGGAGTGAACCACTCATCTCTGCCTAAAGGATGGAAACTTGACGGATGTAGTTAACTTTAATCTAGTAAAACAACAAACTAAACAGTTTCGTTGGGGTGACCACCTTGTCTCTTCAGAAGAAGCCACTCCTGATCAACACGGGGCTGCTCGACTACTTATGTTTCTTACACACTGTGGCGTTTCCTAAATTGTTTATTCGCAATTGATTAAATTTAATACTTTCACTGGTTTTTCTATGCATTTTGGCAAATTTTGTCACGTTCACGTTTCGGATCTGATACCGCTAGGTCATGGTTTTTAGATTAGGAGTATATTTTTGTGAATATGTGAAAAATAATATTGAGGTTATGTTTGTGGTTTAAGCCAGTATCAATATTAATTTGTATTTAATCTCCATGGGCAAAGTGGGCGCATGCGTACACTTACCCCCCTGAGCGATAGCAACAAGTTGAAGCAGCAATAGAGTGCTCTCGGTAGAAGGGTTTTGCAAAACAATTAATGAATCAAACAATAAACTCTGCATATCAAAACTTGGCTGGTACACCGATTCTATAAATTGAGTTCGAAAAATTAAATCCTGGCTATTATGTATTTAAATTTGCCACCAATTTGTTTCAAGTGTTTTGACCCTGTTGAATGTGCTATGACCTTTCATATGATACCCTATTTGACTACAATTGACGAAAAACATTTTAGGGCCACTTCGTTATTTTGAAATATTTGATAATACCTTAACTTTCGGAAGACCACCACTGCTGACATTTTCATAAAGTTTGAGCTTAATAGCATCTGTAGTTCCTTTTGACGCACGGATATACGGAAAGGTGGACAGAAGGACGTTTTAATTTTTGGGTAAAAACGTGAAATCTACAAATCATAATAGAGTAGTTTCGGGTATTATTGCACACCATAAGCTGTTTTGGAAATAAAGCATAATGTATACGAGATAATTCAGTCTTGATTGTTTACTTCAATCATTTATCTTATCAGTAATCTATAATTAGATGCTTAAAGCAATATAATTTCAAAAACTATATGATAATAATAATTTTCATAAACTCAAACAATTGTCCAAATGTTAAATTGGTAGGTCATTATGGCCTAGGGCCATATTGGCCGTAAATACAGTGAGCCATATTGCCCACCATAGCAAGCAGTTCAAATAATTAAACACACTTTACTTTGCTGAGCAGAATTCGCAGAAAAACACGTCAGTCTCTACTTCGCCATGAGCCCATAGCTTACAGGAAAGGCATTGAATCCATGATGTGCCTCTCTGATCCATAGAATAGAGTGACTCGCAATATAAGCACTTCGCGTCAGAAAGATTGCGTCTATCTGGATTTTCGGACAAACTGTCATCGTACAAAGGTTCATCTTCATCCTCCAAGCTAGATGATTGTACATTTTTAGGTTTAGACTTTATCTTTTTACGTTTTTCTTTTTGTTTCTTGCTTTTAACAATGTCAGCCTTATTTGATTTTTCGTGTTTCTTCTTTAACGAGTCTTCCAATTCTTTTTTGTACGGAGATGAAGTAAGCAACGTCGATTTAGCAGCTTTTCTGCCCCTGTTCCTGGTTTTTCGAGGCAGTATTTGTGGTATTGGAAACAATTGAAACGGAGTTATAAAGCCCTGTTCTCTAGAAGTTAACAGTTTAGGAGATAGCATGACGGGAACTAAAATATTTTCATATACTACTGATGGAGTTTTATTCTGATCTTTTGACGTAGGGATTTCTTCATCAGAAACTGCCTGACTCATAACAGGACTACTTACGGAAGGTGTTTTATCAGTAAATTCATTTTGCTTTGTAATAATTAAAGTTGGTGGGTCTATTAACATGTTTTCCTGATTTCTGATGCTGTCTTCTTGGTCATTGTCCATATGTATGAAATCATGATCTCTGGGCTCTGGGCTCGCAAATGCGCTTGTCCAAATACTACCATCATATCATAATGCGTCAGTGGCCGTGTATTGTTCCTGATCCAAGTTCTTATTTCATAAGAAACATATTTTTCAGCGCTCCCATGAACGACTTATCCAGCGGTTGAAATTTGTGACTGGAATGTGGAGGAATTGAAAGCAAATGAACATAATTTTCTCTAGCGAGGTCTATCAATTCAACATTTCTTGTGTGACTGGTATAGCCATCCAGAATAAGCAAAACCGGAGATCCCTCTGTTGGCTTTACGTGTTGAATGAAATGTTGAAACCATTTTGTGAATAAATTGGTTTGAATCCAACCTGATGGGTGGCATTCATGTATAGCACCTGGTGGCTTCTTTTTCGTGGAAATATTACCAAAGGTGGAATAAATGACCCTCCAGCCCTCATACATATAACGCATGTTATTAAAGAACCCCGCTCAGCCAATGTCAAAGCACCAATTTGCCGTTTACCCTTCTGGCTTAGGGCTTGAGTTATCGGGGATGGTAGAACACTTATGCCAGTCTCATCAACATTATAAATTTTGTTGGGAGGAAACTTATGCCCATCCATCAACTTCTCGTAAAGGTCAAAGAAATGGCCCACATTTTCTTTGTTAAAACCTTTAGCCCTAGCAAAAGATGTTCCAGTTGCGCGACGAGAAGAAAGCCTTGGATGCCTTTTTGAAAATGAATGTAGCCAATCTTTACCGGCACTTTTATTTTTTGCTGAAAACGAGTGCGCAATATTGTTTTTACAGTCAACTGATAGACTTAATTCATCATATCTCTTCGCACCAAACCGAAAAACTTAGCTTCCATTTCTAGAATATACTTAACTAAAGGGTGAATCATAACAAGTGTACACATGTGAATGGGCCTTAACTCTTATTTATTACCAATTTCAGGTCCATATATTGACAGATAATGACAGTTTGGTCTTTTGCAATGCTAACCATGGCGTCATACACATCAGCCAAATGTTTTATTATTACTAAAATTTTTACAAAAATAATGAATTGCCAGTGCAAACAGTTTGGAAGTCGAATAATTTCACGAAATGGACCCATAAATTGGCCGGCCAGATCGTGTGATTTGACTCCTTGTGAGTTCTTCCTTTGGGGATTTTAGAAGGATTGTGTTTACGTTGATGCTTTCTTGACTACTGAAGCATTAAAAAATAATATTCGAGCCAACATACGCCTAATAACGCCGGAAAAGTGCGAAAATGTCGTCGAAAATTACAATCATCATTTGTTAGTCTGGAAAGCAGCACGATGTGCACATCTGCCCAAAGTAATGTTTTATATTTAATTTAAAGGGACCAAATTTTTATAATAAATAAACATTACAACTCAATCTTTACAAAAACTATGTTTTTTTTCGACAAAATTTGTACACTTGTTATGAATCACCCTTTTGTTGTTCCTCCAATTCCTGAGGTAAAGTGGGTCTCCTTCCTAACTTTGCACAAGTTGCTATATCAGCTGTCAGCTCTTTTTTTGCCGCTAGATGCCTCAAAGTCATTCGTGGAACCTTATGCGATTTGGACGTCTTTAATGAACTCATTCTATTGCTGCGGACATCTTCGATTGCCTTGCTCATTGCAATTTTACACCACGTTTGGTGCTTTCTCTCAAAAGTTGGTTTTCGAGGAACCATTGCCTAAAAAGAATAAACACACAAATGTGCTATCATAATATTCTTGATGTGGCTAATATGGCCCAGCAGGCCATATTGGCTACCTACTAGCCGGCCATATCGGCCACAGGAATGTTTTTGACAACTAACAATTTACGCAAAAGAGTAGTAGTTAATGCAGCTACAAAACACTCATCATACTACAGATCAAAGGTTAATCCGCAGAAATTTAAAAACATGCACATTTTGAGTAACTGGAATGATTGAAACCGACCGAAAAATTAAATCAAATTCTAAAATTATCGATCGCTTCACACACACAACAAATGGGCACTCGTCGGGTGGTCCAAACAGACTGAGAATGAAATGAGTCGAGTTGCGTTCACGTGCTAGGTATGATTGGCATGAGGATTCATTTGTTTCCAAAAAAAAGCAATTGGCCATTTTAGACGACTTGGCCATAATACCCGAAACTACTCTACTATTACAAAATTGCGTGAATTTTTATTTCTGAGGTATTTGTTGCCCTTGAACTCACAAAGGTCCATCTCCATGATTTTTTTCCAAATTTTTCAGCTTAAAGGTATCCAGTTGCGAATGTGGGGAACTCACCATTTCGGTACGTTTTGTCTCCCCCTGGCCCTTCTACAGCACAAAATAACTTTTTCCATTCAGTTTTTAAAAGTTCTAATCAAGACCTATGCTTTGATATCCCACTCGACTATCTTTGATTAAAAAAAATGTTCAAGGGCTATTTCGTTATAAGGGGACCCCTTTGAAAAATTTTGAAATTCTTTGTAAGACCTAAACTTTTAAGAAACGACCACTTCTGACCTTTTCATTAAGTTTGAGCTTTCTAGTATCTATAATTTCTGAGGAAACTTGCTGTAGCGCACGGACAGACAAACAGACGGATATATGAACGGACGGATGGACAGACGGACAGACAGGTCGTGGAACTAATATATCTCTGTTAAAAATTTTTTAACAAAAACCTGAAAATTTAAAGTAAAACCGTTGAAACAAAGTGGCGCCCGTTCAAAGGTCGAAAAACGTGCAAAATATGTTGTTGTGCCCAAACCTTTCAACCGATGTTGATGAAATTTGATGGTTTGGTAGAAACTTTAAGTATCAAAAGAGCTGATGTAAAACGCTTCTGAAAGTTGGTGCATATCCATGGCTTAAATTGAGCCGTAAGCGGCCAAGTTATAGACGATTGAAATTTATCAATTTCAATTGCACGTGGTACTGTGTAGATACACGCTCGCAAAGGAGCATAACACTATTGAATTTTAGAAATAATTTAAAAGATTTATACGTTATCATGACTACTCAAACATTGAGGTCAACAGACTCAAAATAAAATGGCGGCAAATTAAAATGCATAGTAATTATATATTATTATTATTTCAGCAGATTTGTGACGACTTGCAGTTAAAAAAAGATATTTATAGGAATAAAACGTCAAATTTTGAACACTACAAAAAGTTTACTAGACATTTTTTCTTCTCTAAAATTTACTTCCACGTCTCTTAAATAATCGAATCTCTAAGGTATACCTTTTTATGTTTCGTGAATTATGTCATCGGCCAATGTTTTCTTTAATTCTTTAACGTCATCTTTGCCATGATATTTATAATTTATTTGAAGACATATTTGATTAAAATGAGATTAAGACATCAAACTTATTTATACAACTCAGACTAACCCTCTAACCCAAAATCGAAAATATACTCATCAGTTTGCAAACAACTTCAAAATCAATGCAAAAAATACATCTGAAAGTCATCGTATTGTCGTCGTCGAACGAATTTGTGAGGAAACACGGAGAAGTTGAAAATTTCTCACTAAAGATAAATCGATGTTTTTCATCGTTACCTTCAAACAGAAGCTGGAAACGACCTAGGAGTTGGAAAACATAAGATGGTAGTTAATGTGAGTTTGGTAGAAAATCCGAATCCTTATTGGCGTCTATGAAGATCGACTTCTCGATAGGAATTGTCTCCGTGCAGTAGTGTTGATAAGGGTAAATTATTCTCCACAAGTAGGATTACACACGAAAGTAGTATGTTGTTGGTAAATCCTTTTGATTGTGGAATAATGCCAAAAGGATATATGAGCTGAGGATTGAGAGAATACTGTAGATGAAGGTGAAGTGGAGTCAATTGAATGTTAAGTGCACTGCAAAGTATCTTGAAGACATTTAATAGTACATTTCGAGCCAATTTTCGAATGAAGCTTTACAATAAAGGAAATAATATGAGCTTTTTGTATGGGGATGGGAACAGCTAAGCTTCATTGAAATTTAAATATGATAAGCATATTGTATGCTGGACTGAATAAAATTGACTTTGACCAATGGATGTGGATTTCAAGCTTTTCCAGCAATATATAATTTTTGTAAAAGTTCATCACATACTTATTTCGTTTCATATTTTCTTAAATCTTAATTTCCCCACGAACTTATTTGATTTGAAGTTAAATATTTTTCAAAGCAGTTATTGTTATTGATGAGAAGTTGTAACAATTTCGCGACTGTATGTAACAATTTCGCGACTGAATATCGCTTCCGTACCCTCTGGTGGAGCTCCTGACTGGGGCCCTCGGACCCGGTTAGCCCAATGGAGAGGGGCCGTGCGCCACTCGCTTTGCCAATGGGCCCCACAAGAGTCGCCAAGCGAGAATCGCGACTCGCCAAAAGGCTCGCACCGACACTGTCCACGACACGACGCGCAATGCGATCATGCACCGCCTATCCTCCCTAACCGCGACCACAACTAGGGCGAGGGAACCTAAAACAAGGGATGAGCCCTGAACAATTTCGGAGTCACACCACGTGGCGGCGAAGCACCCTCGAGCCTTCCACACACGGGGCGTCGCTCGTACGGGAATGCCACCTCGCTTTCCGAGCCAACTTCACAATTTCTAAATCACTTTTTTTTCTAAATCACCAAAAACAATTTAATTCCACGGATTAACAATATATATAGGATATTTAAACAAGAAATATATATGTAAAGTTATACCCAACTTGCACCATTCAACCGGCTTGTTCGACTCGGGGGGCCCCCAATCTTGCTGCCGCCAACTTCTGCTCGATCCACCTCGGTCGTAGAGACGCTCCTCTCGTTCCTCCGAAGACCTCCTTGAATCCTCCGATCATTCCTCCAGAAATTCCGCCAAAAAAAATTCGAGCTCCCTCTTGGTAAAATGCGAAGTCAAAAAAGAGAGTTTCCAAGCTCCATCCGGGGTCTTATATCCCCTCTGGTGGCCACGCTTTCATACTGCATTACCCGCGTGTCGTGTCAGCTGGCATCTTGCGAGCTTTAAATGCCATAATATGGTGATGGAACGATGAAACATTTGATGAGCTATGACGCGATGATGGTTGATGTTGTTGTTGTTGCTGCTGTTGCTTCGATGCAGATGACAGATTCGATTCGTGTTGCTCAACATATGGTATACCTGCTCCCCCACTTCCGCCTACATTTCTACTGCCGTCCTGATATCTGCTGGACACTTTTTTCCGTCCTATATTGTGTTCGCGATCGTATCCAAATGTGCTATGTGTTGGCGGATGCTGCTGAATGTGTGGCTGGTTACCTTGGGCTTGCTTCTGCACTTGAATATGCGATTGATTGTAATGTTGCTGCCGTTGCATTGCAGCTTGTTGCTGGCGCGTAGTGCATTTTGTTGAGTAGATGCATCCACAGGCTGATAATTATTTATGTTTACAACATTTCTATGGGATATCGCATTCGAAACATGTCCTACGCCTGTTGATCTATGTCTCATATCGGGTTCCGCTTAAATGTCCATACTTGCAGCAAACTGCATATTGCTACTGTTTGGTGTCGCGGTGATAGCTGGATGTTGAGCGCTCAATTGCGCTTTGTGTCTTGTGGTAACCATACTCTTCTGGCCGGAAGGAGGTTGAAATTCATTTTGAATTTGCTGTGGATGTGTCGTACAGCTTCTCGGTTGCTGTTGTTAAGTTGATACAGGAGAATTTGTATTTACTGAATTGTTAATTTGTATCCGTTGGCTAGGAGGAGTATTAAATACGGTAGGCCCAAACGTATAAATGCTTTGCAATAATTCCGGCGTCTCATTTATATTTGTGCCAAGTTGATAATAAGCGTATTGTGGCTTTAATTCTATATGATCTGAGCTTGTTTGTTCTATCGCATTAACTAGTTGCCTTACTAGATTATCATCACGAACCGATAATAGGTTTTTGGATTCATCAGCTACCACTGTATGGAACAGTAACGATTTATTTAGGGACGTTACACTCGAAATGGAATCTGTATACAGGAAGCTCGCTTAGTAAATCCGATAAACTCGTCAGCCCGGCTAAAGCTGTAACCGGTACACTTCCATCAGTATTTGCCGGTCCGATTCGGTGAAATTAATCGCACGCTTTCGACATTTCAGCACAATGATTGAATGCATTGTCAGCAAAGTGCTCGTTGATCTGCTTAGAACCTACTTAATTCTAATTTCTAAGTGTGATACAAAATATAAAGCGTTACACACATCGTTAAACCTCAACTTCAGTTGGCTCGGGAAGTTATACTCGCGGAGAACTTATTTAATTTTTTTTTTGTTTCTTTTTTTTCGTTTGTTTGTTTTCTTGTGTGTGTGGAAGGCTCCCGTGACATTCCCCCCCTTTCTTCAAGGGAATTTCTCCGAAATTCACTAATTTTGCTAATTAAAGTGTTGAAGCCGAATCTCTATGAACTATTCTAATGCTTATGATGCTATTCTGCCTGTCTCCCAGATTAGTTGATGGCCCTAATATCCTCATTATTCAACTACGGCCTTCTACTCCATCTGCTTATAACTAATCTAGGTTTAGGATGCTATCTGCTTGAACGACGCTACCCAATATATTTTATATTTTAACTACCCTATATCCCTCTCCTGGTTGAACTCTTTCACCGAAGCTTAGCTCCTGCCCATCCACCACTACACTCAAACACCATACCTGAACTAACGATAGCTACCAGTCCATATGTTCATACTCCTGACGCTTCTATATTACACTCTAACCATATCCCACTTCCATACATCTAGCGATTAACGAACCCATCACCAATTAGACAGAATAACCTACGCCCATCTTAGCCTTTGGGGACATCTATCCAGGATTTCTTGCCCCTTTTCCTACTAACTTCGTAATATTGCCTAGCTGCTCTAACTTCAAGCTGATTTTTTTTTTATGTCACTCCAGCTGACTAAACGGAGACGATAAATTTCAATTCCTTAACAACTGGATTCTTCATATTGTGCCATCTAGAATATTTTAAATTCTCCTATATCCCAAATTTTAATATTATCTAAATTCTATGCATACATATATATATTTCCTAAATTCTAATTACTCTGAGCTCAATTCCCTAGATTCTAAATTATAATCTTCGTACTGCCAAATTCATTCGCCCTATTGTCTAATCTACGAGTCTGACACACTTTATATATAATCTAAACCCTAATATAGTCCACCTCTAACACAGGCCAAATTGAGAAGTTTCTTAAGTCTTGTGTACTTTCATGTACACAGTAACCGGTCTCAGGCTCGTAACACCTTTGCCTGGCAAAAATGTGCGACCACCAGTACGATTTACATCCGACGCCTTCTTTAACTGAAAGCTTCGCGTCTCCCAGAGAGAAAAACGTGGTTTGGCGTAAATAGCCCAATGGACAAATTCCGATAGAAAGTACCACGAGGACTACGGAGTCCTATAACCGCACCGCGCGCGTACCGACACGCGTTGTCAGGGACATGACTTATTAGCCGCTCGATTGCACAGGTCACGCATAATCCGTTTACCATTTAAGTTATTAATATTAAATTAACCCACCACCAACTTAAGAACTTAGCGCTAGTACCCTCCACCATCTTACTTATTGAACTTATTAGCTAACTTATTTGCTAATTCGGTCGCCGGACTACATCGCACTCTCGACATTGCTCGCTGTCTCAGGATAGGTATGGCTTGATGTCCTTTGCGTGCCAGGTCCCAGCACTCTTGCCATTCATATCCACTAGTCTGAACAGGGCTGGGGACTCGCGTTTCTCAATTCTGAAAGGGCCAAGGTACTCCGGTGCCAGTTTAGCCGAGTAGTACTGGGCCGCATCCGACAAACCAAAATTCCTCCTCCACACCAAATCATTGGGGAGGAAGGGGGGAGTCCACCTCCGAAGATTGTACCGTTGGGTGCTTTTCCTTGTGGCCTCCTTTAAACGCCTAAGCACGTCCTCTTTTACTTCCGCTAGTTTTGCGGCCCTCTCTGCGGGATTTTGCAGCATGTTCTCATCCGTGGGTGAGCTTGGCCCCTTCCGCGTAACCACCATCTCCCGACCAAAGTTTATAAAGTATGGAGTACTTCCCATGGCTTCATGCGTATATGTACGCAATGCACATCTAATCTTTGGTAATTGAACGTCCCATTTTCGATGGTTCTCCCCCACATATGCCCTCAAAATCTTGTTGATTGTCTGATTAATCCGCTCTGCGGGATTGGCCTGGGGGTGGTAGAAGGGCGTAAACTGTATGCGGCCCCCATACCCGGTCACCAGTTTGTCCATCTCTTTGGACCTAAATTGTACCCCATTGTCGCAGACAACCAAACCGGGAACCCCGAACAACAGGAAAATTCGCTCCTCGAGCAATCTCGCAACATGAGCTGCCGTCGCTTGCCGTAGAGGGAAGATCAGGGGCATCTTCGAAAAATAGTCGACCACGGTCAATATATACGTGTTCCCCTGAGTGGAATGTGGCAAGGGTCCAACCAGGTCTATGCAAATAACCTCCCATGGTTCTTTAGCTAACCCCGCTCTGGAAGACATCGGTCCATAAGGAGATCTCCGTTCAATCTTGGTCGCTTGGCAGATCTTGCACCGCGCCACATATTGGCAAACGTCGGCCCTCATTTTTGGCCAGTAGAATCGCTGGGCAATCCGGTTTTACGCCCGACTGACCCCCATGTGCCCAGCCGTGGCATCGTCATGGTATTGCAGGAGGATGGCCTGCCGCTCGTTTTTGGAAACCATCTGTTTCCACGAATTCCCCGCCAACCCCGCATTTCGACCGGGTAGATGTCTCCATAAAGTCTCCCCTTCCACTCGCCAGTCGGGGAACTTATCGGGTTCTTCCAATATCTTAGCCCGCAAGCCGTCGATCCACTTGTCCCCTTGGTTTCCCTTTCCTATCGCGCAGACCTCTGGAATTGCTCGCGACAGGGCGTCGGGGACCACATGCTCCTTACCCTTCCGGTGAATGACGTTAAAGTCGAATTGCTGGAGCCTCACCACCCAGCGCGCCAGCCGACCGTTTGGGTCTCGCAGATTGTTGAGCCACACCAGCGAGTGGTGGTCGGTAACCACCGTAAAGCGTGACCCTTCCAAGTAGGGCCTGAGCTTTTCCACGGACCACAGCACCGCCAGACACTCCTTTTCGGTCGTGGAGTAATTCTTCTCTGCCTTGGAAAGGCCACGGCTAAGGTAGCATACTACCTTTACACCCTCTGGGTGGCTCTGGCTCAACACCGCTCCGATCCCATGGTCTGAAGCATCAGTTTGCACCTTGAACGGCAGGGATTCGTGAGTGGCACTGTCAACGTTGAGTGGTCTGGGATAAACCGCCGGTACCAAGATACCATGTCCAGAAATTGCCGGACCTTCTTCACGTTGTTCGGCCGGGGGATATGTAGTATACATTCTACTTTCTCCGGGTTGACGTGTAGTCCACTTTTGTCTACTACATATCCCAAGTATTTGAGCTGCGGCCAACAAAACTCGCACTTCTCCCGTGAAACCCTTAGTCCGGCCTCCCTGAGACGTGATAGTACCACCCGGAGGATTTCTAGGTGTTTGTTGATATCCTCAGTGACCACTATCACGTCGTCCAAGTAGACAAACACATATGGCTCCAATTCCGGTCCCAAGATCCGATCAACAAAACGCTGCCACGTTGCCGGAGCGTTGTGCAACCCAAACGGCATGCGGTTTATTTATTTATTCCATCTTACAGACTAAACAATCCAATCACAAAATGGAACGCAAAGAACAATCAGCAAAATTTAAATGTAAAAGAATACTAAAACGTCGATAATTAAAAGTTAAACTAGTAGTTACTCTCTTAGTTTTTTCTTAAATGTAAGAAGAGGGGAAAGGACCAAGCTCGAGATTATTATGATTTCGTACGGTTCTTAAGATTGGTGAATAGAAATATAAATCAGTTCTAGCATATGGTATAACGAAATAAGAATTCATCCGAGATGAACGAGATGTGAATTTATGTAAATGTCTAAGGATAAACCCGGAAACTCTAGACGCTTTAGTAATCACATTTAAGTTTAGGTTAAAGTGAAATAAGCCCCGACCAGGCACCGTGAAGGCTGTGAGGGGCTTAGATGCCTCCGCCATCGGAATCTGCCAATAAGCGGATTTAATATCCAACGAGGAGAGGTAACGGGCTGCCCGTAACTTGTCTAATGTGGCGGCGATGTATGGTAGGGGGTAGGCGTCTCGTTCGGACACACTGTTCAACTTCCGAAAGTCCACACAAAAGCGAAATTTCCCATCCTTCTTCTTCACTAGCAGGATGGGTGATGACCATGGACTTCCGGAAGGTTCCACCATCCCTAGCCGCAGCATCTCGTCCAACTCCTCGTTGATGTGCGCCTGCACTGCTGGAGATATGGGGTAAAATCGCTGCTTTATGGGCTCGGCCGAGGTCTTGATGACGTGCTCCACCCCTCGAGCACACCCCAGGCCATCCCCCATCAACCGAAACTCTTCCGCTACTAGCGCTTCTAGGCTCGCCTCCTCGAGTGGAGTTAACCTGGTTCTTCGCTGCAATATCTCACATGAGGCCACTGCCGGAAATTCCCACGACTCCCGGCTGAGATATAGGGTGATCCGGAATAAACGTATGAAGTCAACCCCTAGAATCAGCGCTTGGGGAACAGCTGGCACAGCTAGTAACCTCAACCACCTCGTGACCCCTTTTACGGTTAGTGGGACCCATACATCTCCTTTGCTCGCAATGCAACCACTGTCCGCTAGTCTTATAGCCGTGCGTCCCGCCTTTTGAGGTGTAAGCCCTTGTGCCCGTAACCGCTCCCAGCTGGGTCCTCCCAAGATGGTATGGGTTGCTCCAGAGTCTACAAGCCCCAGCAGTCTGTTACCCAAAACCTCCACTTCCAAATGCGGTCTATTGTCTTCACCCTTCTCCTCCAACATAAAAGCCACTCCCGGCCCCGCGGCGCCTTCTCCCCCACTATACGTGCTCGGTTCGCCGCCTACTGAGCACCGCGGAAGTTTTCCGACGTTACATGTGGTGGGGCCGCCTGCGATGGTCTTTCTCCCCCCATTCGCTCACCTCCCCTTCTATGCCCTGGGGTGTTCTCCCGTTGTCTCGGCCCACTAGACCTTCCCACCTGGTGGCAGTTCGGGCAATCGCTTCTCCTCACTCCTTCTCGGCCGCACCCAAAACATTTCCACGGCGCCGAACACTCCCTTGAAGTGTGGTCGAAGCCCTTACAGTTCCAGCACTGTATTTTCCGACTGTGTATCGCTGCCACTCTCGTCGGTCCTCGTCTCCCCACGTAGGCCAGATCAGGTTCCAGCAATTGCTGTCGGCCCGTGAGCGGTGGAGGCCGATATGCTTCTACCGAGGCCCGCGTGGTCTCCAAGTTTTGGCCCAGTTTTACGAGGTCAGCTACAGTCTTAACTGCCTGCAAGGACAGTTGCGTCTGGTAGAAGGGTGTAAGATTCGCTCGTAGTATCTCCAGCTTGTCCTCCTCAGAGCAGGGGATTGTCCTCCGGCGAAATAATCCCTCCATGGTCGCGATATACATCCCTACAGACTCGTCAGGACCCTGAGTGCGTTCCTTGATTTCCTCCAGCAATTTCCGATCATAATGTGGAGGAAGAAATTCGGCCCGCAGTTCTACCACCAATTCCGCCCATGAGCTCACCCTAGCCCGGTTGGCACGAAACCACACTAGTGCCCGGCCTTCAAACAACTCCACGGCTGATTGGTAGAGCCGCGCGCTGGACACTCCCCGAGCTAATCGTAGCTCCTCAACCCGCTCCAGGAACGCACTCAAGGATCCAGAGTCTCCGCAGAATTTCAAGCCCCATTTATGAATGTCTAGCCCTTTGGGAATCGCAGAGTCCAGACGACTTCTTGGCTGTAGAGGCTCAATCCTCCCGATTTCCTCTAGAACGTTAGCCACTTCCGGTTAACCATGTTCACTCGATTTTTCTAGTGGGGCCTCTATGTCCTCATTCGACTTTCCATCCTGGAACCCTTGTCCAACCGGTATTTCCAAAGCACCAGCTTCGTGCGTCTCATCCTCCACATCAGCTGCCGTCTTCCCAACTTCAACCTTCCCCTCCAGCTGGCCCAACCCCATCACCAGCTGCCTCTTCAAATTGTCGGCTTCCTCGTCCGGGTCCTCTTCCTCCCACGGTGCATTCTCCAGCCTCCGGATCGCAAACCATATCTTGGCCTTGATTTTTAGGAAGTCTGAAGATCAAGTACTGCCTTTAAACGCCTCCATCATGGTTTGGATCTCCTGGAATTTTTCCTTCACCGCTTCCATGTCCTCTTCGTAGGTGTAGGGGTACTTCTTAGTGATGATGGAAGTGTTCGCTGAGCCCTCTCCCTGAACGGCATCACACAGCATCTTCCGCATGGTCTCCACCGTACCAGTCTCCAATCCTCGGATATGCAACTCATATGTAAGCTCCTCCTTGCTGAGTCGATCCACCATGTAACGCCCGACCTGTGTCATATTCCCTGTACCGTGCTTAATGTTATCCTTAATCACTATGTAAGTAAACTTAGTTTCTACTGGATTAAAAGAAAATAATTTATCTTTATTTATTTTACAAAGGCAATGCTACTATCTAAGGCTCAAATTCACACTCCCGCAATAACAATCACTACTCTCACACCCGTTTTTTCCGCCAATTGTACAGGCCACTTCACCCAAAATCACACTCCGGCAAATGGAAAGCACAACACTCACGTTCATTCTTTTTCTTCCACTTGCACTGAGCACTTTCCACTGTTCTACACACTCCCGCAATATTACACGATCACTTCAAAACTTTCACTTTTTTCGTAACCACTAAAACTCAACTTTACTGCCCCACGTTGGGCGCCAAATGTAACAATTTTGCGACTGAATGTAACAATTCCGCGACTGAATATCGCTTCCGTGCCCTCTGGTGGAGCTCCTGACTGGAGCCTTCGGACCCGGTTAGCCCAATGGAGAGGGGCCGTGCGCCACTCGCTTCGCCAATGGGCCCCACAAGAGTCGCCAAGCGAGAATCGCGACTCGCCAAAAGGCTCGCACCGACACTGTCCGCGACACGACGCGCAATGCGATCATGCACCGCCTATCCACCCTAACCGCGATCACAACTAGTGCGGGGGAACCTAAAACAAGGGATGAGCCCTGAACAATTTCAGAGTCACACCACGTGGCGGCGAAGCACCCTCGAGCCTTCCACACACGGGGCGTCGCTCGTACGGGAATGCCACCTCGCTTTCCGAGCCAACTTCACAATTTCTAAATCACTTTTTTTTCTAAATCACCAAAAACAATTTAATTCCACGGATTAACAATATATACAGGATATTTAAACAAGAAATATATATGTAAAGTTATACCCAACTTGCACCATTCAACCAGCTTGTTCGACTCGGGGGGCCCCCAATCTTGCTGCCGCCAACTTCTGCTCGATCCACCTCGGTCGTAGAGACGCTCCTCTCGTTCCTCCGAAGACCTCCTTGAATCCTCCGATCATTCCTCCAGAAATTCCGCCAAAAAAAATTCGAGCTCCCTCTTGGTAAAATGCGAAGTCAAAAAAGAGAGTTTCCAAGCTCCATCCAGGGTCTTATATCCCCTCTGGTGGCCACGCTTTCATATCAGGGAGCTTTTCGATGTTCCACCAGTTCATCGCATTCACTGCATTACCCGCGTGTCGTGTCAGCTGGCATCTTGCGAGCTTTAAATGCCATAATATGGTGATGGAACGATGAAACATTTGATGAGCTATGACGCGATGATGGTTGATGTTGTTGTTGTTGCTGCTGTTGCTTCGATGCAGATGACAGATTCGATTCATGTTGCTCAACATATGGTATACCTGCTCCCCCACTTCCGCCTACATTTCTACTGCCGTCCTGATATCTGCTGGACACTTTTTTCCGTCCTATATTGTGTTCGCGATCGTATCCAAATGTGCTATGTGTTGGCGGATGCTGCTGAATGTGTGGCTGGTTACCTTGGGCTTGCTTCTGCACTTGAATATGCGATTGATTGTAATGTTGCTGCCGTTGCATTGCAGCTTGTTGCTGGCGCGTAGTGCATTTTGTTGAGTAGATGCATCCACAGGCTGATAATTATTTATGTTTACAACATTTCTATGGGATATCGCATTCGAAACATGTCCTACACCTGTTGATCCATGTCTCATATCGGGTTCCGCTTAAATGTCCATACTTGCAGCAAACTGCATATTGCTACTGTTTGGTGTCGCGGTGATAGCTGGATGTTGAGCGCTCAATTGCGCTTTGTGTCTTGTGGTAACCATACTCTTCTGGCCGGAAGGAGGTTGAAATTCATTTTGAATTTGCTGTGGATGTGTCGTACAGCTTCTCGGTTGCTGTTGTTAAGTTGATACAGGAGAATTTGTATTTACTGAATTGTTAATTTGTATCCGTTGGCTAGGAGGAGTATTAAATACGGTAGGCCCAAACGTATAAATGCCTTGCAATAATTCCGGCGTCTCATTTATATTTGTGCCAAGTTGATAATAAGCGTATTGTGGCTTTAATTCTATATGACCTGAGCTTGTTTGTTCTATCGCATTAACTAGCTGCCTTACTAGATTATCATCACGAACCGATAATAGGTTTTTGGATTCATCAGCTACCACTGTATGGAACAGTAACGATTTATTTAGGGACGTTACACTCGAAATGGAATCTGTATACAGGAAGCTCGCTTAGTAAATCCGATAAACTCGTCAGCCCGGCTAAAGTTGTAACCGGTACACTTCCATCAGTATTTGCCGGTCCGATTCGGTGAAATTAATCGCACGCTTTCGACATTTCAGCACAATGAGTGAATGCATTGTCAGCGAAGTGCTCGTTGATCTGCTTAGAACCTACTTAATTCTAATTTCTAAGTGTGATACAAAATATAAAGCGTTACATATATCGTTAAACCTCGACTTCAGTTGGCTCGGGAAGTTATACTCGCGGAGGACTTATTTAATTTTTTTTTTTGTTTCTTTTTTTTCGTTTGTTTGTTTTCTTGTGTGTGTGGAAGGCTCCCGTGACAAAGTATATGGTTAAAGAAATTTGCTTTTAATTACGTTTTTATGATACGGAAACTTAGCTACTATTGAAACTGTTAGAGAGGCAATATATACACACATACAAACAGGGCAATAGACGTGCTGAGTACTTGTTTTGATTACGAGGAGGTTTATAAGCAGTGATCAGTTTAACGTGGACAGTCCAACTGTAACGACCACTAAAATGAATATAATGTTATACTCAAATAAACCTCATAATACTTTTAATTCAATCTATTCTTTTATTTCCTGTACTACTTTCCACAATGGGTTATAGTAGAAAACACATGACGCGCGCGGAAAATATTCGAAAAAGCTTAAACTCGAAATAGTTGAGAGTGCGGGAAATCGTGAAGAACGAACGCAAGTCAAGATGGCAAAAGAACATTCGAATGTGCGAGTACAGCTGCTAAGCGCTGAAAATTACGATAGGTGGAAGTTACAGATGCGCGCAATCCTCATGAAAAACGATTTATGGGGTTATGCAAATGGTAAAATAGTTTGCCTTGACTCGTCTGCTGTTGCTGGTATTGCAAAATGGAAAAACAACGATCAGAAAGCATGTACTGATATCATGCTAGCAGTAAGCGCTGCAGAGCTAGGTCTCATAAGTGAGACAGACACATCGAAATAAATTTGAGATAAAGTGAAAGAAACGTTACAGTCAAAAAAGCCAGCAAGATAAGCCCAACTGCTCAAGAAAATTGCGAAATCTCAGCTGGAAGAAGATGACAAAATGCGAGAATATCTTCAAGAATTTTTCGATGCGGTGACACGACTTAAGGAAGTCGGAATAACTATTAGAGATGAGGTGTTATCGATACTATTGTTATACAGCTTGCCTGATTCATATGAAACATCCTGGTTCGCACTAGAAAGGTGCGATGAACTGCCAAAGCTGGATGTAGTTTGCATGAAAATCATGAAAGAGTACGAAGCTCGTAAATCGAAGGAAGATAGAGTGGAGCAGGGTGAATTATTCATGAACAGAACGAATAAACAAAATTGGCGGGAAACTAACAGAGGACGTAAACAAAATCATCAACAGAAAGTGGAATCAACGAGCAAAATAACGTGCTACAAATGCGGGAAGACCGGACACATAGCCAGAAAATGTACGTCAAGAGCACCATCACAGAGCGCACAACACGTCGAAAATGCAAAATCGAGAAGTAAACAAGTGTTTATGACAACAGGAACTGCCTTAGTTACACGTAGAGATGACCAAAAGAATTCATGGTGCTCGGGTAGTGGTAGTACCTCACATATGAGCGCAAACAGAGAAGCCTTTATAAACTTTTCAACCAAAAACATGACGTTGAATTTAGCAAACAATAAATCAACGACGATCAAAGGTGTTGAACAAATAAATTTAATATTTCCAAACGAAGAAAATAATGATGATATAATACTAGAAAAAGTATTATACGTTCCTGATTTGAGAGCAAAGTCATTGTCCGTAGCAATATCACTGACAAAGTATTTGAGGTACGCTTCAGAAAAAATGATGCAGTTACATTGGATGAGAAAGGCAAAGTGTGCCTACGCGCTGAAAAATAGGTAAACTATTTTATGTGCGCCACAGCGAGTGCGAAAATGCAAAAATTAGTAGAGAAAAGGATGCAACAAAAGAGATATATATATATATATATATATATATATATATATATATATATATATATATATATATATATATATATATATATATATATATATATATATATTGGTTTAAAAATTAAACCAGATGAAAGGTTAACATTGTGCGAGGTGTGCATTAGTGAAAAACAGACTGCCACAGCTTTTCCGAAAACTGAGGGTCTGCGCACAAGACAATTATTGAAATGGCGCACAGTGATGTGTGCGGGCCAACGAAAATCGCATCACTTTCGGGTGCGAGATATTTTGTTACGTTTATTGCGACAAGTCAAGGTGGTGCGGAATTTGTTTCTTGTATCAAAATCAGAAGTGTTGAATACGTTTAAAGGTTTTAAAGCCACCATGGAAAAATTGAAGCGCTCTAATTGGATAATGGACGCGAATATTGCAATCGCGAGTTTGACGCTTTTCTTGCGAAACACGAAATTAGAAAGCGGTTAACTACGCCATACATGCCGCAACAAAACGGTATTACAAAGTGCGGAAATCGGGCACTGGCTGAAATGGCGCGTTGTATGATAAAACAAGCACAAGTGACTTGTACATTTCGGGCAAAAGCCGTTAATACTGCATGTTATATACGTAATAAATACCCAACAAAGGCGCTGGACAGGAAAGTGCCTTATACCGAGCGGACAGGTAAAACATCGACATTAATTCACATGAAAACACTCGGAACAAAGGCATGCATTTCAGAAAAAGGACACAAACATAAATTCGATTCGAGATCATCGCCGTGTACGAGATCTGTTCAAAAAGTACCCGGAATTTTTAAATTTCGCAGGTCTGGAGAGTCCGATTGTCAATTTTTTTTATTGTGCTAGTATACATGCCCCTAAAGTATGATACAATTTTCAGCCATATTCACTGTTTACTTTGTCTGTGGTACTCGCTAAGGTTCGACGTGTTTTTATGAGCTCGGCGATTTTTGCTGAAACTGCTGAAATTTGACAAAAAAAAAACAATCGCATGAACATCGCTCAGGAGCTGTTAAATGACGTCAACGACGATCCAAGTTTGCTTGAAAGGGTCATAACTGATGATGAAATATGGGTGTACGGTTATGATGTCGAAACCAAACCACAATCGTCCTCTTGGAAGCATTCAACGTCACCAGGAGCGAAAAAAGCACGTCAAGTTCGATCAAATGTCAAGGTTTTGCTTACTGTTTTCTTCGATTATAATGGCATAGTGCATATAAAGTACTTACAACAAGGTCGTACGGTTAATAAGGAGTATTACCTTGAAGTGATGCGACGTTTGCGTGAAGCAATCTGAAAAAAACGCCCCGATTTATGGAAAAAGAATTCATGGCTTTTGCACCACGATAACGCCCCTGCTCACTCATCGTTGCTTGTTCGTAAGTTTTGGCCAAAAACAATACCGTAGTCAAGCCCTAACCTCCATATTCACCAGATGCGGCTCCGTGTGACTTTTTCCTGTTCCCAAAATTGAAGAGACCCATGAAAAGTCGGCGTTTTTCCTCGATTGAAGAAATAAAGGCCAAATCGCTGAGAGTGCTCAAGGACATACCAAAAAGTTAATAATAAAAGTGCTTCGAAGATTGAAAAAAACGCTGGCATAAGTGTATTATATCTGGGGGGGACTACTTTGAAGGAGACCACATTGATGTAGACGAATAAATAAATATTTTTTTGAAAAAACGAAAATTCCGGGTACTTTTTGAACAGACATCGTATATTATTTAGTTATTCGACAGACTCGAAAGCCTATCGTTTGTGATAACAAGAAAAACGCAAATTAGTTGTGAGTCAAGACATTAGATTTTTTGACGAACCAGTCACAATAAAACGCGATATCAACATTGATGTGAGTGAATCGGACAATGACAATAAATCTGTGGAACTAAAGGTTAAGAAAGACACAGAAAGTGAGAGTGACAGAGAAGAAAATATCGTCATTACACAAAAGTGCGGAAATCACGCATCAAATGTAAGCAACGCAGCTACGCCCGGCAAAGGGAGACCTATAATTCGACGTACGAGATCAGTAGGAAGGCCCAGAAAAAAAACTATCATCCGTCAAATCCGGAATACGAAGAAATTTATGAAGTGCTTTCGATAATAGCGGACGAAGCAAATGATGATGAGGTGTTCGAGGAAGCTAAATACGTAAACCTCGAGAGCGGAGCCAACAAATTGGCAATAAGTGCAAAACTCGGATGACATGAGTGCATGGGAAAAAGCCATGGAATGCATTCATATTGCGCAAATTAAAAACAAAACCTGGGAAATTGTGGAACGCCAAAAAAATAGAGAAATAATTGAAAGTCGGTTTGTTTTTCGTTCAAAAGAAAACAATAAGAAAAGAATGCAGTTGGTCGCCAAAGGATGCTTGCAGCGTTATGGGGAAGATTATCAAGAAATGTTTTTTCCAGTTGCAAGGATGACATCCATAAGATTATTCACAGTGCTATCAACTGGATTGAATCTTAAAATACATCAAAGGGACGTGATAATGACATATTAAAAGGGCGAATTAAAAGACACTGTTTATATGTAGATACCTGAAAACTTGAAGAAAGTATTGGTGAAAATAACATCAAATAAAGTGCGACATCAACGGAAAAACAAGTGAAGGAGTCATGGTGAAGTGGCTTAAACAAATAAGTGAAAAAGACAGTGCAGTGTCTAGTGTAGGTGCTATACGGGCTTAAAAAGTCGGGACTAAGATGGTATCAGAGGCTTACCGAAAGCTAGTAAAACTAAATTTGAACGCCACAAGGCAAGATCCTTGTTTGTTTAGTGCACGAAGAAATGACAAAGTTATGATTGTCGGAGTGTACGTAGACGACTTATTATTGTCTTCGAATGACAATAAATAGATTGATGAATCATGGAAATCGCTAACCAACGATTTTGAAATGAAAGACCTCGATAAAGTGAAAAACTGTTAATAAATTGAATTCAATCTAAATTTGAATACAAGTGAAGTGTCACTAACCCAGCGGAAATATACGGAAAAAATCCTGGAGCAATTTAAAATGAAGGAGTGCAAGCCAGTGAAGACACCAATTGAATGGAGCGAAAAGCTCGTAAAGCCAGAAAAAATAAATGAAGCGGGTATCCGAAAATAACCACATCAGAAACTCATTGGCACGTTAATGTATCTCTCGGTCACAACATCACCAGATATTTCGTATACAGTGAATTTCTTAACTCAATTTAATTCTTTTCAATGATTTTAAATGCAGCGGTTAGAAGAAATAATTAAAGACTTAGAACAACTTTTGGCGAACGTTAGGAGATGTAAAAACCGTCCCTATACACAGGACACCATAAATTTAAAATTTGAATAGATTGAAGATTTAATAGAAGAGGCAAGAAAATTATTCAGTAGTGAAAAGGAAGAGAGAACATTGGAATTGAAAGAGAATTTTGTGAAGTTAGTATCTTTGTTGTCAGAAAGTCTTAATTATATGAAAAATCAGAATCGAGCGAAAATGGCAGGATTCAATTTAGAAGTTTGTTTGAAGACAATTCCTGCTTTTGAAGGAAATTTTAAGTCCCTACAGCACTTCCTTAAACTAGTAGAATTATTTTACAAAACATTATCTACAGAAGGGAAAGAAGCCTTGATTGATTTTGTGTATCATATAAAATTATCCACTGGTGTACAGACAGCTGTAAGTAGTTCAGGAGTTCCTAAAACATTTGAGGAACTCTCAGCAAAGTTACACGCTAAGAATAAGCGCTCCAATACTATCCCTCATATACTTGCCACTTTAAGTGGATTTACCCAGCGTAAACTGAGTGTTTCCCCTTATAAGAATAAAATTGCAGAGCTGATAGATGAATTGAATAGCCTGCAAATATCTAACCTTGGTGTAAATACCACTCAGGATCAGAGAAACATGATTGTGAGGATGAACGACTCAAATGCCCTAACTGTGTTTAAGAATGGACTTCATGACCAATTGAGAAGTACTATCTTTGCGGCAAGATCAATGAGTTTTTCTGATGCTGCAGATTTAGCTCTTGAAGTAGAGAAGACTGAGTCGAGTCAAGTAAATAGTGTATTTTACTATAAGAACAATAGGAATAATTACAACCAGGGTAATAGGAGAGATAGTAGGAATTACAGAAATAAAAATAGAAACAATGATAAGAGAAATGGTAATAGAGGTAATTATAGAAGGCGTAATTATGATAATAACAATGGTAGTGGTAGCAACAATAATAATGAGAATAACAATAGCACCAACAACGGTAGTAGTAATAGTGGGTAGAATAGGAACAATTATAGAAGAAGAGGTAATGATAGAGATAATTCGAATCAAAACAGTACATACAATAGAGGTAACAATACTAATACTAGAGGTAATAGACGTAATGGCGATAGAAATAGTAACATCAATGTGGTACAGGAACGGGAAAACTCACTGGACTCTGGAACGGAGTAAAGATTCCTTCCGGGCAGAAGATATATAAAATTTCGGATAATTGTGCAAACTACATTACTGTATTTTGCAAAAATGCCTCACAAAATTTAAGATTTTTAATAGACACAAGAGCAGATGTTTCCTTGTGTAAATGTGAGAAGATTAACAGCAACGAATTATTTTGGTCGGATGATAAGTGTAAATTAATTAAATCTAGAGATGAGTCTGAACAATGAAGACGTCGTTCAAGGAAAATTTTATATCGTGGGTAAAAAATTTCCTATCAATACAGATGGGATAATAGGTACAGATTTATTGGAAAAGTTCTTGTGCAAGATATATTATGTAACATACACAATATCTTTTCTAGTAAATGAAAAGAAGTAATACTATCAATGCAATATAAACAGAATAAGATTGGGCGGATTAAAATACCTGCCAGAACCAAAACTGTCTTTCCGATTAACTTAGAAACTAAGGAAGACATGGTAATCCTAAATAAGGAAATCATGGAAGATATATTTGTAGGAAGTGTCATTATACCTTCTAAGGGGATCAAACATATAAAAATTTTGAACACGAAGGATTCTGAAGTCACGATTGATCGTATTGAGGATCTTATAGATATTGTACCTTTGCGCAATTATGTAGTAAAAACATTCAGTAAATGCAAAAGTTCTCAAACTACACGTCTCAATACACTTCTGAATTACATAAATATATCTTCATATGATCCCAAAGCTAGAGACAATCTTCTGCAAATAATAAAAGAATATCAGGATGTTTTTCATTTGAATGATGAAAAGCTGAGTGTTAACAATTTTCACACTCAAAGTTTACATGTAACCGATAAAATACCGGTATACACTAAGAATTATCGACTTCCTAATTCTCAGTGTGATGAGATTAAAAGACAAGTCCAAGATCTCTTGAAAAATGAAATAATTGAGCCATCCATAAGCCCTTATAACTCACCGTTACTTTTGGTACCAAAGAAGAATGATGGTACTGAAAAGAAATGGCGTTTAGTTGTTGATTTTCGGAGACTTAATACTAAAATAGTCAACGATAAATTTCCTTAATCTAGACTAGATGATGTCTTAGATAAACTGGTGGAGCCAAATATTTTTCGATTTTGGACATGACTAGTTCATTCCATCAAAAAGAACTAGAGAAAGAGTCAAGACCACTTACGGCATTTTCCGATAATATGTTACGTATCAGGATTTTCCTACGTAGTCATTCGGGATCTCACCCTGACCAAATGTTTGTCTTCCGCCAAGATTTCACCTGCGAGCCAAGTTAGATTTTACCACACTCACGTATATGTTAACGTAAATTAACCATCATCATTTAAATGAATGTGTAAAAGTAGTAGGATTAGTTTTAAGGACGCAGTATTCAGCGAGAAATCCAAACAATGTCGGATCGTGAAAGATGTCCTCGATGCTGGACCATGTCCAAAAATGATCACTGATTTGTAATTGTCGCGTTCACACGTGGTGGTGCATGGTGCCGGAATAAAAGATTTGAAAATAGGCTTTAACAAAAACAAAGGACGATGAAACATCTCTACGTCCTTTACGAGCATGCGGCAGGCTACGCGCTGTTCAGTGTTTCGGAGTTCGAAGAAGTGGCGATGTTTCTACCTCAAGTCGAATCATCCGTCACTGATTTATCCAAGTTCAATTCACTCGTAAAACTGGGTGGCTTTTCGCCCTTCCAGACAGCAGTCGCGGCCTTGGAAAATGTTAATGCGATTTCCGAAGGTATTTGTCCACAAGACTTATTGCCATTCTTGGACGGCATATTCAGTAACGTAAAGAAGAAAAAAATGTACGATTGGAGTTTCGGATGCAAAGCTAGGTGCTGCTATAACAGAAACACTTGAAGTGTCTTGTTCACATAGTGGAGTAGTTCCGGAGATTTTGCGAGGCATACGCTCTCATTTTCATAAATTGATTAAAGGATTCACTGACAAGAGCGCTGGAGTCACTCAACTCGGCTTGGGGCATAGCTACTCTCGCGCTAAAGTAAAGTTCAACGTACATCGTTCAGACAACATGACCATTCAATCGATAGCTTTGCTGGATCAGCTAGATAAGGACACTAACACATTTTCGATGAGGATACTTACCACTCGCTGCGGATGTGACGCATCACTCCAAGGTCGCCGCCGGCTTATCTATTCGCCCGCCTACACCTGACGAAACATCTGTAAATGATCACAAAGAATCACATGCTTCGAGAAGAAAACGCGGATATTTACCTGACGACATCGACCACGATGTTCCCAGATTCACCGACTCCGTATCCCTTATCAAATGCTCGCCCGGAAATTAGCTCGCAACAAGAATGAAAACACCGAACAACAACGACTTTGGACATTGCCAGAACCAAAACCGGCAACTATCCTGCCCGCATTCCTGCACAGCCCAACAACCGGAGACTCCTTCAGTTCGATGCAATTTAAATATTCGTTCGAATTCACATCGTACACTTTGACAAATTTGTTTAGGCGGCCAACACAATCCTTCGTGAGACTCTTGATGCCTTGAAGATCCAGTGTGCGCGCCTACGGAAATTTTATGACATTATGCATCACTTGCATTCTTGAAATTAGCAGTTGGGAACTTCATTTCGGCAGCACAATACTTCTTTCCACCCAACGAAAAAAACTCCAAACGAAAAACACATAACACCGGCGATGTTAACACGGCCTCATTCGTGACATATTATCATGAATGATCACCCGCAAAGCCATTGTCAAGACCTGTCACTCCGCAGTGATGTAGGTCACGATCACTGGAAACTAGGTCACGTCAGCTGGAACATCCACAACATCCAGTGACAAGTGGACGCCGCACTGCATTATCCCCGTTCCAATGTAACTCGCAGTGCAGGAAGTTCCTCGCATGGAACACGTAAAACCACTCGCATGCGAGAGGGTTCAATTTCCTCAACTGGGAATTTAACGGCCGCGGACTACGGATAGGAGGTTTGCTGGAAGGGAGAATGGAGGAACTGGTCTTTTTTTTTTTTTTGGCGGACGACGGTGCGAGAGATCAGACGGCGAGATCAAGCTACGCAAGTGGGAATTGGCGATTGGGAGGATATTCGCGAGGAATTCATCAAAATCGAGTGGCGGTTACAGGAGACAAAAGAAGGGTTGTACGACATCGAGACCAGCTGACGGCACGAAATTACCAATCGTCTTCGGGGATCCCCAAAAATAAGGTATAATTTTAAGTGATAAAGTAAATATTGGCCAGTAGATTTAATGAGAAACTAGAAATTGGATAATTGAACAGTAGTAGTGAATTATATATTTGAAGCATACGAGTGTTGTTTCCATCGTGAGTGTCTTATCTGTGAAGGTTGTAAAACTTGGCTCGCGGTAGGATCCCGCTTATTTCGGTCGGAGCGGAATTCCGAATATAATTGTGTCGAAAATTACGAGTAATTGCAAGGTCGAGCTGAAATAAAAGCTAGATTCTGCGGAATTCCGAATATAATTGTGTCGAAAATTACGAGAATTGCAAGGTCGAGCTGAAATAAGAGCTAGATTCTGCTTTCTGCTGGTCAGAGCGGAATCCCGATTAGCGTTGTGGGGAGAATTACGAAGTCTGGCGAAAAATAGAAGCGAGGGTGAAAATAGAAGCGAGATTTGTTTTTTTAAAGTAGGGAAACGCTGGTAGATTGGGGAAGTGCGCTACGCAGCCGCATTCTCATTTGGCGGCTAATTGGGGGCCAGGACAAAACGAGTGGCGCCACCCACGTCCGTCTCCGGACGAGTTGACCGGGTCCGCAGGTTCCTTCGTGGCGAGGAGAGTTAAACCCCCAAAAAAACGGTGGTTACGAAATAAATTTCGCAATAAATAATGGTCACTATCAGTTTAAGAGATTACCTTTTGGTTTAAAAATCTCTTCAAACAGTTTCCAAAGGATGCTCACAATTGCACTTTGTGGACTTGATTTTGAAGCTTTTCCATCTGTTGATGACATAATTGTTTTCGGATGTAGTGTTAATCACCACAACGAAAACCTGAGAAAAGTCTTCAAAAGATTAAAGAAGTTCAATCTTAAACTTAATCCTGATAAATGTCAGTTTTAAAGACAGAAGTCGTCCATTTAGGTCATCTTATTACTAAAGATGGCGTGATTCTTCCAAGTACCAGGTAATTAAAGATTATCCAGTTCCGAAAAATGCGGATGAAGTTCGTAGATTCGTTGCATTTTGCAATTATTATAGGCGTTTTATTCCCAACTTTGCAAGCATCGCAAAACCTCTCAATTCACTTCTAAAGAAGGGAGTAACTTTCATATGGGATGTAACATGTCAAAATGCATTTAAATCATTGAAGTCAAAATTGATGAGCCCACCAATATTACAATATCCGGACTTTGATAAACCATTTATCTTGACGACAGATGCCTCTATTTATGCATTAGGAGCAGTCTTGTCTCAAGGAGAAATCGGTTCTGACCTACCCATTTCCTATGCAAGTAAGTCGTTTAATAAATGTGAACTCAATAAGCCTATAATTGAGAAGGAATTACTTGTAATACACTGGGGTATCAACTTTTTCAAACCATATTTACGAGTATATGGCAGAAAATTTATTGTGGTGACAGACCACCGCCCACTAGTTTCGCTGTTCACTCACAAAAACTCATCCTCTAGACTCACACGAATCAGATTAGATTTATCCGACTATGATTTTGAAATTATTTATCAGAAAGACAAAATCAAAACGAATGCTGATGCCTTATCTCGTATTGAATTGAGTACCGATATTTTACGAAGCATGATTCCTACAGAAATAGACGAATCAGTAAAGAAAACTTTAGCTATTACAAGGGGTATGAATAAGCAACAAAATACAGGTGCACAAGAAAGCAATGTAAGCGATGCCAATATCCAATCGAAGCCTGATCAACTTCATATTTGGAATTGCACATCGTTAAATGACGTCAAAAATGTTACAAAGCTTAGATTTAATATACCGCGGATAAGTGAATTAAGAAATCCTACACTAAAAATCGTACGTACGTCCAATGAAATAATAGTGTGTGTTGATAACAATGAAATTTCCAGAGAATTAGTTCCTGACGAAAAGAAGTTATCATCTTTTATATATACATCGAAGAGCAATAATCCTAAAGCAAACCTAGATTTCATTGTGGGAAAACTCGTTGATGCTTTTCGCAAAGCAGTGATAACTTATTTGATAGTGTACACATTGAGGATTTCAAGAAGATATATAACAAGTTGCAACAGATAACAATAAAACGCGTTTGAAGACTAATATCTTAATATACACCCCCAGCTAAGAAAGTTTTGAACAAGGATACCTAACGTAAATTGATGAAAGAATACCACAGTTCACCACATGGAGGTCATCTAGGAGTTAGAAAGACTTTATTGAAATTAAAACAAAAATATTGTTGGAAAAATATGAGCGTTATGGCCAAAAAGTTTGTTAATAATTGTGAGATTTGTGCCACTAGAAAATTATACAGGCACACTAAAGAAAAATTTGTACCTACGAGTACACCATCAACAATTTTTAAGACCATTCAAATTGACACGGTTGGTCCATTGAGACTATCTAATCACTTTTGTTATATTCTCACTATGCTATATGAATTATCGAAGTTTGTTGCTATCATCCCAATTGAATTTAAGGCTACGAGAACTATAGCGATGACTTTAATAAAGGATTTTATTCTTAAATGTGGACAATCAGATAGTGGTACGGAATTTTTAAATGAGTTAATGAGAGAAGTTTGTAAATTGTTACAAACAGAACAAATATTTTCAACACCGTATCATCATGAGACTCTAGGCGTAGTTGAAAGAAACCACAGGGTTCTCAATGAATTCTTACTCTCATTCACAGAATGGGATATTGGCTTCCGTATTATACTTTCGCTTATAATACATCACCTGGTTACACACCATATGAACTAGTTATACACCATATGAACTAGTTTTTGGAAAATTAGCTTACCTACCTAATGATGAAAAATTATCTGCAAAAACATACAATCTTGACAACTTTGCCATTGAGTTAAAACTAAGAATAAAGACAACTGTAAATAAAACAAAAGCAATATAAGAGAAAGTTAAGAAGAAAAGATTAGAAAAGCAAATAAATATTAATCCGTTAGAAATTGAAAAAGGTGATAAGGTATTAATTAAAAATAATAATCGTAAGAAAAACCAAAAACCATACATGGGTCCTTTTATAGTAAAAGACAAAAAAGTGTAAACTCCATAGTTGATGTAAATGGAGTATTGAAAGAATTACATAATAATCACTTAAAATTGTATAAATGTTTGTAATTTTAGTGTTTCGCTTAATACGAGTATACGCTTGTAGTGTATGATACCACACATGATGTGAAACCCTTAAACCTACAAAAATATTAAAAACATTATTTATCACTTCATCCAGAAATCATAAATAACCATATTTATTGCCTCACACAAGAAGCAACAAACAACTAAATTTATTACATCATTAAAGAAGGAAATTTATTATCGCATACGAAATAAAAACATGCACATCGCATACGAAATAAAAAACATGCACATGATTTATTTCCGTACGCAAGACGTCGTGACATTGGCCTTAGTACGTACGAGCATATTTACTATGGCTCATATTACTTGCTACAACTAAGCGCCATACGTACATCGTACGATGAACGTGAATGAATATGGGCACACGTCTTTGTAAGGGGTCGTGTTGCACTTACTGCAATTCAATGCATGAATACCATATGGTATCTAGTAATTTGTTTGCGGTTTGTTTTTGTTTTAGAAATTTGAACGCGATATGGATTTCTGGTGTGAAGAAAATTGTAAGTTGATAAATAAGTATTGATAAATGTTGATGACACATTGACCACTCGAGAAGGGTCAGCAATATTCATATATTAGTCATTAAGTATGTCTTTAAGGAAATTACGTCGTATGATTAATCCTTAGAAATAGTATTTAAGGCGCTGTAAATTGTATAAAATACACATTCAATTTTTAGAAGTCAAACTGCCTTCTTCGGCGTTTTTCATTCTGATTAGAAATATCGGCTCTTCGGATGCCATCAGAATAGCGCTTGCAGTGTATTAGGTACATATACATTTTGAACGTTATAAGTAATCCCCAAACTTACAATATGGCGATCCTGCCAACTCCTCTCAGGTCAACCAAGTATGGACGGTTTTGAAGAACTTTGGGAGGAATTGAGGCCGAAGCAGAACCCACCAGAGGAGTACGAGCCCGAACCAGTAGCGGCAGACATACCGCAGTACCAACCATCCTCACCTGTATCAAGAGGAAGCAGACCAGGTCCACAGCCCATCACGATAGAAGAGTACAGGCGTCGTACGCAGATTCGAAAACAACCTGTCCAGCAGGAAGTAGTGGCACCCAAAAGGAAATGCAGAGGAGGCCGCAAAGTGCGTTTAAGGCGGGCTAAAGGAGAAATATATCGAATAATAGCTATCAGCAGCAAGGAGGACCAGAAGAAACTCTTCGCGAAGCTAAAAGCGTTGGAGTTAGCGTATCAGAAGTAGCGAAAATGGGGAACAACTGCTCTACTAATGTCAATGAGAGCATCTTCGTCGAATATCGGCAGGCAACAACAACCGCGGCGATTATTTTTATAGTCTTAGCTTGCATTTATGTTTACAATAGATTTCACACAAAATATGTGAACAAAAAAGTAGCCAGAGTAATAAATGTATAGAATTTCGTAAATAATTTTTGTAAAATTGCATATTTTTTTTTTTTTTGGAAATTAATGGAGGTTATAAAGGAACGGATAAAAGAAATAGAAAAAATTTTGGCAAATGAGAAAAAGAGCATAAATAGATTGGGTAATACTGAAACTTTGAATGAGAAACTAAACAAACTAAAAGAAACTGAGAGGAATTTGGGTATCTTGTTCGAAGCAACGAATGAAAATTGTTTAGAGATAAAATTGCCATTTAGGAAAATTGCGGCTGAGTTAGAGCAAATATTAGATAGTAAATTAGAGAAAATTGCAGTTGCACATAAGAGCAGAATGTGTGACTTTGATTTACATTTAGCGATCAAGTCTATTCCGCTGTTTGACGGAAAGCCAAAAGAGCTTAATGCATTCCTTAAAATTGTGGAGTATATAGATAAAACTTTATCAAGTGAGGCAAAACCACAACTTATCGATTTTGTTTTAAATGTGAAACTGGCTGATAACGTACGAACCGCTTTGAGTACTGAGACTCCGCGTACTTTGAATGAGTTAAAGACAACTCTGACGACTAGGTTTAAACCCGCAAACACAATAGGGAATATACATACTTCATTGAGCAATGTGTCTCAAAGAAAATCTACAGTGACTAATTATAAGGAGAAGATTTTGTCTTTGATTAGCGAATTGAATCAGCTACAGATAAATGAATTAGGCGATAACGTCACACCTGCACAGAAACAGGTTATCTCAAATCTGAACGACAGTTATGCGCTAACTGTCTTCAAAAATGGTCTGAACGACCAATATAAAAATATTCTTTTCGCAGCGAGCCCACAGAACTTTATGGATGCTGTAACTCTTACATTAGAGTTAGAAAAAAATGAAAACATCCAAACAAATAATGTAATGTATTACAATAGAGGTGATAACCGACGTTATAATGATCGAAACAACGATCGCAGGGATAAGAAAAATAGGAATAACAGGAATAGGGGTAATGATAGTAGCATTAATGGAGATAATCGTAATAATACGAATGGTAATAATGAAAATAGGCCCAGATATCAAAAACGTAGGAATAGAAATAACTACAATAATCGTAATGGTGGTAATAATGATAGCAACGGTAGTAGAAATTATAATAGAAATAATACCAATAGGAATAGAGTTAACGTTGTCCAGGAGCAGGGAAACGTACAATCCTCCGGAGAGGAGTAAATAGTAAAAATAATTCAGGCCCTCCCGGAGTAGCAGAGACAGAAAATAAACCTAACTCCGGCAAAACAACGTACAATGCATATACAGTGACAAAAAATTGTCCAAATTTTATAAAGTTATATTGTAAGAAAGCAAAGGGTGATTTAACCTTTTTGATAGATACAGGAGCGGACATATCAATCTGTAAGATAAATAATACATTCAATGGTAATATCAATGGATGTGAAAAATGTAAATTTACCGGAATTACAAATCAAGCGATTACTTCTTTGGGTACTGCTAATTTGAAGTTGAATATTAGGAATCGTGTAGTAACTAACTCATTCCAGATAGTCGAGGAGTCATTTCCGATAAAAACAGATGGTATCATTGGGAGAGACATCTTGGAAAGGTATCTTTGTAAAATCGACTACGAAACGTATACAATAGCCTTCAATATTAGCAATGAGGAAGTAATAATTCCTTTAGACATTAAACCATTGACTACTTACAAGATTGACGTACCCGCGAGAACTGAAATTATTGTACCTATCGAGTTAAATAGAGACGAGGATCGTATCATCCAGAATAGGGAAATAGAGAACGGTGTTTTCATAGGTAATACCATTGTACCAGCTAAAGGTATCTGTCACATCAAAGTCTTAAACGTTAATGATTATCCAGTTAGTCTGAAGGAGTTTGATGTTGATTCTGAACCATTAGATAATTATTACGTACTAAGTAACACCAGAAAAAGAGACAAAGTAGATAAGAACAGACTTAGTGAATTGATACAGAAGATCAATGCAAACAGTAAAGATGAGAGAGCAATGCGTAGTCTCATGGATATCATTGAAGAATTTCAAGACGTATTTCATATGGATGGTGATAAATTGACAGTGAATAATTTTTACAAGCAAAGAATTGAACTTGCAGATAACACTCCTGTATACATCAAAAACTACAAGCTGCCTCATGCACAGCTTGAAGAGATTGATGATCAGATCAGAGAGTTAGAGAATAACGATATCATAGAACCATCTATCAGTCCGTATAATTCACCGCTTTTAGTAGTTCCGAAAAAGAGTTCAGGTGACAAAAAGCAATGGCGATTAGTCGTGGACTTTCGGCGACTAAATAATAAAATTGTAAATGACAAGTTTCCATTAACAAGATTGGAGGATATATTGGACAGACTAGGTAGAGCTAAATATTTCTCTACACTAGATATGACCAGTTCATTCCATCAAATCGAGTTACATAAGGAATCAAGGCCTTTAACAGCTTTTTCCACAGGGAATGGTCATTTTCAATTTAAACGCTTACCTTTTGGATTGAAAATCTCGTCCAACAGTTTCCAGAGGATGTTAACAATTGCTGTGTCAGGACTGAACTCTGAAGCATTTCTCTATGTTGACGATATTATTGTATTTGGCTGTAGTATCGATCATCATAATCGGAGTCTAACCAAAGTTCTACAAAGATTACGTAAATATAATCTCAAGTTGAACCCGGATAAGTGCCAATTTCTTAGATCAGAAGTTGTGTATTTAGGCCATCTTATCACGGATGAAGGTATTAGAACGGATCCTGCGAAGAATGAGGCAGTCAAGAACTACCCCATTCCCAAGAATGCAGACGAGGTTAGAAGATTCGTAGCCTTCTGTAACTATTACAGACGTTTTATACCAAACTTTGCGGATATAGCAAAATGTTTGAACAATCTTTTGAAAAAGAATGTTAGCTTCGAATGGGATGAAAACTGCCAACAAGCCTTCGATAATTTGAAGAACAAATTGCTTAAACCACCAATTCTACAATATCCAGATTTTAGCAAACCATTCGTTTTGACTACAGACGCATCAAGTAGTGCTTTAGGAGCAGTGCTCTCACAAGGTGAAATTGGATCAGACTTACCTATATCATATGCTAGTAAATCCCTTGGCAAGCATGATTTAAATAAGCCAATTATTGAGAAGGAATTGCTCGCTATACATTGGGGAATAAATTTCTTTCGACCATACCTGTACGGTAGAAAATTTATTGTGGTAACTGACCATAGACCTCTAGTCTCTCTTTTTTCTCATAAGAATCCATCGTCCAAATTAACAAGAATACGACTCGACTTGTCTGACTATGATTTTGAAATCATATTCAAGCAAGGAAAAATGAACTGCAACGCGGACGCACTATCGAGAATAAGAATTGATTCCGATATACTGAAAACAATGATACCGCTAGAACGAGATGAGAAGGTGAAAAAGATATTAGCGTTAACTCGGGGAATGTCTGCTAAACAAAAGACAGACTTAAAAGGTTAAAAATAAAGACGATGAGCCCAGGACAACTGTAAAGCCTGATCAACTTTACGTTTGGGATTGCACGTTACTATCGGACATAAGAAATGTCACGAAATTGAAATTTATACTGCGCAATAATCATCAGTTTGAAATTGTCCGGACAAACAATGAAGTAATTGTATACTGTAATGGTGATAAAACTAACGAGAAACAAGTTTCCGTTAATGGCAAGCCTACAGTACTTACAAATACAGAAAAACCTTGTAAAGCAATCTATAACGATAATTCCAGTATGATATACGTATCTACCATGGAGAAGTTATTAGATGAATTAGTTGAAATGAATATTCATGAACTAGCTTTATCAAGTGATGATGAGATATTTGAATTTATGCGTGACGCTGAATTCAAAAGTACAATTAATATGTTGCAGCAAACAAGTAAATATAAAGAGCACGCAAAAGTCAGTATAATGATTTATGAACCCCCCAAAAATATAAAGGATACTGAAGTACAAAATCAGTTAATACGCGAATATCATGATACACCGCAAGGAGGTCACTTAGGTATTAGAAAAACTTTACTTAAGTTGAAGCAACGATATTGTTGGAAAAACATGAACAGCATGGTTAAAAGGTATGTCAGCAATTGCGAAAAATGCAAAATGAATAAACAAATAAGAAATTCCAAAGAAAATATGGTAAAAACTGACACACCAACAACGAGTTTTGAAACCATAGCTATCGACGTTGTCGGACCTCTTAGAATCTCGAATAACTATAGATACATTCTAACCATGCAGTGTGAACTCACAAAGTTCGTAGTAGCCGCACCTATGGAAACTAAGGATGCGAGAACAGTAGCTTCTACATTAGCTAATGAATTCATATTAAAGTACGCTCATTTCAAAATATTGAAATCCGACCAAGGTACTGAATTCACTAATAATTTAATGCAGGAAATTTGCAATCTATTGAGAATCAAACAAATCTTTTCTACACCATACCACCACGAAACGTTAGGTGCTGTAGAGCGTAACCACAGAGTACTAAATGAGTACATTCTGGCAATTTCAGAAAACTCTGACTGGGATAAGTGGATTTCGTACTACACGTTTGCATATAATACAACCCGCCATGTAGACAACAATTATACTCCATACGAGTTAATATTTGGAAAATTACCGTATCTGCCAGATGACATTTTAAACAAAAACGAAAAGTTTTACGACCTAGATAACTATGCTAAAGAGTTAAAAATAAGATTGCAATATGCTCTTAGGAAAGCGCGAGAAATGATTGAAATAGCGAAAGAGAAGCGAACAAAAGATACTCAAGTTCATCCAATAAATTTGAAAATAGGAGATTTGGTACTTTTGAAAAAATACAACAGAAAAAAACATGAAACTCCCTACATAGGTCCATACAATGTAATAGAAATTAAAGGAGTTAACATTGTAATCAATATTGATGGAAAATTAAAAGAAGTACACAAAAATAATGTAAAATTGTTCGAACGTAGTTCTAAAATTTAATTGTTTAAGAATAACATTGTTCAAATATAAAAATTAATTGCTAAATACGCATAAAATTTAAAATTTTTTTGAAGTACATATGATATTAAAACTGATTCTAAATATTTTTTTTGTAAATGCCTATGAGTAGTATTAGGACAATAGAATAAGTATATACATATATATCATGTAAAACGTAGTTATCAAGAATTTTACTTCGATTTTATTTTTGTAACATGTCTGTAATGTGAATAGAACTCACCATAACTCGAGTGTTCCATACTAAATTTGAATATAGTACTCCACACTTTAGGGGTATGGGTGTAGTGTATGATACCACACATGATGTGAAACCCTTAAACCTACAAAAATATTAAAAACATTATTTATCACTTCATCCAGAAATCATAAATAACCATATTTATTGCCTCACACAAGAAGCAATAAACAACTAAATTTATTACATCATTAAAGAAGGAAATTTATTATCGCATACGAAATAAAAACATGCACATCGCATACGAAATAAAAAACATGCACATGATTTATTTCCGTACGCAAGACGTCGTGACATTGGCCTTAGTACGTACGAGCATATTTACTATGGCTCATATTACTTGCTACAACTAAGCGCCATACGTACATCGTACGATGAACGTGAATGAATATGGGCACACGTCTTTGTAAGGGGTCGTGTTGCACTTACTGCAATTCAATGCATGAATACCATATGGTATCTAGTAATTTGTTTGCGGTTTGTTTTTGTTTTAGAAATTTGAATGCGATATGGATTTCTGGTGTGAAGAAAATTGTAAGTTGATAAATAAGTATTGATAAATGTTGATGACACATTGACCACTCGAGAAGGGTCAGCAATATTCATATATTAGTCATTAAGTATGTCTTTAAGGAAATTACGTCGTATGATTAATCCTTAAAAATAGTATTTAAGGCGCTGTAAATTGTATGAAATACACATTCGATTTTTAGAAGTCAAACTGCCTACTTCGGCGTTTTTCATTCTGATTAGAAATATCGGCTCTTCGGATGCCATCAGAATAGCGCTTGCGCTGTATTAGGTACATACACATTTTGAACATTATAAGTAATCCCCAAACTTACTATACGCTCAACAACAAAAACGCGGAGGGTGTAATGATTCATGATTCTCATACTTACCATTATTACCCGAAATTAGTTCCCATACTTACCATAATTCAAATTGCAAAACTAAAACATTGTACTGATTTAAAAGTAGAATTTAATAAATAGAACAAGAAACATTAATCAATGGAAACGTAAATCCAACGTAAATAATTCTCAAAACAAATGTACATGTAATACGACACCCACTCATTCAATATATATGTAACAAGGAAAACAAATGTGTGAAGTAATTAATGGGTCATGAGACCACACGTTTTGTTTGGTAGTTTATGACGTACATTTTAGGTTTTAGAAAGTATAAAAAGAATGTAAAATGTTAATTCGGGATCAGAACTTTCTGATCCGTCGTAAAAATAAAGATTCGGCCTTTGATAATTCTTAGGCTGGAAATTATTTGAAGACGAAAAGGATTATTCTGATTTTTGGATTCTTTGGCTGGACTATACGCCCGAACATAGAAGATATTGTGGCATAGAAGCTTTGCTTCAGTGCATGTCCAATTTGGCCAGATACTAATCGGGCTAGACGACAGGATAGGTAATTTAGCTAATTAATTATTTATATAAGGACCAACTAAACAATGGAAAGCATTGAAATGGTTTGTCATTACTGATATTTCCGTAGACCCAAAATGTTGATAAAAATATTGAACAAATTTTGTGACGCTATCATCTTCACGAAATTACTGTAACAATTCACAGAACACTGAATATCAAAGAGTTATGAGTTTCTAATAGTGAAAAATAATTGAAAAAACTGAATTTATTTACCTAGCTCACTAGCTTACATTAATTTTCTTTACTAATAATCAGAATGACGTTATAATTGAACGGCAAACTCTGAAAAGAGCCGGAGTGCATTTGTGTCTTTGAATTTTGGACAGGGGAAGCAACAGACCAGTTAAATGCACCAATTGATAGTGCAAAAATTTTAAACTTTTTCAAATGACGTTACTTCTCTGGCACGAATACCTCTAATTCCAAATTAGTGTTCAAGTCTGTACCCGAATGCGTTGCAAAGTCGTTTTTATAAATGTATACGCTACGTGTGGTTTGGTGTTATCTTCAAATGAAACATTTTTTTAAGTTGATAATTTGTTGGAAATATGATGAGGAAAACAATATTCGATTATTTTATATATACGTAATTCTTAAATACGTGAATAATGATTTTCCGAATGAGCTGAAGTGAAACTCTTTTCCTTTTTAAAAGTAAACATTAAAATCCGATTGCTAATGAAAACTGATATAAACTTTTATTAGCTGCTGCAAATTTGGCATTTGTGCGGCCGTTAATTTCGGGAGAATATTCCTTTTAACTACAACTTTATTCTCAGTGCTTTCCTTTTCTTTTCAACAGTGCCGATAACAGCCGTACACTAAATAAGCAGATCGTAATTTTCAAAATCCATTCAGAGCAAGTATTAATTTGACCGTTACACAATAGTACAAGAAATGATGAACTTTTGTAAAAGATTTCCACTACTTGCTGAGAAATTTTCCCTCATCTTTTCTTCGGAGTAGACCAGCCGCAAAAGAAAGTTTCCGTTAAGTTGGGACTTTTAATTAATTTAGTAGAGAATCTTTTCATTGTGTTTCCCATTCAGCTCCCATGGTGAGGATGTGAGATGGTAGCGCACTATGTCAAGACTCGTGCTGGTATAGTGGCGTGCGGGATTGTGAAACTTTTTCAAGAAATCTCATCGGGGTTGGTTGAATTAATTTAATTAACAGGACTTTGACTGGTCTCTCATTCCTGCATTAAATTCCAACATCAGCCTTGCACCTTCTTACCACCCGTCACAAAGCCTTTACCCATGGAAAAGCAATAAAAATACATAGATACTGAATAAAATGTGGCAGCAGGAGATTGTCTGGAAAATTTTGACTTTATCGAAGGGATTTGCTCTTCTTTATTAGATTTTCACAACGGTTGTTGCCGGATTTGATGAGAAAAGGAAAGAAACTGTTTGTTAGTTAATGGAATTCAATAACTTCGCTAAGAAGCATATCTAAATATTTTGGTAGCGATTTTGTTATTTCTTCAGTTACGGGCAGAGTAGAGGTGAATTGAAAGAATACTTTCGATTTATTAAGAAAGTTCTTCTCTTTAAGCAGCAAATTCTTTCAGAAAGGCCAAACTAAAGTTGACGCCTTTCATTTTATCGTGAGTCTAAGCTAATTTTTGAAATGCCCAGTTTTTGCCGGATTTTTGGTCTTAGGGAGGCTAATTGAACATGTTTAAATTATACACTATTGTTGAAATTTTTAATGATTATAAAGAGGACTGAGGGCTCTGGCACAATAGTGATAATCACGTTTGAATGTTAAAATATATCGTCCGCTTAAAAGAGAATTTCGTTCTTGATTATAAACACGTGAAACCTCTTGTTTATGAACGCAATGTAATTTCAGAAAACTCTTGTTAAAATTTATACAAAGCTTAAGGATTCTTTTCTACAGATATGGTAACGTCAAAAAACTGGTAAGGCTGTTTCAAGCTCTGACGGGTTTATCAAGCCATAAAATAAGATCTTGCATTATTTAATCTTAAAAATAAATAAGCATGGGGCTCTAAGCATGCTTTAATTTCTTTAGACTCCCTATAAGATCGTTGACGCCTTTCAAGAGCAGAGGTGAGAGAATCCGATTACTCATACAATCTTTTCTCTATTCCCTTTGTATGTAATTGCACTTCAGGGATTGAATATTTCAGTTTATGAGCAAACGAAAATAAGATTTTTTGATTCAAATAGTTGTACTCAGCAATCGATATCTTCCTTGATGAACTAAAGAAGTAATGAGTAATCCAACTTTTTTTGGATGAAGTTAGGATTTGCTCTTGCTTCCAATAAATTTGACGTGCCATTTAATAATTTTGGTAGTATCCACAAATCATTTCAGTGAAAGGATATCGTACGAGTACAACAAAATGAGATGAGCAAGTTAAGAGCAATTTTGATTTACAATATTCAAAAGAAATAAGTACTATTGAAATTGTTGTTTGTTTGAACCAATTACATTTGCATTGGATCACTCATTTACCTTGGTACTGCTAAGAACCTTCTACAACAGGCTAGTCAATATCAGTTAAAAATACTGGCAATCCAGGAAACTAACTGAACTGGAAACGACATTCAAGGCATGCTATTGCACACAATATTCAAAGAACAAGAATTTGGAGAGGCCTCCATATATTTTGAAAAATAAAGTAAGATAACATATAATTTTTGGAATATGATAACATGCAATATTCAAGCAACAACACGGAAGAAGATACTCAAACATCACGAATAAAGGAAATGTAAATTATGGCAGTAAATTACCCAGCAAAAAGGATCTTGATCTCTAATTGAACTGTAGAGCTGTTGGATGGCCATTCAGCCCTCCTTTTGATCAAATCACGCTGAAAAAACTTTCTAACACATCTTGATAAAGTCGATTTGTTAAAATGTACTGAAAATTTTTGTTGGTTGTTAAATATAAAGGCAACCCTCTGAAAGATTTGTTACTTATTAGGATGCTGTTGCGAATTCCGGCGTACCGGCATTCTCCCATTCGCAACTTCAAATTGCCGTTGTAACGTCTCCACCTTCCCGTGGGCATTTATACCATCTCCCCTGTATATTTATTGATTTTTATTAATATTTTTTCAATTCTTCTATAATTTTTACTTCCCCATCATCTCAATCCTACCCTCTTATCCTATTTTTAAATACTTAAAAAAAAAAAATAAAAAAAAAATAGTAATATAATAATAATTTTAATTTTCCCACTAACAACACTCCATTAATTAATTCCCATTAACAAAATTTCATTTGACATATTTTTGCTAACAAAACCTAATTCCTTCCTTCATACTAACTAATTTTATTCATTAGCTCCCATTAACAAATTTTATTTTTCATACTTACAAAAATTCATTTACGTTTCCCTACTAATAAATTTCATTCCCACGCCCATCAAGAAAGAGTTGAAGTTGCTTATTCGATGAATGGGAAATCAACAGAAGGTGGCTCCATTGGTAGCGTCATGGATTCTCGATCGGGGGTCCGCTGGGACCCTGGGTTCAAGTTCCCCAAGCACAGGAAAGCACTCTTTTTGGAGTATCGGTTAAAAACAATAGTTTCCGTATATATATGGCTCTTTGCATCTTATCAAACGCTTCCATGGTTATACAGATTGCCATATATGCAAAATGGAAATTGTTGCGTTTGTCGGGACGAAAAAGATGTGTGGGTAGCGGAATCGAAGTGTAATGAACTTCGATTACGTTACCCAGATGCGGCAGCGGCAATGGAGAAGAAAAGGATTGCGGGATGGAATTCTTGAATTTGGGGCAGTGATTATTGGAACTTTGAAAATAAGAGGGATTGATTTTGTGCAGTGTCAGAAACAAGATTTTGTCCATGTGGAGTGCGGGGACAAGAAAATCATGATTTAGAAAAAAGACTTTATCAATTTGGAGTGCGGGAACAAGAAAATCGTGATTTCGACAAAAGATTTTGTCAATTTGGAGTGTGGGAACAAGAAAATCGTGATTTCGAAAAAAAGATTTTTGTCAATTTGGAGTGAGGGAACAAAAAAGTCTTGATATTGGTTTGGAGACGAAAGTGGGATTGTGAGTGGATGAACGTTTTGCATGGAATTTTTAGTGTCGGACATTTGGAAGTAATAGAAAAAAATTGAACTAAAATTGGATTGAAATTCAGTGAAAAAACCAGAAGTAAAAGGAGTGAAGTTAAAAAGACATCAAAAACTGGTAATGAAAATTTAAATATACTTTTGTAAGCTGACCACCCACATTGTGGTGGAAGAAAAAGAAAAATTGGCCTGCAGAGGAAACGGATAGTGCTGATGAAAGAGGCTGTTGCGTTTTTTTTGTTTTTGTGATTTTAGCTTTACAATCTTATTTTCAGCGACCCCACACTTCTTTTGTTGTACTTCACCGCGCGCTCGAAGTTCTACAAGGAAAGAACGGAGTACCAATTTGGTATTTTCTTTTTTTAAATATTTTATAAACTACAATATTTTCCAGTAGTTTTTTTATCATATTCTTTATCATATTGAATTGGTTTATGTTGGTATATTTAAGCTTATTCTTTTATGTTGTTTTAAATTTCGATAGGGGTTTTTAGTAGTTTTTTTTATATTGTTATTCTTCGTATAATTTGATTTGGATTATAATTTGTAAATTGAATAAAACGGCCATGTCACGTTAAGGCCTTAATCTTTCATTTCTTAAAATGACCTTCCCCTTTCCCGTCCTTATCCCTTCGTGTTAGTGTTTTCATGCAAGGTGGCTCAGCACGAGCAGAGGGAGTCCCGGAAGTCCCACGACACGACTGAGCGCAAGCCGCCCTCAGTTTGCCACCCTGGGCTACACACCTCTCTGGTAAAACCTAATGTCTGCAACTGCGGTGATTTCTGCGGTCACAACAATGCCTTTTTAAAATGGACGCAGATGAGACTTATTGGAAACCCTTAGTTTCGAAATTTTGTCAACTGCTGTGAAACCTGCTCCTGTTCTTGTGATGCCAAGCCAAATGCCTTTTACGATCCTTTTTATCGATTCCTAGAACCTTAGCATTGAATATGTCAGACCAATCACTCATCAATTTAAAGAAGCCAGAACAATCGATCGCTTTGTTGCTTTTCAGCCTTCCGTTTTGTATAAATCACTTTAAGCAACAAGAAACTGTGTGTGATAGGAGCTGCTCTGCTAATCGAATATTTTTTCTAGTAGCATATTTAGCAGTTATGTGAGCGTAGGTTATTTTATGCGATATTTTAAAATCTGATGTGCTCGATGCATCAATGATTTCTTTTTCGAGACAAAACTGGTGTCCACAAAATGATTTTGCCCAAGCTTTAGCAGATGCTGCGCATCCTCAAAAACAAATACTTTTACTTTCGATAGCAAAGGGTGAGGAAGGGATGAATTTCCAATGCCTCACTCGAGCTGATGGCAACGGGAAGAGGCATTGACTGCACCACGAATCTGGCCGAGGTAGAAGAGGCCATCAAAAGGGAGTTCCCTGGTATGGAAAAGCGAGACTGACACCAGGAAACAACAGGGGACAACGCATGGCCATATTTAACTAGACCGAAAAGTACACCGAACAATTCCTGAACAAGGGCAAAATATGAAATGGGTGAGTTGTCTGTAGAATACGGCGAAGAGCAATGCCTCTTCAATGTTTCAAATGTCTTGGCTATGGTCACACCACGTAAGTATGCAAAAGACCCTATAAGAGTTCCCTATATTACAAATGCGGTGAAATTGGACATACAAAAAAAGAGTGTACGAAAGAGGCACACTATATTCAGAAAAATGCTGGGTTTTCCAGGAAGCCATAGTCAAGGCAAAAATCAAAACTTAGGTGACCCGCATCCTGCAGCTAAACTTACACCAGAGTTCAACCGCAAAAATTTTACTTAAGCCGTTTGCGAAGGACATGAAAGCCGACTTCTTGCTGCTGAGTGAACAATACCATGATAAAAGTTTTGCATTATGGTATCCTGACGATACTGGTACTGCCGCCATCTGGCTTCAGAATAGTGATTTCAGAACGGAGAGTTGTGGACGGGGGTATGATTTCGTGTGGGTTCGGTGCTCAGGGACCACCTTCTTTAGTGTCTACCTAACGCCGAACGAGTCGACATCATCTTTCCAAGCCAAACCTAATGCTCTGGAGGGCGTTGTCTTGAACACAGAAGGCGACGTACTCGCTGGAGACTTCAACGCTAAAGCAATCGAATGGGGTATGCCTCAAACGAATCCGCGGGGAAAATGAATCCTGGAAATGGCGGCCAGGACGGTGTTCGTCATACTAAATACTGAAAACATGCCGACTTTCCACCATATTGGCTGTGAGGAACTATACTGGACATGACATCCGCCTCGGAGTCCTAAGTATGGAGGATAGCCAATTGGAAAGTATTAGAGGACTACTCAGCCAGTGATCATCAGTGCATTCTGCTTGAGATCGATGAAGTTGTCTCCCGACGTCCATGCTCTCGCCTTTCTCCAACTGAATGGAACATCGTAAGGATGGACGTTGAGAGGTTCGTCGAGATACTCACGGCAGGTGAGCCGCTGCAAGGCGCTTTGGTGGGGACGGAACAATGAACAGCTCCAGACGTAGTGAACTCAACTATGAGCATCATTACGACTACTTGCTGTACTTCTATGCCCCATCGAAGGCCCCGGCACGGCAAGCCACCAGTGTACTGGTGATCAACTGAAATCGCTAAAAAGCGAAGGGAGTGTCACAAGCTTCGAAGTGAGGCTCAACCGGCGCGGATCGCGACGGGGCATGCAACCGGATGACAGCACATAAGTCAGCAAGGAAATGCCTTCGCAAACTTATTAACAATAGCAAGGCTCACTACTGGCACGACCTAGTGGACAATGTGAACAAGGATCCGTGGGGCCTTGGCTACAAGCTAGTTATGCGGAAGCTTGGTGCCCTATGGAAGCCTTGCATACATGATGCGGAAAAGATGGATGAGATAGTATGGGGACTCTTCCCCGCCCATCGCGTCTGTGTAGACGCTGTCAATGGTGAAACAGCAGTGGAGAGTCCACTCTTCATACAGCCGGAACTGGAGGAGGCAGTTCCCTCATTGAAAGTGAGGAAGGCTTCACATCCAGATGGTGTTCCAGCTGAGGTGTTGCAACGTGTCTATCACTATTGTCTTGACTTGCTGCTCAGCATATTCAACGTTTGTCTACGGGACGGGTTTTCCCGGTAAGATGGAAGGTAGCCAGGCTCATGTTGATTAGTATGGGAAAGAGAAATACCGAATCGCCATTTGCATACCATCCGTTATGCATGTTAGATACGGCTGGGAAAGTGCTAGAGAAACTCATTAAGGGAAGACTCACTGACGCGATTCGTGCTGCTGGGGACATATCTCCTCGGCAGTACGACTTTAGAGTAGGACGTTCTTCTATCGATGCGATTGCAGAGGTGGTGAGCGCGGTTGAAAAGGCAGAGGCACATAGTCACACCAAGCGATGAATCGTCCTGTTGGTGATACTCGACGTCAAGAACGCCTTCAACTCCACTAGATGGGTGGATATTCTGGATATGCGGGAAAACTCTTTTCAAGTTCCAGAATATTTAAAGCGGCTTTTGAGAGAGGTGTTGGCCAGGGATCTTTCCTTGGTCTGGACCTATGGGACGTGTCTTACAACGGGTTACTGACACTGGAGATGCCAGATGAGTCATGCTTGATCGGCTATGCGGATGATGTTGTGGCTCTGGTTGCTGGACACACCATTGAACAAGCACAACTTAGGCTATGTTTGTTAATGCACTGAGTGAGAGACTGGATGACTGCTCACGGGCTCAGTTTAGCACTGGAGAAAATTCCTAGAGTAAGGATGATAAGTGGTGGAGACTTATTAATCGAATCGAAGCCATCGGTGAAGTACCTTGCGCTACTGATCGACTCGAAGATGAGTTTCTTTGAGCAAATTAGGGCATTGGCTGAGAAGGCTGCTTCAGAAGTCTCGGCTCTGAGTCGACTTATGGCCAACGCAGGGGGGCCCAGCCCATCAAGAAGATGCCTCTTGATGAAAGCTGTAAGGTCAGTGCTACTGTACAGAGCAGAGGTATGGGGCGACGCTCTCAGTAAGGAGGTTTACTGAAAACGCCTGGCCCAGGTACAGAGAAGAGGAGCACTGAGGATTGCATCTTCGTATCCGACCGTCTCTGATTTGGCGGTGAAAGTCATTGCAAGCGTGATACCCGTCTGCCTCCTTGCTAGAGAGTGCCACTTTATTTATCTGCGTTAAAACAAAGGAGCGAGGGAGATGGTTGTCTGCAGAAAGAGACAGCACTCACTCAACAATAGCCAGAGTCTTGGATGAATTGCACGAAGGGAAGATGGACTGCGTGCCTCATCTCGAATTTAAGAATATGGCTGAATTGAAGGCATGGTGAGACTGACTTCTATTTGACCCAGCTTTTGAGCTGGTATTGGTATTTTCAGTCTTACCTGCACAAGATTGGTAGGTCACGGTCTCCCGATTGTTGGTTATGCCCAGGAGAGGAAGACGATGCCTGCCACACTTTTTTTGTGTGCATAAAATGAGACAAGCTGCGAAAGGCCTTCTTCAGGGAGACAGGAGAGTTTACCCCGGATAATATAGTCACGGTAATGCTCCAATCGGTTGACAAATGGAACCAGGTGGCACATTATGCTCGGGCAGTCCAAAGTATATAAGGGACTCACAGAAGCCGGGGATTTTGGGGCTGGGGGATCGCTTGTCTGGCACTTCCTCTTCCCTCCCGCTAGAAGAGGGATCCACCAGCTTGAAGGTGCCTCCTGGCGTAACAAAACGAAACCTGGCCCGAAGTAATGCGTCAAACGGTTCCAAGCTAGGTTCTCAGGTTGACAGGGGAGGTGTTTAGTGGGTAGTCCAGCTGCCTTCTTGTAAACATGGGAGTCCCACACTCTGTGCGTAAATGGGCATTCACCTCCTACCACAAAAAAAAATAAATCAAAATATCTATAGATAATTTTTTCCGAAGGCCTTGATTACCAGGACCCATATCTAAAACAACTGCACCAAGAATATATCCAACGTTCTACAACAGCGAGATTTTATTCATTAAAATAATAGCCGTCATCTTGCAGTCATAGTTATAAAACATGGCCTGGTTTTACTTTTTGACCAGGCCTCTAACCATCACGACTTGGACGTAGTTTGATGGTTTTATTATGTTGTCATTCACACGATCGTACTCAAACGCTGCTTTAATCTTCATTTCGCTAAATGACAAAATACATATTCTCTCCTTTTCTAACAGGCTCGATTCTCCCATTAGCTTAAGTACTCCCGGTAGAACTCTGGGCTGATTGTTAATTTTGATTGCTCACTTCCTAACTGTTGACATTCCTGGTAGAGCAAAGCCTCTCCTATACATATATCTAGATGCCCGTGATCCAGCCGAATGAAGACTTATGGCAGACATAATATCATCAAGGCTGCATCTGATACCTACGGATTTATTTCGCTATTTTTAGGGTTTTGTACTAAAATACAAAACCCTATTGCAATCACGACCTGTGTCCGTCTGTCCGTCTGTCCGTCTGTCCGTCCGTCCGTCCGTCCGTCCGTCTGTATGTCACAGCACTTTTTCTCCGAAACTATAAAGGCTACAGCCATGAAACTTTGTGAAAAGGTCAGAAGTGGTAACTTCTTGAAAGTTCAAGGGTCAAAAAATTTTCAAAGGGGTTTAAGGGGGGTCTCCCCATATAGGGAGGTGACCCCTTACAAGTACCGAGGGGGGCAGGGGAAGGGGAAATGTACGAACTTTTCGCGTACCCCCCCCTCGCGATTGGACACCTTCCATCCGAAAAATCTAAAAAAAATCATGCATGTAGGCCTTAGTGAGTACAACAACAACAAATACATGAGAAGTCGAAATTCACTTAACTTTGTTACTAATAGTATGATTTATCGATTTTATGTTTTCTTGAATAAAATCTAAACGGTACCCTTAAATTCAAAAAACTTTAGCAAATAGATGACTATTTATAAGGTTGATCCTTTCTGAAAGTTTCATAAAGATCGAATAGTATTTAACGAAGTTATAGCGATTTGAATTTTCCTGTATTACTATGGAACAATATGCCCTGTATTACTATGGAAACATATGGCTATGGAGCCATATGCGCTTTTTACCGACTTAGACACTACAGCTTTGCTAGGATTTGCATGAAAATTTCAGGAATGATAGATATCATGAAGATGAGTACATACAATAGAAACAAGTCGAAGAGGCAGGAGAGAGCTCCTAGCAAAAGGGCTTTGTAACCATCCTAAGATTCGAAAAAACAGGCCATGAATCGATGATTACAGTACAGAGGAGTGGCCCCTGAAAAAATTTCATGAAAGGTAACCGATATAAGTATCAACTGAAAGTTCTCCATGAGAGCTTTTCAAAACAGGTCTTAAACTGACAGTTTTTGCTTCAATTGGGGCACAGGGGGGGGGGGGACACATGAAAAATTGTTTCCTCCCCCGCGAATGGACACCCGTGATCTAAAAAATCTGAAAAAACTATCAAGGGAGATATTTATGGGTATAACTATAACAAATACCTCAGAAGTCAAAATTCTTTCAACTTTGCTAATAATAGTATGATCCTCGAACATGACATGTTTCTTGATTTTATTCGTTGCTGATTACTGCATTTTGTAAGTAGAGTACAAAACCCTTCTGACATGAGCATAGGTCTGTCTACCCAACTTGTTTAATTTGACCGGGAGTGAAAATATATTCTATAGAACGACCAAATTTCTGTTGCTTAGTTTGATATTTTTCCGCTGCAATTTTGAATTCATTATTTTTTTGGTTGGCTAGTTTTAATTGTTCCTTTAATTTAAAAATTTCAATCTGGAGTTCACGCTCAAGACTTGATCTAAAAAGTGAATTGAAGTAAATAAATGATTTAATTGAGTCTTCTCAAATGAGTGTTTACTCTGTTTGAATGTCGGTATCTTTATACATTGACCATGTATAACATGTCTAAAGTCTCGATTTTCTATCGGATAGGTCGCCAAATCTAAATTTTACAACTCACAATCGTTAAAATTGGAATTTTCAAAAGTCATATTAAAATGTACTCACACAATTGATTCCTTTAAAATATTAGTACTTTTTTTTCTTGCGTTTTTGCTCGCACGTTTAGATCCCTCTGTTATCACTTTTTCTACGGAGAGATGAAGTGTCGGTACAGTACAATTATTCAATTGTTTTTTACACGTATTTGGATTTAGGAATCTGCTCCTTAATGTATAGCAACTTTCTTCAAAATGTATCGTGCAGATTAGTGCATTTTGAACATTTGCTTTGTCCCTAGTACTTGCAGAAATCCACTGTCTATATAAATCCGACTCTGGAGATCTGTTGAATTGTCCCGAAAATTTAATTTTCGACCTCATGAAACTTTTTGTTGAATAAGCTGTTAAATTCAAAAAAAAAACCCTTTGTCAAAATATAAAATATTAATAGTTATAATTTATGTTCAACTTATACCTAACTTAAAATATTGATGAATTAAACAAGGATCTAATGATATTGCGCCTTTAGTTACAAGGTTACAAATTATTTTTTTGCCAAAACTAGATACGCAAAGTTTTTGGTAGTGCTATGCAGCCAAGTTTCTGAATAAATTTGTAGATCGCATTGTTTCAATAATGTCAGAAATTTTTCCAACTTTGAATTTATAGAAGAGGTACCTTGGCTGAAACTTACAAGGTTGTCTCTAGTCTTAGTTTAATCAATATCCCTGGTCGTTTATTTTAAGGGTTTGACGAGCTGGAAAATGTACATAGCGTAGCCATCAATGCATTGCATATCAAAGAACAACTTTTGACTTCATTCTTATTTACTAAATTAATCATGCAATTTCCAATAATATGTAAAAAAAAAATTAAACATTAACCATTTTTTTCTTCTTATAGGTAACAATACAATTTTAGTTCTAGAATTATTTAATTGTTTCTTTTTTCTTGCTTACCACACAGTGATTTCTAATACTTTAATTGACAATTAATCAAACAATTGCTCTTAGATTTCATATCCACCCAGTGGCAATATCTATAATACAAGCACATGTATTCATAAGCGCTTACTTCATTTCTTCTTGAGTGAAGTCCATGTATGAATCTTGCAAGTAATAATACTCGTATGTAGATTATTTCTCTGCTATCATCTTAGATTATGCAAAAAAGTCTGAAAAGATTCGAAAACAATAAACATAAATGTAGGTTGAGTTCCTTAAAAGGATATCCATGTTTACAAGTGGGACCGGAGAAAACTTTTTTAACTTATTGTTTGCAGTTTTTTAAGATACAGCATTCACCATCTATTCCCAATCGGATTGGATAATATGCACAAAAAATGTCAACATGTGAGATGGATTTACTCTGTCAGCTTTATTGAGTTAGGATTATAAACAAGTTTATATAGACATCACTCATTTTTCTATTTATTTCCCTTAAGAATTTGCGGTCTATTTTTGCAGACCAATCGAAACTTTTTTATGAGTTTTTTTTTATAGTAAGGGTATATTATGAACATGTGCTGGCTTTAAATATAACGACTTAAGGGAACAGCAAAGCATGAATATAAATTAGAGAACACAGTACGAGCGTTTCGTCTGTAAAAGGGGATGAAAATATTTATCAATGTTACCTATCTTTGTGAGGTTTAGCGTTTATTGCAGTCCCATTAGATGATTTGACTTTACAAATTGCATGCACTAATTCAATGCTTATTAGGGTAAAATACCAAGTAGACAGCCCAGCACCAGTAGTTAGCCTCTACAGACATTATTTCTATATAAGTAGTGTTGATATATGTTGTCATGTTGATGAGCCCTACTCCCTCATTTACCTGCCTACCGCCAACAATATGCATAGACTGTTGCTATTATTTTCTTAAGGAACCGTGTGCGAATTTTTAATAAGTTTTTCTTTTAGTTTATCAGAACTTATAGTGGATTATAATGTTGTGCAACATTAAAGTGTTTATCTAGTTATAATTTAAACTTCAAAATCACTTTGATTGTTTATTACATATTAATTAAGAGGGCGGACTACTGGTTTCTGAATTTTAAGGTGGATCTACTAGTAATGATTTAACATGTCTCGTACTTCCGAGATGTCCCGAGGGAAATCTAAACTGACTTGTCATCGGTTCTAGACGTGAAGTCTTGGAACGTGACAACGGACTGTGCCCATCAGGTCAACAAGTCCGGACACTCTTAGTCTACTTCAAGGTGGCTGCTGGCTAACTACCTAGTTCGGCGAAGAGTTTTGGTCGCATTTCTTATGCGAGTAGATGAAGTCCAAATTTCAATAGTCAACCACCGCGTTGAACAACTTACAACAACTCTACTTTAAACTATGCAACTTCGTTCCGCGGAAGAGAAAACAAGACAACCGCTGAGAAAACTGCGCGCTCCCGAATATTACAAACACGGTGCCCAACATACTCCACTTGAATCCAAAACCGAAAAAATCTACTCTAATAAAAACACGCAAATACAAACTATGGAGCCACGTACCCACCGCAACGCGAAACCGGCCATTCAGAGATTACTGGGACCCTACCCTCTCAGTGGCATACTCACCTTTTGCTGACATTATTCTGCTGAAAAGGAACGGTTTTGCTGGAAAAGAAAGACACTATTTAATTCAGCAATTCATGTTCTTATTTAATATCATTTTTTTTCCTTATCGAAGTTCTTTTATACATATGTATATATTTAAGACGTGTATACCATTAATTATAATAGGATAGGTAATGTTGTATTTGTACTGTTATTATAATTACTAAAAATCACCTATCATTGCACATTCACATAGCAAATATTCTTGTCATAAAATTATTTCACATTCATCATTATTTCATCGTCTTCACATATGTGAATATTATTTTTTCCAATTCGTAACATTTTTTCATTGTTTTTCTTATTCGTATCTACCAATATTTTAACATTGTTTGTTTTGTATTCATAGTTTACGTTAATTCTTATTTTTTTTTATTTTTTTTTTATTCTTTCACTTATTGTTAATTTCCTCAATCACAATTAGGTACTAGGTTGCCACTTGTACATGGGAAATGAAAATGTGAGCCTGATTTTGATGTAGATTTCAATCGGTGTCGATTGTTTTTATATCATGCATTGTCTTCAACTTATAAGAGGAAAAAAAAATTTTTTCATAATTGATTGGTTACTTAATGTTCATTAAAATATCCTTATTACCATTATGTGTAGTTTCGATTCGCGTGAGTGAGTTATTTATTTTTTTGTATTACCTTGCAAAATCAACACAATCAATGAATAACAAAAATAAAACTATTACGTCATTAGAAGCATTCATACCTGCCTCTTTTTGTATTTAAATAATAATTCCAACAACGAAAAAAAAAAAATTGTTTTAATGATCTCAGAATTTAATATGTTAAAACGTGGATATCTTTTCATAAATATTTTTTTTTTTTTTTGCAATGCACTCTCAATATATTTTTCATAATAAAGTCCTTGGTTTGCTTTACCTGAAAAGTTGCCCAAAAAATTAGATCTATTATACACATCTATATATATAAAAATTGAACCCGTTTTCTCTTGTCACGACATAACATGAAAACGGCTTGACCGATTTGGCTTATTTTTTTTTTTGTAGTTTTCTGATACTCTGTACAAGGTTCTTACGGAAACAAATATTAAGAAAATCTCTCAGAAAGATTGAAAAATATACATTTAATTTTGCATATTTTAAAAAACGCGCGTAACGAATGTCAACGTCATTCAAGTTAAAACAAAAAATCCGTGGTAATCTGTGACAACACATCCATAGCCACGTTAATAATAATTTTATTATGTTTTTGATAAAGTTCGTTTTGTTTTAAAGACTAAGAAGTTTTTTGTTTGCTAATAAGTGTTTGTTAATCACGGTAAGTTTACTTCACTTCATATCGATTTTTGGTAACTTTTGGTGACTACACAATATTACAATTTTACATGGTTACATAGAAAATATATGAGATCTTTTTAATTTCAGTTGGATTTTCGTTTTTAACAATGCCACCAACCAGACGTACAAACTTAGGCCGCAGAACTCGAAATACGGCAAGTCAAAGAAATATAAGAGCAAATCAAACTGATGAGCAACGCGAAGCGCGAAATGAACTTCAACGGAATCGAAATCAACATAGAAATGTTGTTTTTAATCCCCACAGAGCTGCATTCAGTTATAATGTGGCAATTGATTACAGTTCAGAGCAAATTGTTGCTAAAGTCAAAGTCAAAAGCGCTTTATTTAATACTAATCGTTATAAATTTTAAAAGAATATAAAGCAAATTCCAAACAATAACAATCAAAAACTTAATGGCCCAAATGGCTCTCTGAATTTGTACGTTATCATTAACTCATTTCATCAAAAAAAACTATAGCAGATTCAATGAATTACGATTATTACATATTTTTAAAATTTAATTGGAAAAAGGAGAAAAAACCAACCAACACTATCCTAAAATTATTTATAATTAAGACACAACAGTGAAACTTTGATCCTACACCTAATATGTTGTAACTTATTTCTAATAAAATACAATCAAAAACTTTATCTTATACTAAAAAATTCTGTTACAATGTTCCTAACCTACGTGTTTAATCTTATCTCTAACGGAATATAGTAAACATCACATATACCTAACCTATACCTAATTTTTAACAAAAATAAACAACAATACTAAATGTAGCTATAATGAGCTGAAACTCAAAAACTAAATAACGAAAACCACCAAACCTGAAAAAAAACACGAATAATTTAGACATTGTCATTCAGCCACCAATACCTGGATTGCGCCGTCTCAACTCGATCAGCTTCAACGAATCTAGCAAATGAGTATCTCCATTGAAATCGTTGGTCTCGTGAACTCAAATTAGGAGGATATTTTATCTTCTTATCGGTGGCCCGTCGATGTATGTGATATATGACTGGGACGCCGTCAGAATCAAAAACATATCGATTCATGTCCAAATACACGAATGCTTCTGGAGGAATGAAGCCAGTAGCGAGGCAAGTCGCTATATACCCGTCTGTAGGGTGGAACGGCTGTGAAATCCAAGGGTTTTCACTCACAGTCACAGATCTTGCGATATGGTTCCGAAGAAGTTTCAATATGAAGATATCGACCCTCGTCACTTCAGCAGTTTGATAAATTCTTCTATTCGATATATAATGTTTCCAATCCATCTCAGGCTTTCTGTACAAACCAGTACATGCACAAAGACATTTCCTTTCGAAAACTCTTAATTTTTCCATAGTAGTAGCACTCTGGTTGTACCAGATCTGACATCCATATGTCAAAACTGGTCTAACCAGTGTCTTGTAACAGATAATTTTGACCTTTTGATCAATGTATCTGGAATGAAAGAGTTTTCGAAGGGCCATGACTACATTAAGTGCCTTACTGAGCATGATTTTCACATGTTCAGTATAGTACAGATACTGATCGAGATAAACACCGAGGTATCGAACACAGGATTTATGTGCAACCCGTTCAAGACTACCCTCACCAGCCATGATGTGGAAATCTTTCAAATTACGTTTCAGGTCTTGACTGACCCTCTGCAGCGTTGTCCAAAATAAGATTGTTTCACACTACTGCGCATTGATTTTCATTCGCCAATTGTCAGTGTACAGCTGTACATCATGGAACATTTTTTGGAGATTGCTCTGAACTATTGAAGCTTTTCAGTCTGCCGTCTAGATGATCAGATCATCAGCAAACGCTACCAATGATCGCGTTGGCGAGACGTTAAAATCAAAGCCGTTCAATAGCTTGCGAATGAAGATTGAAAAGAGCAGAGGCGCAGTAACTGTTCCCTGCTGTAGACCATTCAAGACCTTGAACTCGCGCATTGTTGTCAGATTTCCATCAGTTACGACAAACGATTTCCCGTATAACATATTACACATCATTGCGACAAGGTGTCTGGGGAACTTGTCCTGAAGGAGTTTAAAAATTAGTCCATCTAGCCACACCGTATCGAAGGCTTTCTCCATATCAATGAGACACGCTCCAACACATTGTCTATCATTTAGTTTCCAATAGATGTCTGAGGTTACTTTCGTTATTGCATGTGTGGTCGAATGCGTGGCACGAAAACCAAATTGGCAATTTGGCATCAACTCATTTTCCTCAATGTGGGCGTTTAATGCTCTGTTGAGTATCACTTCAAACACCTTGCTGATGTTAGGCAGAAAGCTGATTGGGCGATAGCTTTTGGGGCATGAAGATTCTTTTCCTTTCTTCAACATCGGAAATACCTTAGCCTTTTTCCACTCATTTGGGAAATATGAATTGCTCAACATGTTGTTGAAAAATATGCAATAGTTCCTAATAGCAACCTCAGGCAAATGTCGGAGAACTACATTTGGAATACCATCAGTACCACATGATTTCTTGTTGTTTATCTTGCGAAATATGAAACACAAGTCTTCATAGCTGACAAAATAATCAATAAGATTCAAGCTCGGTATGAGGTCAGATGTTAATGTTTCATTGAAATGAAGAATTCATTGGCCGTTCAGGCTTGATTTGAAGTCGGAAACTTTTGCTTCAACGATCTCTGAAAAAATTTCGTTCCCTCTCTCAGGGTTTGGTAGATGAACCAATTCAAAATGTGTTCCAATCAGGGCAAGTTTATCCAATCCTTCACAAATAATCCTGTTTCCATTTCTATCCGGAGTCGTACTATCAATTTCGATACCAGCCCTATCGAGAAGATTCATCTCATCACTAGTGACTTCAAGATTCGATACCTTCACTCGAGACTTCTTGTGGAATATGCTATTCACTTTCGCGAACACGCCGTCTGGGTCCTGTGGACTAATACCCCTCAATTTTTCCGCCCATTGATTGCTGACCTCACTCCTGAAGTATGACCGGATTAAGTTCCGGACATTCTTCAGATGTTATTTCAACAAAGACAACAAGGGATGGTTGTAGTCCAAAAATCGTCGATAAATATTGTTGACGCGTGTGAGAAGGAGGCTTTTCAATCTTTTCAACCTTGCGATGGTTGGTATCTCATATCCTTCCATATTGTTTCGATGTTTAATCTTTGGAACGACTTTCTCAATCGTTTCCAATGTCAGCTTCTCTAACTTCGACAAATAGATGTCTATTTCATCGTTAGTTAGATTCCTGTCATTAGGAACCATTGAGCAAGAGTTGCCACCATCAGAAGGGGGACATTGCTTCTGGTACTCGCGATTAAACTTCTTTTGAAACTTTCCCCAGTTTGTTTTCTTGAAATTCAACCGATGGTTTTCATGTTGAACTGGAATGAGGAAGAAATCATCCCTGTGATGATTGATTTCCATTACGATTGCGTTATGGTCGCTATCATAAGGAAGCACCTGCAGTTTCCGTTGAGGACTATTAAAGCTGAATTCAAGTCTTGCGTCAGCAATGCAGAGGTCCAAATATGAATTTGTCCTAGGGTATGTTGGGAACTCCGACCCATATAGATTGCACCTGTATTCAATTTGATTCTCTGTTATCCATGATTTCAGGAATACACCTCTTGGATTATTGGTGGCGTTTAGCCATGATGTATGCTTGGCGTTCAGGTCACCAGCAAGAATATAATAGTTATGCAGCCTGTTCAATTCGAGTATTTCGAACAAGGAATTGAGCTCCTCCTTGAGCTTGAGAACAGTTCCACCAGTTGCATAGGCAGAGATAACGAAGAGGTTATCCCCACCTGGCAGTGAGATTTTGATAACGGACACTTCAAGAGATTCAAAGCTTTTGAATGCAACTTTTTCAATATTTTAGAAACGATAGGGTCTTCGAACCAATATCCCGGTGCCACCTCCCCCATCACCTGTTACCCTATCGTTTCTTACGAACTCAAAATCCTTGAATCTCATGGAGTGCCATGAACTGAGGTGGGTTTCGGTGAGAAGCACGATGTCAGGCTTTTGTCTGGCAATGAATTCAAGGAGATAATCACGCCGATGTAAAGTAACAATGGAATTGACGTTGATCGAGATGAGACGAATCCTATCCGTGGGAATGTGGCTGGATGACAACTTATTTTGAGGCATTTGAAAGCCCTAAACGCTGAAAAACAATTTTAATTTTCGAATCTTGTTTATCGATTCGCTCCGGTAAGGAGTTTAGTTGCTGATAAATTTTAAGGAGCAGCTCATTATTGCCACTTACATTATTTATTTTATTTACATTGTCTGCTGGTCCTCTCGCAGCAAGTGCAAATGACCGGGCTTGACGAAGTTGGTAGGCATCACACTGCGGTGTGTTTGACTTTGTTTTGGAGTGACTTTAATCTTTGCATCTTGATACCGGGGGCATCCTCGATATGATGCTGGATGACCAAAGGCACCGCAGTTCACACAATATAGTTTTTCTTTTGGCTCCGCCTGAGCCAATTTGCACTCGCCGGGAGCATGAATGTCTTTGCATTTCACACACCTATATTTCATGGCGCAATTGGCAGCCGAATGCCCGAATCTTTGACACCTGTAGCACTGTTTGACCTCACTTTTCTGGAGGCGTTCCCACCTCACTACGCGGAAGTTCAAGTACCGTATTTTCTGCAGGGCACTCGAACTACTTTTGCTCGAAATATGGACTAGGTAGTGAGGCAAGTTTTTGCGCTCCACAATCGATCTTCTCGTTGCAAAGTTTTTGACTGTAATGAATTGTATTTCTGGTGCAGCTTCTTGGAGCACCTGAAGGAGATCGACTGTGTCCTCACCACAGTCCAGACCCTTCAATAAAAAGGTTTGGTACTTTTCGCTTTTCGGTGTGTACGTGAAATGCGGAACATCTCCAGAATTTAAGGCATTTTTCGTTGCCTGGAAATCGACCAGCGACTTAGTCCTTATTGTCAACACATTGATTGGTGGGACTTTTTCTTTTTTTTCATTAATGTTAACGGACGGACCAACAGACGGACCAGCAGACAAACCTTTTGGTTTTTTCTCCCGATTTTTAATTTTAAGATATTCAATGAAATCATTATCTAATTTTGACGTTTTACCTGTATCCTCTTCAACGTTCATCGTTTCTTCAAGACCAGCTAGCGCTGCGTAATAATTTCTGCTTTCGTTTGCGCCTCCTGCGCTGAGGACATCCTCTTGATTAGCTTCTTCCTGCGGCTTTTTAATTTTCTTGTCTTCGATTTTGGGGTTTGCTTGTCGGCCTTCTTGCTTTCTTTATCCTTGTTGAACGTTAACGTTCCAACAAGTGCTTCTAACGATTTAACTCGAAGCTTGAGTTCTTCATTTTCTTTTTCGATTTTTTCAGCTTTCTCTTTTTCTTGGATAAGCTGTTCGATTGCCATAACCGATAGGATTGTCGGTTTTTCTGCTTTATTCTCGTGACTTCTTTGTAGTTTTTTTTCGCCTGTCATCATTGGCGATGGGCATGATCCTGATTGATGGCTGAAGCCATCGGGCTCCTCCATCTCGTCGCTTTCGCAGCGAGACTAGAGGGAATGTTCTCAGACCGGGACTTCCCTTGAACGTATTTCCACTTTTGATATTTCTTCAGGTATTCGATAAATGCTCGAATAGTTCGACGGTGATGGGTTTCCCAATAAAATCAAAATTTGCTTTTGACTGGCTCGTAAAAAAATATTGCAATTGTTTTCGCAAATTGTTGCTATTGGACTAATGAATATTGTGCGTCCACATTGCAATGCATTGAAATTCAAAAATGAAGATTCCAGTTCAAATTGAATAGGTACTCATACATAAGATAGGTCAGCTATACAAAATAAAGTAGTGCATCAAAGCTAGGTTAAGGCCTATCTTATGTATGAGTACCTGATTGACGAAATTTTGTTCAGAACTCTCCGACTCTCTCTTGGTCGGTTTTGTGACTATTGACGATGATTTGACATTCGACTTCTAGGCGAAACGAAGTTTGCCGGGTCCGCTAGTTTCATATAATTTCAAAACCAATTTCTCATGGAGCATTTGATCGTTGTTAATAAGGCCGAAAAATAAACGTTACTTTAGACTAATAGGGTTATAATTTTATATTCCGCAAATAAGATTATTTTTTGAGTTTGAAATTATTGAAAAGTGAAGTAAAGTTTCAGCAAAAAGTTTTTGGAAGTTGATACATTGAGCAGATTGCTGACACATTGAACATTTTGGGTATTATAATAAAGGTGGTAAAAAACATAAAATTGAACTCTAAATGACTTGTAAGAGATGTTTGATTTCGAATGTTTGTGGTATTTAGAATTCAGAAACTATCAAAAATACTAAATATTTAATGCTAATAATTATCTACCCACGCACTAGTCCGATTCACAACCATGCTCTTTAAATGTTTTATTCAGTCCATGGATTGATTTGGTTTCAAACTTCCAAATAAAATTTAGTTAAGACTAGCTTATTGTGGTTAAAAAAGGTTTACACCATTTGTGAAATAAATTATTGAAATACTTATTCTACGTCTCATAACAAATTTGTAGATTTCTAGGACATTTGTCATTCGAATTTCTCATACTCCCCGCGTAAAAAATTCAAGCTGCATCACTTCATTCAGCTAGGCTCAAATGCTAGCCAACGTAAAAAAAAATCATTCTATCCAAGTAGGTATGCCACACATTTTCCAGCCAAATTAATTATAGCTGAAACAGCCAAAGGCCCTATTTCATGTGATCCATTATCATTTACAATCAATTGCCATCAATCCGACCACTAATTTATAGCAGAAAGTCTAGTCCTGGTGCAACAGCTATTTTCTTAAATGCTCCCTTGCTGGTATTTTGGATAACAATTGCCATCTATGAGTATCTTCCACCAAACAAGAGTCTCGATTTCTACGTAAACCGCAAAACCGTATTACTTTTTATAAGTACATACCGTTTCCATGAAGTCATCAGGCATGCCTTTGCTCCACATGATTTGAGGACAGGACAAATGCCCAGAATACGCTCAATCTTGGAACAATGAAAATCCTTTCAAACACAACGTCGCGCTCTCAATTATCGCTTTGAAACAGTCACAACACTTGAAAATTGCCCGTTTAGCACGTAAAATATACTACTCCGCTACTAATAATGATCTTAAAAAACATTTTCGCGTTGAATTTGAACTCGGAAAACCCCCTCTTTGTTCAATATGAACGCTAAGAATCCTTTGATACGGACAAAAATGGCGGAAGTTCCTACTCATTTCTTACTTGTCTTTAATCGCTCCCTTGGATGATTGGCACACTCCACCTGATCGACACCCCAAATTCGATGTTCCGAGTATTTGCACACGCCAAGCCCCTTCCTGGTTGAATGGGAATTGCATCGACTTTCCCCGGTCAGGTAAATTTTTTCAGGCAGATCGGATGATGAGGTGCTTCGACAACGAGGGAACAGTTCTCGTAGTTGCGATTCACTATGATCGAGCCCAAATCAGATTAAATGAGAATAACAAGTATTTAATCATAGAGATAGTACTTACCATGAACCAAATGGTGCGGGACGTACCGACGAATGACGGGGACTACTCCGGCCTATCTACAAGCACCGCTTACTGGATAAACTTAACCACAAATAAAATGAGAAACCAAAATAAGTCAGTCATACGTGGCCGATTACTTGTTTACTTGATTTTGCCTTTTATTTGATTGAAATCAACTAAGCGGATTGTTTTTCATTAGCACATTACGTTGGCCATAAGTTTGGAATATAAAAAGTTCATTTTACCACTATTCGGCCGCATATGACAGTAAGTAGACATGCGTGGGCCGACTAATGGGTCTATTAATCCAGTAGTCAGCCATTAGTTCTGTTTCACGATATTCGATCTTAATGCCTTATTAATTGGGATTGAATCTTTGTGTGGCTCTCTTTGTATAAGAAATTTCTTATTATAGGAATCCATTATGTTGAAAAGACCAACTCATCAATACAAGGAAGAGCAGTTAACAAAAGCTATGGCAACTATCAGAAGGGGCATGAAAATAAGAGAAGCATGTCGAGTTTTGGCGTTCCACGAGGTACTCTGCAAAATCGGCTGAATTTAAGGATTCCGGAATTGCCTCGTAAAATGGGACCCACTATTCTGACTAAAGAGGAAGAGACTGGCCTCAAAGGCTAGTGCATAGCCTTAGCAAAATGTGGACTCTCTAAAAAATCAGATGATCTTCTTAATGCTGTACACAATATTATATCAGAAAAAACAGGGTTAACCCCCTTTGTAAATAACAGACCTATGGTACAAGTTGTTTCTTAGACGAAATCCCCATTTGAGTGAAAGAATGCCCGAAAATGTATCAAATGGTCGAGCGGCTGTAATCAAAGAAGGTGTAAAAAAAATGGTTTGCGGAACTGCTACAGCATTCACAGGAAAAAAATACAACTGATATTTTAAGTGTGCCAGACCGAAAACTTAACGGTGATGAAACCAGCTTCTAAATTTGCCCAAAATCAGGAAATGATTGCACCTAGAGGGTACAAAACGTGTACCACAATGGAAGAGGCAAAGAAAAGGAAGCCGTTACAATTCTTGTATTTATATCAGCTTCAGGAGAAATTTCGCCTTCTTGTATCGTTTTTTAGGGTATTTTAAAATCATTTTACAATACCCTACTAAAATCGCGTCCTGTCTGGCCTTTTTCTCCGAAACTACATAAGCTAGAAACATAAGATTTTGTAGGTACTTGCGAAGAGATGCCCTCTTCAAAATTTCAATACGAAAAAAATTATATAAGATCTTTAAGGGGGGTCTCCCCATACAGGGGAGTTGCCCCTGAAAAAAAAGTTTTCATCGCATGTAGGCAATATGGATATCAAATGAAAGGCCTTAATGATAACTTTTCAAAACAGGTCTTAAAATGACAAATTTTGCTTCGAGGGGTGCAGGGGAAGGGGAAACGTATGAAAATTTTGTGTTTCCCCCCCCCCCCCCCCTTGCGATTGGACACCTTTGACCCGAAAAATCAGGAAAAAATCATGAATGTAGTCCATTATGAGTACAACAACAACAAATACATGAGAAGTCGAAATTCACTCAACTTTGTTAGTAATAGTATGATTTATCGATTTTATGTTTTCTTCAATAAAATCTTAACGGTGCCCTTAAATTTAATAAAATTCAGTACACAGATGATTATTTATAAGATTAATCTGCCCTAAAAGTTTCATAAAGATCGAGTGGTATTTAATTAAGTTATAGCGATTTGAATTTTCGTGTATTACTATGGAACAATATGCGCTGTATTACTATGGAAACATATGGCTATGGAACAATATGCGGTTTTTACCGACTCAGATACTACAGCCTTGCTAGGATTTGCATGAAAATTTCAGGAATGATAGGTATCACGAATTTCTTTGAGAATTGGCCCAGCTAGCGGTATTAGTAATCGTAAAGCAAAATAGTGGCTGTTTTAAATGCGAAGATTGAATAATTTTGAGTTATTTTGCCTCAATTTCAACGTTTAAGGCGCATGCTTTTAACATTTGATTCAATTCAATGAAGGCCTTAAAATGAGTACCTACAATTAATACTCATAGATGAGAGGCGGTAGAGAGCTCCCAGCAAATGGGCTTTGTAACCATTCTACGATTCGAAGAAATTGGCCATGAATCGCTGATTACGGTACAGGGGAGTGGCCGCTGAACAAAAAATTTCATCAAAGATAGCCGATATGAATATTAAATTAAAGTTCTTTATAAGAGCTTTTCAAAACAGTACTTAAACTGACAATTTTTCCTTCACAAGGGCAACAAATACCTAAGAAGTCGAAATTCGATCAACTTTGTTAATAATAGTACATTTTATAAATTTTGCTTTTTTGTCTATAAAATCAAGATGGGACCCTTAAATTTTCCAAAATCTATAATTTAAGTTTTCTGAACAATAAATAGCTAAGTTACAGCCGATTGAATATCTAACAATTACAACTACGTTAACACGTGATACTAGGGAGATACACGCTTGCAACGGACCTAGACACTACAAATATGTAGGAATTTTGATAAAAATTTTAGAAACGGTTTGTAATATTCATAGGTTATCATGACTAATCAAGCGACGGGGTCAAAACACTTGCTACAAAATGGTGGCGAGTTTAAAATCATAATAACCACAATAATTTTTCGAACTCAATTTATGGAATCTGTATATTAGTCAAGTATATCAGGATAAATTGTTTGATTTACGAATTGTTTTACAATGCCCTTCTTGCTACTTCAACTTGTTTCTTATGTAAGACCACTAAAAAAATTCATTAACAGTATGCCTGCTGGAAAGTTTTTAGGAAAATCAGAGACTGGATGGATCAACCAAGGAGGTGGAGGTGGAGGTTTGTTGATCGGCATAAAAGCCACTTAACAATGTGGGTCAGTGAATATTGCAATGAACAGGATATAAACCTGGTTGCACCCCCACCAAACGCGACACATTTGAATCAACCTGCTGATGTTAGTGTATTTGAACTTCTGAAGTCAGAATGGGAAAATACCGTACATGAATGGGCAACTCAACCTTAAAATGTCAACAACATATTGAAAAAGTCAACTTTTTGTCCATTACTTTAAAAAGTATTTCAAAAAGAAAATTCGCCTGTCGCAATCAGTAATGGTTTCCCCAAATGTGGATTATATCCATATAGTCCAAATGCGTTGGACTATTCAAAATACTGTTACATGTACAAATAATTCTGCGAGCTACTGTCGCAATTGTTGTCATAATCATTAAGAACGTCAACAAATGAATTTACTCGAACCCACGAGAACCCAACAAGCATGATCAACATCTGCAAGTGACGTCATTCCATTCATTAATTTGCTCGAATCTACCAGGTACCTCTCGGTAGAACATTCGCCAATGTACGAGAAATGGGTGAATAGGTAGAGACCCTATATAAAGGCGAGCTGAATGAATGGGGGGATCATTCATTCGACCACGATAAGAATTGCGATTGTGTGTGGGAAGCGATATTATTCGAGTAGTAGAAAAGTGATTTTCGTAATAGTGAAGTGATTTAGAAGACAATTGCGATAAGAAATTTATGGACAAGTGTTAGAATTTTAATAGTGAAAATTAAAATTAGGCGAAATAGTTAAATAAATGAATGTGCATTTTTCATTAAATAAATTCTTTTAACTTAAATTAAAAGACATTGCGTTTTCACTTTCCCGGAACATTAAAATTATTGGCCGCGAACCGAAAACACGCGACAATACTTACAAAATAATCTTGAAAGACATCATAATAATGTCAACAAGAAAACAAAATACCACCAACAAAACAATTAAAAAACTTCTTCACTTCACTTCAAAACTTTCATTTGATACTGATACCGGCTACCTTTGATCAAATTTTTTTTGAGGGGCTACTCCCCTGTACTGTAATCATCGACTCATGGCCTATTTTTTCGAATCCTAGAATGGTTATAAAGCCCTTTTGCTGGGAGCTCTCTCCTCCTCTTCGACTTGTTTCACCTATGAGTATTAATTGTAAGTACTCATCTTCAGTCATTCATTAAATTGAATCAAGTGTTCAAAGCATGCACCTTAAACGTTGAATTTGGGGAAAAATAAGTCAAAATTATTCAATCTTCGCATTTAAAAGTTCGCAGCGAAAACTTCGTACATTTTCCCTTCCCCTGCCCCCTCAGTACCGATAAGGCAATTTTAAGACTTGTTTTGAAAAGATCTCATTAAGACCTTTCCAATGACACCCTACTCGACTACCAATGGGGCAAATTTTTTGTTGGGGGGTCGACTCCCTATACGGGGAGGCCCCCTTAAACCCATTTGAAAAATTTTTAGACCCTTGAACTTTCAAGAAGTCACCACTTCTGACTTTTGTGCAAAGTTTCATGGCTGTAGCCTCTATAGTTCCAGAGAAAAAGTGCTGTGACATACAGACGGGCGGACGGACAGCCGGACACAGGTCGTGATTGCAATAGGGCTTTATATTTTAGTACAAAACCCTAATTACAAAAATACTCGTATAAAAATTGGAAACAAGACGTTTTCTTAAATTCAGGTACAATAAATTAACGTACAATTATGTTGAGGAATGAAGGGATTTCAGAATATTAGTTTTATACAACTTGAGTAAGCAAGAGATTGCTCGTACCAGAAGGTCTTTGTAAACATCCTAGGGTTAGAAGCAAGTTTTCTAATGGCGCGATCCGATAAGTTGAATTATTCATCCAACACTTAGATACGAAATCGTTCAAATTTATACAAAAGATGCACAGTTTTTTCATAAGCACAGTGCAGTGGGTACACTTTGCCTTCCACTGGACCCCCTAATTCATAAAATGATTTTTTTATTTCAGATTCTAAAATTTCTAATCAAGACCTTTCATTTGATACCCCACTCGACTACCTTTGATTAAAAAAAAATTTTAAAGGCCAATTCGTTATTAGGGGGGACCCCCTTAAAACTTTTTTAAATTTTTGTTTTGTTAACTTTTGAGAGACCATTACTTCTGACCTTTTCACAAAGTTTGAGCATTCTAGCTTCTATAGTTTCTGAGGAAATTAGCTGTGACGCACGGACAGACGGACGGACATACGGACAGACAGGTCGCGAAACTAGTAGGTCTTTGTAAAAAAATTTTTTACAAAGACCTAATAAGGCTTTGGAAATGGATGGGGAGTAGTACTTACTAAACTTGTTGAATGCCTTACAACAAATGTTTAATGGCTAATTGTCTGCATAGGTAGTGTGATGGCGACCCACGATAAGTATTGGTGATTGTCTTGTGGTTTTAAGGGGCTCAATAAAGTAATTTTTTTCAATGTACTGAGCCTTAATATTGTCTCTAAGAACGTCAAATGCTAGACATGCAGATACCACCATTCTCCTAGAATCTAGCGATGCTATATTAAGTACTTGAAGCGGATAGCTATATGATGGTTGGCTGTGGAAATTCCTAAGTTCATAAAGGGATCTTAGTGCAAAAAGAAGAAACTGTTTCTGAACCGGCTCTAACCTGTCAGCATGGATATCAAAAGCAGGGTTCCAAATCAGGATGGTATACTCAAAAATAGGGCGCACTAATGAGATGTATAGTGATTTCTTCTTTTGATGAAACCTAGCATTTTATTCTTAGAACAACACCAAAGTCTACAACGCTATCGACTCTACTTAGTGTTGTGTTGTTGATGTGATAATCAAATAAAAGAAGGCTCTTCTTTCTTGAAAAACTTATCACCTGACATTTTTCTATGTTTAGGGAAAGTTGATTTTTATTGCACCAATCAGAGAGAGTGATAAGCTTGGACTGAAAGCAAATCATATCCAACGAAGTAAATATAATGTGGTAAACTTTAAGATCATTTGCATAAAAAAGATGAGGCTCATCATGTAATACTGATAAGAGGTCCGATATGAAAATATTAAATAAAAGAGGTCCATGATGACTTCCTTGAGGAACCCCGGAAAGAGCGTGGATTTGTTTGAATACTCGTCCTTGAAATTTGACAACTTGAGTACGGTCTTTAAGATATGAAGGAATCCAGATGAGTAAACGGCCTATAATATCAAAATTTATCAGAACTTCATGATTGACATGATCAAACGCTTTGCTAAAATCGGTCTTTATTGCATCAATCTAGTGACCCTTCTCCATCTAACATAGAAGCCTTGATGTCATGATGAGGATCTTAGTGATAGTAGATCTATTTTTTTGGAACCCGTGCTGCTCTTCATTAAGCCACGGTTCTATTATAGTAGAGATCTTGTTGCAAATTATCTGTTCAAAAAACTTTGGAATGGCTGATAACATAGCAATGCCTCTGTAATTTTGGATACCCTATTTATCATTATTCTTATGCATTGGTATTAGGTACGAATATTTCCATTGAGATGGAAAGATGCCGCTACAAAGGGATTTATTGGAAATTATGGAGAAAAGCACGATTAATTGTTCTTTGCGCTGAATCAGAAAGCTAAAAAGAATAAGATCAAGACCAGGTCATTTATTTGAATCCAACCCGGCAATTTTATGAGCAATTTTTTCCGTAGAAATTGAAACTTCGGTAATCAAATTTGTCGAACACGGCATTTCAGAAACAGAATTTTTCGGTTTCTCAGGGATACAATAAATCTCTTGAAAATTACGTGCAAACAACTCACAGGTTTGCTCTTGGGAGTCAGAAACAAAATCCTTCAAAAACATACATGACGGGTAACATTGAATCTTATGCTTGACATTTACAAAATCAAAGAATTTCTTTAGGTCCTTAATTATATTTTCGCCAATCGAGAAAAATGTTAAAGGGTCACCCGCTTTTCCAGGGAGGCCCTTCAAAACATTCGAAAAAGAATTTTACAATAAAACAAGAAGTAATCATTGTCACTATTCTACAAATTTTGATGACTGCCATTTCCATAGTTCCCGAGAAAAATTTCTGTGATACGCTTGTGGACGAGTAGCCGGACACAAGTCGCAATTAAATAGGGTTTTATATTTTTCGACAGATTCTACGTCTAGCAGTTGTTGAGTATAGAAGTATTTTTAATCGAACCTGCCAAAAATTTTCATAAATTAAAATAAATTTCAAAACGTCAATTCGAAGTTAATTTTTTTAACAACTTATTATTTCGTCGAATTATTCGAACAATATATCGAGTGTTTGGATTTTACTTGCGAGGAAGTCCTCAAAAGTTCAAAAAAGAAGAAACGTTTTTTTTCGCCGGAGCATGGAGGAGCCCAACGACTTTCCACCGCTGGAGGATCCAGGGCCAGACATTGCAAACGCTAAAAATGAAAAAATAATGAAATGAAAAAGCGGCCAAGAATGCTTTGAGCGTATTTCAAGTGAAGAATTGGAAAGAGTAACCAAAGAAAACGCAAGAGTTACAAATTTGGGGGGATATTCTGGTAATTAACAAAAATCAACAAAATAGTGATGCAGCCACAAAATACATCCGGAAAAGCGACAGCAAGCAAGACAAACGAAAAAAAAGAGCCACGTAAAATGCTCAACAAAGAAATAAAGCAACATTACAAGATACGAAGAAGTCAACGATCTAAGATGCTGATATCATACTAATTGCGGGAGGCGCAAATGACAGAGCAAATTACTATGCTGCAGTGAATGACGATATGGACATCGAGATAGAGTGTCAAGAAAATATAGGTAATATTAATGATTCTGGTGATGATTTTATTCAATACTTAAAATCAAACATTAAGCAGAAAGAAGAGAGGCCAGCCAGTGTATCTGTTGCTTCTCCTATTAAAAATGATAAGATAACTGAGAAAGTTCCTTTGATTAACGTCTTTGGGCAGCGTGGAGGGGATATGGTTCGGCTATTGGCTGTCGAATATAAGATCGATAATTTTAAAGTAAAGAGAGTCACCGCTGATAAACTCATGATTAAAACAAAAACACTGGCTGATTTCAAGCTAGCAAAAGATGCTTTTAACAATGTTAAAGCTCTCCAATTCACATACACGCCAAAGGCAGAAAAAATCAGACTTTCCTGTTGAAGGGCTTGGACTGTGGGGAGAGTATAGTTGACCTCCTTGAATTTCTACAAGAAGTAGCACCAGCTGTTAAATTTATTCGTGTGAACAATTTTGCAACCAGGGGATCAACTGTTGAAGGCAAAATATGACCATTTTATTTGGTAAAAATTTTCAACGACAGCAGTCCAAGTGCCCTCCTATAAGTAAGATACATGAAATCTAGAGATGTGGGGTGGGAGCGTCTCCTAAACTGAGGTCAACCAGTTTTACAGATGCCAAAGATTCTGTCATTTGTCGCCAATTGTGCCATGGACTACCGCTACGCTATTCTGTGTTAACTGCGGTATATTTGGTCATCCAGCATCATATCGAGGATTTCCTTTTTATCAAGATGCAAAAGCTAAATTTTCCCCAAAACAAACCCAAGTACATCGCAACGTGTTACCCCCCAACTTCGTCAAACCCAGAGTATCATTTGCACTTGCTGCTAGAGAACGAGCAGACAACAATGTAAGTAAAATAAATAATGTAAGTGGCGATGATGAGCTACTTCTCAAAATTTACCAACAGCTTGAAAGCCTTTCGGAAAGAAAAAATAAACAAAATCAAAAAATCAATTTCGTTTTTGAACCTTTAGGCCAACATGTTTCAATATCGTTCATCATCCAGTCACATTTCCATGAATAAGCTTCATCTGATCTCAACCAACGTCAACTCTATTTTAAGTCTACATCGACGTGAGTATCTCCTTGCATTTATTGTTAAGCAAAAGACTGACATCATATTTATCACCGAAACTGACCTCAATTGATGTCACTCCATGACATTCAAAGGTTTTGAATTCCGTAAGTAACGTTAGGGTAAATGGTGATAGGGGAGGTGGCAAGAGGATATTGGTTTGAAGATGTTATTTTTTCTAAAATATTAGAAAAGTCGAATTCGAAAACTTTGAATTTCTTGAACTGTCCGTTATTAAGATTTCACTCCAAGGTGGGGATAACTTCTTTGTTATCTCTGTCTATGCAAATGGTCGAAATATCAATTCCTTGTTTGAAATACTCGAATTGAACAGGCTGCAAAGTTATTATATTCTTGCTGGTGACCTGAACGCCAAGCATACACCATGGTTGAATGCCATCAATAGTCCCAGAGGTGTATCACTGAAATCGTGGATAACAGAGAACCAAATTGATTCCAGGTGCAATCTATATGGGTCAGAGTTCCCAACATACCCTAGGACAAATTCTTATTTGGACCTATGCATTGCTGACGCAAGACTTGAACTCGGCTTTAATAGTCCTCATCGGAAATTGCAGGTGCTTCCTTATGATAGCGAGCATAACGCAATCATAATGGAAAACAATAATCAAAGGGGTGATGTTTTCCTCATTCCAATTCAACATGAAAATAATCAATTGAATTTCAAAAAACGGATTGAGGAAAGTTTCAAAAGAAGTTTAAACGAGAGTACCAGAAGCAATATCCTCCTTCGGATTATGGCAATACTTGCTCAATGGTTTCTAATGACAGAAATCTAACTAACGAAGTTAGAGAAGCTGACGTTCGAAACGATTGAGAATGTAGTTCCCAAGATTAAAAGTCGAAACAATATGGTAGGATATGTCACACCAACCATCGTAAGGTTAAAGATATTGAAAAGTCTTCTTCTCCACGCGTCAACAATATTCATTGGCGATTTTTGGACTACAACATCCCTCGTTGAATTAGTAAAAATTACACCTGAAGAATGTTTGGAGCTTAATCCGTTCATATTTCAGGAGTCAGGTCAACAATCAATGGGCGGAAAAATTGAGAGGTATTAGCGTACAGGACCCAGATGGCGTTTTAACTAAAGTGAATAGTTTATTCTAGAAGATGTCTCGAGTGAAGCTATTGAATCGCTAGTGATGAGGTAAATCTTCTGGATAAGGCTGATATCGAAATTGGAAGTACGTCTCTGGATATAAATGGAAACAGGATTATATGTGAAGATTTGCATAAACTTGTCCTGATTGGAACTCATTTTGAGTTGGTTCATCTACTTAGCTCTAAGAGAGGGAACCAAATACTTTCAGAGGTCGTTGAAACAAAACTTACCGACTTCAAATCAAGCCTGAACGGGGAATCGATTCTCCATTTCAATGAAAAATTAACATCTGACGTCATACCAACCTCAAATCTTATTGATTATTTTGTCAGCTATGAAGACTTGTGTATCATATTTCACAAGATAAACAACAAGAAATCATGTGGTACTGATGGTATTTCAAATGTAGTTCTCCAACATTTGCCTGAGGTCGCTATTAGGAACTATTGCATGTTGTTCAATAACATGTTAAGCAGTTCATATTTCCCAAATGCGTGTAAAAAGGCTAATGTATTTCCAATCTTTAAGAAAGTAAAAGAATCGTAAAGCCCTGAAAGCTATCGCACAATTAGCTTGCTGCCTAACATCAGCAAAGTGTTTGAAGTGATACTCAACAAAGCATTAAACGCCCACATTGGGAAATATGAGTTGACGCGGAATTGCCAATTTGGTTTTGGTGCTAGATATTCGACCATACTCGCGATAACGAAAGTAAGCTCAGACATCTGTTGAAAACTCTACAGCACAGAACTCGTTGGAGCATGCCTCATTGATATGGAGGAAGCCTTCGATATGGTGTGGTTGGATGGACTGATTTTTAAACTGTGAAGGAAAGTTGGATCGTGACGAGAATCATGAGTGTGCTACCGCCAAAATTGGTACATTTCAGGACATCCTGAGACAACGTGACCCGAGCAGCAAAGAACGTGAAAACTCTCATGGAACGTTTGAGACTCAAGTTCGAGTGACTCAAAGAAATGACGACAAATGCAGAGGGCAGCCCCAACAACGCTCTCAGACGCAAGAAACAAGGACAGTCGCAGTTCGCATGCTACAAATGTGGGAAGAAAGGTCACGTGCTCAAGGAGTGCAGAGGTAAACCGAGTGATGAATACATTGCCTACTGCAAGAAGAAGTATTCATATAATATCTGTAAGAAGAAGGGACACTTCGCAAAAGACTGCCAATCTCGAGAAGAAACGAATTAGTCAACAAACGGGAAACCAAATAGGAAGGCATTTTTGACTATGGCACTCTCGACGGTGGACAACGACGTTTCAAAAGACAAGGTCGCTTCATGGTATCAAGACTGTGGGGCCAGCTAACACATGACGTCTCACCGAGAGTGGTTTGTTCAGCTTGTTGAGTTGGGAGAGCCCATCCCAATTGTGATTGGAGACTCAACCATGCTAGATGGCGTTGCAGCCAGGAACATCGAAATGGAAGCATTTGATGGTCAAAAGTGATATCCAGTGCCACTAGAAGATGTCATTTACGTGCCAAATCTCAACTTTAATCTTTTCTCAGCGAGTCAGATACCAGAAAAGGGACATGTACAGAAGGCAAATGGAAACGAGTCAACGTTTTACAGTCTGGATGGCAGGGAAATTGTGGCAAACCACCCCAAGACAGCTCATCAACCGTTGGATCTCGTGGACGTCAACACTGGCGAGATGAACATCCCGTCATTGGGAGGAGTGAAGTACTGACTCATGTTCAAGGACGATTTCACTCACTATCGAACTTGTTACTTTATGAAGACGAAAAGTGAAGCACCAGAGAAGATTGAATGTTACCTGAGACTCGTTGAAAACCAGCTAGGGAGGAGAGTGAAAAATCTGATGTCTGACAACGGCACCTAACTGGAGAATGCAAAAACCAAACAGATGATGGACAAGTTGGAAATTTTCCATACCTTCACGAATATACACATGCCAGAACAGAACGGAAGGATTGAGAGAGAAATGAGAACGATTGTCGAGGCAGCCTCAACAGAGATACACATGAACGAGTTGGACGATAAACTGTGGGCAGAAGCAATGAACCATGCGATCTTCATGATCAACCAGACTAGAACCAGCAACGTACCAGGGAATAGCCCAGCAGAACTTTGGTTTGGAAGAAAAATGAAGATTGAGAAAAACAAAAAAGAGGCAAGATAAATAGAAAATCAGAGAAAGGAATTCTGGTTGGCTATGATATTGATTCACCCTGCTACATGGTTTATCTGAAAGGGAAAAGAGAAATTATCAGCTCAGACAATGTGATCTTTGACGAGGAAAAGATGAAACTAAACAATGAACTGAACTTGAGACACAGGCACCAGAGGGCACATCTGAGAAGCAAGAAGAAAGCAACAGTAAGATAGACAAAAAGACGAGAACTGGGTAACTAAAAGAAGTGCTGAGGAGCCAAGCGACAACGAGAATGAGACACGAGCACTAGAAGAAGAGTCAAGAAAGAGAGTGCTGCGAGATCGTTGGACTCTGCAACCACCTCCAAGATTGGGAGACTGCGTACTTGACTCTCATCGTGGAGCAAAGAGCGCCAAAGTAGCCATGATTGGTGAAACGGAGAACATCCCAATTAGTGAGGCACTTAGAGAGGAGAAGTGGAGACGAGCAATGCAGGAGGAGTACGACTCGCTGATGGAGATGAAAACTTGGAAGCTGGTGGACTGCCCAGAAGGAGCGAAGCCGATCACTTGTCGCTGGGTACTTCAAGAGAGGGCGGACGGGAGAATTAAGGCCAGACTAGTGGCAAGGGTATTTGAACAGAAGGAGGGAGTGGACTACATGGAAACTTTTAGCCCAGTAGCTTGCCATGCATCCATTTGCCTACTCCTAAGTCACGCAGCGTCGGAGAAAATGAAGTTGGTATCGTTCGATGTGAAAACGGCTTTCTGGTATGGGAGCCCTGAGCAGGACATCTGTATGCACCAGTCTGAAAGGTTTGACGATGGAACCAGAAAAGTTTGTAAGTTGAACAAGAGTCTCTATGGACTCAAATAAGCTCCGAGGATCACCACCCACTTTGAGAAGAAAATAGGCTTGTATATACTATAACAAGGACAAGAGCATTATGCTCTCATTTTTTGTGGCTGATGGATTCGTAGCCGGCAAAGATGAAGAAAAAATATACAGACGAGATAAGCAAGGAATTCGAGATAATATTCAGCAAGACAGTACAAAACAAGTAAACGTATTTGGGCATGGAAATCACGATTGACCAGGACGGTATCTTCGTGAGTCAGCCTCGCTAAACGGAGAAGATCTTGAAAAAGATGAAACTCGAGCAGTGCAATCCAGCATCCACACTCACTGTGCCAGGAATGATCAACCAAAAGATAGACTTCAACAACGACGAGGCACTTACAGTGAACAACAACTATCGCGAGGTGATAGGAAGTTTGTTGTACTTAGCCACAATACCCAGGCCAGACATAAGCTTTGCCGTGAATTAACTCTGTCGATTCTGCAACAAGCCCATGAAGAGCCATCAAGCGATGGTGAAACGTGTTTTCCAGCATTTGAGAGGGACCACGACAGCCGGAATTCATTTCGGAGGAGACAAGACACTTGTGGCCTACACCGATTCAGACTTTCGAGGAGACTCTGAGACAGGACAGTCAACGAGTGGTGTGTTAGTGATGAGAGGAGGGCCAGTGATCTGGTATTCACAAAAATAGTGTCTGGTAGCGACTTCAACTGTAGAAGCCAAGTACCGAGCAGCAGTGTCAGTGATTGACGATGTGTGCTGGGTCAAACAAATCGCATTGGAACTTGGCATTCTAGAAGCTGAACTGCCGACCACTCTTTATATCGACAACATGTCAGCCATGCACATGCTACAAAATGCACACGAAGGAAAGACAACCAGAGGGAAGAAGCACATCGAAATACCACGGAAGTACATCCAGCAACACATCGGCAACACTGTGGTACTGCAGCACGTCGAGAGCAGCAAGCAGATCACAGACATCCTCACCAATCCACTCAACAGAAGAATTTTTGAGACGCTCTGCTGCGAATTGATCAAAGAGGAGTGTAGGGATTTGATCAACTGACAGCTTACGTTGCATTTACTGACATAGAAAACTAGTAGTCGGGAAATCATTTTTGAATTGGATTTAGCTATATAAATCAAAAGAAAATGTAATAATAATCAGTCCGTCTGATTTCCTCGTGCATAAAAGTTATGTCGGTTAATTGCAAAGACATCTCTGGTTAATTGAATATATTGATATATATTTGTGTGTCGATATAAATATATTTATTCAGAAGTTTGGTCCGTGGTACTTTTTGAAACCCAGTTCAATAAATTGAACATTCCGCCAACTTGGACTCAACTTTTTATCAACTGAAAACCCGAACCCACTGAAATTAACAACAATATGAATTGAATTATAACATTCTAGGAATATGATGAAATTTGACTATTGTGTTAAAATTTTAAATAATTTTTAATAGTGTTGGTACGTTTATTTCTTCTTTTTCCAATTGAATCATAAAATATTGTCGCGTATTTTCGGTTCGCGGCCAATAATTTTAATGTTCCGGGGAAGTGAAAACGCAATGTCTTTTAAATTAACTTAAAAGAGTTTATTCAATTAATCACAAAAATGCACAATTACTTATTTTAGTATTTCACAATTTTAATTTTCACTAAGTCTATAAATTTGTCATTCAACTGTCCACTTAAAATCACTTCGCACTCAAACAATCAGTCGTCTTTACTTCACGTTCCACTATATCGCAGTTTTCTATCGCGGTTGTAATGAATGAACCCCCGCATTCATTCAGCTCGCCTTTATATAGGGTCTCTACCTATTCACCCATTTCTCGTACATTGGCGAATGTTCTACCGAGAGGTACCTGGTAGATTCGAGCAAATTAATGAATGGAGTGACGTCACTTGCAGATGTTGATCATGCTTGTTGGGTTCGAGTAAATTCATTTGTTGACGTTCTTAATGATTATGAAAACAATTGCGACAGCAGCTCGCAGAATTATTTGTACATGTAACACTGCCCCCACCTCAGTTCTTTTCGCCCCGAAAAGATGTGTCGCTATTTGTAGTCAATTCTCCCTGGGTGTAATATGGGGCAAGACGGTCCAGATGCACGATTTTCATTTTGGCTCTCGGCTTACGATGTTCCTGTATTCGGTATACGACGTCGTTGATTCGCTTTGTAACTCGGTATGGTCCCTCCCAATTATGTTGCAACTTTGGAGACCTACACTTTCGCCGTTGCGGGTTATAAAGCCACACCAAGTCATCTTGCTGGAAGCCAGTAGAATTAGCCTTTAGATCATACCTGGTCTTCATGCGGTCAGTAGCCGATTCGAGATGTTTTCGCACTGTCCGATGTATCTGGTTCAACCGTTGTCTTAGATCACTTGCGTACTCCGAGACCGTTTGGGGTTTCTCAGGGGGTGTTCCGAACTTTATATCGGCTGGCAAAGGAATAGTCTTTCCAAAATGACTTTGGCTGGGGCTTGGCCCGTCGATGCATATTCGGCAGCTCTATACGCCATCAAAAATAGTGGGATATGTCGGTCCCAGTCCCTTTGCTTCTCGTCAACCATCTTGGCCAGATGTTTATTTAGCGTGCCGTTGAACCGTTCGACCATTCCATTGGATTGGGGATGCAGCGGTGTTGTCCTCGTTTTCCGTATTCCCAGTAGTTCACACATTTCGCCAAAAACTAGTGACTCAAAGTTTCGGCCTTGATCTGAATGTAATTCGCAAGGTACGCCGTACCTACTGACCCAATTTAAAACTAGCTGTTCAGCTACGGTAGTTGCTTCCTGGTTGGGAATGGGGTAGACCTCGGGTGACTTGCTTAAATAATCGACTACAACCAGCGTATATCGACTTCCCCAATCGGATTCAGGAAAGGGTCCTGCGATGTCAACAGCAATCCTTTCGAATGGCACGCCTACGTTATAGGTTTGCATTTGTCCTCTCAGTCGTCGCTTTGGGCCTTTGACGGAAGCGCAAATTGTGCATCTGCGACACCAGTCCTCTACGTCTTCTCGAGCGTGGAGCCAGTAGAACCGTTCCCACAATTTCGCTAAGGTCTTGTTAACACCAAGGTGGCCTCCCGAGGATCCTTCATGCATTTCCTTAACCACATCGTGGATTCGGCTTTATGGAAGTATAGTTTGCATCCTATAGGAGCTACCATCCGCCGTTTCCCATTTTCGCTTGAGTACGCCACCCTCCACCTGAAGGGAGTTCCATTGTGCCCAATAGCTTTTCAGGGTTGCGCCATGCATTGAAACGTCTTTCCACTCAGGTCGCCCAGTCGTCTCCTTCCATACGAGCAATGGTCCGATGTCTTCATCGGCTAACTGGGCGTTTCGAATCTCCTCCGATGACCAACCTTCATCGAATTCGGCCGTTATCAATCGCAGATCAACGAGCGGTCCCTTTTCCTCAATCCGTCGGCAATGATTGCAGTCAGCTGGACATGGACGGCGGGATAGGGCGTCAGCATTTCCATGAACTCCGCCCTTCCGATGAACAATTTCGTAGTCGTATGACTGCAATCTTTCGATCCAGCTCGCAACTTGTCCCTCGGGGTTTTTGAAGTTGAGCAACCATCTCAGTGATGCATGGACCGTTCGAAGAACAAATTTCTGGCCATATAGATACTTGTGGAACTGCTTGGTGGCCTCTATTATAGCCAATAGCTCCTTCCTGGTCACGCAGTAATTCCTCTCACTTTTTGAGAGAACTCGACTGTAATAAGAGAGGACTCTTTCTTCGCCATTGATCTGCTGGGAGAGTACAGCTCCAATACCGCCGTTGCTTGCATCGGTGTCAACTACAAACATTTTTCCGGGTTTCGGATACGCCAGCACGGGTGATTCACACAGCTTTTCCTTCAGGGTCTCAAAGGCTGCCTGGCAGTGTTCATTCCAGACATACGGACGATTTTTCTCGGTTAGCTGATGAAGACACTTAGCTATTTTGCAAAGTCTTTGACGAATCTTCGATAGTAGGTCGGCAGACCCAGAAAACTTCGTAGTTGGCGCTTGTTGTTTGGTGTTGGCCAGCTTTTCACGGCTTCAATTTTCTCAGGATCTGTTTTGACCCCTTCTTCTGATACGACGTGTCCCAGGTATTTTACTTCATCTGCGAAAAGAGTACACTTGTCGGGACTAAGTTTCAAATTTACCAGTCGTAATCGCGAGAAAACCTCTTCTAAGTTCCGCACATGCTCTTCGAACGTTCTACCGATGACGATAATGTCATCTAGGTACACCAAGCAGGTTTTCCAGGTTAGACCACGTAGCACGTATTCCATCAAGCGTTCGAAAGTGGCTGGAGCATTGCAAAGCCCAAACGGCATCACCACAAATTGCCACAATCCGGTCCCAACTGAAAATGCGGTCTTCTTTCGGTCCTTCTTGTCAATTTCTACCTGCCAGTAGCCACTCTTGAGATCGAGTGTAGAAAACCATTTTGCGTCGGCTAAAGTGTCCATGATGTCATCGATGCGTGGGAGTGGGTAACTATCTTTCTTAGTGACGTCGTTAAGCTGCCTATAGTCGACACAAAAGCGAGTGCTACCATCCTTTTTCTTCACTAGAACTACAGGCGCGGTCCATGGACTGACAGAAGGTTCAATAACGCCTTGTTTTTCCATGTCCAAGATCAGCGCGCTCACTTCTCCTTGTTTGGCTATAGGGAGACGTCTCGGTGCTTGTCGAATCGGCTTGGCTCCCTGTGTATCTATGACGTAAGTTACCATACTCGTTCGGCCTTGGTCATCCGGGCTTGTTGAGAAGATGTCACTGTACTTGGTGACCAGATCAGAGGCTCGTTTGAATAGCTGCACTGGCAATTTGACCTGCTTCAATATTGCAGACGTGGATTCCCGGGCTTTGTCTGTGTCCTGCCTCCTTTTCCAATGATGGTCGTGAGTAGCTTCCAAAGAGGTGATGGTGGAAACAGGCTGGCAGCTGCCGATGACTTCTCCCGCCTTGATGCTCGTGGTTGAGTCTGCGGTGTTAAGGACTCTAACCGGCACATATCCGTTCCTTAAAGATCTTACAAGGCATCTTCCTACAATCAAACTGCGTTATGCAGACGTCTTCGTTGGCTCTATCAGATAAGATCGGTGGTCTCCAGAATCACCATCAAGCTTGGCCCATACAATGCTTTCGGAAGAATTCGGTACATCAGTGTCAGTACATACCACTACATTCATCTTGGGAATTTGGACGCTGGGATCCTCCATCAGTACTTCTACATTCTGCCATTTCAATACACGTTTGTCCAAATCCAACGTGATTCCATGTGGTCGCAGAAAATCCATTCCGAGAATGCAGTCATCCATAATGTTCGCGACCAGAAAATTATGTCGGAACGCGAAGTCTCCCAACTGTATCTGGAGGTTGACCTCTCCATGAACAGGTGCAGTTTCTCCCGTAGCTGTCCGTAGTGAGAAAGTTCTGCCCTTGTGGAGTTGTTGCTGTCTAACTAGGTCTGGTCGGATAATCGATCGGGTTGCACCAGTGTCGATTGTTATGGTGCAGTGTTCTCCGTCAAGTTGACCCGGAAGGCATAAGTCCGCTTCTCCACGATGTACTCTTGACACGGTGATGGTGGTGCTGGGGACGTCGATCCTCCTAGCCAACCTCTGCCCCACGAAGTTGGCTCTTACATGTTTCCCGACCCCTCTGTTTGAAGGGCTTCCATTCTGGGCTCCTGACTCGGTCTGGATCTCCTCCTAGCTGCACACCCTGGACAATAGCTCGGTTTTCTTCGCTTCTTGCAGTCTCTTTGCAGGTGCCCCTTCTCTCCGCAATTCCAGCATCTAGGCGCACCATTTACATGCGGATCTCGCTCAATTTCCACGCGCTCACACCTGCACTCGTCTGTCACTACCTCACGAACCCGGGCAGTGTTACGAGTCACATTTTTCGCTGCCTCAAAGTTCAGACTATAAGCCAGTGCGTCCTTAACCGTTTGCTTTTGAGCTAAACGCACGGCTTGTTGCAATTCCGGGTCCTTTAGTGCGCTGATGAATGCTTCTGTCGCTGCATCATCTCAATGTTCTGGGTCGTAGGCTGGATAAGCCAAAAGTGCCAGTCGCTCAATGTCTTGGGCTAGCTGCTGTAGGGTTTCACCAGACTTCTGCATTCGATGCCTTAGCTGTGACCGATAAATCTGCTTCAGATGATCGTCTCCATAACGCATGTCGAGCGCATTCATTATAGCATTCGGGTTTGAGTGCAATTCAACGGAGATCGTCTGCAACAGCTCGGCAGCTGGGCCTCTTAGAGCAAGAATCAATGCAGTTGCTCATTCCTGCTCGTTCCAGTGATTTATGCGAGCGGCTGCTTCGAACTGGGTTTTGTAAATAGTCCAGACCGTTTGCCCATCGAATATTGGTGCTTGCACATTTCTAGATAAGCTTTGCGCTGCGGTTAGGAGTGGGGCTGGTGAGGCGGTTACTACTGCCTTCGCTGCTTCCAATTCTTTTTTCACTTTTTCCATCTCATGGTTTACCTGGCTGATCTCAAGGTTGATTCTCTCCTTGACCTGGTATACCTTCTCCTCGACGCATTTAATTTGGCTGTTGAGCCTACTGAGCTCCGCTTTTATTTCGGTTGACTGTTTTTCCAGCTTCTGTGCGATGTCTGCCTTGATTTCGATCGCTTGTTGGTCCATTTTTGCTGATTGTTCATTTAGCTTTGCAGCTAAACTGGATGTCTGTTCATTTAGCTGCGCTGATTGTTCATTTAGCTTCGTTGTTTGTTCATTTAACTTCGCTGATTGCTCATCTAGCTTCGTGGTTAAATTGGACGACTGTTCATTTAGCTTCGCAGTTAAATTGGATGACTGTTCATTGAGCTTCGCAGTTAAATTGGATGACTGTTGTCGCTGCTCTTGCTGCATCAGCATTAACATTTGCATCAGCGCATTTTCTGGTTCCTTTGTTTTTTTTTGTTTCTGCTTCACCACCTTCTGCGCCTTTTTCTGCATCTGAGGGTTCACCCGAATCCAGATACGCGCCTTCCGATTCAATTGCGTGCAATCAGTGTGGCCTTTGTACCTTGCGTAGCCAGGTTTCGCTGTTCCAACTCTTCCTTAAGCTCCGACATGGTCAATTCATTAATTTTTAAGTTTAAGCTTCGTGGCATTTTTAATGTTTCTTTAAATTTTCCTATTGTGCACTATAAAAATGTTCAAATATTCACTTTCAAAATTTTTCTTTCGCACTTCTTGACACCACTGTCGCGTGTTTTCGGTTCGCGGCCAATAATTTTAATGTTCCGGGGAAGTGAAAACGCAATGTCTTTTAAATTAACTTAAAAGAGTTTATTCAATTAATCACAAAAATGCACAATTACTTATTTTAGTATTTCACAATTTTAATTTTCACTAAGTCTATAAATTTGTCATTCAACTGTCCACTTAAAATCACTTCGCACTCAAACAATCAATCGTCTTTACTTCGCGTTCCACTATATCACAGTTTTCTATCGCGGTTGTAATGAATGAACCCCCCCACTCACTCAGCTCGCCTTTATATAGGGTCTCTACCTATTCACCCATTTCTCGTACATTGGCGAATGTTCTACCGAGAGGTACCTGGTAGATTCGAGCAAATTAATGAATGGAGTGACGTCACTTGCAGATGTTGATCATGCTTGTTGGGTTCGAGTAAATTCATTTGTTGACGTTCTTAATGATTATGAAAACAATTGCGACAGCAGCTCGCAGAATTATTTGTACATGTAATTATTTGTACATGTAACAATATGTAATGGTTTCAATCAATTTGTATTTGATATTGTTTTTAGGGTTTTGTAAAATAATTTTACAAAACCTTACTAGTATCGCGACCAGTCTGTCCGTCTGTCCGTCTGTCCGTCCGTCCGTCCGTCCGTCCGTCCGTCCGTGTGTCACAGCAGTTTTTCTCGGAAACTACATGAGCTAGAAACATCAAATTTTGTGTGTAGGTGTAGAGTGGTGATCTCTTCAAAGTTCAACTACAAAAAAGTTTTGTAAGGTATTTAAGGGGGGTCTCCTCATATAGGAGAGTGACCCCCCGAAAAAAAATTTCATTGAAGGTAGCCGATATGGGTATCAAATGAAAGGTCTTGATGAGAACTTCTCAAAACAAGTCTTAGTTTGGCAAAATTTGCTTCGAGGGGCGCACAGGGAGGGGAAATACACGAAAAATTGTTGTCCCCCCCTCGCGTTTGGACACCTGTGATCCGAAAAATCTGAAAAAAATCAGGAATGTAGGCCTTGGTGAGTACAACAACAACAAATACGTGAGAAGTCGGAATTCACTCAACTTTGTTAGTAATAGTATGATTTATCTATTTTATGTTTTCTTGAATAAAATCTTAACGCTACCCTTAAATTCAATGAAATTCAGTACTTACCGATTTATAAGATTGATCTACCCTGAAAGTTTCATAAAGATTGAATCATATTTAGCGATGTTATAGCGGTTTGAATTTTCCTGTATTACTATGGAACAATATGCGCTGCATTTCTTACTATGGCAACATATGGCTATGGAACAACATGCACTTTTTACCGACTCAGACACTACAGTTTTACTAGGATTTGCATGAAAGTTTCAGGAATGATAGGTGTTATGTATATCTTTGAGAATCGGTTCAGCTAGTGGTATCAGTAATCGTAAAACAAACTAGTGGCTGTTTTAAATGCGAAGATTGAACAATTTTGAGTTATTTTTTCCCAACTTCAACGTTTAAGGTGTATGTTTTGAACACTTGATTCAATTTGATGAATGACTGAAGATGAGTACCTACAATTAATGCTCATAAGTGATACAAGTCAAGGAGGTGGGAGAGAGCTCCTAGCAAAAGTGTTTTGTAACCAGTCTAGGATTCGAAAAATTTGCCATTAATCGATGATAACAGTACAGAAGACTGGCCCCTGAAAAAAAAAAATTCATCAAACGTAGCCGATATGAGTATGAAATAAAAGTTTTCATGGGAGCTTTTCAAAACAGTTGTTAAACTGTCAGTTTTTACTTCAGTGGGGGCACAGGGGGGAAATACATGAAAAATGTGTTTCCTCCGTCGCGGATGGACATCTGAAATAATTATCAAGGGAGATATTTAAGAGTATAACAATACCAAAAATCTTAGAAGTCGAAATTCGTTCAACTTTGTTAATAATAGTATGATCTTCGTATTTCATATTTTCTCCAATAAAATCGTCTTTGAAATGTTTCTTGATTTGATTCGATCTGGTGACTGCATTTTGTAATTGAATGCGAAACCCTACTTACATGAGCGTAGGTCTGTTTACCCAACTTGTTTTAATTTAATGTTTTTAATTGACAATGTATGAATTTAGAGAGCCATTTTTGCCATTAAGTTTTTGTACTATTATTGATTGGAATTGGCTTCATATTCTTTTAAAATTTATAACGATTAGTATTGAATAAAGCGCTTTAGACTTTGACTTTGTATTTTCCGACAAAATTCTAGAAAGCATTACTTGAATAAAGCTTTGATTTACAAGTTTTAATTCTATATGTTAAGACAGAAAACATAAATTCAGATTAAAATGCAGAAGGAATAAGTTCAAACTATCATAATCCTTTACAACTCCACCAGCGTACATCTCTCCACACCTACATCCGTAAAGTTCATAAATAAATCCTTATCCTTTATGGCTAATATTTCCCTACGAGTTTCCAAATCAGACATTTACTTACTACTGCACCTGAATAACGACGGCCGTATCATATCTCTGTATCTGGAATATGAGTATGGTTACATATTAAAGATATACATCTGCTCTATCAATGCCGAGTCAATATTTGTACTGCGCTTGGTGTACACATTCTGTGTGGATCAGGATGCATTGGAAACTGAGGATATCTTTGGATTTGTTGTATAACAAGTACAGCTATTTTCCCTTTGGAATTCAAAGATAAATCTGACAGCGGATTGTTTATGCAATAGATTTTAATACAGAGCACTACTACCTGAAACAGTTCTTTTAATGCTTATGGCAAGATGATAGGAACGTTTGCAGGGTTTTTTAGGGTTTTGTAAAATAATTCTACAAAACCCTACTAAAATCGAGTCCTGTCTGTCCGTCTGTCTGTCCATCCGTCCGTCCGTGTGTCACAGCAGTTTTTCTCGGAAACTACTTGAGCTAGAAACATCAAATTTTGTATGTAGGTGTAAAGTGGTGTTCTCTTCAAAGTTCAACTACAAAAAATTTTAAAAGGTATTTAAGGGGGGTCCCCCCGTATAGGGGAGTGACCCCCCGAAAAAAAATTTCATTGAAGGTAGCCGATATGGGTATCAAATGAAAGGTCTTGATGAGAACTTTCCAAAACAGGTCTTAGTTTGGCAAAGTTTGCTTCGAGGGGCGCACAGGGAGGGGAAATACACGAAAAATTTGTGACCCCCCCCCCCCCATCGCGATTGGACACCTGTTATCCGAAAAATCTGAAAAAAATCAGAAATGTAGGCCTTAGTGAGTACAACAGCAACAAATACGTTAGAAGTCGCAATTCACTCAACTTTGTTAGTAATAGTATGATTTATCGATTTTATGTTTTCTTGAATAAAATCTTAATGGTATTATTATTAAATATAATAATAATAATAATAATAAAATCTTAACGGTTCCCCTAAATTCAATAAAATTCAGTACTTGGATGTCTATTTATAAGATTGATCTATCCTGAAAGTTTCATAAAGATTGAATAATATTTAGCGAAGTTATAGCGGTTTGAATTTTCCAGTATTACTATGGAACAATATGCGCTGCATTTCTTACTATCGCAACATATGGCTATGCGCTTTTTACCGACTCAGACACTACAGTTTTGCTAGGATTTGCATGAAAATTTTAGTAATGATAGGTGTCATGTATATCTTTGAGAGTTGGTTCAGCTAGTGGTATCAGTAATCGTAAAACAAACACGTGGCTGTTTTAAATGCGAAGATTGGATAATTTTGAGTTAATTTTTCCCAACTTCAACATTTAAGGTGCATGCCTTGAAAACTTGATTCAATTTAATGAATGACTGAAGATGAGTACCTACTATTAATGCTCATAAGTGAAACAAGTCAAGGAGGCGGGAGAGAGCTCCAACAAAAAGGCTTTGTAGCCATTCTAGGATTCGAAGAAATTGGCAATTAATCGATGATAACAGTACAGGAGAGTGGCCCCTGAAAAAAAAATTCATCAAACGTAGCCGATATGAGTATGAAAAAAACGTTTTCATGGGAGCATTTCAAAACAGTTCTTAAACTGTCAGTTTTTGCTTCAGTGGGGGCACAGGGGGGAAATACATGAAAAATGTGTTTCCTCCCTCGCGAATGGAAATCTGAAATAATTATCAAGGGAGATATTTATGGTTATAACAATAACAAAAACCTCAGAAGTCGAAATTCGTTCAACTTTGTTAATAATAGTATGATCTTCGTATTTCATATTTTCTCCAATAAAATCGTTTTTGACATGTATCTTGATTTGATTCGATTTGGTGACTGCATTTTGTAAATTAAATACAAAACCCTTCTGACATGAGCGTAGGTCTGTTTACCCAACTTGTTTTTAGTTGGGTAAAGACTCATTGATTAATATATTAAGTAATCTTGCTGGTAAAATTCTAATTTTATTTTTTGTGCTTTCCAAAAAAAAAATAATCCCCTTTCAAAATCGGTAGCTGTCCGTACGTCCGTCCATCAGTGCGTCATGACCAGTGTTGTCAATGAAAATTTCAGAGACGAAAAAAAAGCTAGGTTTCTCCATATAAGACTGTGACCCTTAAAGAGTTTTTTAACGAAGAGGGTATCAAATGTTGCGTCTTGCTGAGATCTTTCAATATACATTGTTGGAATTGCAATATTTATAACGAAGTATACAGGGGAAGCGAAAGAACACGAAAAAATTTCACAATAGTAATGATCACCTTTAATCTAGCCAAATGCAAGTAATTCTTATTTTGATACTCTCAACATAATTCACCTTTCAACAGCAAAATAAACTACCCATGGCGCAATTCCCGAAAAAAGGAAGAATCTACTTACGTATTCAAATGCCAACTCGAGAATCGCAACATTAGTTTCCTACCATGAAATAGAAAAAGTTTCGCGAATGATTGTAATGAGAAAAGTTATTGTTCAATACACCGTGCAACGCACAGGTATTAGAAATAAGGAGCTTCCGAAGAGAACAAGTAACCGTTACCACCATCGTCGTTCGTCTTTTTACCAACGGTAAGTAAACATTCATCCCCGCTGTACTTATCAAAATAATTCAGTATATACGAATATGTACGTACATAACAAATGAGCAGCGTCGAACTCTCTTCCTTGTTAGTTTCACTTTTAAGTACTTTTCTTATACTTCATTAACATCGACATTTAGATTCCAAGTGAAAGCGACACTTGAAATCTGCGGAAGGACAAAGCAGAAATTCAAAAGCAAAGAAGTTGAAAAGCGAAATTGCTGGAGTGATTGCGCGGGAGCGCGAGGATCCTCTGAAAGCAAGAAATATTTTGATGGAATTGCTTTTTCGTAAGTCTTTCTGTTGGTAGAGCGGAGCAATTTGGATGAGGGTGGAATTCTTGCTGTTCCATAAAACTTTTTTGTAGCACCCTAGGTCAGAAATGAGCAATTAGTACGGATTAGGATTTTCTAGCGAACAGTCAATTTAAAGTTCGCGAACATGATCCAGGTAAATTACGACAGCAAGGTAAAACTTTTTTGAAGTTTTTTAACGAAAGGAAGTCATTTTTGTGTGATTGGCTTTGTGAGATTTGTACGACTAGCGGCGCTTATGTTTAATTAGTTTTTTAAAATTCCTATTAGCAAGTGAGGTGCTTGAAATAATCGGTTTAATTTTCAAGTTTTGGGATATGTTTAGAGAGATTGCAAGGCGATTTTATTTTAACTAATTTTCATAAGATTCTATTTGTGAATTTTATTTTGTATTGTAGATGCACTAATTTAACCATACCTAAGCCCTGAAGCTAGATAGATCGACCTAGATAATATCACTAGTAAGAAAAACGATAAATGTTTTAAGTCTTTTGCAATAAAATATTGCCTTTCTACCATCGATAGGCTTTAACCTTCACCCTACTCTTGTGTAGATTACTACACATTCCAGTTTTTTTTCGAAAAGTAACAACTTGAACCTACAAACTTCATTGAATCCTCGCAAAAGTTAATTTTGAATAGAAACTGTTAGTTCCGTTGATGAAAATTTTGTTTGACAGGAGTTTTTCGACAAGTTACGTTGTCTACCCTGCGTGTGTAGAAAATTTCACAAATAATATGTTCTGTAAACTTCGGCACACTGGAGAAAAAACATTATTCACATCCGTACAGATTGCGATTCCTTTTGTAACTAATGATAATTTCTTAGTAGATCATCCCTAGTTATCCCCATATTATTTACAATAACATTTAATCACTAAAATTTTCACACACGCGGCCAACAAATGTATAGCTGAAAGCCGTTTTGATTTTTTTCAAAGCAAACGCAGATTATCATTTATGACTCTCACTTAGGTGCAAAATCTTAAATAAGAAATGCTCGGATTTTTTCTCAGCATCTATTTACAATTGTGTTTTAAAACTGAGCATACAGTTGGAGGAAGAAACAAGGATAACATACAAGGTTTTAGTTTAAACTTAAGTGGATTTTTTATATATTCCTTTATTTTTTAAAAACTATCAAAATATTAATTAAATGGTTTAAATGCGGATTTTTGGCACCAACTACACGGTAACCGTTGGAGCTACTGCCTCTAATTTGTATTCCGAACCTGAAACACATATATAACATTGTCAAAATCTGAAAAAAATATTTAAAAAAATAATAAAAAATTATTCTTTTGGTAAAAAAATAAACCAAAAAAGGGTATTTTTGCAATATTAAAAGTGCTATTACAGAGGTGTTTTTAAGGCTAGGGTAGTAAAACCTGAATTTTGAATAGATGCTGGTATTCAAAACCATCGTGCAAAATTAAGTTGAGATAACTTGAACGGTTTGGATTTTAGAGGTACCTGAATTTGGGAAAATTGAGGTTGCGGGAAAAGAAGCTCAAAGATGGGAGTAGGGGTCTGACGGGTTCAAAATTCTCCAGGGCCATTATCCAGGTCATTTTCAGCATATTTTTCATCCTTGTGTCTTTTCTTGTTTCTAGCAGCTGTTCTTGCTTCTTTTGTGGCTTGCAAAGCTGCTCTATCAGCTTCCAAAAGCCGCTGAGTGTCGATGACATGAGGGGATTTTCTACTATTTTCACCAATTTCATCATTGAAACAAATTACTGCTTCCAAAACTCTAATTTGAATTGTTTGTAGCCCAACATACACTGAGTTGGGAATTCTTTCCCACACTATGTTGTTAAAACTTTCATTGGGGTTTTGGGTACCAACATGCAAGCAATTTTTGAGGAGATCATCTCTGGTCAAGTCCCTGTACACACTCTTGATAGCTAATAGCACTGGTTCAGGGAGACTGCTTTTATGACTGTTATGTTCCATTCCTGCTTCAATCTTCTTGTACCCACACTATGACTCTTTTCCTGGAGGACACAAATTGTGTTGTGCTTTGTCATTGGTTGATATCTTGTGAAAGGAGGTGGCCCAAACTGCTTTTTTTATTTCTGCGATTCTACAGCTGCGATTTGTCAATTTCTTGATCTGTCAAGTTTCTTATTTCCTATTGTTTGTTTGACTTTCCTCAATCCAGTTCCAAGTCTTTTTGTATTTGTCGAACACACTCCAATTATTGAATTTTCACTGCCTCAGCATACGGGATACTTTCACTCACTTTTGAAAATCCTTTAGAGTTACCATCACCAAGATATTTCACATACCTAACACTATCCCGAGTAGCCTCAGACCTTTGAAATATTTTCAGTGCACCTTCAACTTCCATTCCCCCACTGTAACCGTCATAGTTCTTGTTGCACTCATGTGGTCCCATTTTCATAGCGCATTTGTGGCAATGCTTCGCCATGCAATGTACATCTAACAATTTTCCAGAATCCACTAAACAGCAAGAAATAACCTCATTCAAAGATGTATGCCCTCTTTTCTGTCAACCTCCATCAAAGTATGTATTATAATTTATATTGAATTTTAATTTAAAACACATAGTTTCAATTATATTTCACAAGGTTTATTACTTATCAGGTCAAGCTCACGGTTACGACTAAAAACTTAATTCAATTTTACAATGTATTAATAGTATGAAAGAGAAAGTATAGTAATGATAGTACAGTAAGTAAATGCAAAGAGAGGATATGATACATACATAGTATTTGATTGTATTCCAATACCCCCACTCAAAAAAATACTTGGTTAATTATGACAACAATTCATAACTTTAGTTTTTAAATATGTAAATTTTTCTTTAGATAGACCTTTTGTTAGAATATTTGCTTTCATTTCATTAGTTGGAACAAAAATAATATTAATTGCACCAGCTTCATTTAATTCTCGAATATAGTGATGTCTTATATCTATATGTTTTGTTCGCTTATTTGTTGTGTTATTCTTTACTAAATTTGCAGCTCCTTGGCTATCAGAAAATACATCAATTGGCAATTTAACATAATTATTCAAGTATAATTCATTTAATAAGCCTTTTAGAAATACAAGTTCTTTAGATGATTGGCTTAATGCCATGTACTCTGCTTCTGCACTGCTCAGCGCCACTGTCGGTTGCTTTTTCGTTTCCCAGCTAACTGGTCCATTAGCTAGCTCGAATAGGTAGCCAGTGTAAGACCTTCGGTCTGTTGAGTTGCTTCCCCAGTCCGCATCTGCATAACAAATAAGGGACTTTCCTGTTTTCTGGAAATATAAACCATGACTGGTTGTTCCCTTCAAAAACCTTAAAATTCGTTTAGCTGCGTCGAAGTGCTCCTTGTGAGGCTTCTTATTAAACTGCGACAAGTAGCTTATGGTGTACATGATATCCGGGCTCGTGTAGATTCCCAAGTACATCAATGATCCTATCAATGATTGATATTCGCTTGATTTAATTCGATCACATCGATCACAGGATTCTGCTTTGCATTGCTGTAGCTGAAGATTTGTTTCAACGGGTGTTGAAACCTCCTTGCAGTTGGTCATATTATACTTTTCCAAAAGGGCTTTAGTATAATTCACTTGTGTTACAGACACATCATTTTTATCGCGATTAATTTCAAGTCCAAGTATATATTTTAGTTCACCTTTATCATCAAGTTCAAATTCGCGTTTTAATTGATCTTTTACATTATTAATTTTATTTAAGTCTTTTGACAAAATAATTATGTCGTCCACATATACTGCTATTATTATTTGCTTATCCTTTATGTAAACACACGGATCAGATTTTAATCATTCAAATTTCATTTTTTGTGTTAGAACATTATTAAGGGCTGTATTCCATTCTCTACCAGATTGTTTTAAACCGTATATGCTTTTATTTAATTTGCACACTTTATTTATATTATTCGCGAAACCTTTCGGTTGTTCCATAAATATTTCGGCGTTCAGTTTGCTGTTTATATATGCATGTTTAATATCGATCTGATGCATGACAAAGTTTTCTTCAATTACAATGGCTATCAGCACTCGTAGAGTCGAACTTTTAAACACAGGACTAAACGTTTCATCGTAGTCCATCAGATATTTTTGATTAAATCCTTGCGCCACTAATCTCGCTTTGAATTTTTCGATTTCACCATTTTTATTATACTTTGTTCTGTAGACCCATTACGATCCTATTATATTTCTATCCTTCGGACGATCCACTAATGTCCACGTATTGTTTTCAATTAGAGAGTTAAATTCCTGTTTCATTGCTTTTATCCATTCCTTTTGATTTGGACTGTTTATTGCTTCACAAAAGTTTCGGGATCTTGACATACACTAATGTTGTTTAACTGCGATCTTACTGGTTGTTTTAATTTCTCTCTATCGAGCAACACAATTTCGGACTTCGGTGTTGAGAAATCTTCGTTCCCTTCGTCCTCATCGAGATCATTATAATCATCATCCTCCTTGAAAAGCTGTTGTAATGCAGTGTCTGCTTGCGCCTTGAGATCCGATCCTTTTTCCACTTGATTTGAGTCTTGCGGAAGAGCTTACGGGGAAGTCTTGAGATCCGATACTTTTTCCACTTGATTTGAGTTTTGAGGATGCTCTTCATCTTCTGCTGGGAATTGGCTAATGAATACACTGCTTGGCTTAACATCTTCGAAGAATTTAACATCTCGCGTGATAATTATTTTATTAGTTTGCTTATTCATCACCCTATAGCCCTACTGTTCCTCCGAGTATCCGACTAAAATGTACTCATGTGCTTTCGGAAGGAACTTATTATTCCGCTGACCGCTTCTTATTGCGATAACTTTGCTACCGAAAATCCTCAAATGATTGACGGTTGGTGTTTTGTTATAATACATTTTGTATGGTAGTAACCCATTTATCGCTTTACTCGGACACCGATTTCTAATATAAACAGCCGTACTGACTGCCTCGCCCCATAATTTTTCGTTCAAATTGTGTTCAGCTATCATACATCTCGCCATCTCAACCAGGGTGCGATTCATTCTCTCGGCGGTTCCATTCTGTTGCGGTGTATATGGAATGGATGTCTGATGCTTGATTCCGTTTACTTTCAAGAAATCTTGGAATAAGTTATTTTTATACTCACTGCCATTATCAGTCCTTAATGCTTTGATTTTAAAGCCAGTTTCATTTTCGGCAACTGCTTTGAATTCTTTGAATCGAGCTAACGCTTCATCTTTTGATTTGATCAAGAAAATTTTGGTGAATCTACTTTTATCGTCAATGAATGATATAAACTATTTTGCTCCGCCATACGATGAGCAACTAGCTTGGCAAATATCGCTATGAACGAGCTCCAGTAGATCCTTCGCCCTGTTTTCACTTCGCTTAGGAAAAGGCTTTGCAGCAAGTTTTGCTCTAGCACAAGTTATGCAATCAAAATCGTCAGTTTCCACGTTTCTTATGCCGCGCAATAGTTCATTTTTTATTATAATACTTAAATCACTTTTATTTAGATGTCCTAGTCTTTTATGCCATTTAACAATTTCAAGGTTTTTAGCACTGATTGCATTCAATTGATCACTTTTACAGTCTATTATGTATAAACCATTTCTATTAGTTGCACTTTATTTTAATAATTATAGTTATAGAGCGACCCGGGCCCATAAACTATTATAATTTATATTGAATTTTAATTTAAAACACATAGTTTCAATTATATTTCACAAGGTTTATTACTTATCAGGTCAAGCTCACGGTTACGACTAAAAACTTAATTCAATTTTACAATGTATTAATAGTATGAAAGAGAAAGTATAGTAATGATAGTACAGTAATTAAATGCAAAGAGAGGATATGATACATACATAGTATTTGATTGTATTCCAATAGTATGCTGCTATATCTGATGTTTCATTTATTTCTTTAGCTTCACTTGCAGTCTTAGTCATTGAGTCATCAGCAATTTTTTCTAGTGCTTCCAGCAAAATTTTATTTTTCACTTCAGAACGCACAGGAAGGGGAGGAAAATCCATACTCACCAAAGAAGGTTTTACTAGCTTTAGCGCCCTTCCCTATACTACGCAAACCGTATACAAAACGGGTGTTCACATTGAAAGTTCTATGAGAGTTCGTATCGGACATCATTGCACTTTGTTCTTCAACACTTTTTTCACATTTTATCATTGACTTACTAGCTAGACCTTTTCTTGAACTACGATGTTCGAAAACTTTGACACAATCTTCACCTTCACAGTGTTTGCACGTGACACTATTTTGGACGAGGACAGAGACTAAACTCAATTGCACAATCACACTTCCTTCTTCAAAATCGCCACTTGAGGTTGGGTTGCACCAGACGGGGTTATGATTGGATCGTGATGACATTCACCTTGTTCACTCACATCCTTCTTATTTTTTTTCCTCGTCTTCTTTGCGAAGGGCTGAATGTCCTCAATGTAGGCATGCTATCTGAACACAAATGCTAAAGAAAACTACTAAAATATCACTGATAGGCAGCTTTTCACAAACAAACCGACGTTGTTTCTGTCACGTAACAAGGGCAACACAAAATGGCGGTCTCACGGCTTTCTGGAAACCCATGGAGCAAGAACGACAATGCAGGACAATGTAGATGCTGAGAATGTTGCCAACATATGTATAAGTATAAAAATATCATGCAAACAAAAAACGTAAGTGTCAGTGCCATAACATCGACAGCTTGCGGTCAGTACGGAGCCGCGCGTGAGCATTGCTCAATTTACCATGCGCCCCATTATACAAAACTATAAATTTTGGTCGTTAAAGTTGTCGGAAATATGTCGACCCTTAATTTTTTATAATCAGGGAAGTGCGGGCTTTCAAATGAGCCATAAAACAAAAAAGTCGATTTTTGGTTGATTTTCATGTACGAGTACATGTTACCTTAACGCATTGAAATTCGCTAAACTAAAGTTAGATGTTGTGCATGTTCTCTTGCAATGAAGGATCAATAATACATATTGTAAATTTATGAACGAGTATGTAGTTTATATTGTTTTCAGGAATGATAATATACAAGCCAATATGTCCATTTAGAATAATGTTTGTAGATATTAGGTAGCCAGCGCGAAGGAAGATCGTCTCCGCAACGCTGGATTACTCATGCGTACAAGCATCATTCAATCGTAACCGTTTGTAGTGAAGTGTATTTGAAGAAGTGATGAAACAGATAGTTGTTTGGCAGGATAACCGGTTATCGGGCCATATGCTCGGCCAGATGTAGAGACCATGCAGCCTGTTTTCGAACTCTATATTTTTAATGAACCAAACCTACTTTATGGCCTAAGAAGAAATTTAATGTACGACATTGTTTTCTATTTGACTTCAATGTTATCTTCAATACTTAGTGTTCCTGATCACGGATTATATTTCGAGTTTTTGTTGTTCTGATAGCCTGCGCTAAATCATTGAATGGGCAAGAGATTTTGTCAAATGAAAACATTGAATCTGCAAAAAATATGCATCAACAAAATCAATCAACGAAATATACTCTCTGTTGAATATTTCCCTTACAATTGCAAACATATTACGGCGGAATGAAAAAAGCAACAACTGCTTTTTTATTCTCTATGTACTGGTGCTGCATATTTCGAAAATCTCCCTATCTCCCTGCTTTAAATCGATAGTTGTGTCAAAGGCATCGGTGAATTGGTTATTGATGCGGGCTTGGGAGGTCGTCGACGTCGTTGTCATTTTGGTAAGACGGACTGATTTGGCTGGGATGCAAAAGCAAAGCATTATTTGGTAGAGTACGTTATGATCAATACTGTCATATGCTTGCTTGAAGTCGACGAAAATTTGGTGTATGTCTATGTTGAACTCCCAGCATTTCTCAAGTACCTTCTTGACTGTGAACAATGGGTTTATTGTCGATCTACCTGTTCTAAAACCACCTTGATACTCCCCAATAATGCTTTTGGCGTATGACCCGATTTTTATTTTCTAAGATTTTTGAAAATATTGTGTACACCTTACAAAGTAGTGATATGCCTCTATACATTTTGCACTTTAGCTTGTTACCTTTTTTTGTGGATAGGGAATATAATTGATTAGCTCCACCCTTACGGCATATGTTATTGTTGCCAAATGCACTGGGTGACTTTGTGAATAGCTTTATGAACACTGCTGCCACCATATTTGACGAGGTCCGCAAGAATAATAAAGCGCTGGGCATTGATGAGATTCCTGTGGAGCTAGATTCACCGCCGTGTACTATGTTCTTGTAGCCGAATCGGACTCCTAGTTTTGTTTTGACAGCGTTTGGAAGCGGACGTGCCTACGAATCTTAGAAGAATGGAGAAAGAGCAATATGGGTCGGTGATTTGATTCTTGTTTGGAAGGAAACCACGCAGCGATATCAAAAAGCACTTAGATGCTGGGTACAATAACTCTGTTCCTGCAATGGCGACCGTGAAAAATTGATTTAACGAGTTTCCACGTGATTGCACATTAGTTTTTGATGAGTCACGCCTATATGCCCCAAAAACGGCTGCCATGGAGGATATCGTTATGAAAATCCACGAGATCGTATTGGCAGACTACCGATTGCAGATGCGCGAGTTAGCTCAGATAGTAGGCATCTTAAAAAGATCATATCTTGCATGAAATTCTTTGCATGAGAAGGCTGTTGGCAAGATGGGTGACGCATTTGCTTACTCCGGACAACAAACGATACCATGAGATTACTTCAGAGTAGAGTTTGACGCTGTTTCAGTGCAATCCCAAGGAGTTTCTGCATTGTTTTGTGACTGTCAACAAAATATTTCTCCATTGGCGCATACCAAAGACCAAGGAGCAGTCAAATCAGTAGGCTTCACCCGGGAAATGTGCTCCAAAGAAGGCGAAGACAGTCCTATGTGCTGAAAAGATGACGGCCACCATTTTCTGGGATTCGGAAGGTGTGACCTACAATGACTACCAGGAGAGGGGCAAAACAGTCACAGAGCTCTATTTTACGAAATTATTGGATCAATTAAACAACAAGTAGTAGAAAAATGCCCCATTCAGTGAAGAAAAATTGCTTTGCTAACACCTCCGTCATCTCCACAGCCAAATTAATCAAAATGGGCTACGAACTGGTACTTCATCTACTTTTTTAGGGTTTCGTGCTAAAATACAAAATCTTATTGCAATCACAACCTGTGTCCGTCTGCCCATCCGTCCGTCCGTCCGTCCGTCTGCATGTCACAGCACTTTTTCCCCAAAACTATAGACGCTACAGCAATGAAACTTTGTGGAAAGGTCAGAAGTGGTGACTTCTTGAAAGTGTTGGGGTGGACATTTTTTTCAAAGGGGTTTAAGGGGATCTTTCCACATAGGGAGGCAACCCTTAAAAAAAAAATTTTCACCATTGGTAGTCGAGTAGGGTGTTGTTGGAAAAGTCTCAATGAGAGCTTCTCAGATCAAGCCCTTAAAATTGCCTTAACAGTACCTTGGGGGGCAGGGGAAGGGGAGTTGTACGAACTTTTCGCGACTGGACACCTTCCATCCGAAAAATCTGAAAAAAGTCATGAATGTAGGCCTTTATGAGTATAACAACAACAAATACGTGAGAAGTCGAAATTTCAACTTTGTTAGTGATACTTTGATTTATTTATTTTACATTTTCTTGAATAAAATCGTAACGGTACCCTTGAATTCAAACCAAATTCGGTATGCAAATGACGATTTACAAGCTTCGCCTGTGCTACAAGTTTCATAAATATTGAATGATATTTAACAAAGTTATAGCAGTTTGAATTTTTCTGTATTTCTATGGAGCAATATGCGCTGTATTACTATGAAAACATATGGCTATAGAACAATATGCGCTTTTTGCCGATTCAGACACTACAGGTTTGCTGGGATTTGCATGAAAGTTTTAGGAATGATCGTTATCATGAATATCTTTGAGAATTGGTTCAGCTAGTGGTATCAGTAATCGTAAAACAAAATAGTGGTTATTTTAAATGCGAAGTTTGAATAGTTATGAGCTATTTTTCCCAACTTCAACGTTTAAGGTGCGTGCTTTTAACACTTGATTCAATTTAATGAATGACTGAAGATGACTACCCACAATTAATACTCAAATGTGAAACAAGTCGAGGAGGCAAGAGAGAACTCCTAACAGAAGGGCTTTGTAACCACTCCAGGTTTCGGAAAAAAAATGCTGATGCCATGAATCGATGATTACAGTACAGGGGAGTGGCCGTTGAAAAAAGATTTCATCAAAGATAGCCGATATGAGTATCAAATGAAAGGTCTTTATGAAAGCTTTTCAAAACAGTCCTTAAACTGACAATTTCAGCTTCATTGGAGGCACGAAAAATGTGTTTCTCTTCTCGCGATCTGAAAAAAACTTAGGGAGATATTTGTGTATACAACAATAAAAAAGGTCCTAATACTTTATAAGTTTGATAAAATTTGTATCATATTACAATTACAACAAATATAACACACTATTTTAGTATTTTATGGACTTTCCATCGAACCAGACACTGCAGTTTTGATTTGATCTTCTTAAAATTTTCAGATAAGATCCATGACATAAATGCTTTTCATGATTTGAGTGATTTTTGTTAGTTGAAAATGGAGAAATAATGGATTTTCTTTTGAACGAGCAAATCTTTTTGACATGTTTCTTGATATTATTCGTTGCTGGTGATTGCATTTTGTAAGTTGAATACAAAACCTTTCTCACATGAGCGTAGGTCTGTTTACCCAACGTGTTTTCTAGATTTGACCTCGTGCGACTTCTCTTTGTTTGCAAACTTAAAAAGTCACTCGCCGGGAAGAAATTTGGGTCGAATGGACAGATCCTCGGTGCCCCGGAGGCCTTCTTTGTAGACCTCAAGGAAACGTATTTTGCAGACGGACGGAAGTTTGAGTGTCGCTGGGTCTAGTGTATGGAGTTATGTGAAGATTATGTTGCGAAATAAATTGCAACTTTTCTAAAAAAAAATTTTCTTTTGTAGGCCAAGTACTTATTGGACCGCAACTGTACAACTTAAACGATTGATATTTTGGGTGCCGAGAAGATACAATCGCAGTTAAGAATTGACATTTAAAAGTGTGTCATGACTAAGTTGCAAATAGAGTTCCGATTTGTATAGAACTACAAATTTATGCGACGCGAAAAACCAGGGAAATTTCTATTTTTCTTCGCTTCTGTTATGATAGCAACCAATGCCTGATGACAATTGTCAAAAAAAACTTGAGTCACGGCAAAAAAATCGATTGAAAATAAAATATTTTTAACTGCAATTTTCAATCAAAATCCAATATTTTTTTTCTGTCTAGATTAAAACACTGTTTCTCACTATTTGGCACAGTTTCGTGATGAGACTCTACAAATAATCAAAAATGAAGGACTTAAATTCAAAACTGTGGGCCCTGAAGGTTCAGCAAGTAAGCAAAACTCATTTTTAAGGTTTTGTACTTAAATACAAACCCCTTTTGAAATCACGACCTGAGTTTTTCTCCGAAACTGTAAATGCTTCAGCCATGAAACTTTATGCAATGGTCAGAAGTGGTGACTTGTTGAAAGTTTTGGTGTGAAAAAAATTTTCAGTGAGTTTTAAGGGAGATCCCCCCTATAGGGGGTTAACCCTTCAAAACTATTTTTTCACCATTGGTAGTCGAGTCGGGTATCATTGGAAATGTGTTAATGACATCTTTTCAAAACAGCTCTTAAACTAACCTTATCAGTACCGAGGGGGTCAGGAGAAGAGGACATTTTCTGATGAAATACATTTAAGATTGACGTCGGTTAATGGTTTTTGCAATATTGGAACAAAATGTTGGCTGGTTAAGACCAAGTTCTTCTATAACAAGAATACAATCTTTGTGCATGTCATGAAAGTGTTTCTTGAATTAAATCACTCTACATATCTGCATATTGCAGGTTAAGTACAAAAACCTTCTGACATGAGCGTAGTCCTGTCTACCTAACTTGTTTTAGCAGTAGCTAAAGTGTTACATATACGAGGTGTGTTCAAAAAATATCACGAATTTTGTTTTTTTTTTCAAAAATTATTTATTTATTCATGAATATCTATTTTGTCCCCTTCAAAGTAATCCCCATGAGATATTATACACTTGTGCCAACGGTTTTTCCAATCTTCGAAGCAGTTCAAAAAATCATTTTTTTTAATCTTGTTCAGCTCCTCCTTCGATGCCGTCTTTATCTCGTCAAGCGTAGCGTAACGTCGTCCTTTCATGGGCCTCTTCAGTTTAGGAAACAAGAAAAAGTCACAGGGGGCTAGATCTGGGGAATACGGTGGCTGCAGCATCATTAGTGTGTTGTTTTTGGCCAAAAAGTCGCGCAAAAGCAACGATGTGTGAGCAGGGGCGTTATCGTGGTGCAAAAACCAATTTTTGTTCTCCCACAAATCCGGGCGTTTCTGGCGGATTGCTTCGCGCAAATTGCGCATAACTTGCAGGTTATATTCCTTGTTGACCGTTCTTCCCTGTGGCAAGAACTCATGATGCACCACGCCCCTGCAATCGAAGAAAACTGTCAGCAAAACTTTCACATTTGACCGAACTTGGCGCGCTTTTTTCGGTCTGGGTTCATGCGGCAGCTTCCATTGAGATGATTGAGCTTTGGTTTCCACGTCATAACCATAAACCCACGATTCGTCACCAGTTATGACCCTCTGGAGCAAATTTGGTTCGTCGCGGACAGAGTTTAACATCTCATTAGCAATGTTCATGCGTTGCTGTTTTTGGTCGCAATTGAGCAATTTTGGTACGAATTTCGCGGCGACCCGTCTCATGCCCAAATCGTTGATAAAAATCAAATGGCACGAGCCAATCGATATGTTTAGGTCCGCAGCAACTTCTCTAACGGTGATTCGACGATTGGCCAATACCATTTTCTCCACTTCATTAATTTTTTCGTCTGTTGTTGAAGTGCTCGGGCGTCCGGCACGCTCTTCGTCGTTCACATCTTCTCGGCCTTCTAAAATTATTTTGTACCACCGATAAACGTTGCTTCGGTCCAAGGTAGCTTCTCCGTACGCCACAGTCAACATTCGGAATGCATCCGCGCACTTAATTTCGTTTTTCACACAAAATTTGATACAAGTTCTTTGATCCATTTTTTTGAATAAGTAAAAATCGAAGACGATTGAAAACACGTGCAAGTAAAGCAGCTATCACCAATCAAGTGAACATTCAAAATGGCCGAGCTTGTCGGCATAAGTGACAGACATGAGTACCAACATAACGCCACAAAAAAATCGAAATTCGAATATACGTAACCCGCGAAAATTCAAAATTCGTGATACTTTTTGAACACACCTCGTATTAACCTTAGAAATGTTTTATATTGGTATGATTTGTACAACAGTGTTTAGCTTTGAAAGTGGTGGCCAATCTAATTATTTGCTTTTTAAAATAAGGATGCCTACTAGAAATTTTCGTTTCCGGTTGGTGGTACCCACTAGGATTTAAAAAAGTATTGCATTTTTAAATTTCTTTGTGCGCTGTTTTGGTCTTGTGGTGGGTTATTTTAATTTTACTAGTTCTTACGCTTTGCCTCACCCCCATATATTTTTTGCTGTTGTTGTATAGAAATGCAATACGTAAAAAAAGGACTTGTTAATGCGAAGCTTTTGTTGTGGAGGTCTTTTGAAGTGGGGATCTTTTGTAGGGAATCTCTACTGATATATGCTGATAAAGTGGAAATGATAAATATATTGATTATTTCATTAGCACAACGCCCACAGCTGAACTTCTATGCTAAGAACTGCGGCTTTAAATCTGAAGTCATCATAAAGTGTTTTGGAAGGGCATTATTATTTCTTACATTAAAGATATTACTGCATGTATTATTAACAATATTTGTGTCAAGCTTAGTAATAAGGCTATTTACAAGAATTTCTGGTTCAACATCTTATTACTTCTGAAATTACTTGAATTACGAATCTAATAGAGCTTTATAAAATTAAGTATAATAAGTAAATTAAAATGCCATATGCTTTTCATGCTCAGTAGGTAGCTTCTTAATATGCTTACCAACTTAAAATTGGCTATTTTATAATACTGTCACATTTTCGAGGCAAATCAGTAAATTTGAAATGCATGGAATAATAAAATACCAACATCATGTCATATCATAAAAGATGCATTTTCTGTGAAAATCAATAAAACCTTACTTGAGTTCTGTGAAGGCTCTTGAAGATTCAACGTTTTTCAGTCAGGCAAGAAGTCAACAGTTGTCAACATCTTTGTACGCTCCTTATAAGTCACGGCTCGAGTAGTCTGAAATTGAATTCGACATCGACAGCTCATATCTGATATTCTGCATGTCCGCACATCCAACGAATAACTTCTTGTTTCGGTACATATACGTTCTATATATGACAACTGAAAGCTTCTTCTTCTCAAAACTTTTTTCTTTCGGAAGTTTTTTTTGACGCACATGTCATGTGCATATATCAGTTATTTGCAAGATATACGTACCCCTATAGATTTTTCTTCAGTTCATCCACATCTTTAGCTTTGACTTTTTCAACTCCTAAGTGGGTCCTTCAGGGAATTTACCGGGGAACTTTTTAAGCTGGCAAAGAATACTTCAAGTAGATTCTCTGAGTTGGATGGCTGTCTACAAACCGTAAATCTCTTCACATACGTCATGGTGAGATGAGGTTTTGGAGAACGCATAATGATTTAAGTACCTACATATGTATATGCGTATCCAATATCTTGTTTTTGTTTAGATGCAGGTATGCTTACGCAAATGATTTTGAAGATGGTTTCATATGAGAAAAAACATGTCCCTAAACAGAGTCTGACGGAAACAACCAACCAGGAAATTTTCGTGGATAGCGAGACGGAAGATAGTGGAATCATCTTTAATTTTAAGTAGTTGCAGTTCGCAGAATATATTTTTTCGGTCCAATTTAATTTTATTAAATTTTCACATGTCAAATCTTATGTATGCGGTAATTTTTTTTTTAGCCTGTACGGTACAATGTAATTTGCTTCGTTGACACTTGCTCTAGTCACGAGGGGGGGGGGGGGGGGACACCCAATTCTCGTACATTACCCTTTCCCCTGCACCCCTCAAAGCAAAATGTGTCATTTTAAGACCTGTTTTGAAAAGTTCTTATTGAGCCCTTTTAGCTGATACCCATATTGCTTACATGCGATGAAACTTTTTTCTGGGAGCCACTCCCCTATATGGGGAGACCCCTCCTTGAACACCTCATAATTTTTTTTGTGATGAAAATTTAAGAGGGCATCACTTTACGCTTGCTAACGAAACCTTATATTTCTAGCTTATGCAGTTTGCGAGAAAAAGTGGTGTGGCACACGGACGGACGAACAGACAGACAGGACGCAATTTTAGTAGGGTATTGTAAAATGATTTTACAATGCCCTGAAAACTGGAGCCATAACTGGAAATGACGCATATACAAACTGAGATGCAAGGACTGTGACATGGTATACATAGGAAGGACAACACGGAAACTAACGACAAAATACAAGGAACACTTTCGATCTTTTTTACACAACAAGGCAGGTTCCAATTATGCGACACACATACAAAACCACGCACATGAGCTTTATGCTATGACACACTCTTTGACATTGCAACACAAACCAAGCAAAGGGCCGAGACTTGAAATCCTAAAAAGTCTTAAAATATATAAGCATACAAAACAGAGGGTAACATTATAAACCAACAACTTATTACAAATTCTTACGCAATTTTTTCAGTAAAAAATCAGACTCTTCAACAAGTACGGAAACGAGATGACACAAAACAAACAAACGTCCAATAATCTAAAGAACCAAGACCTCATATCCCTCTGTCTGTACTAATTTAGCTCCTGACCTAATTTATTACTACCCGCTTAACCTGTCCTATAGCTTTATAGAGTCATTCCCTTCAACATATCCCTTAGACACTGGAGACGACTCAAAGGAGTCAAAACGCCTCTGCTCATACAACAAAACAAGGCCCAACGGCTTCTGAAGAAAAAATGAATTGATTAAGTTTGTTTCAATTTTAATGTTCTGTGGAAACACAGGGTGACTATTTTGCGTCGAGCTTGATGTTCAATTGTTTGCTCTGCCTTATTATTTATCTTCGTCTTCTTCTTAGCACTACAGCCCCCTTCGGGCCTTCGCTTCCTGCAAACAGCGCCTCCAACTGTCTCGGTCCGTTGACCACGTCCTCCAATTCCGGAATCCGAGCAGCGATAAACTGTCTTCGTCGACCGAGTCAGACCAGCGTTTCCTCGGTTTCCCCACTGGCCGCCAGCCTTCAGTTCTCCCAACGAATACCTTCTTGGGTATCCGTTGTTCGTCCAGACGATTCATGTATCCAGCTCATTGCAGCTTCCGCAGTCTTACAATCCTTGAGACCTCCGTTTCGTCAAAAATTTCATACATCTCATGGTTGTATCGAATTCGCCATTGGTCCCGGTCTAGCTTCGCTCCTATTATTCGCCTCAGGACCCGTCGCTCAAAGGTGTTTAATATATTTGCAGATGCTTGGGTTTGGGTCCACGTTTCATACCCATAGCACAACACAGGTCTTATCACAGATTTGTATGCTGGGAGCTTTGTTTTTCTGTGTCTGCAGCTGGTCTTTAAGATCGTCAATACTGAATAACATATTTTATTTGCAAGCTGTATTCTTCGGCGTATTACGTCTATTTCATTGCCCGTTTTCGTTATTTTGGCGCCTAAATACACAAATTCGCTCACATTTTCGATACTGTATTCGCCAAGTGTGATATTTTGTGTATTTGGGGTATTTTTCCTCAACTGCGTCATGAACTTTGTTTTATTAGGGTTTTGTAAAATAATTTTACAAAACCCTACTAGTTTCGTGACCAGTCTGTCCGTCTGTCCGTCCGTCCGTCCGTGTGTTACAGCAGTTTTTCTCGGAAACTACTTTAGCTAGAAACATTAAATTTTGTGTGTAGGTGTAAAGTGATGATCTCTTCAAATTTCAACTACAAAATTTTTTTAAAAGGTATTTAAGGGGGGTCTCCCCATATAGGGGAGTGACCCCCCGAAAAAAAATTTCATTGAAGGTAGCCGATATGGCAATCAAATGAAAGGTCTTGATGAGAAATTTTCAAAACAGGTCTTAGTTACGCGTAATTTGCTTCGAGGGGTGCACAGGGAGGGAAAATACACGAAAAATTTGTGTCCTCCCCCCCTCGCAATTGGACACCTGTGATCCGAAAAATCTGAAAAAAATCAGGAATGTAGGCCTTGGTGAGTACAACAACAACAAATACGTTAGAAGTCGAAATTCACTTCACTTTCTTGAATAAAATCTTAACGGTTCCCCTAAATTCAATGAAATTCAGTACGAAGATGTCTAATTATAAGATTGATCTATCTTGAAAGTTTCATAAACATTAAATCATATTTAGCGAAATTATAGCAGATTGAATTTTCCTGTATTACTATGGAACAATATGCGCTGCATTTATTACTGTGGCAACATATGGCTATGGAACAACATGCGCTTTTTACCGGCTCAGACACTACAGTTTTGCTAGGATTTGCATGAAAATTTTAGTAATGATAGGTGTCATGTATATCTTTGAGAATCGGTTCAGCTAGTGGTATCAGTAATCGTAAAACAAAATAGTGGCTGCTTTAAATGCGAAGATTGAATAACTTTGAGTTATTTTTTCTCAACTTCAACGTTTAAGGTGCATGCTTTGAACACTTGATTCAATTTAATGAATGACTGAAGCTGAGTACCTACAATTAATACTCATAAGTGAAACAAGTCAAGGAGGTGGGAGAGAACTCCTAGCAAGAGGGTTTTGTAACCATTCTGGGATTCGAAAAACCTGGCAATTAATCGATGATATCAGTACAGAAGAGTGGCCCCTGAAAAAAAAATTCATCAAACGTAGCCGATATGAGTATGAAATGAAAGTTTTCATGGGAGCTTTTCAAAACAGTAGTTAAACTGTCAGTTTTTGTTTCAGTGGGTGCACAGGGGGGAAAAACATGAAAAATGTGTTTCCTCCGTCGTGGATGGACATCTGAAATAATTATCAAGGGAGATATTTATGAGTATAACAATAACCTCAGAAGTCGATATTCGTTCAACTTTTTTAATAATGGTATGATCTTCGTTTTTCATATTTTCTCCAAAAAAATCGTCTTTGACATGTTTCTTGATTTGATTCGATCTGGTGACTGCATTTTGGATATTGAATACAAAACCCTTCTGACATGAGCGTAGGTCTGTTTACCCAACTTGTTTTCGTTGATTAGTAGCCCTACTAATTTTGCTTCGCTATCGAGTTTCAAGAAGAGTTCTTTGGCAGTTGTTAGTGACCGTGACAGAATGTTGATGTCGCTCGCATAGGCCACTACCTGGCTCGACTTGAATTGTAATGTACCTCGCGTATTGACGGGTAGCTTCCGTATGACGTACTCCAGAGCCAAATTGAACAGCAATGGGGCCAGCCCATCTCCCTGCTTTAGTCCGATATTTCTGTCAAAGGCATCGGTGAGTTGGTTATTGATGCGGACTTGGGAGGTCGTCGACGTCATTGTCATTTTGGCAAGACGGACTAATTTGGCTGGGATGCCAAAGCAGAGCATTATTTGGTACAGTACGTTACGATAAATACTGTCGTATGCTTGCTTACAGTCAACGAAAATTTGGAGTACGTCTATGTTGAATTCCCAGCATTTTTCAAGTACCTGATTGACTGTAAACAATTGGTCTGTTGTTGGTCTACCTGCCATAAAACCACCTTGATAATCTCCAATAATACTGTTGGCGTATGATCCGATTTTATTTTCTAAGATTTTAGAAAATATTTTGTACACCGTACAAAGTAGGGATATGCCCCTATAATTTTCGCACTGTAGCTTGTCAGCTTTTTTGTGGATAGGGAATATAATTGATTGGCTCCAATCTGCCTGGGTTTTCATAGCCGCTTTCATTTCCACTCACAGCTCGTTACTTGTTTTCGAAAAGTGTCTGCTAAGGTGGGAGCCAGCTGCCTGTAGAGGGTCTGCGTGAAATTTTTGGCATCAGACGTCATTTGGATCCGTTCGATGTCAAATTTTCCTAGTAAGCTGGTCTTCACCGAATTCGCCTTTAGCATACGAAGTCAATAAGTTAATTTGTTGAAGTAAAGATCTGAGTTACAATTGGCTCCTCGGTATGTACGGACGTCAAGTATGCTTGAAGCCTAACGTTGTCGGATCAGAACATGGTCCATTTGACTTTGTGTGCTGCCATCCGGTAATACTCACTGCATTTTATGTATGTGTCGGTGGGAGAAGCAAGTCGAATATATGATTAGATTTTTGCTATATGCAAAGTCAATCGGAGGCTGGCCGTTGTCACTTGTTTCATCGTCAAGGCTATATCCTCCAGTTACTCCCCGATCAGATATCTCATTGCCACCTTCGCATTGAAATCACCCAGCATGATTTTTGTATTGTTTGTAGGCAATGAGCCGACTAGTCTTTTCAGATGATTGTAAGACTTTTCCTACATTTCTTCATCCTTTTCTTCTCTCTCGGGGCGTGTACGTGTATCAGGAAGATTTTGAAGGATTTTGATTTTATACGGATTGTACACAACCGTTCATTAACCGCCTTTCAATCAATAACGTGAAATTTCAACTCTTGTTTTCCAGAAGGCTTCCCACTTTTGAATATCATGTGCGATTTCAGGGTTCGAATATCATTTCCAGTCCATTTGGTTTCCTCAATTGCCACAATATTTAATTTATATTGACTTGCCTGTTTAAAAGTTCCTTTACAACGCCAGGGTGGTTAATTGACTTGACACTCCAGGATTTGGATAAGCATTGGCAGTATCAGAATGTTTTCATATGCTTTGGTCAGCCCCCTGGATATACTACTTAGGTGCTGCTTTGCCGATCGACCCCAAATAATTACTCCATAATGTAATTTCATCAGCAAAAATGCATTTAGAATAAGTTTTTTGATGTGCATTGGAATCATTCATATCTTTTTAACAAGCTTACTTGTATTATTCGGTCTAGTTGCCTCCTTAAATTATTTGTGTGGCAATCAGGTCATACGATGATCTATCATGAGACCAAGATATTTCATTTCTAGCACTCTGCAATTTTTTCCGGTAATATTTAAGTCAAAGTCTATGTCTCCCTTGTTCTTTTACTTGAAAACCATGTACAGCCATGAGCAAACGTATTGGGCACCCTTCTGAACTGCCAGTTTTAGGATAGTTTAACATATGTGATTTGAATAAGACATAATTGGTAAATCGTATTGTTTATTGCAATAACCTTTTGATTTGATTACAGCAGCCACCCTTTTTGACTTTGACTTTACCAAAGCAATCTTCTTTTAGGATTTGTCCCCACTCATGCTCTAAAGCAGCCAGTAAGGAGTTCATATTGCTGATTGAATATCTCTTTCTTCAAAGTACTTCAAATATGCTCAATTGGATTGAGGTCCGGTGATTGTTTTGGCCAGTCTAGGAAGTCTATGCCGTTTCGAGCTATCCATGTCATATAGTGAACAGATTTGTGGCAAGTAGCGTTGTCGTGTTGAAATTTTATTCCATCACTGTTCGTGTCGCCGAAAATTTTCGTCACCGATGGAGCTAGAGTTGACTCTAGGACTTCGGTGTATTTTTCACTGTTCATTTGCCCCTCACACAACACGATTTTGCCCATTCCATCGGCAACCATGCAACCCCAAATCATAATTGAGCCTCGGCCGTGTTTAATGGTGGGCACTACACATTTTGGATTGTATTTTTCGCCCATCTGGCGTGGGACATGGGTTACTCCAGGAGTTTCAAACACCTGTGTGAAGCAGAATAAACTTTTATGATTTCATCATTTTCACTACAGAATCAGTTTTCGAAGATATTGAATTATTCTAATTTAAAATCAGACCTTCCTGTTGAAGGGCCTGGACTGTAGGGAGAATACAGTTGATCTCCTTGAGATGTTGCAGGAAGCAGCACCAGCTGTTAAGTTTATGTGTGTGAAAAATTTTGCTACAAGGAGATCAACTGTAGAAGGTAAAATATTACCATTTTATTTGGTCCAAATTTCCAACGACAGCAGTCCGAGTGCCCTCCAACAGGTAAGGTACTTAAACTTTAGAGTTGTGAGGTGGGCTTGCCTCCAAAAAACTGAGGTCAACCAGTGTTACAGTTGTCAAAGACTCGGTCATTCGGCTGCCAATTGTGCAATGCACTATCGCTGTGTTAAGTGCAAAGATATTCACGCCCCCGGTGAATACAAATTGGCTCAGATGGAGCCAAAAGAAAAATTGTATTGTGTTGATTGCGGTATATTTGGTCATCCAGCATCATGTCGAGGATACCCTTGGTATCAAGATGCGAGAGCTAAATTTTCCCCAAAGCAAACCAAAGTAAATCACAATCTGTTACCTCCAAACTTCATCAAACCCGGGGTATAATTTGCACTTGCTGCCAGAGGACCAGCAGACAACAATGTAAATGAAATAAAAAATGTTAGTGGCAATAATGAGCTGCTTCTCGAAATCTAGCAGCAACTTGAATCGCTTTCAGATAGAACTAATAAACAAGACCAAAGAAATCAATTTCGTTTTTCAACGTTTAGGCCAACATGCTCCAAAATAGTTTGTCATCCAGTCACATTCCCATGGATAGGATTCGTCTCATCTCGATCAACGTCAACTCCATTGTTACTATACGTCGGCGTGATTATCTCCTTGAATTCTTTGTTAAGCAAAAGCCTGACATCATGCTTCTCACCGAAACCCACCTCAATTTATGGCATTCCATGGAATTCAAAGATTTTGAGTTCGTAAGAAACGATAGGGTAATAGCTGATGGGGGAGGTGGCACCGGGATATTGGTTTGAAGACCCTATTGTTTCCAAAATATTGAAAAAGTCGAATTCAAAAGCTTTGAATCTCTTGAAGTGTCCGTTATCAAAATCTCACTGCCAGGTGGGGATAACCTCTTCGTTATCTCTGCCTATGCAACTGGTGGAACTGTTCTCAGGCTCAAGGAGGAACTCAATTCCTTGTTTAAAATACTCGAATTGAACAGGCTTCATAATTATTATATTCTTGCTGGTGACCTGAACGCCAAGCATACATCATGGCTGTACGCCACCAATAATCCAAGAGGTGTTTTCCTGAAATCATGGATAACAGAGAACCAGGGTCAGAGTTCCCAACATACCCTTGGACAAATTCATATTTGGACCTCTGCATTGCTGACGCAAGACTCGAATTCAACTTTAATAGTCCTCAACGAAAACTGCGGGTGCTTCCTTATGATAGCGACCATAACGCAATCGTAATGGAAATCAATCATCAAAGGGATGATTTCTTCCTCATTCCAGTTCAACACGAAAATCATCGGTTGAATTTCAGTAAAACAGACTGGGGAAAGTTTCAAAAGAAGTTTAATCGGGAGTACCAGAAGCAATGTCCCCCTTCTGATGGTTCCTAATGACAGGAATCTAACTAACGATGAAATAGATGTCTATTTGTCGAAGTTAGAGAAGCTGACTTTGGAAACGATTGAGAAAGTAGTTCCCAAGATTAAACTTCGAAACAATATGGAGGGATATGAAACACCAACCATCGCAAGGTTGAAAAGATTGAAAAGCCTTCTTCTCACACGCGTTAACAATATTCATCGACGATTTTTGGATTACAACCATCCCCCGTTGGCTTTGTTGAAATTACATCTGAAGAATGTCCGGAACTTAATCCGGGCATACTTCAGGAGTGAGGTCAGCAATCAATGGGCGGAAAAATTGAGGGGTATTAGCCCACAGGACCCAGACGGCGTGTTCACGAAAGTGAATAGCATATTCCACCAGAAGTCTCGAGTGAAGGTATCGAATCTTGAAGTCACTAGTGATGAGATAAATCTTCTCGATAGGGCTGGTATCGAAATTGATAGTACGACTCTGGATAGAAATGGAAACAGGGCCATTTGTGAAGGATTAGATAAACTTGGAACACATTTTGAATTGGTTCATCTACCAAACCCTGAGAGAGGGAATGAAATAGTTTCAGAGATCGTTGAAGCAAAAGTTTCCGACTTCAAGTCAAGCCTGAACGGCCAATCAATTCTTCATTTCAATGAAACATTAACATCTGACCTCATACCAAACTTGAATCTTATTGATTATTTTGTCAGCTATGAAGACTTGTGTTTCATATTTCGCAGGATAAACAACAAGAAATCATGTGCTACTGATGGTATTCCAAATGTAGTTCTCCGACATTTGCCTGAGGTTGCTATTAGGAACTATTGCATATTGTTCAACAACATGTTGAGCAATTCATATTTCCCAAATGAGTGGAAAAAGGCTAAGGTATTTCCGATCTTGAAGAAAGGAAAAGAATCTTCATGCCCCAAAAGCTATCGCTCAATCAGCTTGCTGCCTAACATCAGCAAGGTGTTTAAAGTGATACTCAACAGAGCATTAAACGCCCACATTGAGGAATATGAGTTGATGCCGAATTTCCAATTTGGTTTTCGTGCCAGGCATTCGACCACACCACACATGCAATAACGAAAGTAACCTCAGACATCTGTTGGAAACTGAATGATAAACAATATGTTGGAGCATGTCTCATTGATATGGAGAAAGCCTTTGATACGGTATGGTTAGGTGGACTAATTTTTAAACTCCTTCAGGACAAGTTCCCCAGACACCTTGTCGCCATGATGTGGCATATGTTGTACGGGAAATCGTTTGTTGTAACTGATGGAAATCTGACAACAATGCGCGAGTTCAAGGTCTTGAATGGTCTACACCAGGGAACAGTTGCTGCGCCTCTGCTGTTCTCAATATTCATTCGCAAGCTATTGAACGGCTTTGATTTTAACGTCTTGCCAACGCAATCATTGGTAGCGTTTGCTGATGATCTGATCATCTATACGGCTGACCGAAAAGCTACAATAGTTCAGAGCAATCTCCAAAAAACGTTCAATGATGTACAGCTGTACACTGACAATTGGCGAATGAAAATCAATGCGCAAAAGTGTGAAACAATCTTGTTTCGGACAACGCTGCAGGGGGTCAGTCAAGACCTGAAACGTAATTGGAAAGATTTCCAAATCATGGCTGGTGAGGGTAGTCTTGAACGGGTTCCACATAAATCCTGTGTTCGATACCTCGGTGTTTATCTCGATCAGTATCTGTACTATACTGAACATGTGAAAATCATGCTCAGTAAGGCACTTAAAGTAGTCATGGCCCTTCGAAAGCTCTTTCATTCCAGATACATTGATCAAAAGGTCAAAATTATCTGTTACAAGACACTGGTTAGACCAGTTTTGACATATGGATGTCAGATCTGGTAAAACCAGAGTGCTAGTACTATGGAAAAATTAAGAGTTTTCGAAAGGAAATGTCTTCGTGCATGTACTGGTTTGTACAGAAAGCCTGAGACGGATTGGAAACATTATATATCGAATAGAAGAATTTATCAAACTGCTGAAGTGACGAGAGTCGATATTTTCATATTGAAACTTCTTCGGAATCATATCACAAGATCTGTGACTGTGAGTGAAAACCCTTGGATTTCACAGCCGTTCCACCCTACAGACGGGTATATAGCGACTTGCCTCGCTACTGGCTTCATTCCTCCAGAAGCATTCGTGTATTTGGACATGAATCGATATGTTTTTATTCTGACGGCGTCCCAGTCATATATCACATATATCGACGGGCCACCGATAAGAAGATAAAATATCCTCCGAACTTGAGTTCACGAGACCAACAATTCCAATGGAGATACTCAGTTGCTAGATTCGTTGAGGCTGATCGAGTTTTTTTTTTAAATGTGTTTAATGATAACGTACAAATTTAGAGAACCATTTGGGCCATTAAGTTTTTTTATTGTTATTGTTTGGATTTTGCTTTATATTCTTTTAAAATTTATAACGATTAGTATTAAATAAAGCGCTTTTGACTTTGATTTTGACTTTCCTCAACTGTGTCAAATGCTTTTTTAAATCCATAAAAATTGCGATGACTTAACTTCTTATTTTCTGCCTCTTGTAACCAAATATGGCGCAACTTTTGTCTTCTGCATTGGATTTTTAATAAGAATGCAACGTTACAGCTTATTCTCTCTGACACTACATAAGAAAATCGACATAAGAAAATAAATAATGCAAATAAAATGCTCAATTTTATTCGATTAATTTAGATTTTGAAAGCCATTTACAGCCTCAATGTTGAAATAGTTAATTTTCCTGATTAAATAAATTTCAACTATAACACCGGAGATAAGTTATTGCAGATATCCGCTTCAAGCCTGTACAAAATGTCTTAACATATGATAACTTAATCTGAAATGTTAATGGACTCTATCGTAAGATACGTTATAATTTCACGAACTATCACATGAAATACTTCTGCACTATATTTCTAACTTTCCAATTGATATCAATCTACCTTAGTTGGTTTTTGATGCCAACTCATGTTCTTATATAAACTCGCTGAAATGGAACTGTTCCAAGTTTCCTAGACACTCAAGAAACGCTTCACGTCTGCCAACATTTCAAAAACTTTTAAAGGATAAACGGCAAAAATAGAAACAACATGAATATCTGGGAGGATGAGCTACGATAGCTACAGCACCAAAGCAAGAACGAAAGACACGAAATTGTGGTCAGTAAACTTTAAATGCGATCGGAAAAAGTGGAAGCTGTTACAGCCATCTAATGGGACCTATCATCTTCCATGTAAAGATGCTCTGCGACCATCCCTCGCCACACCAATCGAATTCAGCTCGTGCTTAGGATGTCAGCAGATTATGTTACAAAGATTCCGGGAAAAAATTCAAATTGAACTCCAGGGAAAACGGAAAGTCTGGGAATGAAAAGTACGAAATGAAAAGAATTAATGGTACATTTAATAACATTAATTTAAACATTATGTTCTCTTCTTCAGGACCCTTGCAGATTGGTGAAATTCTTCTCAGGATGATCACGGGCAGTCAGATGAGGAAAATAAAATGCGACAGAGCCTGCAACCGCAATAGAGTGGTGGCGTTGAAGTTGAACGATACCACTTAAGCAATTTTATTCTTGAACGTTACTTCTGATATCGTCGTTTTTAGCAACTTTATTTTCCGCCTCTGCCATTGAAATTAAACTTTCATGGCACAAGTTCACGAGAGCGTCTTTACTTGGTTGGTTGAAACTTTACCGTCATCGGGACAAAATCGACAATGCAACAAAGTTTTTCGCTATCCTCGGCCATTGTTGATCCAAAATATCACGACACTAAACGAAAATAAGAAGAATATTTCTTTAATGTCCTGTAGAATTGCCATGGAGGGTGTATAAGAGACGCAAAGATATCGTTTAAAAATTTATAATAAACTTTAAACAGCTTGCGACAACTTGTGGAATTTATTTCAATAATCTTTCAACATAATATTGAGATGGAAATTTCTGATAGAACACTTTAAAGTATTGACGAGAATTAAGAAAGCCACATTAGAGAAACCAAATGAGTGAAGTATTTTCTTTTTGTGACGAGAATATCAGTCTGCCTACGTCAGGTAAATATGCTTCTAAAACACACCAAATTCCACGAGTGATACAAACTATATCATCATCTTTTTACTTGAATATCCATCCTGCCTTGCTTTTTTAAGTTTTGACTCCTTCCAGCCATTTTTAGGGTTTTGTAAAATAATTTTACAAAACCCTACTAGTTTCGCGACCAGTCTGTCCGTCTGTTCGTCTGTCCGTCCGTCCGTCCGTCCGTGTGTCACAGCAGTTTTTCTCGGAAACTACTTAAGCTAGAAACATCAAATTTTGTGTGTAGGTGTAAAGTGGTGATCTCTTCAATGTTCAATTACAAAAAAAATTTAAAAGGTAGTTAAGGGGGGTCTCCCCATACAGGAGAGTGACCCCCCGAAAAAAAAATTTCATTGAAGGTAGCCAATATGGGTATCAAATGAAAGGCCTTGATGGACACTTTTCAAAACAGGTCTTAGTTTGGCTGAATTTGCTTCGAGGGGCGCACAGGTAGGGGAAATACATGAAAAATTTGTGTCCCCCCCCCTCGCGATTGGACACCTGTGATCCGAAAAATCTGCAAAAAATCGGGAATGTAGGGCTTGATGAGTACAACAACAACAAATACGTGAGAAGTCGCAATTCACTCAACTTTGTTAGTAATACTATGATTTATCGATTTTATGTTTTCTTGAATGAAATCTTAACGGTGCCCTTAAATTCAATGAAATTCAGTACGAAGATGTTTGTTTATAAGATTGATCTATCCTGAAAGTTTCATAAAGATTGAATCATATTTAGCGAAGTTAAAGCGGTTTGAATTTTCCTGTATTACTATGGAACAATATGCCCTGCATTTATTACTATGGCAACATATGGCTATGGAACAACATGCGCCTTTTACCGCCTCAGACACTACAATTTTGCTAGGATTTGCATGAAAATTTCAAGAATGATAGGTGTCATGTATATCTTTGAGAAGTTAGTGGTATCAGTAATCGTTAAACAAAATAGTGGCTGTTTTAAATGCGAAGATTGAATAATTTTGAGTTATTTTTTCCCAACTTCAACGTTTACGGTGCATGCTTTGAACACTTGATTCAATTTAATGAATGACTGAAGATGAGTACCTACAATTAATGCTCATAAGTGAAACAAGTCAAGGAGGTGGGAGAGAGCTTCTAGCAAAAGGGTTTTGTAACCATTCTAGGATTCGAAAAAATAGGCCATTAATCGATGATAACAGTATAGGAGGGTGGCCCCTGAAAAAAAAAAAATTCATCAAACGTAGCCGATATGAGTATGAAATGAAAGTTTTCATGGGAGCTTTTCAAAACAGTTGTTAAACTGTCAGTTTTTGCTTCAGTGGGGGCACAGGGGGGAAATACATGAAAAATGTGTTTCCTCCGTCGTGGATGGACATCTGAAATAATTATCAAGGGAGATATTTATGAGTATAACAATACCAAAAACCTCAGGAGTCGGAATTCGTTCAACTTTGTTAATAATAGTATGATCTTCGTATTTTATAATATCTCCAATAAAATCGTCTTTGACATGTTTCTTGATTTGATTCGATCTGGTGACTGCATTTTGTAAGTTGAATACAAAACCCTTCTGACATGAGCGTAGGTCTGTTTACCCAACTTGTTTTTATCTAAAGGAATGACTTTATATGGGTGAAGGATAAGTTAAGCAGTTAAGCTCTAGGTAAGGATAGGTAGAGCAATATTAGGTTTTTGTTTTTTGGGCTGTTCTGTCTGTTTTATTCTGGTTCGTGTAGCTACTGGTTTCTTTGGAAGATGTAGTCTAGTACTAAGAAAATTACGTCAGAATTTTTAACACTCCGTCTGGCGCAACTGATCTGCTAGGCACAGCGCGAGCTCATTGGCTTGCCCAGCCTGTTCCATAAGTTGCCTTTGGTCCTTCCACTCAGTAGCTGCATCTCTACCAGTGCCACTGATCATTTATCAGTGCTGGTTGACAAGCGGAAAGATCTATTAGACACATTGCGCTTTCTTAGTAATTTTTAATACTGTGTCAAGCTTTTTTGCCGGTAATTTCATATTACACAACATTATTCCGTATTTTTTATTCTTAGGCTCTGGCTTGTCAAGCACATTACGCCTGATGGTACAATGGGTAGTAGAATATTTCAATATATATATTTTTTAGGGTTTTGTACTAAAATACAAAACCCTATTGCAATCATGACCTGTGTCCGTCCGTCCGTCCGTCTGTATGTCACAGCACTTTTTCTCCGAAACTATAGAGACTACAGCCATTAAACTTTGTAGAAAGGTCAGAAGTGGTGATTTCTTGAAAGTTCAAGGGTGGAAAAATTTTTCAAGGGCGTTTAAGGGGGGTCTCCCCATATAAGGGGGTGACACCTCAAAAAAAAAATTTCACCATTGGTAGACGAGTAAGGTGTCATTGGAAAGGTCTGAATGAGATCTTTCCAAAACAAGTCTTAAAATTGCTTTCTGAGTACCAAGGGGGCAGGGGAAGGGGAAATGTACGAACTTTTCGCGTACCCCCCCTCGCGATTGGAAACCTTCCATCCGAAAAATCTGAAAAAAATCATGAATGTAGGTCTTAATGAGTACAACAACAACAAATACATGAGAAGTCGAAATTCACTCAACTTTGTTAGTAATAGTATGATTTATCGATTTTATATTTTCTTGAATAAAATTCAAACGGTACCCTTAAATTCAATAAAATTTTGCGAACAGATGACTTTTTATAAGATTGATCTTTTCTGTATGTTTCATAAAGATCGAATAGTATTTAATAAACATATAGCGATTTGAATTTTCCTGTATTACTATGGAACAATATGCCCTGTATTACTATGGAAACATATGGCTATGGAGCCATATGCGCTTTACATCGATTTAGACACTACAGTTTTGCTAGGATTTGCATGAAAATTTCAGGAATGATAGGTATCATGAAAATGAGTACATACAATTGAAACAAGTCGAAGAGGCAGGAGAGAGCTCCTAGCAAAAGGGCTTTGTAACCATTCTAGGATTCGAAAAAACAGGCCATGAATCGATGATTACAGTACAGAGGTGTGGGCCCTGAAAAAAATTTCATGAAAGGTAGCCGATATGAATATCAACTGAAAGTTCTCTATGAGAGCTTTTCAAAACAGTTCTTAAACTGACCGTTTTTGCTTCAGTGGGGGCACAGGGGGGGAAATACATGAAAAATGTGTTTCTAAAAAATCTGGAAAAATTATCAAGGGAGATGTCTATGGGTATAAGTAAAACAAATACCTCAGAAATCACAATTCTTTCAACTTTGTTAATAATAGTATGATCCTCGAATTTCATATTTTCTCCAATAAAATCGTCTTTGACATGTTTCTTGATTTTATTCGATGCTGGTTACTGCGTTTTGTAAGTTGAGTTCAAAACCCTTCTGACATGAGCATAGGCCTGTCTACCCAACTTGTTTTTATTTATTGTGAAGTCATTTTCATAACTATTGTAAATGTTGATTTGTCCCAGACATCAAAGTCAAAGGCGCTTTATTTAATACTAATCGTTATAAATTTTAAAAGAATATAAAGCAAATTCCAAACAATAACAATCAAAAAAACTTAATGGCCCAAATGGCTCTCTAAATTTATACGTTATCATTAACTCATTTCATAAAAAAACAAGTTGGGTAAGCAGACCTACGCTCATGTCAGAAGGGTTTTGTATTCAATTTACAAACTGCAGTCACGCAGATCGAATCAAATCAAGAAACATGTCAAAGACGATTTTATTGGAGAAAGTATGAAATACGAAGCTCACACTATTATTAACAAAGTTGAACGAATTTCGACTTCTGAGGTTTTTGGTATTGTTATACCCATGAATATCTCCCTTGATAATTATTTCAGATGTCCATCCGCGACGGAGAAAACACATTTTTCATGTATTTACAACCCCCCCTGTGTCCCAACTAAAGCAAAAACTGACAGTTCAACAACTGTTTTGAAAAGCTCCCATGAAAACTTTTATTTCATACTCATATCGGCTACGTTTGATGAATTTTTATTTTCAGGGGCCACTCTCCTGTACTGTTATCATCGAATGGTTACAAAACCCTTTTGCTAGGAGCTCTCTCCCACCTCCTTGACTTGTTTCACTTATGAGCATTAATTGTAGGTACTCATCTTCAGTCATTCATTAAATTGAATCAGGTGTTCGAAGCATGCACCTTAAACGTTGAAGTTGGGAAGAAATAACTCAAAATTATTCAATCTTCGCATTTAAAACAGCCACTATTTTGTTTAACGATTACTGATACCACTAACTGAACCGATTCTCAAAGATATACATGACACCTATCATTCCTGAAATTTTCATGCAAATCCTAGCAAAATTGTAGTGTCTGAGGCGGTAAAAGGCGCATGTTGTTCCATAGCCATATGTTGCCATAGTAATACATGCAGCGCATATTGTTCCATAGTAATACAGGAAAATTCAAACTTCGCTAAATATTATTCAATCTTTATGAAACTTTCGGAAAAGATCAACCTTATAAATAGACATCTACGTTCTGAATTTCATTGAATTTAAGGGTACCGTTAAGATTTTATTCAAGAAAACATCAAATCAATAAATCATACTATTACTAACAAAGTTGAGTGAATTGCGACTTCTCACGTATTTGTTCTTGTTGTACTCGCCAAGGCCTACATCCCTGATTTTTTTCAGATTTTTCGGATCACAGGTGTCCAATCGCGGGGGGGGGGGGGGGCACAAATTTTTCGTACATTTCCCCTCCCTGTGCGCCCCTTGAAGCAAACTTTCCCAAACTAAGACCTGTTTTGAAAAGTTCTCATCAAGACCTTTCATTTGATACCCATATCGGCTACCTTCAATGAAATTTTTTTTTCGGGGGGTCACTCTCCTACATGGGGAGACCCCCTTAAATACCTTATAAAATTTTTTAGTAGTTGAACTTTGAAGAGATCACCACTTTACACCTACACACAAAATTTGATGTTTCTAGCTTAAGTAGTTTCCGAGAAAAACTGCTGTGACACACGGACGGACGGACAGACGGACAGACTGGTCGCGAAACTAGTAGGGTTTTGTAAAATTATTTTACGAAACCCTAAAAACTATAGCAAATTCAATTAATTACGATTATTACATATTTTTAAAATTTAATTGGAAAAAGGAGAAATAACCAATAATTTAGACATTGCCATTCAGCCACCAATACCTGGATTGCGCCGTCTCAACTCGATCAGCTTCAACGAATCTAGCAAATGAGTATCTCCATTGAAATCTTTGGTCTCGTGAACTCAAATTAGGAGGATATTTTATCTTCTTATCGGTGGCCGTCGATACACGAGTATGTGGTTTGTCCCAGACATCTAAATGTCAAAAAAGTGTACTCTACGGTAAACCTGAAGACGTTGCAGAAATACACCGTTTAGTAGAAGCATCCGATGAAGAAGATATCGAATTCATGATGATGAAAATTTTTTAGATGAAAGCGATATTGATCCTGAAGACAATTTAGAGGAGCGTCAAGAAGGATCAGAAATGGAATAAGAATGTAGCGATAATGATGAAGATAAAATTACAGGGAATACCGATTTTTAAGTTGGGAGAGACGAAACAACAAAGCGGTATAAAACTCCTCGGCAAAATAATATTCATAGGAGGGTTCATAACATCTTTACACATTCATCCGAAGTTATTTGTGAAGCCAAATTATCAAAAACTCCTGTCAAATCTTGGAACGTTTTATTTACAGAGGACAAATAATATCATAAAGTTTACTAACTAGTATATAAATATCATCAAAGAATCATTTTCCCGAGAACGAGATGCAAAAAATGCCGACTTGGTCGAAATACGAGCATTCAGAGGACTATTTTATTTTGTTGGAGCGTACAAAGCGAAGCGACTCTCTCTTGAGGAACTATGGGGAACGGATGGTGACGGCGTTGCTAAGTTTGCCCTGGTAATGAGCATCATAAGATTTAAATTTCTAATCCGGTGTTTCAGATTTGATGATCGAGATACAAGGTCTGCTAGGAAAGAACTCGATCAGCTTGCTGTAATACGAGATGTATTAACAAAATTTTTCGAAAATTGTCAAGCAAGTTACTGTATTGGAAAAAACATTACAATTGACGAAATGCTTCCTGCTTTTCGTGGCAATTTTCCTTTCAGGCAATATATTCCATCCAAACACAGTAAACATGGGTGCATTCCAGAATTTTCTATTCCTTCAATTTGGAAATATAGAAAACGAAGGACCATTTTCCGTAAGCGACAAGGCGCCAGATGTGGTTAAAGGATGGTGGAGCCATTGTTTGGTTCGGGAAGAAACATAACTGCTGACAATTGGTTCACACAAGTGAGTCTTCTGAATGAGCTGAAAGAAAAAACTATCTTGCGTTGGCACGATCAGACAAAATAGAAAAGAGCTACCAAGTGATTTTATTGCTACCAAAGACAAAACACAACACTCCAGTTTTTTTTGGTTTTAGCAGTGTTTGGAATACTTTGATACCATACCTTCCAAGAAAAAACAAAAATGTCCTCCTTGTATCATTATTACATGAAGACCAAGCGGTTGATATTTCCACAGGCGTAAAACAGAAACCGGAAACCATAAGTTTTTACAATTTGGCCAAGTTTGGAGTGGACATTTAGACAAAATTTTTGGCGCATACGAGGTGTGACAATCCAGTTATGAGACTGATATGATTGCCGCACTTGTGGTAAGCTTGCGACCTTGAAATTCCCATCCCCTTCTTCAGCATCCTTCGCCTCTCCATTGATATATTCACCGTCGCTCTAGCTTGTTTAGTTCGCCTGCTGTGTGGTGTTGAGTGCGTTGGTGGTGATCGTCACGAAAATGAAGAAACGGAACCAAGAGCAGATTGGGCGAAACGGCTTTGGAAACATACACTAAAATTCTAAAAGTGCATGGTGATAGTAATCTTACTCGTACTCAGGTGTTTTGATGGCATAAAGACTTTAAGGAGGGCCGTGAAAGCGTGGAAGACGAGGCGTTGAGTAGGAGACCAGTCGAAGTGTGGACTGACGCAAATGCGCGGCGTGTGCATGCCCTAATCCGTGAAGATTGGTGTTTAATAGCTCGAATGTTGGCCTCGGAACTGGGTATGAACCGTGAAATGGTCAGAAAAATTTTAACCGATGTTTTTGGGATGAAAAGGTTGTGCGCGAAGATCGTTCTAAAGAACTTTTTTGAGGGGCCTTCAGCGTGTCCCAGTATTTTGCCTCTAAACGGATTGCCGTCTTGCAACAGCCACCTTATTTGCCCAGTATATCACCCTGTGACTTTTTTTTGTTCCCTAGAACAAAATCGGTGGTCAAAGGAACCTATTTTGAGTTGATTACGGACATCCAGGCAGCCGTGACGAAGGTACTCGTGGACATCCCAGTCGAAGCATTTCAGAAATGTTACAAAGCATTAAAAACACGCTGGAATCATTGTATAGCTGCTCAAGGGGCTGGTTTGAATGTGGTGGCATAGTTGTAGAATAATGTTAAAATATACGGTTTTCATGGAATCAGTCTCATTACTTAATTGCCACACCTCGTATGATGTGTCTCGTAATATGATACCATGGCCAATGGTGATCTTTTTTACAATGTTGAACATGGGTTCAATAAACTTGCAAATCATTTATGTTGGCAGTAGACCTGCGGATCTGAAAAGAAAATTTTTCATAAAAAAAGCTAGGTAATGAGCTTGTTCTTGATCTACTAGCTCAACGAAGTACAAAGTCATTTGGAATCCCAGTAAATCTTCAACAAAAATTGAAAAAAATTACTGACACCAATGAACAGGAAAATGATGATGATAACCAAGAACATGCAAAAAGACGGAGATGTGAAACATATACTTTAGAGAAACGTAAAAGAAAAAGTGTCCTTGTTATAAAAAGAGGTAGAAGAATATATTTCTCCTGATGTATCTGATTAATGAGATGAAAAGTATATGTATTCTCGCTTTTATTCAGTTTAATTTTCACTCGTTTCGACAATAAGCTAAGATAATTTTGTATACTCTTTCATGCATACAATAAAGATTTTTTCGTTTGAAAAATATTGTATGTATATAAAACAATTTTATTGTTTCTTGAGTATTTGTAGAACTTGAGAGTTGAAATGATAGCAGTTAGCCTATTGTGTTGTTTATGAAAAAGTTTGTATATTTACAAAAAGTTCGCAGTGCGTCACAGGCCCAATGCGTCCAATGCCGTTTCACAACATATTGCGCACGATGGAGTGTTAATAAGTTGTTTTTTGATACTATGGCCGTCTGTTTTTTTATGTTTATATAGATATTTCAAATCTTTTTAAGATGTCAAGGCTTGGTCCTTTGCTTTGATGGTGTAGTAATATCATAGAGTTTGTCAAAGCACCACGGACGTCAAATAATTAGAGTCTGCCTTGTTGTATAAGAAACATTGTAACTGCTGTTTGTACCTTGTCATTATTTTTTGTGTTGTCCTTCCAATAATACCATGTCGCAGTCCTTTCATGCCAGTTTATATAGGTACTTGTATACCACTGTTCTCGAATATTGATGTGTCATTCGGTTTTGGTTCAATTTGTTTTCAATGGTGTTATTAGTTTTGAATACAGTTTTTAGTTTGTATTTCTTAAGGGAGTTTCTTGTAATAGACTTTTGCCTAAGAAAGGTTACTGAATGCATAGTTACAGGTTTTTGTCTAATATGCGTTATGGCAACGAGAGCCAATCCTGCAGCTGTCAACTCTAAGACCAAAAAGAGGTTAACAGTTTGACAGCAAAGTTTCGCAGGAGGAGCCGAAAATCTTTAGCGACGAAATTTCTGGTAATTATTATTGAAGAATTGAAATTTCGCTACATTTTCTTTCTTTTGACAGAGGGGGCTTACACATTTCCCATCGTTGCAGTAGGTTGCCGTCGAAATTCAAAAAGCTGTAGCTTCCCGGGTACATATATCACATCCTGGGTACAGATAATTTATGCACAATAGAGTCATGCGATTATCTGAAAATGCTTGCAAATGATGTGCACTTAGTTCGTGGTGATTTTGATGAGTACCTAAACTATCCTAAGCAAAAGGTGGTAACAGTTAGACAGTATTTGATTGACTTACCACATGTCTCAGGTTGTCTGATGGGGTAAACTGGAGTCGTTAACCTAAATTCAACGCAAACTTGATGTTGACATTATCATCTCTGCCCCCTACACATATTTGAACCTTATGACCATAAGAGTAAATTCTACATTAACCCCGGTTCAGCTACAAGCGCCTACAATCTTCTGGATGCGCTAATCATACTATTATTTGTATGGATGGATATTCAAATCGCCATCAATACAAGTCAAACACTTGTTTGTCAAACTGGATACAGAATTCGCAAACAAAAGAGGCATAAAATAAATGAAACCAACCTTCCGCCTATTGGTGAAAATGCTTCTATCATTTGCGATTTAGAAGCACGCCCACCTAAGAAATCTCCTTTGATCGTTGAAAAATGCGACAAATAATAAGTTCATCAACAACAGACGGATTATCATCAAAAAAACTATATTTTAAAAAATGCGGGGTGAAAATGAAATGATTGCACTTCAATGCAAAAATTACGCCTGCGAAAATCAAAGATTCGGTTTTTCCAAAAATATTTGATTAATGAGGAAATTAGATGCGAAATAATTAATGAAAATGAAGAACAATCTAACATGAATGTTTGTGTCTCAATTGATCTAGCATGATGCTGGAAGTGATACAAAAAGTAGAGCAAAGTTCGAGAGCCTGATTTGAATAACATACGAAACAATAAACTTAGATGACTGTTCTTTGAAGGACGGTTTTTGTTCATGGGCCTTCTGAATTCACTGAAATACTTGACATGGATGACGATTCTTTAAATAACGCCCTTGTCAATAAGCCCTCTGAGCTTTCTGAGCAGAATATAGTCGTTGACTTTTCAGGGTTTCGGTAAAATGATTTTACAAAACCCTAATAAAGTCACGAACTGTCTGTCCATCCGGCCGTCAGTCCGTTTGTCCGCTCGTCCATCCATGTATCATAGCAGTTTGTGTCGGAAACGATATAAGAAACATCAAAGTTTCTATTTAGGTAGAAAGTGATATCCTCTTCAAAATACAACCGAAAAAATATTTAATGGGTATTCAAAGGTAGTTTCCCCATATAGGGGAGTGGGCCCTGAAAAGAAACATCATCAAAGGTAGCCAGTATGGGTACCAAATGAAACGTCCTCATGAGATCTTTTCATAACAGATCTTCGAAGAGTGAACAGGGAGGGAAAATGTGTAGTGAATTTGTAAACTTCAAAGTCCGTGAAGGACTGCAGCGATGGTCTGCTGCCTCAGCAGAAGAAGGTGTCAATATCTGCTGAGAATGCCCTTGTCTGGGGGACACGTGAATGCTCTGGCAGGCTAGCATTGCGGTGTCGTGCGGCGGGTTCATTCCCCCAGCTTAAGGACCCACTACCAAGAATTTCGCATTCACGAATTTCTGGGGTCGGACTAAAGCAAGGCGACCGAAGTCGCAGAAATTGTAGGCAACTGCACCAGGGACAATTGACTTGTTCATGAAACAAGAGAAACAAGTAAAAAGAAACGGAAGCAGGATAACCTCGTCCTTACCCGGAGAGGCTCATGGCCCACAAATGAGAGAGGGGCAACCGGGTGGTGATGGAGCCCCTGTGCACCCACCCAACCGGATTAAAATCCATAATTGTTGCAGTGGTCAGGTATTCCTCTTCAGAGTGGAAAACTTATACAACTTAACTTGCATAAGCCTTCCCATCAGAAGAGAAGTACCCCGGTGACCAATTTATGCCATAGAATCATGGAATTCGATTATATAATCATATGTCATAAAGAGGCACCTTGCTTGGGCCACTCAACCCGCGAAGTCACCTGAAACAAAGAAGTTAATATGTACCCGGCGGCTGGTTCATGTTTGATGGTATGAGCCTGCCACCGTACCGGGTCCTATACCCGGTCAAATCCAACGTAATGGAAAGACCGAAGGGTACGGGGTATGAATTCATTTTATTTTCTTTAGAAAATTTATAATTTAACCAATTTTTAAAATGGAATCAATATATAAATATAATTAAATCGAAAATAATAATTTTATATTATTATAATAATATTTTTAATAAAAAAAGGCAAATTTGGAAAAATAGCAAAAATAAAGAAAGGTACTTACAAGCCTTGTCCGATGACGAGCGCTCGTTGATCTGGTAGATAAGGCCTGTAATTCCATGGAATCAACATGCGTAATGTGGTCTAACTAGTCTCATTTTCTCAAATAACTGTAATTTCCACGTTCAATAAGCCCTTTTTTAACAATTCACTTCGTTTCATGTTCAAATGTTCAGAAGTAATCTATAAACACCGCTCATCTGAACGTTACAAAAAAAAGTGTAGTGTAAAATGATTCTGTTCTAAAAATAATAAAATTCCAAAGCCATCAAAATCGTGTAATCATGTGCATGACCTGTAATTTATTTCAACAGTTTATCGCCCAGTAGAGTTTGAGTTTAAAAGAACAATATTGCATCCAAGTAAACCATGACCGTGCCAAGAACATGGAACTAAATTCATCTCGATGCTGAGATGTCCCCTTTTTACTTTGATTTGAATTCGTTGATTCTCACAATGCCTAATAACCTCAGCAATAGTATTTAAATTTATGAAGTTATTGCAGTTTATTGATCCAAATTCAATTATTTTATCATCCACCAAAGATCCTCATCTATTTGAGCCACCAGCTGCAGTGTCTGAAACCGTTTGGTTTCGTCGGGAACCACCATCATCACTACTTCCATTAAGTTTTACAAAACAACGGATCATGTAATTTTTACTTCACTTCAGCTGCAACAATAATACTTTCATTTGTGTGGGCTATCTAGTACCAAGAATGGGAGGACGGACAATCCGCCATGTTTTCATATTTTACACAGTTGGTCCGATAAAATACTTTGCGTGTTTAACCAATTGCAGATTTTAATAGACGCGCGAGTGAAGCAACTCTAACACGTACAACTATTTTTCTCCGATCAAATATCACTTAAGTGAACACGTTGGGGATTCCTCCAGCAGCTGACGCACACTCCTCCTTATCTCGACGAGACTCCCTTTTGTTCGACACAGAACTAAACACTTGAACAACAACGGCATCTCAGCGGCAGTGGGGGAGTTTCGTGACACTTTTCTCAAGTGGATTTCCAATCCCACGCAAATCACTTGTGTAATTTCATATTTGGCTCTACTAGCAGGCGAAGAATCCCACTATCTGATCACTATTTTACGAACTTCCCTGGTGCACAGCAATCCAACAATAATTTTTCACACCTCATTAAGCCAGCAACCGATCACTCCTATATTAATATTCAGACTTTTATTCTAATCCAAAGCAGAGACACTCCGTACGTATAACAATTCTCAATCACCCGTCAAGCCTTCATAACCACCAGTTCACTCCGACGTCTACCCCCCAATCTCTCGCGGCAGACTTCCCTCACGAGCTCTTTACAGTTGAATTGGTTACTTTAGTGTTTGTAAGTCCTAACGATGGTGAGCTCAAATTATTTGCAGATGTCGTGCAGTTGGCCACTGAACTTACTGTCCTCTTTGCAGTACTCTTTGATTGGTCATTGTTGTGGGATCGCTAATATTGTTGATATTATTTGTAGCGTTTGGTCGTGGCAGTATGGATGGTAGGGGCGCATTATGATGATTCAGTGCAACATTGTTCGAATGCTGTAGCTGATTGTAATGCGAATGTCGGTTTTGTTGCGGACCAAACGTTGCCGAATTACTATGATTTACTTTGAGAAGGCTATTACTATCATTTGCAACGGCAGCGATAGTGGGAGTAGTTGATGTCAGTGTTGTGTGATGATACTTCGGAAGTGGTTTAAATGCTAATTGTACCTTAAACTCTTGCGGAACCGTTTTGTGTTCAGTATCCTTATGAGCATCATCAAGCTCATACTTAGAAAGTTCATAATAAATTTTCTTCTCACTTCCCTCATCTTCATAGACAGCAGCATTATCTCATATAAAATATGTATCAAACCAAAGATGGAAATATTTTTCTTTTCTCTTCATTACTTTACGAAAAACTTCTATTTTAACATCACCCGTTAAAGGTATACAACTATCATTAATTTCTATTGTTTAAGTCTTACGAAAATTAAGAGTAATATTAGTTGATTCCGCATAGTTTGATCGTGGAAAATCTAATTTCCAAAATCTGAAGTGTTCGTTCTTCATATGGCTGCCCGGAACTTACTAATTTTGCATAATATTCAACATATCGCCTTTGGGACGCTATTGTTACACCCTTTTTATTCTTAGTTCGTTTTTCATCGAAAAAGGTTAGTGCACTTTCAGCTGTGGTTTTCATGTGACAATGCAATAAATATCAACATATCATAGTACCTGTTCGACCTTTTCTTGCCTTGCGATGCACAGCCGCTACATTTTCCTTATCTGCTTTTAACCAAGCATCTACATCATCACAGAATTTTTTTATCAATCTAATTGGTGACGGATTGTGATCATCAAACGGATACAAAGCAACTCTCCCATGAAATTTATTTCCATCATAATGACGTTCCGAACATAAATTATATATCTCATAGTGGTCTTTATATGTTTTTCCTCGAGAAAATGATAAACGTGATCAATTTTATTTCAAAAAAATACTTTCAATACTTTCGGCTGGATATCCCATTGCAATTAAATTATCGGTAACATATGCTTAATCTAAATCGTAATTATTCTCCTGATAACGGATACGTTTTTTTTGCTTACCACACCTTGTACTGTGTTCGTCATCACTGAGATAATATTCGCCATCTTAGAAGAAGGCAGTTTGGCGGTTTTACATTATAAACGCCGAGTAAAAAAAAATGTAGTTAACAATTAAATTAAAAATCTATCAAAGAAATGGTCGTGTTTTAATCAACACACTGTATTTACAAATTAGAAATTTCTTTTACATGGAGAACGGAAAGAAAACTACGTGAAAAATTCATTTTTTCTCGGGGCGAACGAAGGCCGCCACAACCTTACCTGCTCGATTACTACAAATGCGAGAAAAATTTGTATCGTTCTCTCGCGATTAGACACATGTGTACTGAAAAATTCTAAAATAAGGCAGCTGTTTATTAGTACAAAAGCAGAAAATACCTCAAAAGTCAAAATTTGCTCAGCTTTAATAATAAAAGTATGATCCTCGAGTTTCCCATTTTCCCCAATACAATCGTATGGATACCCATAAACTCGACGAAATTCGAGTAGTATTACAAATTCAGTAGTCTTACAAAATATCCTAATACTCTATAAGTTTGATGAAAACCGAATCGTATTCACGCAAGCTAAGCCATTTGGAATTTTTCCAATTACAGCAACAATAACATATGATTTTGGTATTTTATGGACTTTCCATCAAATCAGACACTGCAATGTTAATTTTATCTTCTTAAAATTTTCAGATAAGACCGATAACATGAATATTTTTGAGAACTGAAGATTTGAGTGGTTTTCGTTGGTATGAAACAAAATGGCGACCGCTGAAAATGAGGAGACAATGGATTTTCTTTTAAACTTGCACATATTTTTGACATGTTTCTTAACTTTATTCGTTGCTGGTGGCTGTATTTCGTAAGTTGGGTACAAAACCCTTCTGACATGAGCATAGATCGGTCTAGCCAACTTGTTTTCTAAATAATGACCTAACCAAAGAACGGAAAATCATAGAGGAATTGTTCAAAATCTATGCACTATAGTTAGCTTGATTGACTCTGTTGTAACTAGTGCCGTAAAAACCACTGGTGAATCTATACTAAATGTGTATTTACTAAATGTGTATTCACTAACATATTTGAAAGTAATGCAACAATTGTGAGTAAAGAATTAAAAGGCGATGTTATACCTACTTTTAAAAATGTAAATAACGTCATCTTAAGTGATAAAACAACTGCAATGATTTTATTTCTTTCATATCGTTCGCTCGACAAATTTTCCGAAGAAAATCTAAGCCGACCTCTTATCGGTCTTAAACGTGAAGCCTGGGAACGTGCCAATGGACTGTACATATCAGGTCAACAAGTGCAGACACCCTTAGTCTACTCCAATGTAGCTCCTGGCAGGCCAGCCAGTTTGGAGAGTAATTACGTTTCGGTGAACAGGCTAAGTCCGAAATGCAACAATCAGCCACCAATTCAAATTGCCGACTTTAAACGCGTCTATCAACTTGTAATAATTCCGCCTTATTTTACTCTAACTTATTTCAATTCCCTTGGTCTTTCGGTTCGAGAAAAAGAACAAAACTAAGCCTTCAATAAAAAACACGCGCTAATTAAGTTAATGCGTTCTCTAAAGTCTAAAGAATATAACTTAATTAGTGCACAACTTGGAACTTATGGCTATTTGATTTCACAGCAAATAAGACCTTCGCGTTAATATTCTTCGCTTATTTTTAATCATCTGACTTAATATACGGAGGCTTAAGATTGGTCAAGAGTATCAAAAGAATGCGACTTGAACATGTTCTTATATGGTCATATTTTTCGTATCCGAATTGATTGGTGCCGTGTGCAATACTGGTTTGAGACCGTATGGGTTCATCATACATGCGAGTGGGTCCTTAACTCGCCCCCGAATATTCAGGGACGTGGTGCCTGAAATAAACTACTTTAACTAAAAAACGAATCGATCTACTCTAATTAAAAATGCAAAAAACAAAAATACGACACCACGTACTGACCGCGAAACAAAACAGACCCTTTCCAAATTATGTAAATCCTAGCCCCTCATCGGAATACTCACTTCCCTCTGAAAAAAAAATTAGTTCACTGAAAAAGAAAGACTATGTTAGCTCAGCAATTCATATTGATTTAAAATATACTTTACGATAAAGGATTCTAAGTAGTTTTAATAGGTTTAATTGTTCTTGTGTCGAAATTCATATTTATCTAAATTTGTGTTGTTTTTTATAGTTTTTTCTTCCACACAAAATTCTAATCGTTGTAGGTCAATGCTATAGCGTCCTTGAAACTTATTGGTAAGTAAAATAAGTGACTTTTAACAAACAAGGTTTGTATCTTTTTACAAAGGTAAAAATAATGTCAAGTTTAGTGCACCTAATGTCATTTTGATATGTTTTCACTATTTAATTCAACCCTTAATGCGACCTTTTACAAAAAGATGTAAATTTTTTACGAGTGTAATAATTAATATATGAATGAATGGATATTTAGAGGCAGTATAAAGGACTCTCAAAGTACATTATATGATTTAATAATATATTTGATAGTTTAGCTTAAAGTAAAGTACATGCATCTAGCTATCAAGGAAGCGAAAAGGCAGGGAGTGGCCAGATTGATACATATCCTTCTCTACACAACGTAGCCATTGAAAACGCATCATCTATTAAGCGCTTTGCAGCAGCTACTCCATATTTAGATGGCAAATAGGGGGCCGCTTTCCAGACGCACGCAGGAACACAATAAATCAGCTCCAATAACCACACACTAAATATTTGCTCACAGTATAGTATCCTTACAATAAACTAGTTTACTTCATAAGTAAAGATTAATTTTACTGTTTTTGTTGCAAAATCTTTAAAGTTAATTCTGAATCTAAATTCTGCAATGGAAACATTTATCCGAAAGAATAAAAACCCATGAAGAAAGTACGTCGCATAAAAATTGTTATCAACATTGGTTTGAAACTGAAGTTTGCTCGAAGAAAGAAAAGACTATAGACAACAAACAGCAACAACTCGTTAAAAAGGAATCAAAACGCTGGCAAAATGTGTTTGTAAGATTAATGAATATTACTTTATACTTAAGTTCCAACAATATGGCTTTTAAAGGAAGCTCCGACAAATTGTATACACCTAGTAACGGTAAGGTTGAGAAAGGAAAAGGGAACTCCTTTGTTTCCCTAGCCCAAAGCTTCTATGATTCTTCATCCCAAACCCCCCAATTAAATGGTAGTAAATGCTTTTGGGGTCGCACATTGGGTTTATTGGTTCCCCAATAATGGGAAATTAAATGCTGAGAAATGCTTATAACTGTAAGTACGTCTACAGATCTGCTAGTAAATCTTACTTACACATCCTTTGTGGGGACGTAAGAGGGTGAAGATAAATAATCCGCACCTGATAATGAAATCGATGTTATAACCATACCGCCGAAATGGAGGTTGGGTGACGGGCTAACTCCTCGTCAATGGAAAATCTTAATATCTTTCGAAACCTGCAGAAGGGCATCGGAATGGATTGGACTCCACGGCAACGACCTCGCAAACAAAAAAAGGACAATGGCATTGGATCCTGGAACGTCAGATCACTCAATTACCCTGGCGCTGTTAAGGACTTTTTACAACAGGCCAGTCAATATAAATTAAAAATACAGGCAATCTAGGAAACGAACGACTGGAAACGACATTCAAGACATGAGATCGCAAATTACATAGTATTCATAAGGGCAAAAGAAAATTCGGAGTGGCCTTTACTGTACATAAGGAGTACAAATTGCATGTTATTGATTTTCAGGCAGTAAATAAATGGATGTGTGTGATCCGTTTAACAGCTGTAATTCTTCAAAATCTGGCTGATTGATGCTCACACCCCCGACCAAAGAAAGGATGAAGAAACAAAAGAAACATTCTACAATCACCAGGAAAAACTATTCGACTCATTGCATACAAACGACACAAAAATAATACTGAGTGATTTCAACGCAAAGGTTGGCATTGAGCAACCTCATCAGGGAACGACTGGAGGAAATAGCCTTCACGACAAAACAAATGACAACGGCCAACACCTGATTGACTTTGCATGTAGCAGAAGAGTTTGACTTGCTTCCCACATCGACGCATTCATAAAATGATCTGAGTATCACCAGATGGTAGCACGCAAAACCAAATCGACCATGTTCGGATATAACAACGATGGGCCTCGAGTATACTTAACGTCCGTACATACCGAGGAGTCAACTGTATCTGAGATCATATTCAGCGGAGATTAGCCCGCTGCAAAAATTTTATAGCGAAAGGCTCCAAACAGCCTCTGTGGCCAAAAATTTCACGGGAGCCCTCAACAACCAGCTGGCTCCCATCTTATCAGACGCATCCCCAAAAACAAGCAACGAGCTCTAGATTGAAGTGGATTGAAGGCTATAAAGACCTTGGCAGAACAGATGGTCGGATATCAAGCCCGGCGCAAGAGAAATGAATGGTTTGCTGATGAGTGCCAGAATGCGTTAGTCAAAAAGAATCAGGCGTACAAAGTGTACATAGGTAGGAAAACTAGGACGAAGAGAGAACACTATGGAAATCTGTTGAAATATTAACATTGTCACAAAGTGTGGCAGCACTGTTATTGCGAAATTCACTGTCAAAACCTAAATGTCACTCTCATGCACACATTTAAGCAATAGCACAGTTAGTCCAATCAGAACATTCAAGCGATCAATGTTCAATAAAATAGAACTCCATAAAAGCGAGCATTTCTTTTAGTATAAGCATAAATCGTTGTCTTCCATTTTCGTTTAATTTTTATCCTGCGTTAAACTTCAAATTACAATAGGTTATGGGCCCAGTGAGCCTAAATAGTTAGACAATTGAAAAAAAGTGAGTCACATCGTCGAATGTGTAAAGTGTTTTATTCCAACAGTCGTCTTGTCATAGCGTAATGGAAAATATTAAACACGGTTTCTGGACTCTATAAAAGTGAATAAAAAGTTGGACAAATCCCATTAATATTCAAAGTTAAAATAGATAAGTATCGCCCAATGTTTGTAGTGCAAAGCCAAATCAATTGACTTCATCGTCGCATGAAATAGTTGAATTTCCCAATAGTGTGCAAGCGTTGCCGTTTTGTGTTTACAGTAAAGTGCGCGTGCACAGCAGTCGAACGTCGTCATTGAATTCAAAAGAACAGATTAAATAAGCAGTGGCTACTCTTCGTCGGTGTTTACATACAGTTTTTTTTGTGCGATTTTAGCTGAAAGTATTTCACCATGAACGACAAAGACGATCACAATTTTATCGGCCACAAATTGAAAGATCAATCGAGTTACAAATTATGGAAATTTCAAATCACTGCATACGTGAAATCTCGTGATTTGACCGATAATATTGAGGGTAAGAAACCCGACGATACAGCGAAAGAAGAAGATAAGTCAAAATTCAATCGAAATGAGGGAAGGGCCATGAATGCAATTGTTCAATCGGCTGATGCAACAAACGCGAATCTTGTTTTGGATTGTAAATTAGCGAAAGAAATGATGGCTCAACTTGGCAGCGTTTATGAAAAGAATACCGAAATTCGCATAATGATTTTGTATGAAGAGTATTTCACAGCAAAAATGCGTGACGATGAGGGGGTAGCAGCGTATATTTCTCGTGTGAATCAATTGTCATCTGAAATTGAACAGCAAAAAGAGAAGGAAAAGTTACCCGAAAATTTGAAAATGGCACGCATCATTTATGGATTGACATCGAGATTCAACAATTACAAAACGGTATGGTACAATACTACATCGAATCGTACGCTCACCGAATCGATGTCGTCATTACAATTGGAGGAAGACAATCTTGAACGATTGAATAAAGAAGAAGTTTCCAATTCTAGTGCTGCGTTTTCAGCGAAAACAAAGAAAAATTCCAAAGCCAAAGACTCAAAGCCAAAGTCGAAAATCGATGATTTAAAGAGGAAAACAAAGTGCAATGCATGTGGTCAGAAAGGCCATTGGGCAAAAGATAAAGTTTGTCCAAAGCACAACGAATCGTCAATCAAAAGCGATAAAAGTAAAAGCAACAAAAATGAAATGGCATGGTGTTCCGTCGTGACAGCTGAGCTAAAGTGTGAAGAATCGGAAAGCTGGTATGCCAATTCAGTCGCAACAAAACACATGACATTTCATCGAGAATGTTTTACAGAGCTACATAAATACACTGGCCCGTGTAAAGTTGAAGTGGCAAACAAATGTCTTTTACCAATCGAGGGAATTGGCACAATTCTTATTGAAGCAAGAGTTGACAATCAGTGGAAGCCAATCTGTTTTGAAAATGTGTTGTATGTTCCTGAAATCAGCGAAAATTTGTTTTCAACGGGTGTATTAACGGATAAAGGCATCAAAGTTTTGATCGAAAAGGGAGGCTGCAAATTCATCGATGAAGCAAATAAAGTTGTTGGAGTTGGAAAGCGTGACTCAAAGAATCGACCCAAATTGGATTTTCGTTTGCGCATTGGTGAATACGCAATGGCTGCTGTTTCTCTACAACATTGGCATCGGAGGCTTGGACATGTCAATGTCGATTCTATCAAGAAAATGTGCAAGAATGATCTGGTCGCGGGCGTCGAATTGGCTGGCAGCGAAAAGTTTTTTTGTGAAGATTGTCAATACGGAAAAATGACCAGAGCAACAAACAAGCGATCCAATAAGCGAGAATCATCAAGAGGAGAATTCATGCATGTAGATTTATGCGGTCCAAGTGAAATCAATGGAATCGGTGGTATGCGTTATTTTATGCTAGTTAAAGATGAAGCAACCAGCTTTCGTTTCACGTATTTATCAAAGTCAAAAGATGAAGCGTACGCACACTTGAAGGCATTGATTCCACTGGTCAAAAACATGAATGGCACTCAAATCAAATATTTTAGATTTGACAACGGACGAGAATTTTTTACCCAACGGGTGTTAATTGATGTACTGCAAAACGAGGGCATACAATTTGAGGGTATTTCACCATATACACCTGAGCAAAATGGTCGAATCGAGCGTGACAACCGTACTGTTCAGGCGAGTGCGAGAACTATGCTCATAGCGAGTGGTTTACCGAAGTCACTCTGGCCAGAAGCGGTACGTACTGCGACGTACTTATTGAATCGCACAACAAACAGTAGATGCGTTGGCGCTACGCCGTATGAGTTATGGTTCGATAAAAAGCCGTATTTGGGACACATCAAAATTCTTGGAACGGAATGTTTCGTTCAAATCACAAAGCAAACTGGTCGAAAGAAGTGGGATCCAAAAGCAAGGAAAGTACATTTGATTGGATTCGAGTCCACAACAAAGAATTTTTGTCTGTATGATCCAGAAAAGGGTAAAGTTTTCATGAGCTGCGATGTTAAATTCAATGAACAACCGGATAAATATGTGGTTCGAGATGAATCGGATGGTGAGAAAATCATTGAGCATTCAGACGATGATGAAAGCAGCAAAACAAGTGATGAAAGCAGTGAACGTACTTTGGTAGAGCAACCAAATGACAAAGCCGTCAAGCAGGTGGTTGAAGAAACAGTAGGGAATGAAAATGAAAGTGATTCGTCGTTTGAAGATGCGTCAAATCAAACACCAGATAAACGACAAAATCATCGATACGGTTTGCGAGAAAAAGTCAATGCACCAGATCGTTTAATGTATTATGGTCATTCAGCAGTAATGTATGAACCAAAAACATATGAAGAGGCAATTTGTTCAGAGCAAAAACAACTGTGGAAGCAAGCAATGAACGATGAATACGATGCACTCATCAAAAATGAAACATGGAAATTGGTTGAGGCACCGATCAATCAGAAGGTAATTGGTAATCGTCGGGCATTTAGGGTAAAGCAAAACCAAAATGGCGCAATCGAGCGATACAGGGCGCGTTTAGTAGTTCGTGGATTTACACAACAATATGGTGTGGATTATGAAGAAACGTTTAGTCCAGTGGCCCGATACACATCGATTCGTCTACTTTTGTCATTGGTAGCGATGAACGGAATAAAATTGAAACAGTTTGACGTAAAAACAGCTTTTTTACATGGTGAGCTGAAGGAAAATGTTCACATGAAGCAACCAATTGGATATGAAGACGGTACTGAACGCGTGTGCAAATTGAAGAAAAGTTTGTACGGTCTCAAGCAGGCATCGCGATGTTGGAACCAGAAGTTCACATCATTCATGCGTAAGTTTGATTTCAAACAAAGTACATACGATCCATGCGTTTCCGTTCGTCGAAGTGAAAACACGATGACAGTTATTGTGATTTACGTTGACGATGGCTTAATAGCGACAAATGATGCGAATGAAATCGATAGATTCACATCATATTAGCAAAACCATTTCGAAATAAATGTTTCTGAGGCAAATTATTTTCTCGGTCTTCAAATTGAACGATCACCTGACGGGTCAATTCGTATACATCAAGAGGCATATGCAAAGAAAGTATTGGATCGTTTCAACATGATGGATTGCAATCCCATGTCAGCACCAATGGACTCTAATCAAAACCTTGGCGATTTTGTAAACGATGAGCACTGCGACACATATCCATATCGACAGGCCGTCGGAAGTTTAATGTATCTGAATGTCGGAACGAGACCGGACATAAGCTACGCTGTTAGTGCCGTAAGTCGTTATTTAGATCGACCGAGTGCGGCACATGTTGAGGCAGTAAAGCGCATTATGAAATACATAAAGGGCACACTAAATACAGGTATCCTTTATAAAAGTAATGTTACTTTTGATTTCGTTGGCTATAGTGATGCGGATTATGCCGGAGACAGTGAAACGAGAAAGTCAACCAGTGGCTACGTTTTTCACATTGGTACGGGCGTCATCAGTTGGGCATCAATGAGACAAGATGCAACAGCATTGTCTTCAACAGAATCTGAATACATGGCTGCATGTCAAACAATCAAGAAACTCGTTTGGCTGAGGGGAGTCTTGTCTGAGCTCACGATGATTGATGATTTAAAAGCGAAATTCTACGTCGATAACTTGGGCACGATCAAATTGGTAAAGAATCCAGTATTCCACAAGCGGACGAAGCATATCGATGTTCAATATCATTATATCCGAGAGAAATGCGAAGAGGGATATTTCGAATTGATTCATATTGGCAAAACAGAGCAAGTTGCGGATGTACTGACCAAAGCATTGAACAAAAATCGTCATAAATATTTGTGCAAATTAATGGATTTAACCTTTGAATCAAATACTAATAAGCGTAGAGTTTTTGTAACAATGAGTGGAAGTGTTGAAATATTAACATTGTCACAAAGTGTGGCAGCACTGTTATTGCGAAATTCACTGTCAAAACCTAAATGTCACTCTCATACACACATTCAAGCAGTAGCACAGTTAGTCCAATCAGAACATTCAAGCGATCAATGTTCAATAAAATAGAACTCCATAAAAGCGAGCATTTCTTTTAGTATAAGCATAAATCGTTGTCTTTCAATTTTGTCTAATTTATTTCGTGCGTCAAACATGAAATTACAATAAAATCTCAGAAGAGTAGCGAATAATATAATTATAATAAAAAAAGAAAATACTATGATGGCCAATTGAGCAGTATAGATATAAGTTTAGTGAGCAACAAAACAGGGCAAGCAAAAAAAAAATAAGAAAAGCCTGAAACGTAGTTATCAGTTAAAAACCCCGCTCTGTCGTGATGACATACGCACTTTCGTCGCTGATGAAACCAAGATTAAGTAAACATGGGCATCATATTTATAGAACTTCCTAAATCATATATCAAGAACCTCCTTAATCCTCTGCACAGCTCCAGAGGATCGGAGCTTATAGATATCTGCGGAGAGTTTCCATTGGCCCTACCAACTCCGGAGGAAGTGTGTTCCATCATCAAAGCCCAAAAGAATAATAAAGCGCCAGGCATAAATGAAATTCCAGCGAAGGTCATCAAATATTGTGGCAGTAGTGTTCACCAAGCTATTCACAAAGTCATTCAGCACAATCGGCAACAAGAGCTATTTAATTATATTCCCTGTCCACAAAAAAGTGACAAGCTACAGTGTGAAATTTATAGAGGCATATCACTACTTTGTACGGCATACAATATATCTTCAAAGATCAGAAAATAAAATCGGCTCATACACTAACAGTATCATTGGAGAGAATCAAGGTGGTTTTAGAGCAGGTAGATGGACGATAGATCAACTGTTCACTGTCAAGCAAGTATTTGAAAAATGCCGGAAGTTCAACATAGGCGTACACTGAATTTCCGTTGACTTTAACAAGCATACTACGGTATTGATCGTGACGTACTGCACCAAATAATTCTTTGCTTTGGCATCCCAGCCAAATTAGTCCGTCATACCAAAATGACAATGACGTCGACGACCTCCCAAGTCCACATCAATAATCGACTCACTGACGCCTTTGACACAAATATCGGACTAAAACAGGGAGAAAAGCTGGCCCCATTGCTACTCAATTTGGCTCTAAAATATGTCATAAGAAAGCTACTTGTCAGCACACGAGGTATATTACTACACAAGCCAGGCCAAGTAGTAGCTTTAATTGTTTCATTGGTTGCCACAGCCTCCTTACAGCCCGGATCTGGCACCAGTGGACTTCTTTCTGTTCCCCAAGATCAAGAGACACCTTAAGGGGACGCGGTTTGGGACTCTGGAAAACGTTCAACGTGCTACGACGAGGGCTCTAGACAGCATCGAGGTTGCCGACTTCCAGGGAGCATTCGGGGATTAGAAAATCCGGTATCAGCGTGTTATCGACTCCAATGGGGACTACTTTGAAGATTTCTAAAGAAAAATTGTACATATTTTACCAATAAAAAAGTTCCTGAGGTCAGTCTGGCTACTTATTATAAAGCCCCTGTATTTCATTCAGTTTTGCCAATCAAGGAGACCAGCTACATATACAGGAAAACAAAGTTCCTAGTATACAAATCTGTGTTAAGACCTGTGTTATACTATGGGTGTGAAACTTGGACTCTAACCCAAGCATCCCCAAATATATTGAACGCTTTTGATCGACGGGTCCTGAGGCGAATAATTGGAGCGAAGCTTGACGGGGACCGATGGCGAATTCGATGCAACCATGAGTTGTATGAAATTTTTGACGAACCGGTTTCCTCATCGATTATAAGACTGCGGAAGCTGCAATAAGCTGGACACATAAATTGTATAGACGAACAACGGATACCAAAAAAGGTATTCGTTGGAAGAACTGAAGGCCAGAGACCAGTGAGGAAACCGAAGAATTGCTGGTCTGGCTCGGTTGACGAAGACAGTTTGTCGCTGTTTGGATTTTGAAATTGGAGGACGCGGTCAGTAGACCGAGATAGTTGGAGGCGCTATTTGCAGGAAACGAAGGCCCAAGAGATACTGTAGTGCTACGAAGAAGAAGAAGAATGTTAAGTTCTTAGGATCAGTACAGATGGTTGCTAAATTCGATCCTGTAATGAAAACACATCTATTACTTGCAATGCAACGCAATAAACCATATCACATTTGGGGCAAAAATGTTCAAAATGAACTGATAGATACAATCGCGGAAAAAGTAAATTATGTTATTGTATGAAAACGGCTATTTATTATGCAAAAACAGCTGATTGCACCCAGATACATCTCACCAAGAACAGCTTTCTTTCACTTAAAGATTTGTTGATGTTTCAGATAATAACCTGGAAGTCAAAAAGCATTTCCTAGGCTTTTTTTCAATAGGTAGTCAAAGCGGCTTTGGTCTTGCAGAAACTTTAATTAATATGTATTAAATAAATATGGATTACCAATTAATAATTGTTCATATCAAGGGTATGATAACAAGGCCAATATGAAATAAAAGAACAAAAGCGTGCAAACAAGAATTTTCATCGAAATCCCCTCGCTATGTACGTATCTTGTGACTGCCACAGCGTGAATTTGATATTATGCGACGCTGCAACTACTTCTGCAAAAATAAGTTAGTATCATTGGTATCCTTCAAAGGCTATTTACGCTATTTTCAGCTTCGAATAACCATTTGCAAATTTTAAAGGATCATGTTAAAACTTAAACTTTAGAAAAATTAAGTGATACGTGACCGGAAGCTAAAATATCTTGTGTAAAAGCAGTACGTTATCAAATAAATGAAGCTCATGACACTCTATTAACCCTAGCAGAAACTCAGCCAACCGACTCTGCTGCAGCACACGAAGCTATTTCATTAGCAGAATAGCTAAAAGGTTTCAGTTTAATTGTTTCATTGGTTGCATGGTACGACGTACTTTTTCAAATCAATCTTATTAGTAAAATGATGCAAAGCAAAGAAATGGATATTATTTAATGGGCTAATGTTTGTAAAAATTGCTACAAATGGTTGGAAAATTACATAAAGAATGGTTTTAAACAAGCTATAAATGCAACTAAAAAGTTAGCAAATGAACTTTCTATTGAACCCATTTTCAAACCTTTAAAAAGAATAAGGCGTATTAGGCGATGGTTTGATGAGTTGGCGCAATATAAATCTATTTATTGTCCTGAGAAACAACTGGAAATTCAGCTTTTTAATCCTCTTTTAGACGCAGTACTGGCTTCATACAATTAATGGCTCGAGCAATTTCATAACTTTGCGGAAACTTGGGAATTTTCGTACAATATCCATAGCTTACCTCCGAGAAATGAGCTCTTAAAGTACTGCGCAGATCTTCAAATAAAGCTCAAAATTGATTCAACACGTGAGCCAGATATTAATGGACTTGAATTATGCGACGTGTTGTTCAATATCAGGAATTTCTTAGATACAGACAATGCTCAAAATAAGAAAAAAATGTCTCCTAAGAATGTTCTAGACATCATTCAAAAACATTCTCTGTAAGATTTGTATCCTAACGTATGGATCGCATTCCCTACTTTATTGACGCTTCCAGTAACAGTAGCTAGTGCAGAGCGCAGTTTTTCTTAGTTAAAACTAATAAAAATTCATCTGATATCCACAATAAACCAAGGTTGACTTTTAAAACTTGGAACTATTTCCATAGAAAATGAAATCGCTGAAAGCCTCAACTATGTTAGTCTAATAAAAGATTTTGCAGAGAAAAAGTCCCGACATGTCAATTTTGGATATTAAGTATATAGTAAAAGTATTTATGTAATCTCATTACGTATTTATAATTTATATACTTATTCTTGTACTTCAATGATCATAAAAATAATAATTTATTTAATTTACTTATTAGTATTTATTTTTAAAATTTAAAGCCTTGAAAATGATCCTAACTGAGTATAAAATTACTGAATGGAGTTTTTCACCCAATTTTTATTGGTATCACTCATAAGGAGTGCTAAAGGTAGTTTAAACTATAAATCATGTAGCCATAAAACTAATAAATTAGGAGAACAATTTTGACGCGCTTTCAATTGAAGACAGATACGCTTTACTAGCCCCAAATAATTCAATAAAGCTACCGACACTTGGTTTAAGATCGATTTCAAAAAGAGTATAACATGGATATCTATCCGTAATTGCAATTTTGTTGCTACCATTCAAATTATTCCAAACAACGAAACGCATAATGAAGCTAGAGGCTTTTGTCACAGATGAGCAATGACTCCTCATCCTGATACCAGGGATAAAATTTAAATTGTACATTCTCAATTTAAATTGAATGGAATTTATATTTAGGTTAAATGTTTTGCAAAGCATCCTGTTTTCATCAATCAATACGCCAAACATGTTTCTGCTGTTTTAAATTGAGTATTTACGTATGCATATTTTCATTTGAATGTGAAGTGTTTGTATAATTTCGCTTGTTTTAAATTGGATTTATTTCATCAATAATTTAATTTCCCGCTTTCAAACAAAGTAATTGATACTCAATTTGATATTCATTAAATGTTGTCAACACTGAGATATTATATGTAGTGGAAAGAACATATGATATTTATTCATAATTAATTATTTAATGAAAATCAGAACACGTTGCTGTTTTGTTTTTAGGGATAAATGAAACTTCATACAATTGTGCTATCAGTAAAGTATAATGCAAATATTATCACAATTTTATAGCATTATGCAGGTGTTTTACTGATGATAGGAATGCTATATGTTACTAGAAATTTGATTAGCATGGACGTTTTTTCTTTGATCCTTGAATCCCATGAAAAAATAATCATATTCAAATAAATTTAAGCTATTGTGAATTATTTTGTTTATTTGTAATCCGCAGGACAAGCTGGTTCAGTTTTTATGTTTTGTGCCAATATTCTGAGACCTGTGTTTGAATCGCATTTAAAGCATTCGGATGGCTCATTTTGAAAGCTCAGAATGCATTTTTTTTGCAATATCCTATTAAAATTTGTACCCGTTTGTCCATCTAACTTTCTTCATCGACCGAGTCAGACCAGCGTTCTCTCGGTTTCCCCACTGGTCTCCGCCCTTCAGTTCTCCCAACCGATACCTTTTTGGGTACCCGATTTTGGTCCTACGACTCACGCGGCCAGTTGATTGCTGTTTCCAAAGTCATACAAGCGTTGAGATCTCCAGCTCATTAAAAATTTCATAAAGCTCATGGTTTTATCAAATTTGCCATTCGACCGCATCTAGTTTCGCTGCAACAGTCCACCTCAGAATCCGTCGCTCAAGGGCATTCCATATGCTTGAGGTTGGATTTTACATGTATAGCATAGCAAAGGTTTTATCACAAATTTGTAGACTTAGACCATAGATATAGAGAGTACTGGATCCGCAACCGGTCGTGAGAGCCGAAGCAATTGGCAACCTGCGCTAAAGTTGTGTGAAGTTGAGGTTTGAGGTGATATGCTTTTAATTTAGCACTCTATCCACGGCAAAACACGTTCACATTTAAAAAGTTTTTAATTTTAAAGATCGCGCGTACGTAATCGGAACTTTAATTCACTGTTTTAATTAAAAATTTATGAAATTTCCATCCACTTTGACACATAATTTTCCCGCGTGGTTCGCGCTCTTTTCGATTTTCTTTTGCTTTGACGTTCGAGTTTTCCGTGAGAGTTGTTTATACTCAAACTGAAATGAAATTTCGTTGGTGTGCGCGGGTGTCAGTGGGGGAAGCGATTCTTCTGAAGAGAGGAGAGGAGAAGCAGAGGGAATCATATAGTTTCGAGAGCGTAAGTTATTTATAACTTATTTATGTGGCAAATTTGCTTCTCACATGGACGAGTACACAGATTCTCGTTGCTCGTCCATTTGTTTATATGTCTTTGACTTAGACCTTTGTTTTCCTGGTGTACCGATGGTCTTCGAAATCTTCAAGACCGATTAAAATATTTTATTTGCGAGCTGTATTTTTTGGCGTATTTTGTCTCTTTCATTCAAGGATATCTTTATTCAGGCACCTAAATTCACAAATTCCCAAAGTTTTCAATATTATTTGCCAAGTGTGATATTTTGGGTGTTTGAGGTATTTTCCCTCAACTACATCATGAGCTTTGCTTTGTTCTAATTAATTTGTAGCCCTACTAGTTTTGCTGTGGTGAGAGTTTTAGGAAAAGTTCTTTGGCAGTTGTTAATAACCGTGACAAAATATTGATGTCATCTGCATAAGCTACGACTTGGCATGACTTGTATAGTAACGTACGTCCTGAATCAATTTAGAGATTTTTAATGATATATTCTAGAACGAAATTGAAAAGCAATGGGGACAGTCTATCTCTATGCGTCAGTGCGATATTTGTGTCAAATCCATTGTCATTTTGATAAAATGGACTAATTTAGCTGGGATACCAAAGAAAAACATTATTTGGTATGTATTATGCTTGCTTAAAGTAAACGAAGGCTTCGTGTATATTTATATTGACCCCCAGAATTTCGCAAGTATCTGCATGACTGTAAAAAATTGGTCTTTTGTCGATCTAAATGCTATAAGGCCACCTTAATACTCTCCAATAATACGCTTGGCATATGATCATTATTCGCTATTCTTCTTAGATTTGCATAATGTTCTCTCTTTGTCCTTCGTTTCCTACCTAAATATTGCTTAACTCCTGATTCTGCTTAGCCAATGCATCCAGCCATTAATCATGAAACCAATAATTTCTTATGCGCCGGGGTTCATGTCCAATTGTCTGCTCTGCCACGGTTGAAATCGTCGCTTTCAGCTCCCTCTAGAAATCGCTGCTCGTTTTCAGTGACGTACTTAATATGATGAGAGCTAGCTGGTTGACGAGGGCCTCCATGAAATCTTTCCCCACAGATACTGTTTGGAGCCTTTTGTTATTTTATTTTTGTCGGCGGCTAGTTTTGCTGAAGTTTCCTTTGTGATACGTATTTTTTGCACGCCTGATTCTTTTTATCTAACGCATTCTGGCACTCATCATCGAACCAATCATTTCTCTTGCGCCGGGGTTGTTGTCCGATTGTCTGTTCTGCCACAGTCCTTATAGCCGCTTTCACTTCTATCCAGAGCTCGCTGCTCGTCCTTATCGATGCGTCTGATAAGACGGGAGCCAGCTGCTTGTCGAGGGTGTCCGTGAAATTTTTGGCCACAGACGCCATTTGGAGCCTTTCGATGTCAAATTTTTGTATCGGGCTGGTCTTCCCTGAATATGCCTTTGACATACGACATCGATAGATTAGTTTGATCAAGTAATGATCTGAGTTACGATTGGCTCCTCGATATGTACGAATATCAAATATGCTCAAGGTCTAACGTTGTTGGATCAGAGCATGGTTGATCTGGTTTTGTGTGTTGGCATCTGGTAATACCCAAGTCATTTTTTGTATGCGTCGATGACGGAACCAAGTCAAACCTATGACTAGATTTCTGCTACATGCAAAGTCAATCAGGCGCTGTCATTCGCTTCTTTGTAGATACTATATCCTCCAGTCACGCCCCGATGAGATAACTCATTGCCTACCTCAGCGTTGAAATCACATAGAATTATTTTTGTATCTTTTGTAGGCAATGAGTCAAGTGGTCTTTTTAGGTTCTTACCTTCTTCGTTCTTTAATTTGGTTGGGGCGTGAGCATTTATTGGCTAAATTTCCTTCACGAGTATGCTTGAGAATAGTACCTTGACGTCAACGTAAAAAGACACAATTTTATCCTCACCTCACCTATATTTTTGGATTCTTGCAATAGCCGCTTTGCTATTCTAGATAATGGAGCGTTTGTAGATGTTATGATTCCCTCATCTCCATATCTATCTTGTGGATCTTCGAAGCACAGAAGTAGATCCTCCCTTAGTTCAAAATATTCAGTTCAAGCATATTTGGTCATATTTTCCGTGTCCATTATAACACCTTAATTTATTTTGTCGGCTTTCAGATAAAAATCTTGTTTTTCGTTAAGCTGTTTGATAGTCTCCATTTCTCGTTTGTTTCGTTTTTGCGTGACCCTTGATTTCTTCATCACTAAATTCGCCATTCTTTCCCTCAGTAAAAACTTCATTGCTGCTTTGACGTCCATCACAAATTATTTGACGGGTGGAAGTGCAATTTACAGGAAGCAAAGGTCCTAGAGGGGCTGTAGTGCTCCAAAAAAGAAGAGGAAGTGTTGCATTTCAGATATTCTTAAAAACCATATTATGATATAATAGAATGAAGTTAAATCCACAAACATCTACAGATCAAAATGTATTATCAATTGCATGAGAATGAACGTCGCAGATGTGGAGCAAGCGATGAGGACAAAATTTTTGGGTTTTATAAAACAAATTAACAAAATCGTACTAAAATGGCGCCTGTCTCTCCGTCCGGCCATCTGCCCGAGTGTCACAACAATTTTTCTCGCAAACCGTATAAACTATATACAAACATGAAATTTTGGATATATGTCCAAAGTAGTGCACTCTTCAAAGTTCGAAAAAAAAAATTTTTTTTCAAATAGCTTAATGGGGGTCTCCCCGTATGGGGGAGTGGGCCCTGAAAAAAATTCATCAAAGGTAGCCGATATGGGTATCAAATGAAATGTGGGTGCACAAGGAGGGAAAACACGTGGAAAATTAGTATCCCCCCTCACGATTGGTAGTCAGTGATCTGAAAAATCCGAAAAAATCGACATTCACTTCACTTTGTTAATAATACCGTCATCTTCGAATTTAACGTTTTTCCCAATAAAATCGTATGGATACCCTTAAATTCAACAAAATTGAATATTTAAATAGTTTTTCAAAAGGACCTAACACCCTGTAAGTTTGATGAAAATCAAATTATATTCACAGAAGTTCTAGCCATTTGAGATTTCTCCAATTACAACAACAATAACACATGACTTACACTTAACTTCCCAACCATGTGTTTTAAAACAATTATTTCAATTTTGCTGCTCACTACTTCATATGCAAAGCACGCGCACAACGCATTTGTACAGGAAAATTTATTTCCAGATACACTAGAATACAGCACTTCTTCTAAACATTCGTCATTGCACCATGAAACTCCGAGCATTTGTAGCTTAGGTTTGACCAATCTTCACTTAAATAATTTTCTTCAAATTGTGCGAGTTTTTCCTTTTTTACGATCTTCTCTTATTGTTCATCGATTTTGATGTCACCTTCGTTACTGTCACCCCAAAACTTTGCCACTCCCAGACTCTGGCCACCAGCTGACTCTTGTTCCAATGCAACTCCCCGTCTTAACAAAACTGACCCCGCAACCTCCTTCTCCTAATCATCTGCTGCCGTTCAAATCAAAGTTCATCACACTACAATCCCGTTCTCTCTGTTAATCTTTCAAACCTTTGTCAAATGCAATATTTCTGATCACATGTATGGTGACTTGTATACTTGTGTAAACATAATAATCTTAGCTACATACAAACCATCATCCAACCATCATCCAATTTTTGCCCCTGAGTGAAGCACATGTTCTCAGTAGAACCCTAGATTGGAAGTCCAATGGACTAGCACTTACACTAGCTGCCGACGTTCTCCCTTTCATCAAACACCCAACTTCAATTGAGCAAAGCATTCGAAAGCTTGCATCAATATTATTGTAATGGACAAGTTTGTATGGGAATCAGGAGTCATATTTGATGTCCTATTACAATGCATGTATGGGAACAACAAGATCAAATCAAATATGAGATGCATGAATCGGGAAAGAAAAGTTGAATTTTTTGTTAATGAAGATAAGGAGAAATTAAGATTCATGAAATAATAACATTTACTTATTGGGCAAGGGAAAATTGGATAGTATTTTATGAGGTAAGTGCACCAAATAGAAGCGATATCCTTGAGCGTTTCAGTTATGAACTGGAGAATGCTAGCTCGGCTGAAATCCACAATAGTTCATTGAACTGCGTGATAAAGTTTACACTAAAAAATCCAAATTTTAACCATTTGAAAAAAAAATAACGGTCATTCAAAGGTTAAAAAAACTTACAATAAATTATTTTTGTTGTTGCTAACAAACCTTTCAACCGATGTTAATGAAAGCTGGCTTAGTACTAGAGGCTGAAAGTATCTAGAAAACAATTGAAAAACTGTTAAGGCCTTCTTAAAGTCGCAATTTTGATTCGATTAATAAGTAATTTTATATTAAGGTGGATTATTATCATATCTCATAAGTTTGTTATTTCGATAATATCTTATGGTCAAGTTACAAAATGGTGATGCTTTAAATATAGGATTTTTTTCCATTTTCGTGGCTCTCTAACGGCTATGTTTTTCAAAAGATTTTGAGGAAACTAGAAATTTTCAACTATTGTAATAAGTCTTATCGTTCTGTGAATTTGTGTGAAATTATGAAAATCCGACAATAAACAAAAAAGTCGAAAAGTTAAAACTTACCTGTATAATTACTCTACTACTCTACTAGAATTACACGTGTCATTCGCGAGATACCGGTTACTATGCTGGACGCATTACCAAAAATTGGACCCTCAGGATGGATCATTCACAGCTTAGTTGCGGTCAACATTTAAAAAAGAAAATCTTTTAAAAGTAAATGTTATAAAGTATTCTTTTGACTCACGAATTTTTAATGCTAAGTTCAACTTTATGCCTTTTATTTGAGATTAAGCAAGATTAGATTAGCTAGACAGACCCACGCTCATGTCAGAAGGGTTTTGTACTCAACGTATCAGAAATGCAGTCACCAGTAATGAATAAAGTCAAGTAATATGTCACAGAGATGTGCACGTTTGAAACAAAACCCATTGTTTTTCTATTTTGAACGGTCGCCATTTTGTTGCAAACTAACAAAAATCACTCAAATCGTGAATCCCAAAAATATCAATATTATTGCCTTTATTTCAAAATTTCAAGAAGATCAAATCAAAACTGCATTGACTGATTCGATGGAAAGTCCATAAAATGCTTATACTGAATTCCCAAAAATATTTATGGTATTGACCTTATCTGAAAATGTTAAGGCGATTAAACCAAAACTGCAGTGTCTGATTCCATGAAAAATTCATAAAGCATCAAAATCATGTGTTATTGTTGTTGTAAGTGGAGAAATTCCAAGTGGCTGTGACTACCGTGTATATCATTCGATTTTCATCAAACTTACAAAGTGAAAGGATCTTTTGTAGGACTACTTGAATATCGAACTTCGTTCAGTTTAAGGTTACCTATACGATTTCATTGGGGAAAATGTGAAATTCGAAGATCACTCTATTATTAACAAAGTTGAGCGACTTTTTGACTTCTAAGGTATTTGTTGTTATTGTACTCATAAACACCTATCTCCATATTTTCTTCAGATTTTTTGATCACAGGTGCCCCATCGCGAGGGGGGGGGGATACTAATTTTCCGTGTATTTCCCCTCCCTGTGCACCCCTCACAGCGAAAATGTCAAATTAAGACCTGTTTTGACATATATATATATATATATATATATATATATATATATATATATATATATATATATATATATATATATATATATATATATATATATACAGTAAGTGTAAAACGTGTACGTACAACCAAACGTTTTGAATAAAAAACAATATTTCACAACACCGTGAGAATTTTTTGAATTTTTTTTGCATCATATAATTATTTCAAGTCTTAAGAATTAAACCTCACCAAAAAATAAAAAGAAATGAAAATCAGTAATGAAGCAAATTTCGACGAAACTTAAATCCACCCTCAAAGACGCGCAAAAAGTGTTCGTACGATTGCACTTAAAATAGCACGCAACATGTTCTAGGGGATCCTTTATTTAATTAACTTCTACCGGAAATATCAACAGTAGGGAGGTCCGACCTGATTTTGTTGTTTTCAGTGCTAGTGTCTCGTTCTTTGGGAGAAAAATTAGTGAAAGTTAGTAAGAATGAGCCCAAACCGCAAAAAAGCTAGCCGAGAGGAGAAAAAGCTCATCATCCGGCAGCATAATCAATGCGAACCATTGGAATAAATGGTCTTATTACTGGAAAACCTAAATCTTGCATTCACGGCATTGTTGATAAGTTTTCAGAACGAAAAACAGTTGAAAACAACTGTCGGAGTGGCCGGCCTTGTATTCTAAATGATCACAACCGGCGTGATATTATTCGAAAAGCCCGGGAAAATTCGAAAATAAGTGCACCATAAATTGCACTTGAGCTTAAAGAAACTGCAGGCGTTGATGTTGAACGTATTACAATCAGCTGGATAACATTGTCGTACAGCCAGGCGAAAATATTCGTTAGTGAGGCCAATCGAAGGAAGCACTTGGAGTTTGCTAAAATGTATATAAATGAGCACGTAGAATCCTGGGAACGAGTGGTCTTCATAGATGAAAGTAAATACAATATTTTTAATTCCGACGGAAAATGTATGGTATGGAGAAAACCAAACACAGAGTTGGGAAAGGAAAATTTGTGCGCAACAGTAAAACATGGAGGAGGTTTTATTTTAGTATGGGGGTACATGAGTGCTTCTGGGGTTGAAAATTCAGTATATATTGAAGACATCATAGACCACACACACTTTTTTAATATCCTGAAGGATAATTTGGGTACGAGTGCGGAGAAAATGGGGATATTGAACAATTTTATCACCATGCACGATAATGATTCAAAGCATATTGCAGGGAATACTCGGCTTTGGCTCTTATATAATACACCAAGCGTGTCGAAAACACCCCAGATATTAATCCTATAGAGCATTTGTGTGACGTTTTAGACAAGCGGGATCGAAAAAGGAATGTCACAAGCAAGGCAGCTCTAAAATCAACACTACAGAAAGAGTGGAACTTGAAATCGGAGAGACTTAAGGCAATAATGAAGAGTGCAAAATTATTGAAGCTCTTGGCACCTTCGATATCGCAAATTTTTGACAACACAAACTCCAGCTGCATAAAATTCTAGCAAGACAAACCCGCACACGCTCAAAAAATTCTAATAAGACAAATCAGTGCACACTATGAGGTGGCTGGGTCAAAGTGGGTTCGATCTTTTAGACTGTCTATCACAGTCATCAAACCTGAGTCTGATTGAGTACATTTGGTCCATTGTGAAGAAAACATCCGCTGATACTCTATCAGTAACAAACAATTGCTACTTGCTGTGTTAAAGCAGTCAATGCTGGAAAGAGTGGCTAGTGTCATTAAATCAAAAGGTGGGCTGACTAAATGTTAATTATTTAACTTAAATGAATTGGGATAACCATAAACTAAAATTTGTTCTCGTTGAATCACCTTAAAACAAGCATTGATGTAGTGTCTATAATTTTACATGTGGCTATATCATAAGCAAATATGAGCAAATTTTGACTTTTAAGGTATTTGTTGTTATTGTACTCATAAATATCGACCTCTGTAATTTTTCTCAAAAAGAAAAGGAGTGGATTAACACCGATTTTTCGCATATTTCCCCTTTCCCGTACTCCTAAAAACCGGAAGAACTGTTTGAAATTTCGGAAAGCTTTCATCAAAACCTTTTATTTGATACCCCACAGACCACTTTCCGGAAAAAAATGTTTAAGGCTTTCTTTCCTATATAGGGGACCCACTTAAAAACTATTAAAAAATTTATTGATACGCAAACTTACAGGATTCATCTTTTTTTATCTACGTATTAAGTTTAGCATCTGTGTCTACGATAATTGTGGAGAAAAACAGCTGTGACACACAGAAAGACGAACGGATGGATTGACAAAACCGATTCCAAATGGGTTTTGCAAATAATACAAAGCCCTTAAAATGAACCTTGTCCTTCATAACTTAATTCATCGAACGCTTAACCAATTTACAACAGCAATCTATGAATAAAATGTCTTTACCAAGTAATTATCATCGTGGTCCCTTGTGCATACAAGCAGGCACTTAAACTTTAAGCATTAAAGATTTATAATCTCCAGAAATACACTTAACTCGCGTATACTTGATTAATGAAGAGTTTAACGTATGTGGTGAAGTGATAGATGATAATGCAACCCGTGAGCAAGGCAATTACCACCCAAATGGAGCATCACACTCACGTTTTATTAAGCATCCATCAGATCTTTCTTTCGCCAACCGTTCCTTCATGCATTTTCGTCCTTCGTCTGCCTAGGAGATAATGTGATGCAAGGAATGCGCTAAAATGGTTCTTTGCGTCTCTTCAAGACTAGCAAGTACGAGTATGCTGTAACCTATTTTATGAGGAGTGCACGCTAATTGCTTATAATGACATTGACAGAGTTTCGTGAGTGAAGATGACGGAGAAATAAGCCAAAAGAAGCGATGCAATAGAGACTGGGGTTTGAGGAATTTAGACGTTAGATATTACATATATTGGAGGTTATATGGAATTAATTTAAGTATTACTGGGACCAAAACCGATACCGACGCAGACATCTATTGAAAAATTAGCTACAAATTTCATTGACGCTTTTTAAAAAGTTTACTTTGCCGGAGGTATTTAAAAATTAACTTTGATGAACTATTGGCAAATGATTACGTTAGACTTCTCCTATGATCATACCAAAAAGTATTGAAAATGGAAGGCATACTATAAGGCACGGTTATTATTTGAGAAAATATTTGCCGATTGTTCAGTGTTTACTTCACAAGGCAAAATTACTTAGATTTTCATGAAACAGCCTTAAAGTTAGTTAATTGGTAAAAGGAAAATGCATGGTGTAAGTCTTAACAAGTTGGGTAAACAGACCTACGCTCATGTCAGAAGGGTTTTGTATTCAATTTACAAAATGCAGTCACCAGATCGAATCAAATCAAGAAACATTTCAAAGACGATTTTATTGGAGAAAATATGAAATACGAAGATCATACTATCATTAACAAAGTTGAACGAATTTCGACTTCTAAGGTTTTTGGTATTGTTATACTCATAAATATCTCCCTTGATAATTATTTCAGATGTCCATTCGCGAGGGAGGAAACACATTTTTCATGTAGTTCCCCCCTGTGCCCCCACTGAAGTAAAAACTGACAGTTTCAGAACTGTTTTGAAAAGCTCCCATGAAAACTTTTATTTCATACTCATATCGGCTACGTTTGATGAATTTTTTTTCAGGGGCCAGTCTCCTGTACTGTTATCATCGATTCATGGCCAATTTTTCGAAACCTAGGATGGTTACAAAACCCTTTTGCTAGGAGCTCTCTGCCACCTCCTTGACTTGTATCACTTATGAGCATTAATTGTAGGTACTCATCTTTAGTCATTCATCAAATTGAATCAAGTGTTCAAAACATGCACCTTAGACGTTGAAGTTGGGAAAAAATAACTCAAAATTGTTCAATCTTTGCATTTAAAACAGCCACTATTTTGTTTTACGATTACTGATACCACTAGCTGAACCGATTCTCAAAGATATACATGACACCTATCATTCCTGAAATTTTCATGCAAATCCTAGCAAAATTGTAGTGTCTGAGTCGGTAAAAAGTGCATGTTGTTCCATAGTCATATGTTGCCATAGTAATACATGCAGCGCATATTGTTCCATAGTAATACAGGAAAATTCAAACCGCTATAACATCGCTAAATATGATTCAATCTTTATGAAACTTGCAGGGTAGATCAATCTTATAAATTGGCATCTACGTACTGAATTTCATTGAATTTAAGGGTACCGTTAAGCTTTTATTCATGAAAACATAAAATCGATAAATCATACTATTACTAACAAAGTTGAGTGAATTGCGACTTCTCACGTATTTGTTGTTGTTGTACTCACCAAGACCTACATTCCTGATTTTTTTCAGATTTTTCGGATCACAGGTGTCCAATCGCGAGGGGGGGGACACAAATTTTTCGTGTATTTCCCCTCCCTGTGCGCCCCTCAAAGCAAATTTTGCCATACTTAGACCTGTTTTGAAAAGTTCTCATCAAGACCTTACATTTGATACCCATATTGGCTACCTTCAATGAAATTTTTTTTTCGGGGGGTCACTCTCCTATATGGGGAGACCCCCCTTAAATACCTTATAAAATTTTTTTTAATTGAACTTTGAAGAGATCACCACTTTACATCTACACACAAAATTTGATGTTTCTAGATTAAGTAGTTTCCGAGAAAAACTGCTGTGACACACGGACGGACGGACGGACGGACAGACGGTTAGACGGACAGACTGGTCGCGAAACTAGTAGGGTTTTGTAAAATTATTTTACAAAACCCTAAAAAAGCACTCGCAAAGTTCACGATTTCAATCTACCTCAAAAAAGTTGTCGAAAATTTCCTTAAGTTTCTAAGCAGTTCCGTGGCGAACAGGTCACTTTTGCTAAATAAAATCATAGAGAGGTCTCTAAAATATTCTTAAGAATACCAATAAGTAGTTTTTAGTCAACTTTAGCAGGTATTATATATAAAGTAATACAACTATTCGAGCGATAACTTTACTTCCGCCGAGAAGGATTGTTTTTTCTCAGATAATCTGGTTCAATTTCAATTTGTGAGCTAAAAAAAAGTTTGTGATCAGAGAGAATTCCAAGACCTTTTTGAATGCTAATTGCTCATTCTGGTTAATTTGTTGCCAGTTTTTCTTGGGTCAACGTTCACCCTCTATCAAAGGCTTTGCAGAGCCTCTTGTGTAGACTACACCTATAGTGTAGTCGATCAACAGGTGTAATCGAGAGGGGGGCCACACAAAATTTATTTGAGTTTTTATGCTCTCCCTGTCTACCCAGTAAACTATATTACAATTTTAATAACATATACTACAATATATCATTAAGACCTTACATTTGATATCCATATTGGCCACTTTTGATGAATTTTTTTTCCAGGGCCACTCCCCTGTATGGGGAGACCCTCTTTAAATACCTTATAACATTTTTTGTAGTTGGACTTTGAAGAGAGCACCACTTTACACCTAGGAACAAAATTTGATGTTTCTAGCTTATATAGTTTGCGAGAAAAAGGTACTGTGACACACGGACAGACGGACAGACAGGTCGGGATTTTACTAGGGTTTTGTAAAATTATTTTACGAAACCCTAAAAATCGAAGGCTTTTAAGGGGGTCTCCCTAGATAAAAGTGTAATTGAGTAGAATCTTGATGAAATCTTATAATATCTGTTGCTATAACAACAAAGATAGTCAAGTAGGATACTCGACTATCTTATGTAAAAAAAATGTTTGAGGGGGACAGCCACTGTGACGGCCGTAAAATTAGTGATTTTCAAAAAAATTTTGACCAAGTAGGTAGAGAAATTTTGGATCGGGTTTTTTTTTATTTTATTAAGTACATATCTAATTATTTTTCCACAAATTTTTATTAAAAAATATTCAATAGTTTTAACAATATAAACGATGCCGTAGCGCCTGAAAAAAAAATCCGCCTCCATGGTCACATCAAAAGCTAGTACTTTGAAAATAAAAAATATTGTAATCTGTATGAATGTAGTCATCGTTGTACGTAGCCATTTTTTTTATTCTGATTTTTCACAAAATGGCGACCGATTGACAATATTTTAATTTTTTCGACTGTATTTTTTTTTTTGTTTTCAACTTGTTTAAAAAATAGTAATAAACAAAATTTTTCAATACAAAAAAAACTAAACATCGGTTAATAATTGTTCGGGTTATTGATGCGACCAGTTCAAAAAAAGCCGTTACGAGAAAAATGCCTTTAAAAATTTTAGTCCATTTTGTCTCGTAATGAAATCATGTATCTTTTAAAATTTTCAGACCTTTATTAAACTATCGAGTCGTGGACCATATGACGGTTCTTCCTCTTCATCTCCAGTAGTCTTGTTGACTTTCGTATTTTTTTTTATTTACTTTTTTCGATGCGATACTGAGTAGCTTTAATCCGAGTAGAGTCACGGTCAGCCCAATAGTTATAGAGTGTCCATCCAACTTTGATGCCGAGGAACTCCATTAACCCTTCATTAAATATTATTGTTGAGATATACAGAGCTATTTCAACAATAACCGCAGAACTTCAATTTGACTTTGGGGCGATCTGCTACACTAAAGCATTGAAACTTTCGTATCTTTCTAATAATTCAACGTCTGAGGGATCTTCATAAATCGGCAATAATACTTCTGCAATATCTTCCGGAATTGGTGGTTTGTCAACAAATGAGTCCAAGGCACTTGTGGAAACAGCTTCTGGAAGTTACACCAAGAATCAGGTCCTTCTGGGCATAGAAAATGTTGGGGATTTTCCGGTGAGGAGAATTTATGATAAAACGTTTGCCAAATACCATTATACATGTCGTCAACATTTGTTACATTACGACGTATTGTTAATCCATAGTATTGCGTCAATTCATTAATCAGCTTGTCTTTTAATCTACCTTTCCCCGCTAAAGTTTTTCCTTCCTTTGTTTGCTGTTTTTTAATAGCTCCCAGCCGGCTGCCCATTCTTTTCTGTACATGGTTGCTACATTCTTTTTTAATTACCTTCACATTTCCATAAAGTTTAGCATCGCAAATATTTTTATGGGTCTTTGTGTCACCATCCCCAACATAGTTAATATATTTGACGTTGTGTAAAGATTCAGATCTTAGAAACATTTTTTTCATTCCTTCCACCTCCATTTGACCCGAAGAATTAGTATAGTTTATTGTGCACACTTCTGAAGGTTTTTTGTTGCCTAGTATCATATTCAACAGCATCTATTTTCAGATTCATTTGTGCACATGATTTACAGAAGCTCGATGTCATGACCACATCTACAATTTTTCCAGAGTAGTAGCCAATGAGAGAACAAATACCAAAGGATGATCTAAATCCTCGCTTCTTCCAACTTGCATCTGCAGATACCGAGATCCCAGGAATAATTTTGGACTTTAATTTATGAAGTTTCTTCCACTACATCTTGTACAGCTTTGCTTAGAACCATATCACATCAACTTTTTGCTGCATCTCTGATCAGTTTGACTGCTAATCATATGAAATATAGGCATTGGTAAATCCATGAAGGCACAAAATCTTGCCACACCCAGTAACCCAGCACCAATAAGCCTCATTGCGGGGATAAAACACCGATTTATTTCGTACGCATTATGAAGAAGAGGGCATGAATTAATTACAACTTAATTGCACTTTCCACAGTTCACAACAAGCTCGAAACATAATCCTCTCACACTTCGTGCAGTAAAGTTTATGTTTCCACCGCATTTTAAAATAATTTTACAAAAACCTACTAAAATCGCGTCCTGTCTGTCCGTCTGTCTCTCCGCCCGTCCGTCTCTCCGTCCGTCCGTCCGTCCGTGCGTCACAGCAGTTTTTCTCGGAAACTACTTAAGCTAGAAACATCAAATTTTGTATGTAGGTGTAAAGTGGTGTTTTCTTTAAAGTTCAACTACAAAAAATTTGTATAAGGTATTTAAGGGGGGGTCTCCCCGTATAGGGGAGTGACCCCCCGAAAAAAAAAATTTCATTGAAAGTAGCCGATATGGGTATCAAATGAAGAGTCTTGATGAGAACTTTTCAAAACATTTTGCAAAGTTCGCTTCGAGGGGCGCACAGGGAGGGGAAATACACGAACAATTTGTGTCCCCCCCCCTCATGATTGGACACCTGTGATCCGAAAAATCTGAAAAAAACCAGGAATGTAGGCCTTGGTGAGTACAACAACAACAACAAATACTGGAGAAGTCGCAATTCACTCAACTTTGTAAGTAATAGTATGATTTATCGATTTTATGTTTTCTTGCATAAAATCTTTATGGTACCCTTAAATTCTATAAAATTTCATAAGGATTGAATCATATTTAGCGAAGTTATAGCGGTTTGAATTTTCCTGTATTACTATGGAACAATACGCGCTGCATTTATTACTATGGCAACATATGGCTATGGAACAACATGCGCTTTTCACCGACTCAGACACTACAGTTTTGCTAGGATTTGCATGAAAATTTCAGGAATGATAGGTGTCATGAATATCTTTGCGAATCGGTTCAGCTAGTGGCATCAGTAATCGTAAAACAAAATAGTGGCTGTTTTAAATGCGAAGATTGGATAATTTTGAGTTCTTTTTCCCAACTTCAACGTTTAAGGCGCATGCTTTGAACACTTGATTCAATTTAATGAATGACTGAAGATGAGTACCTACAATTAATGTTCATAAGTGAAACAAGACAAGGAGGCGGGAGAGAGCTCCTAGCAAAAGGGCCTTGTAACCATTCTAGCATTCGAAAAAATAGGCCATGAATCGGTGATAACAGTACAAGAGAATAGCCCCTGAAAAAATTCATCAAACGTAGCCGATATGAGTATGAAATGAACGTTTTCATAGGAGCATTTCAAAACAGTTCTGAAACTGTCAGTTTTTACTTCAGTGGGGGCACAGGGGGGAACTACATGAAAAATGTGTTTCCTCCCTCGCGAATGGACATCTGAAATAATTATCAAGGGAGATATTTATGAGTATAACAATAACAAAAACCTCAGAAGTCGAAATTTGTTCAACTTTGTTAACAATAGTATGATCTTCGTATTTTAAATTTTCTCCAAAAAAATCGTCTTTGACATGTTTCTTGATTTGATTCGATCTGGTGACTGCATTTTGTAAAGCGAATACAAAACCCTTCTGACATGAGCGTAGGTCTGTTTACTCAACTTGTTTAAAATGAAACATGATCACTGAGCATCTTAAAAACACAAAAAAAGGTCAAGATTCTATAAATTATAGTAAGATGACCATCATATTCAGAGTCATGAGAAATTTTGCGTTTGGAAGCACTCTTACACCGTTTGGGACTTATGTTTTCACCTTGTCCTATATCTTTACGCGGTCGATTATATTTTCTTCCATTCCTGGAGGGTCTGATTTTACCGTTTTTATTAATTTTATTACCGTTGCGAACCATTTCGTAATAAAACAAAAGATATTTTTGAAAATGGATAAAAGTAAAAACCAGAGAAACGACATGCGTTCACTACGAAACTTCGAGAGTAACTGAACATCTGTCTAACTTCTTGGTACGTAAATTGATGAAAGGGACTATTATATTGTAAAGTCTGTACAAAACAGTTTTATATTACAAGAGAAATTCGAAAAAAAGAGCCCAATACGTCACACAATTGTAAATACATTAGAGCAAGGGACAAAAAGGCGTAACATTGTGATCGGAAGGTCAAGCGAAAAACAGTCGGCCTACCTGCTTTCACTACAACCATCGTAACTTAGCCAGTTTTTGAAATTTTGACTTGTGATTTCGTACACGTATTTTTAAACAAATAAACTTTGATTTAAAACAAAAAAAATTTTTTTTGACCCATCACAGTGGCTATCCCCCTTAAGGGCTCACATCCTTATGTGAGGAGAGCCCCCCCCCCCCTTAAGAGCCTTTGAACTTTGTTTTGATAACGAGACTTTCATTGACCAGAAATATTTTAGTTTTTCACAAAATTTTATCACTGTAGCTTCTATTTTTCCTGAGAAAACTTGCTGTGGCGCACTCACGGACCGATGGACGAAAAGGTACCGATATGAATAGGGTATTGTTAAATTTTTGTTTTAAACCCCCAAAAAGCATTGTTAGAGGAATGAAATAAGATAACCTCATAAATGACAAGAAAGCTGGTTGAATCATTTATTTAGAAATAGACTCAAAGCTGTGTTGAGCCGAAAAAATAACCATACTCAATGCTAGTATTTCCCTGGAAAACTTCTAGCTGGGCAATTTTAAGCAAAACTTGTACTGTATCAAATAATAGTCCAGTCAAATAAGACTTTGAAGGTTACAAAAATTCCTATAGAGCTAAAAATTGGTATGAATGTTCAGAATACTATTATAAATGAATTGTGAAAAGTCCCCATCAATCCCCCTTGTGCAAAAAATTTTATTGATGGTGAAAGTTTGCAAAAATAGGTTTTTCGCGTTTTTCAGTTAAAGTGTGAGTTTTACAGCAAAAATAGTTCAGACAAAAATTGTAGGTCATATGATTCTCTACAAAAAATGTTTCCACACTTTTTTTCATAAGTATTGCCATTTCCGTGATATAGCGGTTGAAAGAATAGAAAAAAAACATTGTATTCGTAATATGCACGTTAATGTACTTTTATATATATTTTTGAACCGTTATACGAGTAAACATATGAGTCCCTATGTCTTATACATACAAATTATAAAATTCTTAGAATATAAATGAACGTCAAAAACTCCGGCCCTTTTTTCATTTAGTCACATTGGCCTTGAGTAACATCTGTCTTCTATTCAATTGTTAGCGTGGCGATGCTCGTATACCTGCTCCGTTTCAAAGGTCTCGTACTCAACAAAATACTGTTAGTCGTAAGCATTCCTTCGTAGGGGCAACTCGTGGCTATCGCTTATATTTTGTAACAAAGTTTGTGCATTTTACTGTTTTAAAAAAATGTCGCAATTCTGCTTTATTTGTTGTCAACCTTTAACTGAAAGTGGAGTTGTTACTGTTGATTGCGGCATGAAAGCATTAATTGATGCAAGTATTGAAAATTCATGTGCAGTGTCGAAAAAATTATACTCGAAAAAGTAGTAACTCCGATACTTATGTTTTGCAAAAAAAACATAATAAAAAACAAGTGCAATTAGCTTGTCTTCCCCCAACCTCTGCTGCTACTCAACAACATCTATTCCGGGTATATTATCAAGTTCAAGTGTGGCTTGTTAATTAAATGGATCCAGAAGACTGGGGTTGGAAGTTAGTTGACAATGCATTGGAACCAATTCATACGTTACTTCCACCTGCACCAGAAAAACTCTTTTAGACCATCTTTTGCAATTGTAAAAAAGGTTGCAACGCCAAATGCGGCTGTAAAAAGCTTGGACTGTTTTGTTCTTTAGCAAGTACCAATTGTCAAGGACAGTCGTGCTCCAAGGTTGAATCGATACTACATGAGGATAATTACGATATCAGTGATGAGACATATGATGCATCACTTTTAGAACATATTTGTATCCAGCAGGAAGACGAAGAAAAGGATAAAGAAAAAGAAGAAGAAGATAACGAAGACAGTATAGTAGAAGTCCCATTGGAATATTATGAATCCGACGAATAGTTTTTCCAAATTATTTTTTCATTTATGTATTACATACGAGTAATTTACACAGCTTTCATCATTTTCAATACTCAATTTGAATTCAATAGAATCACTATAGATCGTGGAATAGGCCTACCGGGGAAGCCACGTTAAAAAAAGCGCCAAGCACACTACCACTTAGGTGGTGTGGAAACGTGTGCATATTACGTATAAAATATTTTTTTTCAATACTTTCAACCGCTATATAACTGAAATGGCAATACTTATGAAAAAAAGTTTGAAGATATTTTTTGTAGAGAATCGGATGATCTACAATTTTTGTCTGAACTATTTTTGCTGTAAAAATCACCGTTTAGCTGAAAAACTCGAAAAACCTATTTTTGCAAACTTTCACCATCAATAAAATTTTTTCCACAAGGGGGATTGATGGGGACTTTTCACAATTCATTTATAATAGTATTTTGAACATTCATACCAATTTTTAGCTCTATGGGAATTTTTGTAACCTTACTTCTATTTTAAGGACTAATTTGACTGGACTATAAGCTATGACGTAAAATTTCACCTTAGTGATTTGTAGACAAATATTAGAAATGAAAGAAATTATTAATTTGAAAAATGTAGCCTAATTCAATTAATTGCAGTTTAAAGTTTTTCAATATATTTTTTCATTTCGAAGTTATAGCGCCTCGAGTTTTGGAAAATGTAATGGATCAAATAAGTTGTGACCCATTGTATATGTACAATTGTAAGTATGAGTTTTGGATTTAAAGTGTAAAATAATAAAAAGTTTCATTAGTTAATTGATTCAATTCTGACCAAACAAACTCTAATTTTTCCTTTTAATGAAGAATTTTCCCGAGAGTCAACCTAAACAGTCTGATAGCAAAGAGAAAACCTTTCAAAGGATGCTGTTCAGCATTTGTTGGTGCAGCGTAGAACACTGTTTGCTGTAGTTGTTAAATGTCCTGCCATGATGTTCTATCTTCTACATATTTCAACGACTAGACGTACTTAGATGAAAGCACTCATAGCTTCGTTGAATTACTTGTAATCAAAAGCGTAGGTACATGAAGTTGTTCCGCTTGTTTTGTTCGATTTTATGTGAAGCGAAATCAGATCCCTACTATCACTTGAAACTCGCATGGATACTTAGAAAGACGGACAGTTAAGTTAATGTTTGCAAGCCATATTTGGACTATGTGAGAGTGAATATATTTGTGCATTCACTTGCTGTAATTTAATATACGTACTTTTCATTGCTCTTGGCAGTTTCTCGTTAGATGTAGGTAACATTTTTTGTAACTTCAATATTTTTTGATAAACTCAACTTTACATCCAAGTATTGAGTTGCCTTGAATTTGGGCCGATTAAATTTCAAGTAGGTTTAATTGATTGATTAATTTAAATTAACTTAAATAATATTATCTATGATAAATCAAATAAGGCATAAAATCAATTTAAAACAAGTTGGGCAAACAGACCTACGGTCATGTCAGAAGGACACAAATCATGAACTCCCAAAAAATGTATATTATTGATCTTATTTGAAAATTTCAAGAAGATCAAATCAAAACTGCAGTGTCAGATTCAATGGGAAGTCCGTAAAATACCAAAATCGTATGTTATTTTTGTTGTATTTGGTGAAACTTCAAATGGCTACAATTTCCGTGAATATGATTGAATTTTCATCAAACTTGCAGAGTATTAGGACCTTACATAAAACTACTAAAATATTTTCATTGAATGTAAGGGTATTCATACAATTTTATTGGGGATAATGTGAAATGAAAGTTGTGTGAATTTTGACTTCAAAAGTATTTGTAGTTGTTGTACTCATGAACATCTACCTTCATTATTTTTTTTCATATTTTTCGGATCACAGGTGTCAAATCGTGAGGAGGGACACAAATTTTTCGTGTATTTCCCCTTCCTGTGCGCCCCCTGTAAAAAAAATACCAGTTTAAGTCGTGTTTTAAAAATTTCTCATTAAGACCTTTCATTTGATACCCATATCGGTGACCTTTGATGAAACTTTTATTTTTGGGGGTCACTTAAGCACCTTGTAAAATTTTTTTCATAGCGTAACTTTGAAGAAGGCAGCACTTTACACCTATATACAAAATTTTATGTTTGTAGCTTATACGGTTTGCGAGAAAAAGTGCTGTGAAATACGGACGGACGGACAGACAGGCACGTTTTTAGTAGGGTTTTGTAAAATTATTTTACAAAACCCTTAAAAGATTGACGCCAAAAAAAAGTGAATTTGAAAATCGCCGTTGGTACCAGCGGTTTTAGTAGTTATAAAGTAATTGTGCTGAGCCGCTGAGGAGAAAACCTGTACAAAACCTCTGAATTATATTCAAGGTGCTTTCAATAATCAATGAGACTGAGCTAAAGTAGGAACGACAGGAGCTTTGTTCTGATAAATTCGAGTTTATTTATTCAAAATAGGCCTCGATACACTACTTTGCGCGATCCAAAAGCTTTTCGGAAGAGTGCTTCAGGTCAATGACCGGAATGTGCTTCAGGGTGTCGGAACAAGCCTTTTGGACTGTACGGATGCAACGCGTTTTCCTTTCATGGCCAAATGCAATTTCCCGAATAGGTAAAAGTCACAGGGAGCCATATCAGGCAAATACGGCGAGTGATTGATGCTTAAAATGTGATTTAGAGTCAAAAAATAAGTCACAAGAATGGGTTTTTATGACAAAAGTCTCGTTTATTTAGGAACAAAACGTGCACAGACCTTTTTTAAGCCCAAATGATTGGTTAAAATGCAACAAATCGATATTTTGGCGATATTCAACTCCAATTCTACGAATTGCAACGAATATTTTGGTTCATTTTTGATAAATTCACACGCAATTTCGATGAAGTTTTCGGTGCTCTCTGATTTTGGGCGGCCAGTATGTTCATCGTCATTTATGTTCTCACGGCCATCTCCGAAACATGTAAGCCACTCAAGAACTCTGGCACGAGATAGACAATCATCGCCATAAACTTTTCTCATCAATTCAAATGTTTCGGTAAACGTTTTACGGACTTTAAAACAATATTTCATATTATCTCTTTGTTTGAAACTCATTTTTGCACCGATGATACAAGCATACCTGTACTGTCACTTTAGATGCAATAACTCCACTTCTACTGAACCGAATATCACCAAGCTTTTACTGGAAGTCAGGGAGGGATGTAACTTTTTAACACACTACCTCATTCACAGATGGCGCCACCAAAAATTGTTATGACAAAAGTCGCGTTTATTTTGGAAAACACCTTGTAGGCTCCGATGTTCTTGAGTTGTGCGAAGAATTAAGGAGGTTCTTAAAATATGATGTCTATTTTACCTTTATCTTGGTTTTATTAGCGATCATATTGCCGATGTCATCACGACAGAGCGTGGTTTTGGACTGATAGCCGCGTTTCAGGCTTTTAACCACTTTCTATGCTTGTTTTGTGTTGTTGCTCGCCAAACTTACATCGATACGTTTGAATTGGTCGTCATGGTATTTTCTTTTCTTAATCTAAATTATCTTATTCACTATTCATCTGAGATTTTAATAGTGTTCTCTCATTTTGTATAAAACGCATTCTGGCACTCATAATCGAACCAATCATTCCTCTTGCACCGGGCTTGATGTCCGATCGTCTGTTCTGCCACGGTCCTAATAGCCGCTTTCACTTCCATCCAGAGCTCATTTTTCGTCTTTAACAATGCGTCTGATAAGATGGGAGTCAGCTGGTTGTCGAGGGTCTCCATGAAATTTTTGGCCACCAACGCCGTTTTGAGCCTTTCGATGTCAAATTTTTGTAGCCGGCTGGTCTTCGCCGAATATGCCTTTGACATATGACATCGATACGTTAATTTGATCAAGTAATGATCTGAGTTACAATTGGCTCCTTGGTATAGAAAGTCAAAGTCAAAGTCAAAAGCGGTTTATTCAATACTAATTGGTATTATTTTTCAAAGAATATCATGCAAATTCCAAACAATAAACATAAAAAACCTTAATGGCCCAAATGGCTCTCTAAATTTATACATTATCATTAAACATATTTCTTCAAAAAAAAAACTCTAGCAAACTCAATTAATTAAGATTATTACATATTTTGAAAACCAATTGGAAAAAGGAGAAAAAACCAATCTACACTATCTTAAAATATTTATAATTTAAACACAGCAGTGAACTTTGATCCTACACTTAATATGTTTTAACTTAATTCTAAAAAATTCAATCAAAAACTTTGTCTTATACTAAAAAATTCTAAAACAATATTCCTATCCTAGCCGTTTAATCTTATCTCTAACCTAATATAATAAACATAACATATACCTAACCTATACCTAATTGACAAAAAAGAGAATCCCTAGAGTAAGGATGATCAGTATTGGAGATATACAGATCGAATCGAAGCCAGCGGTGAAGTACCTGGGGCTACTGATCGACTCGAAGATGAGTTTCTCTAAGCAAATCAGGGCAACGGCTGCGAAGGCTGCTTCGGGAATATCGGCCCTGAGTCGACTTATGGCCAACGTAGGGGGACCCAGCCCATCAAGAAGACGCCTCTTGATGAGTGCTATAGGGTCAGTGCTACTGTACGGAGCAGAGGTATGGGGCGACGCTTTCAGCAAGGAGGTATACCGAAAACGATTGGCACAGGTACAGAGAAGAGGAGCACTGAGAACTGCATCTTCGTATCCAATAGTCTCCGACTCGGCGGTGAGAATGATTGCAGGCGTGATACCTGTCGCCCTCCTTGCTAGAGAGCGCCGCGCTATTTACCTGCGCCGAAACGAGGATGCGAGGGAGATGGTTGTCCGCGAGGAGAGACAACGCTCGCTCAACGATTGGCAGCAGTCTTGGGTGAATTGCACGAAGCGAAGGTGGACTGCGCGCCTCATTCCGGATGTGAGACCGTGGCTAAATCGAAGGCATGGTGAGTCTGACTTCTATCTGACCCAGCTTTTGCGCGGGCACGGGTGTTTTCAGTCTTACCTGCACAAGATCGGCAAGTCACGGTCTCCCGATTGTCGGTTTTGCCCAGGAGAGGAGGACAATGCCTGTCACACATTTTTTGCGTGTACCAAATGGGCCAGGCTGCGAAGGGAACTCTACAGCAGAGCTCATCCCGGATAATATAGTTGCGGTGATGCTCGAATCGGTTGACAAATGGAACCAGGTGGCACATTATGCTCGGGCAGTCCTAAAATATAAAAGGGACTCACAGCAGCCGGAGGCACTGGGGCTGGGGGATCGCTCTTCTGGCAATTCCTCTTCCCCTCTCCCCTCCCGCTAGGAAAGGGACTCCCCAGCTTGAAGGCGACCCACGGCGTAGCAAAACGAGACCTGGAACGAAGTAATGTGTCAAACGGTTCCAGGCTAGGTTCTCAGATTGACAGGGGAGGTATTTAGTGGGTAGTCCAAGGGTATCCTCCATGGGAGTCCCACACTGCCAGACTCGGCGGGCGTAAATGCCTTCACCTCCCTACCACAAAAAAAAAAAAAAACCTATACCTAATTTTAACAAAAATAAACAACAATACTAAATGTAGCAATAATGAGCTGAAACTCAAAAACTAAATAACGAAAAATACAAAAACTGGAAATAAACACAAATAATTTAGATATTGTCATTCAGCCACCAATACCTAGATTGTGCCGTCTCAACTCGATCAGTATCTCCATTGGAATTCTTGGTCTCGTGAACTCAAACTCGGAGGATATTTTACCTTCTTATCGACGGCCCGTCGATATATGTGATATATGACTGGGACGCCGTCAGAATCAAAAACATATCGATTCATGTCCAAATACACGAATGCTTCTGGAGGAACGAAGCCAGTAGCGAAGCAAGTCGCAATATACCCATCTGTAGGGTGGAACGGCTGTGTAAGCCAAGGGTTTTCACTGACAGTCACAGATCTTGCGATATGCGATTGTCACTTGAGCAGTTTGATAAATTCTTCTATTTGATGTATAATGTTTCCAATCCGTCTCAGGCTTTCTGTATAAACCAGTACATGCACGAAGACATTTCTTTTCGAAAACTCTTAATTTTTCCATTGTATTAGCACTTTGGTTGTACCAGATTTGACATCCATATGTCAAAACTGGTCTAACCAGGATCTTGTAACAGATAATTTAGACCTTTTGATCAAAGTATTTGGAATGAAATAGTCTTCAAAGGGCCATGACTACTTTTAGTGCCTTACTGAGCATGATTTTCACGTGTTCAGTGCAGTACAGATACTGACCGAGATGAACATCGAGGTATCGAACACAGGATTTATGTCGAACTCGTTCTGAACTACATGATGTGGAAATCTTTCCAATTACGTTTCAAGTCTTGACTGACTCCCTGCAGCGTTGTCCGAAGCAAGATTGTTTCACACTTTTGCGCATTGATTTTCATTCGCCAATTTTCAGTGTACAGCTGTACATCATTGAACATTTTTTGAAGATTTCTCTGAACTATTGTAGCTTTTTGGTCTGCCGTATAGATGATCAGATAATCAGCAAACGCCACCAATGATCACTTTGGTGAGACACTGAAATCAAAGCCGTTCAATAGTTTGCGAATGAAGATTAACAAGAGCAGAGGCGCAGTAACTGTTCTCTGCTGTAGACATTCAAGACATTGAATTCGCGCATTGCTGTCAGTTTTCTATTAGTTACAACAAACGATTTCCCGTATGACATATTACACATCATGGCGACAAGGTGTCTGGGGAACTTGTCCTGAAGGAGTTTAAAAATGAGTCCATCTAACCACACCGTATCGAAGGCTTTCTTCATATCAATGAGACATGCTCCAACACATTGTCTACCATTTAGTTTCCAACAGATGTCTGAGGTTACTTTCATTATTGCATGTGTGGTCAAATGCCTGGCACGAAAATCAAATTGGCGATTCGGCATCAACTCAAATTTCTCAATGTGGGCGTTTAATGCTGTGTTGAGTATCACTTCAAACACCTTGCTGGTGTTAGGCAGCAAGCTGATTGCTCGATAGTTTTCAGGGCATGAAGGTTCTTTTCCTTTCTTCAAGATCGAAAATACCTTAGCCTTTTTTCACTCATTTGGAAAATATTAATTGCTCAATATGTTATTGAACGATATGCAATAATTCCTAATAGCAACCTCAGGCAAATGTCAGAGAGCTACATTTGGAATACCATCAGTACCACATGATTTGTTGTTGTTTATTCTGCGAAATATGAAACACAAGTCTTCATAGCTGACATAATAATCAATAAAATTTAAGCTCGGTATGAGGTCAGATGTTAATGTTTCATTGAAATGAAGAATTTATTGGCTCGTTCAGGCTTGATTTGAAGTCGGAAACTTTTGCTTCAACGACCTCAGAAAATATTTCATTCCCTCTCTCAGGGTTTGGTAGATGACCCAACTCAAAATGTGTTCCAATTAAGGCAAGTTTATGCAATCCCTCACAAATAATCCTGTTTCCGTTTCAATCCGGAGTCGTGCTATCAATTTCGATACCAGCCCTATCGAGAAGATTTATCTCATCACTAGTGACTTGAAGATTCTATACCTTCACTCGAGGTCTCGTGCGGAATAAGCTATTCACTTTCGCGAAAACTTCATCTGGGTCCTGTGGGATAGTACCCCTCAATTTTTCCGCCCATTGATTGCTGACCTCACTCCTGAAGTATGACCGGATTAAGTTCCGGACATTCTTCAGGTGTAATTTCAACAAAGCCAACGAGGGATGCTTGTAGTCCAAAAATCGTCGATAAATATTGTTGACGCATGTGAGAAGAAAGCTTTTCAATCTTTTCAACCTTGCAATGGTTGGTTTTTCATATCCCTCCATAATATTTCGATGTTTAATCTTAGGAACGACTTTCTCAATCGTTTCCAATGTCAGCTTCTCTAACTTCGACAAATAGAGACCTATTTCATCGTTAGTTAGATTCCTGTCATAAGGAACCATTGAGCAAAAGTTGCCACCATCAGAAAGGGGACATTGCTTCTGGTACTCCCGATTAAACTTCTTTTGAAACTTTCGCCAGTCTGTTTTTTTGAAATTCAACCGATGGTTTTCATGTTGAACTGGAATGAGGAAGAAATCATCCCTTTGATGATTGATTTCCATCACGATTGCGTTATGGTTGCTATCATAAGGAAGCACCTGTAGTTTCCATTAAGGACTTTTAAAGCTGAATTCAAGTCTTGCGTCAGCAATGCAGTGGTCCAAATATGAATTTGTCCTAGGGTATGTTGGGAACTCCGACCCATATAGATTGCACGTGTATTGAATTTGGTTCTCTGTTATCCACGATTTCAGGAATACACCTCTTGGACTATTGGTGGCGTTCAGCCATTATGTATACTTGGCGTTCAGGTTGCCAGCAAGAATATAATAACTATGCAGCCTGTTCAGTACAAGTATTTCAAACAAGAAATTGAGCTCCTCCTTGAGCTTGAGAACAGTTCCACCAGTTGCATAGGCAGAGATAACGAAGATGTTATCCCCATCTGGCAGTGAAATTTTGATGACGGGCACATCAAGAGATTCAAAGCTTTTGAATTCGACTTTTTCAATATTTAGGAAATAATAGGGTCTTCGAACCAATATTCCGGTGCCACCTCCCCTATCACCTATTACCCTGTCGTTTTTTACGAATTCAAAATCGTTGAATGTCATGGAGTGCCATGAATGGAGGTGGGTTTCGGTGAGAAGCACGATGTCAGGCTTTTGCTTGACGAGGAACTCCAGGAGACAGTCACATTGATGTAGACTCACAATGTTGATCGAGATGAGACAAATCTTATCCGTGGGAATGTGGCTGGATGACAACTTATTTTGAGGCATTTGAAAGCCCTAAACGCTGAAAAGCAACGTTAATTTTTAAATCTTGCATGTCGATTCTCTCCGATAAGGGATGTAATTGCTGATAAATTTTAAGAAACAGCTCATTATTGCCACTTACATTATTTATTTTATTTACATTGCCTGCTGGTCCTCCTACAGCAAGTGCAAATGACACCCCGGGCTTGACGAAGTTGGTAGGTATCACATTGCGGTGTGCTTGACTTTGTTTCAGAGTGAATTTTACCTTTGCATCTTGATACCGGGGGCATCCTCGATAGAATGCTGGATGACCAAAGGCACCGCAGTTTACAAAATATAATTTTTCTTTTCGCTCTGCCTGAGCCAATTCGCACTCGCCGGGAGCATGGATATGTTTGCATTTAACACACCTTTATTTCATGGCGCAATTGGCAGCCAAATGCCCGAACCTTTGACACCTGTAGCACTGGTTGATCTCACTTTTCTGGAGACGTTCCCACCTCACCACACGGAAGTTCAAGTACCTTATTTTTTCCAGGGCACTTGAACTGATTTTGCTGGAAATCTGGACTAAGTAATAAGGCAAGTTTTTACGCTCCACAATCAATCTCCTTGTTGCAAAGCTTTTAACGGAAATAAATTGTATTTCTGGTACATCTTCTTGGAGCACCTGAAGGAAATTGACTGTGTCCTCACCACAGTCCAGACCCTTCAATAAAGAGGTTTGATTTCTTTCGCTTTTGGGGGTGTTTGTAAAATGCGGAACATCTCCAGAACTTAACGCACTTTTTGTTGCCTGGAAATCAACCAACGACTTAATCTTAATTGTCAATTTATCGGCAATGACTCTTTTTATCTCAAAATCATTTAGTTTATTTTCGGCTGCCAAAAGCTGAACCATATCTTTGCCCGTTTGCCCAAATACATTTAATGGTGGGACTTTTTCTTTCTTTTGATTAATCTTGGCGAACGAAGCGGAAGACAAAACTTTTGGTTTTTTCTCCCTATTTTTAAATTTTAGGTATTCTATAAATTCATTATTTAACTTAGAAATTTTACCTTGATCCTCTTCAATACTCATCGTATCTTCAAGTCCAGCTAGCGCTGCATAATAATTCCTGCTATCGTTTGCTCCGCCTGCGCTGAGGACATCCTCTTGATCAGCTTCTTGCTTTGGCTTCTTAGTTTTATTATCTTCAGTTTTTGAGTTTGCTTCTTGGCCTTTCTTCCTTTGTTGAATGTCAATGTTCCAACGAGTGCTTCTAATGATTTGATTCAAAGCTTGAGCTCTTCATTTTTTTTTTTCAATCTTGTCAGCTTTCTCTTTATCTTTAATCAGCTGTCCGATTTCGATGATCGATAGAATTTGCGGTTTTTCTTCTTTATTGTGGTATCTTCTTTAGAGCTTTTTTTGCCTATCATCGCTTCCACGGACACGATCCTTCTGGTTGATGGCTGAAGCCATCAGGCTCCTCCATCTTGTTGCTTTTGCCGCGAGACTAGAGGGAATGTTCTCAGACCGGGATTTCTCTTGAATGTATTTCCCTTTTTGATATTTCTTCAGGAATCGATTAATGCTCGAAAAATTCGACGATGATGGTTTTCAACTAAAAAATTATTTTAAACTGTCTATTGTGAATAATTAATTAGTTTTTAAAATTAATGACAGGTGCGACTAAAAACACTTCCACACATAACGAGTGCTAGACGTAGAATTTCTCGGTTTAGACGGACGTCACGTATGCTCGAGGCCCAACGTCGTTGGATCAGACCCTGGTTGATCTGGTTTTGTGTGTTTCCATCCGGTGACACCCAGGTCATTTTATGAATGCGTCGATGTGGTAAGCAAGTCAAACGTATGAATAGATTTCTGCTACATGCAAAGTCCATCAGGCGCTGGCCGTTGTATTTGCTTCATCGTGGAGGCTGTGTCCTCTAGTCGTTCCCCGATGAGGTAGCCATTGCCAACTTGAGCGTTGAAATCACCCAGAATGATTTTTGTGTTGTTTGTGGGCAATGCGTGGTTCAGTCTTTCCAGGTGATTGTAAAACGATTCCTTCGTTTCTTCGTCCTTTTCTTCGGTCGAGGCGTGTACGTTTATCAGCCAGATTTTGGAAAATTTCGCTTTTATACGGATCGTACACAACCGTTCATTGACTGCCTTAAAATCCATAAGGTGCGATTTGAACCCCCTCTCCACAATGAAGGCCACTCCAAATTCTCGTTTTCCAGTAGGCTTCCCACTTTTGAATATTGTGTGCGTTCTCATGTCTTGAATGTCGTTTCCAGTCCGATTCGTTTCTTGGGTTGCCAGTATTTTTAATTGATATTGACTGGCCTCTTGTAAAAGGTCCTTAACCGCGCCAGGGTAATTGAGTGATCTGACATTCCAGGATCCAATGCCATAGTCCTTTTTTCGTTTGCGATATTGTTGCTGTGAGTCTAGTCCATTCCGAGGCCCATCTGCAGATTTTGAAACATTTTAAGGTTTTCCAGGGACGTAGCCCGTCACCAAACCTCCGTACCGGCGGCATACTTATTACGTCGATTCCGTTATCAGGCGCGGAAGATTCGCTTTCACCCTCTTACGTTGTCACAAAGGAGGTGTAAGTTGGATTTAGTAGCAGAGCTGTAGATGTATTTACAGTTATTAGCATTTCTCGGCATTTAATTTCCCAATACTGGGCAACCAATAAACGCAATGTGCACGCCCGTGAACATTTACTATCATTTAATTGGGGGGTATGGGATGAGGAATCATGGAAGCTGTGGATTGGGGAAACTAGCGGTTCTTCTTCTTGGCTTAGCCGGGCTTGGGATCGTCTACGAAGGAGTTCACTTATGTGAACTTTTATGTAAATGTAAAAAAAGTAACAAAATTTATAAATCATACTATTACTAACAAAGTTTAGCGAATATCCACTTTTCAGGTATTTGTCCTTGTTGTACTTATAGAGAACTACCTCCATATTTTTTTCAGATTGTTTGGCCAGCAGGTGTTCAATCGCGAGGGGAACACAATTTTTTGTGTTCTTCCGCTTCCTCTGCCTGACCCGTCAACGATATTGGAATTTTGATAACAGAAAATAAAATATCTTATCGAGACCTTTCATTGGGTGCCCAACTCAACTGTCTGTGGTGAAAAAAAAATGTTGAGGCTCCACATCCTTATATGGAGAGAACCCCTTAAAAGCCTTGAAATTGTTTTGACTACGGAGCTTTCACCAACTAGCAACTTCTGATCTGTTCGCAAAATCTGATCACAATAGCTTCTAAAGTTCCTGAGAAAACTTGCTATAACGCACTGATGGACGGAGACTTACGATATTGAAAGTGTATTTGAAAAAAAATATTTTTACAAAACACTAAAAGGAACAAAATTATCATTAAATGTGCATTGACGGGATTATTTATTTTAATTTAATCGAAAAAACTAACTCTTTTTTTTACAATACCATGTCATTTAACAACAAACAGAGGTATATTTTGCTAAATACAATATTCTTTTTATCGATTATAGGGATCAGAATGGATAGTGAACATCTTTAGAAAGAATAAGTCTTCACTCCTAATTTAAATACTTCAAATTTATCTTATCACTAGAATTTCTTAGAATATTTAAGTTTTAAAATGTAAAATGAATTGATTAATAGCTTAAAATAAAAAATCTACACTTAATCAATTTATTAAGTTAATCCATTAAATATTGAGTTTTTATTTTATGCTATTACTAAATTCATTCTACATTTTAAAACTTGAATGTTCTAAAAAATCTTGGTGTTGAGAAGCCTTTATTTCTCACATGAAAATTAAACTTTCTGAAGAAGCTCATTATCCATTCTGATCCCTTTAATCGATCAAAAGGAATATTGAGTTTAGTGCAAAACCGTTTTGAGATGGAACTGATTTCTGTCCGTAAAGCTGAGATGGATGGAAGAATTTATGAGCAAATATATTCATATAATATTCATATAACAATAGAGTACCTTCAGAAAAATGCATATTATTAAATACTCAACTCGTTCAAAACATATTTGTTTGTACTGGCACCATCTCGAAATTAATTCATGTTAATTATTGATAACGATTAAACTTCCATTCCGAACAAAATATGCAGAGATAATTTCCTGAGGCAATTGCCCTACAAGCGTGCACACTTCAGAAGCACAAATGTCCTTCCATAAATTCAGCACGTTCAGAAAGCTCCAAGCACTTAACAATCGATAGAGCTCAGGTAAAGTCTGCGAATGTTGCCATGGACTCTTGTAAATTTTAATTATCATAGATTTATGTCAATATATTTGCCTTGTGATTATTATGGAATGTAAAATTATTAAGTGTTAAGCTGGAAAGAACATTTTCAAAATGGAATAAAGAGGAAAAAAAGTTATCAGAAAGGTAAGAATGGTTTACATGTCACGATTATATACTCGTACATGGCTTAGGAACAATCTGCGCTTTTTGCCGATTCAGAGACCAGGAATTTGCTTGGATTTGCATGAACGTTTTAGAAATGATATACGAGTATATCATGAATATCTTTGAGAGGTTATTCAACGAATAATATCAGTAATCGTAAAGCGAAACGACGGCCATTTTAAATGAGAGCATTTCCGATTACAACCACCATATACAGTTTGTCTACAAATTATTGTTAACATGAGCTGAAAAAACCGCTTTGAAGTACTTATTGACACCTTCAACATATGCCACACAACACACAATGTCAACAAAACAAAAATGGCGGACTCTTGTGCTAAATATTGAGCAACTCTTATTGATTATTGATTTGACATTAAATTTGATGTAAAATACTTAAGATATCAGCCGGTAAGTAAAATGAAGGTGTGAAACATAGACCCTAACCTAAGTATCCGCAAATATATTGAAAGCCTTTGAGCGACGGGTCCTGAGGCAAATAATCGGAGCTAGCGATGAAATGATACGAGTAAATACAAGTACTTACTCGATACTTTTCTATCGATACCAAGTACTTTTTGTACCGATACTTTCAAAGAAAGTATCAAGTAAATATCGATCAAAAGTAGTTGAATCGGCATCATATGCCAATGGCACGGTTTGACTTTGACAATGCAGCTATAAAGCAAGCTATACTGATAAAAATATTTCTGAGCGTCGCTTTGCTTTTTGAATTGAATAGTGAAAATTTCGCACATATCTTAGTTCTAGTTTGATGCAGTTGGCAGGCTTGCTTGTGTTTTCATACCCAAAGGGTTCGGCCATATTGCGATTTTACTGTCGTAACCAGCGATTTTTGGACGCAAATACGAACACACTGCGACAAGATTTCCAAAGGAACTTCAGGCATGCGCAGAACTAATATGGTCATTTTTAGGTATGTCTTTGCCAGGAACACATGCGCTAATTCATTTGTGCGCTATGCAAGAAACTTCCATGCTCGTCAGCGTCACATGTCCAAATGATGTGCGCCTGCGCAAGTAAAACAAAAACTACCTATTAAACTGGTTTTAGGAAAAATCGCGAATTCCTGCGACTGCCGACCTGGAAAAAATTGTCGAAAATCGCAGTGTGCGGGCTTCCATTTAACCATGTGTAACTTGCGACAGAATCGCGACTATATAGTCGTAGTCTAATGCATCCCTAAGACATAAATAAATGGTTACGAAATACGCCTTCCGGGTGCTATTGGTGTATTTAGCAATTAGAATCGCATACGAATAACATATACTCGCTCAACAAGCAATCCCTACTGTTTCAAGCAAGTAAATTTCTCTCACATGATAGAGTTCCGTCCAAAACTGACGTTAGATAGGAAGCCATATGGTAGCGATTTGCATATGTTTGAGTCGGCCTACTATGGACAAGCTTCCGTGAGCTGTCAGCCAACTGCGGCATTAGCAATTGCTTATATTGCGTAATATATACTATTTTCCGAGTGAAAACGTACGAAACGCATTCCGCGCATGCTATAAATTCACCTTGCACTGTCCACTGTACTCCTAAACTCTTCAAGACGAGGTAATGAAGCACATGTTTTGCACCTTCCACTCATAGCTCAGCATTGAGAAGTAAACAAACTCCTACAAATTCACTTTGGAAGGTGATAAAAATTAAACGGGTATAAGAACTGAAATAATTTTCACTTCACTAGGAGCGCTATTGTGTTCTCCGCAGTCTATCTGAATTTCACTGTAGAAATTCGTCTCGAAACCGTACAAAACCTTGAATTTTCGTTGGCACCTCCATAATTCTCCATATACCGCCATGTAAGTTACCAAGCAAATCCGGCCTACTAATGGTCATGTGTCTGGTAGTAAGCGCTGCTGCCATATGGCTTCCTATCTGACGTCAGTTTTGATAGAAACACAATGCTGCCGTATTACACGCATACATTTTAATTCAAGTGGGAAATTGGCTCAGCTCTCTTGAACGATTGCATATTCATTTCTCTTATATCTTTGGTCAGACCAGAGAGAAAAAGAAATCGGTCATACGACCGCCATTTTTATTTTTCGTCGTTAATTATTCTTTTTTGTTGCGCACATAACACTAACCTCTAATTCTGACAGTCGTCATCGTTTGGTACTAATTGTTTGTTTGATTGTTTAATGTTTTGTCAACAAGAACTACAAAGAAATATATAAAGGCATTATTTCATTAAAAAAGATAAAGAAAGCTGCAAAAAGTGCGTCAAGAGCATGCGGTTTTGTAGAAGTACGTCAAATTTGCATAAGCATTTAAATATCCACCCTGATTATGTATATTGTACATGGTAATGCTAATGACAAGATTTCAATGTATGTACATCTACTTAAATTCCATTTAAAAATTATTACGTGAGTTTTTCTTGTCGATATTAAATTTGATAAGTGTTCTGCAGTATGTAAACCGATTTCAATTGATGTAATTACATAAGTCGTTACCCTGTTTACATAGGCATTTGGTCATACTTGATTACTTGAAATCTTGCGATTGGGATAACCTATGAAAATTTTAAACACAGAGTTTTTTCTGTGTTTTCTTTAAATTGCGATGAAATTAAAGAACTTATCAGAAATAAACTTTTAAAAGCTTTCGTTGCCATCAAGAAGCTGTAAGCAAAACTTAATGAAACACAAACTGATGAAAAATTTTCATAAGTTAACCTAATCTCAAGATTTCAAGTAATCAAGTATGTCCAAACCCTGAATGTAAACAGGCCAACTACTACTGTCACGTATCGATAAAATAAAATGATATCATTAATACATAACTCAAATCCGAACTAATCAAAATACACACCGACGTTTTTGAAGGCAAAATATACGTATGTACTTCAATTATTTTTAAGGGGAAAGAAAGCAAATCTACATAATAAAATAGCCTCCCACTTATTCGCAGCTCCATCGTCAACATCGACAAAGTCTACGGTTGATCTTTCATAGTCGGATTTGCATCCAATGAGTGATGATAACATATTGACATCTGTCTTCGAAAAAAACTGCTTCACGCAAAGTGAGCGGATAAAATAACATTTTAATGCAAAATACATAAAAAATTTGGACATCAATATATCAATACATATACGATTTTCATTTGTTTATAATATAAATATGTGAATTTTATATGCCAAGATATGCGGCCCTTTAATGTTGTGGGAGGGGAAGGTTTTTTTGAAACTGATGAAGGTATTGGCTCCATATTACAAAGTACCTTCATCGACATACTTTAAAAAGTTGCTCAGTGATAAATGTGACATGAGAAGATGGAGTATGTTTAAAGTATAGCTGAATTTTCCGTGATGCTTGAAATATGGAAGGAAACCATGAATTAAAAAAGTTTTTTGGGTGTCTTGGCACGTTTATTAGAGAAAACGGCTCTTACTAATTCAAATATTGCTACCAGAGACTTCAGTTAAACCATATAGCAGACTACATTACTGAAATAAGGCTGGGATATACCATTGTCTAAAGTTACTTGCGCCGTTAGAGATAATTGTGCTAATATGGCTACCGCAGTAAAAATAAACTCTTGGTGATCCTAAACATTTGCCATGTTTTGCCCATACTATAAATTTGATAGTAGACTCCTCAATAAAAAGTACTTTGACTTCAATTAATATTACCAATGAAGTTAGGAGCATTGTAAAATGGATTAAAAATAGTATTATAAAATCGGATCGACTTGGAAAAATCCAGATTGACAGTGGAATTTATGAAGGATACTAAAAAAATTTTTAATACAGGCGCTGGAATTCACTATTTCATATGGTTAATAGGTTTTCAGATATGTGGAAAATTGGTTTACAACTTTTACTTGATGCTACAGATGATAGTCCTGAATTGGTGACCGGAAAGCAAATTGAATTCTTGAAATAAGTAGTCTAGTTGTTGCAATCATTTAATTTGTCACAAGAGAATCTTCAGGCCAGAATTATGTTACCTTATCAAAAATTATACTCATGATTAATTGCCTAATATGGAAGCTAACGACATTTTCCTCATCAATAGAGTGTGTTGCCCAATTACAAACAAAACTACTGGCTGAATGCAAAAAAGATTTGGTCTCAATGAATTTAACACACTTGCAGCATGAGAAATCATTTGAGACCCACGCTTCAAAAGTCTTCATTTTTAAGATGCAAGCGCATGTGGAACAGCAATACAAAAATTAAAAAATATTATAAAAGAAAATTTGAAAACGTCAACCAGTAGATCTGAAGAAGAAACTCCCAGCAAAGATTTTGATTTTTGCTCACACCACAAACAACTAACAGTTGTGTAAAAGTGGCGGCATGCTAACTCCTAAGCCGATGAGGTGTCAATATATTTGGCTAATCCGGTCCGCGCATTGAGATCCAATCCATATTTTAAATATTGTCATTACTTCATATCCTGCGAAAGGCTTCTTTTCAAAGCTGGTGTGACAATCACTACATCTAGAAATCGTCTCACAAGCAAACATATAGAAAAATTAGTATTTTTGGGGAGCATTACGAATGCTATTTTTTTAATAGTTCCTATTTTAATGACATCCGGTTAAAGACATATTATAGCTATTAATATCAAGAAGAGATTTCAATACTTATTGTTGTTTTATATATCCTGAATTTTATCCCAAAAAATCAAACGATACGAGTATGTATCGATTCTTTTTAATCCGATACCGAGTAACAGTCTATACATTACGATCGATAGTGGACTGAGTAAAAGTATCGTTACCTCAGTGGTATCATTTCATCCCTGATCGGAGCGAAGCTAGACGGGGACCAATGGAGAATTCAATACAACTATGAGCTGTATGAAATTTTTGACGAGCCGGAGGTCTCAACGATTGTAAGACTTCAGAAGCTGCAATGAGCTGGCCACATGAATCATATGGGCAAACAACGGATTCCCAAAAAGGTATTCGTTGCGAGAACTGAAGGACAAGTGGGGAAACCGAGGAAATGCTGATCTGACGCGGTCGACGGAGAGTTCTTCGGTGCTCTGATTTTGAAATTGGAAGACGCAACCAATGGACCGAGATAGTTGGAAGCACTATTTACAGGAAGCGAAGGCTCGAGAGGGGCTGTAGTGCTACAAAGACGAAGAAAATGAAGTATTGTTAAATTGAGTTCGCATATAAGATGAAACATTTTAATAAAGTTGTTTATCATTATCTTTAAGCTGGTTTTTCAATAGATTAATTACAAAGGTACATCCCTTTGCTAAGGGGGTGATAATGCTTGCATTGGATTGACTTGTGGTCAGGGTAGATGCAAACAGAAGGTGTTTCACGCATTCTGAAACAGGAAGGCATCCAACTCTTATGCTTGTTTCCTTTGATCGCAAGCTTTTGACACCTAGTCTGATTAATTAATATATATATATATATATATATATATATATATATATATATATATATATATATATATATATATATATATATATATATATATAATTATATATATATATATATATATATATAAATGGGAATGAATAAACATAAGCTCATCATAGCCATCTCCAACTGTGTTCCTCAATCTACACTCATATCATACAACTTCGCAATACTAACTTGTTGCGTATTTATTTGTTACAATTACTTTCTAAGTCTTGCTTGTATTGAAACTTACCGTAATGTACATCGTATCAATTGGGTGCAGTCACTCAAGATCGCTCTCTTGCCTTATGACCGTGGACGTGGACACATCAGTTCGTTAAGTACTAGAAATTCAAAGGACTACCTAGTTGAACCATACTGACATTGCAAAAACTAAGATTTGAAAAACAACACGATATTGGGTATTAGCGTATTACAGAATCCAAAGAAAGAAAGCTTATAGAGATTTCTTAGTTTTTATATTCTTCTGCCAAGGGAACCACCCGTCAATCCTGACATTACAGACTTTTAAACTCCTTGACAGACAAAAGAGGCATGCTCTACAAACATAGAGAAGTTTTTCCTTTTTTATCAGAAATAAGTCACATCAATGCTTAGAGACATAAAGGGTGCTCATTTTGTAGGCTTCATATGTGTATTTATATATTTCAAAATAGGTTTTTACACGGCTCGCCACATAACATTTAATTATATTACGGTCCACGCTTTTGGGATATATTTCACCCCGGGATATTTCCCAGAAAATTATGTTTGTCTTTATCTTATACACACTTAAAAGAGGGTCACGGTCCTTCCTTTGTCTGGTCCTCTAACTATTATAATAACACCATCCGATTCTCACCTTTAGTAGTTTTTGTACGCCCGTGTTTGGGCTCAGTATGTCAACCAGTGTCGCAGTAGTATGGACAAAATAGCAAACTCGCTGGACAGTACTTTTCACTTAGCTCTGGCCATTTTTTGACCGATTTAAAAAAAAAACAAGCCAATTTCATTGCTCTCAAATTGATGAGTTAATCCTGAAGCTACTGTAAAATAAAAAAGTTGGGTAAACAGACCTTCGCTCATGTCAGAAGGGTTTTGTATTCAATTTACAAAATGCAGTCACCAGATCGAATCAAGTCAAGAAACATGTCAAAGACGATTTTATTGGAGAAAATATGAAATACGAAGATCATACTGTTATTAACAAAGTTGAACGAATTTCGACTTCTGAGGTTTTTGGTATTGTTATACTCATAAATATCTCCCTTGATAATTATTTCAGATGTCCATCCGTGACGGAGGAAACACATTTTTCATGTATTTCCCCCCTGTGCCCCCACTGAAACTAAAACTGACAGTTTAACAACTGTTTTGAAAAGCTCCCATGAAAACTTACATTTCATACTCATATCGGCTACGTTTGATGAATTTTTTTTTCAGGGGCCACTCTCCTGTACTGTTATCATCGATTCATGGCCAATTTTTCGAATCCTAGAATGGTTACAAAACCCTTTTGCTAGGAGCTCTCTCCCACCTCCTTGACTTGTTTCACTTATGAGCATTAATTGTAGGTACTCATCTTCAGTCATTCATTAAATTGAATCAAGTGTTCAAAGCATGCACCTTAAACGTTGAAGTTGGGAAAAAATTACTCAAAATTATTCAATCTTCGCATTAAAAACAGCCACTATGTTGTTTTACGATAACTGATACCACTAACTGAGCTGATTCTCAAAGGTATAGATGACACCTATCATTCCTGAAATTTTCATGCAAATCCTAGCAAAACTGCAGTGTCTGCGTCGGTAAAAAGCGCATGTTGTTCCATAGCCATATGTTGCCATAGTAATAAATGCAGCGCATATTGTTCCATAGTAATACAGGAAAATTCAAACCGCTATAACTTCGCTAAATATGATTCAATGTTTATGAAACTTTCAGGGTAGATCAATCATAAAAATAGACATCTACGTTCTGAATTTCATTGAATTTAAAGGTACCGTTAAGATTTTATACAAGAAAACATCAAGTCGATAAATCATACTATTACTAACAAAGTTGAGTGAATTGCGACTTCTCACTTATTTTTTGTTGTTGTATTCATCAAGGCCTACATTCGTGATTTTTTTCAGATTTTTCGGATCAAAGGTGTCCAATCGCGAGGGGGGGACACAAATTTTTCGTGTATTTCCCCTCCCTGTGCGCCCCTCGAAGCAAATTTTGCCAAATTAAGACCTGTTTTGAAAAGCTCCCATCAAGACCTTTCATTTGATACCCATATCGGCTACCTTCAATGACATTTTTTTTCGGGGAGTCAGTCTCCTATATGGGGAGACCCTCCGTAAATACCTTATAAAATTTTTTTATAGTTGAACTTTGAAGAGATCGCCACTTTACACCTACGCACAAAATTTGATGTTTCTAGCTTAACTAGTTTCCGAGAAAAACTGCTGTGACACACGGACGGACGGACGGACAGACGGACAGACTGGTCGCGAAACTAGTAGGGTTTTGTAAAATTATTTTACAAAACCCTAAAAAGGGCCCTTATTTTGTTTTGACTATTATAATTCTACGTGTATATAACATTCAAAATCTATTCTTGATTATCCAAGCAAAAACATCCTCAATTTCGTTCTGGGATAAAATGATTAAAATTTAATTCAAACATGCAAGCTAATTCAGTATCAAATTTTAGCTTTTTTCCCTATAAGTTTCACTTATATTTACAAATATTTCATGATTTTTGCATAAAATGCATTAATTCACCAAGACACTGAGTACCTCATTGCCAAGAGACACTAGCATACTCACCATCCTCGTTGTAATACTTTAAAAGTCAAATAAAATTTGTTCTGAAGCTTAATCTCAACCTTCTAAGGTAAAATAGTTCTAAAATCCGCTGAGCAAAAAGTTACATTTAAAGATTACATCCACAAACTAAACAAAAGGTGCAAACGATGTGGGTTTGTGCTTTATGCAGGATACTCTGTTGGTTTATGGAAAGTTTAATACAATTAGTGGTATTTGTATAAGGTTTGGGAAAAGTTGCAGCTTACAGTAGCGTGATTAATTTAAAGCATTTTGAAAAATGTTAGGCTTGAAATGGCATACCAGGAATTTTCCATATATTGTTAAATAATTTCAAGAATTATGCTGGATTAGATAAAGTTTTTGGCAAAAGTCCTCATTTAAATTATTTAATAAATTGAAATTACAATTTTTCGCGAGGTGAAAGAAAGAAAATAGACTGGAAATATCTTATAGATAAAGGAACTTGAAATTGTACTCTTAGGGCTTTTTTAAAACAAATTTTGCAAGGAATTGCTAGTTCCATACTTTTCTGTCCCCCAATCTATAGGGCGCAATAAGTTTTCTTAAAGATTATAGAAGCTACAAGGCTCAAACCTTGTGATAAGTTCCCCTCAAAAGTTCAGGTCAAAACAAAAATTTCGGATGTTTTTAAGGGTGCACCGTTCAAACGTTTTTTCCATCAAACGTAGCCAAGTGGGGTTTGAAATAAAAGATTTTGATTAGAACTATTTGATTCTGGAATCAAGAAATAAATTTGTTCTCAAGGAGTCCACAGGAAGGCAAACTGTATCAAAAATTTGTCTTCGTACCGTCACGTTTGGACATTTTTAAGCCGAAAATTTTGAAAAAATCATGGAACTAGGTCTTTATGAGTACAATGACAACAAACCTATTGACAATTCAGATGCACTTAACTTTGTTAGTAATAGAATGATTTGCGAACTTTATGTTTTTCTTCAAAGAACCAAAAATTGATACCCTTCATCATCTATGAGCTTACAGCTCAATCTGTGCCTTGGCCTCCAGGATTAGTCTCCTCCATTTATCACGGTTCTGTGACCTAGTTTGCCAGTTGACCACTCCCAGAAAGGATCTGTTATATGCTTCTGTTGTATCTTTCCATCGACTCGTTGGTTTTCTCACTGGACGTTTACTTTGTGTTGTTCCCTTTAATATTCTATTGGTTAGCTGGTTGTCTTCCATTCTCTTCATATGGCCCGCCCATTGCAACTTATTCCTTGTTTCATGGGCCGTAGATTGTTCGAAGCATAGTATATGAGTACTCACTTAGTATCCACACTCAATCTACCCCGGGAAAATCCGAACAGAAGCCGAAGAGTGACCATTAACCTTCGGTAGTAGTTGGTAGGTAAATGCTGACGCGAGGATTGGCGCGAATATTAACATATGCTTTGATGAGAGATTTCAGGATTACCAGATCTCAAAAAATCAATTATTTTGCAGAAAAACAAATTTGCTCTATGCAACCTCTTAGTTTTTTACTAGGATCTGGCAGCACTCCCATGTTCTAAAATTCGTAAACGAGCACATGCGTCGGAAATTTTATTTGCTGTTTGTTTTATTTTTTTAAATACGACAGACCTGGGCTCAGCTGATGTGCTCCGGCTCAACTGGCTGGCCCCTGGGAAAATTCAAAAAGTGTGCAATACAGGGCAAATGGAAGGTGTGGAAGGAAGGTGTGGATACTATGTGGATTCAAATATGTCAACTACCTCTCGAAATTCACTAATCAGGGTCCATGTTCCACTTCCATACAGCAGCACAGGTTTGATTAGTGATATGTAAATGCGTAGCTTATTTTGCTTATGCACAATCCTGGGCTTAAGAATGAGAAAAAGAGAGCAATCAGCTTTATTTGCGGTGATTATGTGGCATCCAATCTTGTCCATTTTGGTGCCTCTACTATTAAGGTTGTCTTCAAGATAATTAAAGTTACTTATGTTTTCAAGGTAATAATCTCCTTTAGTCATATTTTGTCGGAAGGGGATGTTCTTCCTTGTTTGAGTCATGAATTTACTTTTCGTTTCATTAACTCGTAGGCCAATTCGGTTCGCTTCATATTTTAAGTTCGAAAATGCTTTTTTTGGCATCTGAAATAGAATGTGCCATAATATTAACGTTATCAGCATACGCTACAAATTACGCGGGAGTGAATATTAGAGTACCAGCAGTTTCAAATTAAATACTAATGAGCATTGGAGCAAGTCTATCCCGTTATTTTAAGCCTAATTTTATAATAAAACCATCCGTTAGTTTCCCGTGCACCTTGACTTGAGACTCAATGAGTTTTATTATAGCGTCAAAGTCAAGGAATATGTTCTAAAAAACGTTTCAGTCGACGCTTTCGTACGCTTGCTTGAAATAAACAAGGAGTTGGTGTATGTCGATGTTATATTCCCAGTGCTTTTCAAGCATCTGCTTAACAGATAATATTTAGCCTATTGTAGACCATCTACATCTAAAGCCTCCTTGATACTCTCCTATAATACTTACATAGTATGATTTTATTTTTTTTCTCTGGGCTTAGAGAGTACCTTATATGAAGTACATGATTAACAAATTCAGTTATGTAGACTGAAGTAAACTCTTAATACTCCCAAAATTTTATGAAAATCAGATCCAGATATAGTCATTCCAATTTTTTTAACCCTAGACCCGTAACGTTTCCTTACCCATCATTAACACTAATTATTTGTCGATTCGACGAGTATTTATTAATGTGTTTTATTTTTAAGTAAGAATGTATTTTTGGTAATGTTTGTTGCGTGCTTATAAAGACTAGCTACTATTCTTTAAAAGAATACAATAAATTTCTCATTAATTTAATTTTTTATTTATTATGAAACACTTATTGCAATCCACTACTTATTATGAGATTACAATAAGAATACATTTATAAAAACTAAATTAAAAGAACAAAAAAAACAGCCTTTTATTCTTTGGCATATCTTCATCATAATACTACAACCAATTTGCGAAAATACAAAAGGCTAATATTTTGAAGTATATGTTGTGCAAAAATCAACTTCATGTTCACCGCAAATGGCAGTGTTACAGTTAACGCAGAAGGATTTTGTCATTCGCCTTTTTTAAAGGATCATAGATCGCAGATTTTTCTTGCAGGTCATTACAAGATGATGATTGACTTGGCCTTTCAATTTTGTCAGTTTTGAAGATTATACTAATACTAAGTTGTGAATGTATCTTCTTCATAAAATCACGCCTATTCATTATGCTTAGACCATGTACGGAAACATTATGGCGGTGAATTATGTATGTAGCTGTTGATACATGCTATATTAATCATGCCAAAGAAAACACACATTGGCCATCTATTAGTTTTTCTACTGCAGGATATTACTGAACACATTTGATCGAAGGTGCCCACGTCACTTTTTGTGCTATTTTAGAATCACATCATGTGTGGCTTTTTTTCAGCATTGACTGAGCCCTCTTCATCACAAGATGAAAGCATGCACACTATTTTCGATGGCTTAGGTTTGTATAAAAGAAGTGTTATGGGTCAATTATATACAAACATGGATGTGTTAACGTTTCTTTATACCCAACGGGCAAATTAAGAAGCGCTTGTGTAGGAAGCGCATTCGAAGCGCTTCGTTGTCGCTTCATCAACAAGCGGATTTGAAGCGCTTCATTTTCTGTGCGTGCCCACAAGTCACCAAGCGCTTCATATACGCTTGTAAATGAAGCGACAATGAAGCGCTTCGTTTGCGCTTCATTTAAAAGCGAATTCAAAGCGGTTGGTTGATTCTGCGCAACTTGCTTCGTTACATGACCTGTCCTGTAACGAAACAAATTGCGCAGAATCAACCAAGCGTTTTCCTGGAAAGTGGTCATTTATTGAAGTGCGCGAGAAGATAAGGTAGTCAAGTAAAAATTTTTAAGTGATTTGTGCCGAGTTTTTTGCTGAGATAAAAACGTAAGTAAAAAGTCAACTAGATATGCATGACAAGAAGCGTAATTCCCATTTCTACCCTAATTTTTCGTAACCTTCACAACCTATGCGCATGAGCTAGGTAGTGAATTTTTCTATGAGCAGGATAAAAATGCAAAATTTAAATCTGTTCGCAAAGTGTCCGTTTTTCGAAGGTTTGCTATCCTTTACAACCCATTGATTACAAAGAGATAATCCTAGCAGAACAGGGAAATATGTATTTGGTTACATGCTAAAAGCCCTAGTAATGAAAAAAATGTATTTTCGGCTTTACAGGTCGAATATTGAATCTTTTATCGTTCATCGATTTCCAATGATTTTAAAATGCATCTCTGCACTACTTTCACCTAAGGAATGGGATTTTGTGTATTCCTTGGTGAGGTTAGAGGAAAAAAAAGTCGCTTCTTGTTGTATGGATATTCTTTTGTGAAAGTGTTAAGGATTTTGCTTACTATAGCATTTTGTGTTTAGAATTTCATTAAAAATGAAGCAGCGAATTTGCGGCATCAGCAAGCGACATATGAGGCGTTTAGTTGCGCGTGAAATGCATATTAACAAAAACTCAAATATTAATCGTGACTTAATTAACGATGCCAGTCCTGCTGATCATGTTATTGCAATGCAGGAAAATACAACAGAGTCTGATTTTACTGTAAACACGAGTGAGCATCAGGCAGAAAATCTAACGGCGGCCGAAAAAATAAGAGATGCCAGCCATACTGGTCAGGTTATCATAATGCAAGAAAATGTGCCACCAGAGCATGAGCATCAGACAGGAAATCAAACAACAGCCGAAAAAATAAGAGATTGGGCCATTGAAAACAAAATAAAGTGCAAGGCCTGCGATAAAATTTTGCAAATAATAAAACATGCCGGACTAGATGTACCATCATCAAGTAAAACTTTATTAGAGACAAAATATAAACAAATTGAAATCTTCCCACCACCTCCAGGAACATACTTCCATTTTGTTATGCAAAAAGCCTTAGAAATGTTGAATATATCTGTAACAGGAGTAGAAACACGTTTGCTAATTGACATAGGTATCGATGGTCTGCCACTTTTTAAAAGTAGTGGAACTCAACTTTGGCCAATATTGGGATGTATATCTAACTCTTTAAAATTAAATAGAAAACCGTTCCTCATAGGTGCTTATGTTGGTCCTCGAGAACCGGAAAAAGTTAATGAATATCTGTCGGAATTTGTGAAAGAAATAAAACATTTAAACAGTGTCGGATTATTAATAAACGGAATCCCTATTGTTTTCAAAATAAATGCCATTATTTGTGATGCGCCTGAAAGAGCTTTTATCGTAGGAATAGTTGGTCATACTTCAAGTAAAGATTGCTCTAAATGCACGCAAACTGCTGAAAAGAAAAACAATCGGCTTACATACGCTATATCAGTTGCTTCATTGAGAACAGATGAGGAGATCAATTTCATCACATGGAGCATGGCACTGACCAAACCAACTCCCGAAAAAGTCAATACAGTCATGAAAATGAGATATTCTGTAGTGTTAAAAATAAGAAAAAGAATAAATGACGTTTCTCAGATAAAAATTAAAAAATCAAAATTTTACTTGCCGACTGTCTAAAAATTTTCAGATGAGACTCTAATACGAATCAAAACCGCTCTTCTTTGCATTTTTAAAAGCGCTTCAAAAGCGCTTCCAGACCGTTCTTCCTTGGCTTATTCTGAAGCGCTTTGAAAGCGCTTCCAAACCGTTCTTTTTGCCTTAGTTTAAAGCGCTTCAAAAGCGCTTCGAAGTAATCTAGAGGGAAGCGCTTACTTCTGCGGACATCAAATGCTAAAATGATAATGAACACTCGTATGAAGAGTAAGCGCTTTAGTGCTTCAGAACAAGCGCTTCTTAAGGCCTTTCGAAGCGCTTCGTTTCCCGTTGGGTATATTTACGTTGCTTTGCTGGTTTTTCTTCTGTCTCTTCTTCTTATTTCTCATTTCCTCTGGCATTTCCCTTGTATTGGATCGTTATGTCCCTACAATCGTCATATTGTAAGGCTGCTGAAGCAATTGTTTCGCTAGTGGCACAGACGTAAACCAATTGTCGGTCTTAATATTTCGGTTCATACCAGGTATACTGCGTGTAAGTTCTTTTAAAAAGTACTCTGCCAAAGGCATACCGCATGTAATTGTTCCTTTTCCAAGGTATGACAGACAGTCAACCATATACTTTGTGCCACTATCACAAATCATTTGAAGCTTTATCCTCTACTTGGCAGGCTTATTTGGGATATACATCTTGAATTTACACCTCCCTTGGAATGCTAGTAGCTGCTAATCAAAAGGGACATTTGTTCGAGGAATATAGTTTTGGCGAAACTGACTTATAAGCTTTTCCCATATTCTTACAGGTATAAAATAGGGTTGTTTTTCTGTTTTTCTAAGTGGGTTGCTTTGTCATCAAAAGATAGGCATTGCAGAAAAAATTCATATCTCTCTTTGCTCATGCACGGTGCATATATTGTGCCACAGTACTCAGTGTTGAACAACTCCTTATATGTTTGATCATTGCTTTTCAGGGTTGCAGTTAACACGAGAATAGCTCTGATCTCTTCTTTGCAAGTGTCAATTTGGGTCGATGTATTTTGGTTATATTTTTCTCTTTTTATCGCAATTTGAAGCCTGTTTTTACATCCATCAAACAGAACGCTATATGAAGACCCAGAAGAAGATAGCCAGACGGATGCTGACGAAATCATAGAAGAACGGGAGAAGCATTCAAAAACGGAACAAAGTGGCGTAGATTCAGCATCATCGAAAATATTAAACAAAAGTACTCACGAGAAAGAGACGTCAGCCTCACCGATACAATAGAGCTGAAAGTATTAATCGGTCTTTTGTATATAGCTGGAGTTCATAAACCCGGAAAACTAAATCTGGAGGATCTATGGGCCAACGATGGATTTGGTATAAAAATTTTTCGACTCACTATGAGTCTCCAACGATTCCGGTTTTTGCTTCGCGTGTTAGGGTTTGATGACAGAGAAAGCAGGGAGGAGCGGAAAGCTATCGATCATCTTGCTCCTATTCGAGAAGATTTTGGAAAGTTTGTAAAAAACTGCCAACAGTGCTATTACGTTGGAGAAGACGTAACTATTGATGAAAAGCTTGAAACCTTCAGAGGAAGGTGTGGTTTTATACAATATATTCCATCCAAGCCCGCAAAGTATGGGATAAAAATATTCGCGGCAGTAGATTCAAGTGTGTACTATACCTGTAATTTGGAAATTTATGCAGGAAGGCAGCCGGATGGTCCTTTCCAAACTAGAAATAAACTAGTTGACGTTGTCGAACGCTTAATTGCTCCGCTTCAAAACTCTGGCAGGAATATTACGGCAGACAATTGATTCAGCGATGTTACACTCCTTCACAACTTAACCGCAAAATATAACTTGTCATATGTTGGAACATTGAAAAAAAAAACAAATGGTAGATTCCTAACAAATTAAAGGATATAAGACACAGGCAGCCATTCTCGAGTGTTTTTGCTTTCTGCAAAGAGGGTACTATGGTCTCATATGTCCCGCAAAATAAAAAAAATAACAAGAACGCCCTAGTGATATCCAGCATGCATACAGACCCAATAATAGACGAAGTAACAGGGCTCAAAAAGAAACCTGAAATGATAACCTATTTCAACCGGCATAGAATCGGGGTCGATGTAGTGGATAAAATGTGCTCAGCTTATAACGTTCAACGAAGTACAAGAAGGTGGCCAATGGTGGTTTTTTATTCTTTGCTGAATGTTGCTGGTATAAACAGCCAAGTTATTTGCTTAGGAAATTTAAGTGACGTACCTCCTCCCCGTATCTTTCTTTGCAATCTGGGGAAAGAACTCAGAAATGAGCAGCTGATAAGACGCTCGAAACTTCCCCGTCTGCCTCGGACAATCTCTTTCAGACTTCGGGAGCTCCTTCCCCAAAGCGTGGAACCAATTGTGTCCGTTGCAGTCGAAAACATCAAAAAACGAAAACGTTGCCATGTATGTTGGGGAAAGAAGATTTCAAGACTTATTCAGTACAGATGCAAAGATTGTGGCCAATATTTATGCCTACAAGACTGCGAATTTTCTTGTACCGGTGGATGTGATATAGATGTAAATGTAGATGTTGAAATCAATGATTGAAATTTATTTATTCTGTTCTCTTGTGTTGATTTATGGATAATATTATGTTTAAATTCGAATTCTATGTTTTTTTTGAATTTCGATATGAAAATGCAGTTGTTTTGCACTTTTGAAGTTGTGTCTATTCTTTTACTCAGTGAAATTTGTTATTTTTAGAAACCAACGAAAAATTCCATACTTATTATCAATTGATGATTATTTGACTATCATTAAATTTACATGTGTTCTTTGTAACGTTTTATGTTTTTTACAACTCAAAACCTTAAGTTGATCCACCTTCAAAATGACCGATAAATCATGTATCTCACAGATACAACGTGACCACCAATGTGCTACTAAACGACGCGACTATTGAAGTGCTAAACATTTTTTAATCACAGGTAGTCGAGTGGGGTATTAAATGAATGATCTTGATTAGGACTCATAAATCTGATTTTAAAAAATTATTTTGTGCATCAAAGGTGCAGGGGAAGGCCGAATGTACCAAAGTTTCAGTAATTATATAGATTGATATAAGATTTTCGTCCTCACAAAATTTTATCGAAATTCAATCATAATCAAGTGAATTATAGCCATTTCAATTGTATGCAATTACAACAACAATAACACGTGTTGATGGGTGATACATATTTCAAATTGACCTGCGCACTTTTATTTTGTTCAAATTTTCATGAAAATTTAAGGAATAGTGTTTAATTTTAATGTCTTTAATCGGTTGAATATTTAAAAAAAACTATTTAAGCTGGAAAGAAATGGCAGTTTCAACGTGCTTATGAAGGAAACTCTGCATCTTTTGCACAAATTTGAACGATTGCGTATCGATGTATAGGATGAATAGTTCAAATCATCGATTCACGCCGTAAGAAAACTTGTTGTGAACCCTAGAGTGATTACAAAGACCTTCTGGTAGGAGCACCTTCCTACTTACTCAAATCGTATCTTTTGAAAAGCGGTCGGGCTTTGCTTTGTTGTCTGAGCAGATGCGTTTTGACTTTTTTGAGAGATCTCCAGTGCCTGAAGGATATGTGGAAGGAAATGCCTTTATTTAAAAAAAAAAACAGTAACCATATATTAATTTTCCATGCTCTATTCATGGGATATTTGTATAGGCCAAGTTTTGATAATCAGAAGAATTTTAAATTGTTTTACAATACCTTTCTGGCCGGAGCACTCTCCTACTACTTTTTCTTGTTTTGTTTTCCCATTCTTGAAATGAGTTCCCTTGATCTTCTCATCTTCTATATTTCGTGAGGTAGCCCAGCTCGGGGAGAGGATACCCCGGAAAGACCCATGATACGACTGAGCACTAGCTAACCTCAATATGTCACCGCAGATAGGTAATCCTCTGTCGAAAAATAATTTCTGCGACTAGGGTGGCTTCCGAGTCGGCAACATGTTTCATCGTCATTTTAGACGTGTGGTAGTAATTTGTCTTATAATGCGTATTGCCTGGAACAGAATCAATGTAATTGTTCATTATTTTAGCTCGGTCTTCAAATACTTTTTTTCTTTTTGAAAAGCCGTTTGACCTTACTCAGTTGTCTGAGCAAACACGTTTTGACTTCTTTGAGTGATTTTCAGAGTTTTAAGGATTTGTGGAAGCAAATGACTATACACGAAACGAACGAATTTCTAAAATCCAATCAAATAGACAACGATTTCAGGAAAATAGAGAACGATTTTGAGCTACGCAATTAAAGTATCATTTCAAGTGGTTCGATTATGACTCCAGAAAATCAAATGTAGAAATTATAGTTTCATCTTTACTTCTATTTTTCTTAGTAGCTAGAAAGCACGGATCATTTTAATCGTGATTCTTCTGAAACCTAGTACAAGGGTAGTCCCAAAAGTACCCAACCAGACTTATCAATATAAGTAGTTTTATAAAAACAATTACTGCGATTGACAATACCCCCTTTCAATAACTTAATGTGAAAAATTTAAAACGATACGTTCATTATTACTTTTTACAGACATGCAAAGTGAACGCTCTCAGTGAATTTTTAAATATGGAAAAAATTGGGCATCATTATGTGATACAATACTTTGTTTTGAAAGGTCTAAGTCCAAACGATATAAAAGCCAAGTTGGACTCTACTCTGCGGACAACGGTCAAATATTGGGTAGCTGAGTTTAAGCAAGGTCGTAAGAGCTGCCAAGATGATCACCACAGACTTCGTATAGGTCGACCAAGTGAGGTTACTACTTCAGAAAATGTGAAGAAAATCTATGAAATTGTACTTGATGACCGTCGATTAAAAGTGCGCGAGATAGCAGACATGGCAGGCATTTCAAAAAGTTCTGTACCTTGCACTTTGAACGAAAATTTGGACATGAAAAAGCTGTGTGCAAGATGCGTGCCACGTTTGCTCATAATTTAGCACAAAAAGCAACGTGAGGATGTTTCCATCGAGTGTTTGAGAATGTTTCGCAGCAATAAAGCCGAGTTTTTGAGTCGATTCATAACCACCCAAGTAGCGATTGGTGCTCGATACGGTTAAATATTACAGTATGAACTTCTTTAAGATTTATATAAAGCCTCTAGCCAGAAGATTTGGTATTACCGAAAGAGTTTCTGTTATAAATGCTCCTAAAAAACCTTAATACGCTTAAATCCAGCGGTTTTATGGAGAGTTTAGATTAGGCTTGCATTAAGTTTCGGAAATACTTCTTATAAAAACTGCTAGCAGTTTTGGCTTTCATAACGGTTCGAACAACAATGTTATGGAACTAGATATTCAAGCCTTGCATAAGGGCCTCCGTAAAGTCATAGTGGAAGCTTTATAGAAACTGTATTTTAAAACTTCGATTTTGCTTGCAATCATTTATTTACGGAGCCTTAACAAAGGCTCTTGTCAACCCAAACTTGTATAACTTTCATAATCGAAGCTTGTTTATATTTTATGTGACGTGCATAATTGAAAGTCAGGAAATGTTTCCGTCATGGTGAAAAACGGAAAGATCGGGGAATTTCCACAGAATTATTGTGAAGGAGCAACAAAAAATTTTAACTAGAGCTCTTGAGTTAGATATGGTATCCAGGAGGGATTCAAGAGAAGTGTGCAGTCAACCATTGGCATCTACATCAAAAATTTCCGTAACAGCTAGTGAAAATCAGAATTGTAGTACTTCATCTCGTGATCTGGGTTCGTTTGATCGAAGTGATTCATTTAAGGTATTAACGTTTGTATATTATTATGTAGATATTGAAAAAACAACCAGCATAATCGTAAAAGATGCAAAGAACAGCGGAGGTACATCATTGTGTGTCTACGAGTCGAGCGAAGACGAGGAAGACTTTGAAAAAAAACGTTAACCTTCGTTCGAGTTTAAGAGATTGGGCAATGGAATACAATATAAACCATTCAGCGTTGAAAGGGGTAATGGATATAATCAACGTCCGTTTGAAAAACAATAGGAATGTTCTGCCGCAAGATCCACGAACACTGTTGAGAACACCCCAATCACTCAATATTTTGGTACTTGGCGATGGAGAGTACTGGCCTGAATAAAATATTTTACAATATCGCTGAGCCTACAGCGATATCATTGAATATAAATATTGATGGTTTAACCATTACTTAAAAGTTCAAAGACAGAATTCTGGCCAATTTTATTTAACATCGCAGAAATGCCACAAGTACCGGCAATGGTTATTGGAATATTTTGCGGGAAGACTAAACCGAATAGTTTGGAATTATTTCTTAACCCATTTGTCGATGAAATGAATAGCATTATGGCCAATGGTGGAGTATACATAAACTTTAAAAAAGTAGAAGTACATATTAGATGTGTGATATGTGATTCGCCAGCACGAGCTTTCGTCAAAGGTAAATATAACATTGAAACCGATGCCTGTTCCAATAAAAATCTTTTCATAGTTTCAGGAGTCGCTAATTACAATTCTCAGCATGGCTGCTTGAAATGTACCTCCATTGGTGAATATAGTTATGAGAGCCACACAAATATATTTTCACGAACGGAGTGTGAGAAACGCACGAACCAAAAGTTTCGGGAGAAATTATATGGATCACATCATAGAGCCGATTCTCCATTTTTAAAACTAAACATAGACATGATCAAACAATTTCCAGTCGGAAACGAGTTGCATTTACTTCATCTAGGTATTATGAAACGCCTTTTGCTTGGTTGGCGCGACGGAACATTCCGTAATTCCGACACAAAGTGGAGAGCTCAAACGGTAAATGAGGTTTTCGAATATTTATATAAATGTACGATGCCTAGAGAATTTCACCGAGCAGTGAGAGGGCTAGACTGTTTGCCGCATTGGAAGGGAACCGAATATCGTACCTTCTTACACTATATAGGATTTTTTGCACTAAAATATCATTTGACACCGGAAGTGTACGAACATTTTATGCTTCTCTTCTGTGCGGTGAAAATTTGTTCTTCTGCACAGTACTTTCATATGCTTCCATTGACTCACACGATGCTTCTTCAATATATTGAAATATTTGCAGAAATTTATGGTGAGCAGTATGTTACCAGCAACATTCACAATCTATCACATTTAGTGGCTGAGGTAGAAAGATTTGGTGAGCTTGCTTCCTTTAGCACGTATCCGTTTGAAAATATGCTTGGTAGAACTAAACGCCTACTGCGACACGGAAATTGCCCTCTGTCTCAAATTGCTAGACGAATCATGGAAGATATGATTAGTATGGAGCCATATAATCATATTGACACTGAAAAGCTTAATCCACCCCATCTAAACTGCATATTGACCAAACGAAATAATGGAGAAATCGTTAAAATCGTCAGATAATGTTAAACTATCGTTTTATTCAAAAATCTAGCTGAACAATTTTTGCCTTGGTACAGATTCATCAAATTGTTGGTTTCTTTCTTAAGAGAATAAAATAGCTTATGTCACTAACATAATATTTTGGAGCAGAAAATATATACAATTATATTGCATCGAATTAAATACAAAAGAAAATTTTTTCACACTCCCAATTTAGTCGAGACACTTTAATATTTTTTGTATCCATCGCGATGCTTACCTTAAACAAAACGTACCAAGACTATTTAATATAAGTAACGTAAAATGCAAGCTGGTACGCCTTTTTTATCATGATCTTTTTGTATACATGCCTCTTTTGAACACCAACAACTAACTAAATATTAAAAAATATGTTATGAATAGTTTTCAAGACATTTATTTTTGGTTGACTCAAAAAAATCATTAAATACAAGTAACAAAATTAAAAAATATTCATTATAAGTAACAAAATAAACGTTGGTTTCTTTAATAAAAAAATGTTGTATTCAATCTATTCTCGCTGGAGCTGTCATGATTATGTTGATCAATATTTGTTACATTCGACGTCTTTGATTCATGATGTTTCAATGATGATCTGTTTCGACGTTTCACCCGAGAAGCCCGCATAGCTGGTTGGGCGAAGCGCCTTGCAGAATTCGATATGGTTTTTTGAAAAAAAATCTTTCAAAGATTTCTTTGTATATTTTGTATCAACCGACTCAACTACATCAAGGAACAGCTGGAAAGTTCGCGAGAACTTTTGGAAGCATTCCTTTTTCGATTTCCTAGAGAGACCGGTCCGCGTTGTGAGTGTGAACAGTCGCCGGGTAAATACATGGTCCACGAGCGCGTAGGCCACATCGTCCCCATACATGCCACTATTTTGGCCGCAACCAGACTGAAGTTTTCTGATCTAAAGTGAAAGCAAAATAGAGATATTACAAGTAACACATTTATTTAAAACTTTATCACTTCTTGCGCATATTCGCTATCTTTTAAGTTCTCCTCAAAATCAGCTAGCTCTTCGATAGTATCCATTCGGTTGAATGCAGAATTAATCAACACGGGCTGGGATGTTGAAAATGGGGACTTTAAAGACTCCAGCGATGACTAAATTTTATCCTGCCCCTTTGCCAAGTAATCCAATGTAGCAGCGTGCTTGGCTTGCGTTTCCATTATGGCAAGAAGTGTGCTCATAATTGAGGGTTCAGACAAAGTAGTACCTTCACTAATTTCTACGTCATCAAAAACTAGTTCTTGCGCGGATGGTTGAAAATCACTTTCATTTTGAAAAATGTACGTGATTTGGCCAGAATTCATTGGCATATTGTTTATTTTGCTGCTTACGAGTTTAAGTGGTTTTGTAGGGCCGCTAGTAGAAACCGGCTTTGAATTTTCCGTAATTGAACTATACGCAGTTGACTTTTCTGATGAAATCAACTGGATGAAAAGAAAATGCTCAAATGATTATCACTTACAATGTGTTATTCATTTATTACCTCGTTGTAGTTTGTTCGGTTGGCGTCCCCGTTTTCCACAAAAAGTTTTCTGAAAGGGGCAGAAAGCCTAGGAAACATTTTTTTCTTACTGGCTCCTCCATCTCACTAGTGTCGTTGTGATTGGACATGTTTTCCACTTCCTGAATAGCCTCCGCAGAAGAACTAATATTGCGGCGCTTCACAATGCATGGGTATTCAACCCATCCGTCAGTTACAGCACCGGGCGGCTGTAATGGGGTTTTAATTGCTTTGCCATGCAATTTATCCGGTGGCCACATAAGTTTTCCCGATATGTCCCACGCTGATGGTACTGCAGCTATCTTTTTGACTCCACCTTCAAACGTTTCGATCACTTTAAACTCCATGTTTCACAATGCACCTCAACTCACTATGCACAAATTTGCACTGCCGTGTGGTTCGAAGCTTTTGGTTGTGTGCCCAATACAAACTGAGAGCTCGATAAATACTGTAAGCAAAACCGCTGTCAAAGCTTCACCGAAGTTTTCATGCATAGTTGCAGTATACATTTTCAATGTTTTCTGTTAGGTAGCACGTAAACAACGAACGCTTGCCACTCCACAAGAGATCGTATATAAAAATTTTCGTGCCCTTAAATTTCTGCCAAATACAGTTGGAACACTTATTCGTGATATAGTTGTCGCAAACTGCCACCGTTTATACCTTCACAAGCTGAAGACTCTATACGCTTTGCGGGTACTTCTGTAAAGTTTCTAAAATATTATTGTTCACAGCATATATCGAGGCTTCTGCTCCCTTATAATATACAAAGACCTTTTATTTCAGTACAAGATGTTTAACTCAGCCAGGAAAATGGACTTCCGAATACATTATTTTGAACAGCTTTGCTTTGAGGAAATATCGCGAAGGATACTTAAATATCGTTACATAATCGGAAATGAAGAAAAATATATTTTGTTTTCATTTTGATAAAATATAGTTACATGTATTTACATGTTTTCTTCCCAAAGCATGGCATTGACTGCAAGCTATTTTTCGAAAAGTCTGTAGCAAGGTGGAAATATGTAGTTTAGCTTGATTTGAGAATCAAAAACAATTACTCTTCGCAAACGCTAAAATTGTTTTCTTCTGCTGGATCAATATGGATTTTGCATGTTTTGCTATGATATTGCAATGAAACACCAATTCTCATAAGCATATTTTGCTTTTAGTGTTTTTAGAGAAGCTTAATAGAGATCATAATATACATAGAAGTGGACGAATTTAAAATCTGTATCAGCATATTACAGGTTTGACTCAGAGGTAGAACGTCGGACAAAGGAACGCAGGAACCCAGGTTCAAATCCCCATGCAAGAGTATTTCATCATTCCATTCTTGAATACAATTTAAATATGTATAACAAATTAACAAACAGATAATACGCCAGAAATACTATGCTAACTGAGTGCGGTATCTAAATGGAAGGAACATTCTTATATTTTAAAAGTTTGCTTGCTTGTGTAAAACTCTCATAAATTGCTTGTACAAGACCTTTCCGAACCTCACTAAAGAAGCGATCAGCTCTTGATATTAGTCTCCGTAAAATAAGAATCCCTTTCTTAGCGAAGTACTATGGAAGCAGAAAAAATTATAAGCCTCCTTTAGGCTTCCTTTAGGTCTTTTGGAAAATTTAATGAAACATGCGAAAGATCTAATAAAATACTTACCGAATCATTACAGAAGTTTAGAAACGTTAACTTCATTAAGTCTTTCTTTAGGTATTTCCTTTAGGTCTTTTAGAGGAGCCAATGAGACTTGCGAGAGGTGTTATGAAAGCTTTTACGGAGCCGCTATAGATGTAAACAAGCTTCAGTAAACTAAGAAAATGTTCTCCTTTTTAGCCTAACCAAACCTTTTCAGAAGCTGTAAAGAAGCAAAATAGGCAGCTCTATAAGACTTATTAGATGTGAAATTGCTACTTGGGCATGGACGAAACATGGGTCCATCATTTTACACCTGAGACCAAGGAGCAGTCAAAGCAGTGGACAGAAAAGGGAGAACCGGCTCCAAAGAAAGCAAAGACAGTTCAGTCGGGTGGCAAGGTCATAGCATGCGCGTGGAATAATATTTAATGATTATCTCGAAAAAGGAAAAACAATCAACAGCGCATATTATGCAGCCTTATTGCAGCGTTTAAGTGATGAAATCAAGAAAAAACGGCACCATGTGACGAAAAAGAAACTGTTGTTTTATCACGCCAACGCACCAGACCACACGTGCGTCATAGCGATGGCTAAAATCAATGAGTTGAAGTTCGAATTGCTTTCTCATGCACCCTTTTTGTCAGATCTGGCTCCCTCGAATTATTTTTATTTTCCAAATTTGAAAAAAGGCTCCGCGGCAAAAGATTTGCTAACAATGAACAGGTAGAGTCTGCAGTTAAAAACTATTTTGAGGAACTTGACGGTTCCTACTATAAAGCGGGTATCGAAGCTATTGAACATCGTTGGGAAAAGTGTATCGAGCCGAAAGAAGAATATGTTGAAAAATTAAAAACTTTCTCGCAATTTTATTACTGTTTTCTTTGTCGGGTCGGGGACTTTTGGGGCCGCCCTAGGAAATCATAACAAGAAAATTGCGCATAAGATAAGCAAATTTTGCTTCATTGTAAGAAACGTGTTCTCAATTCATTTCTGTTAATACTTGTCTTAAGTAGGTCTTCGAGATGCATATGACAAAAAAATATTTCTTGGACCCTTCAGTCCTTTTTGAAAAAAAAGGTAAAATTTTATAGGCTTAAGAGTGAAATGAAACATCTTTCACGTTCAATTTTAGTTTTGTATACATTATTTTGAATTTTTTTAAATCATTCATTATTATTTTATATAAAACATATTAATTCATTATTTCACAAATGCCTTCTTTTGCAGCATCTTCTACCATCTGGCAAAATATTTAATTGGCTTCTCTATGTTTACATTATCAGTATCCATAAGGCTACACATATCAAGTTCTTCACCAACAATAAAAAGTTCAAAAGTTCATCATGTTCAAGAATATCTACTTTCTTTAATATTAAACATGATTTCTTGCTTCCTTTTGATGCTATTGAAATAATATCAACTATTTTGAAAAATTGCTCTAGCATGTCAAAAAGTAATTATTTTTTACACTCCGTGCTTCTGATTTTCATTTTGGAATAAGAATAAATTACATAATTTTTAGGGTTTTGTACTAAAATACAAAACCCTATTGCAATCACGACCTGTGTCCGTCTGTCCGTCCGTCCGTCCGTCCGTCCGTCTGTATGTCACAGCACTTTTTGTCCGAAACTATAGAAGCTACAGTCATGCAACTTTGTGAAAAGGTCAGAAGTGGTGACCTCTTGTAAGTTCAATGGTGAAAAAAATTTTCAAAGGGGTTTAAGGGGGGTCTCCCCATATAGGGAAGAGACCCCCCGAAAAAAAAATTTCACCATTGGTAGTCGAATAGGGTGTCATTGGAAAGGTCTCAATGAGATCTTTTCAAAACAAGTCTTAAAATTGCCTTATAAGTACCGAGGGGGGCAGGGGAAGGGGAAATGTACGAACTTTTCGCGTACCCCCCCTCGCGATTGGACACCTTCCATCCGAAAAATCTGAAAAAAATCATGGATGTAGGCCTTAACGAGTACAACAACAACAAATACATGAGAAGTCGAAATTCACTCAACTTTGTTAGTAATAGTATGATTTATTGATTTTATGTTTTCTTGAATAAAATCTAGACGGTACCCTTAAATTCAATGAAATTTGGCACACAGATGGTTATTTATAAGATTAATCTTTTCTGAAAGTTTCATAAAGATCGAATAATATTTAACGAAGTTATAGCGATTTGAATTTTCCTGCATTACTATGGAACAATATGCCCTATATTACTATGGAAACATATGGCTATGGAGCCATATGCGCTTTTTACCGACTTAGAAACTACAGCCTTGCTAGGATTTGCATGAAAATTTCAGGAATGATAGGTATCATGAAGATGAGTACATACAATTGAAACAAGTCGGAAAGGCAGGAGAGAGCTCCTAGCAAAAGGCTTTATAACCATTCTCAGATTCTAAAAAACAGGCCATGAATCGATGATTACAGTACAGAGGAGTGGCCCCTGAAAAAAAATTTCATGAAAGGTAGCCGATATGAGTATCAACTGAAAGTTCTCTATGAGAGCTTTTCAAAACAGTTCTTAAACTGACAGTTTTTGCTTCTGTGGGGGCATAGCGGGGGGGTGGAAATACATGAAAAATGTGTTTCCTCCCTCGCGAATGGACACCCGTGATCTTAAAAAATCTGAAATAATTATCAAGGGAGATATTTGTGGGTATAACTATAACAAATACCTCAGAAGTCAAAATTCTTTCAACTTCGCTAATAATAGTATGATCCTCGAACATGAAATGTTTCTTGATTTTATTCGTTACTGGTTACTGCATTGTGTAAGTTGAGTACAAAACCCTTCTGACATGAGCATAGGTCTGTCTACCCAACTTGTTGTTATTTAATAACGATGCGATTGAGTTAGAGTATTCTTTCTTCTCGATTATATTGCAAACTTTTTAATTAAAAATTTCTATATCAATAGTTTTTTCGAATTTATATTGCAGCAAAAAGTAACTATACTTCATGGCACATTTCTTTGCCACAAGAAAGTGCTAAATTTTTACGAGAATCGCAAACATCAGTATATCGTTTGAGCTCTCGATGTTTGGATTCGAATCTCATTGCCCACAAATACTTTGGTGGTCCGGATTGAATAATTACGGAAGAATAATGTGTCAGAATATGGTGTTGGGGCTTTAAGCTATCATTAAAGAGCAATGTATATTACGAATGGTGTTCTGAAATTTTACCCTTCAAATTTTTAACGTCCTTATAAATAAACTATGGTGATAATAACATTTTAACCAGGTCATACAATATTTTTGTATATTTCCACGCAAAGTCCCCATGCGGAATGTAGTCTCCAACAAATATCGAAAAATATGAGGTTTCAAATGTTGTTTCTAAATCTGTTCACGTTAATTGCAAATATCTAATTCACCATAATCAAAATTCCTGATGCGATAGTTTAAATCATTTAAATCAAAATAGCCCTTTTTAATGTAATACTGTAAGGAGCTTAATAGTCCATACGAAATGATTCCTTCGAAAAGGTTATGCATAAGATCTACTGAATAATTTTGTGTGACATGAAATGAAGGCAATAATTTAAAAATGCAATTCTCATATACTCCTGAAGAATCATAGTCTAAAGCTTCAATGTGCATATTATAGTTTTCAATTGAACGCAACATATCTTTATATTCAACGATCTATGATTTAATTTTCTCTTTACTAAACAAATAAAATCGGCAAAAACACGTATGGGAAAATGTTCTTGAAAATCCTTAAATTCGATTTAAGGTAAGATTATCACCATCGATAAGTGCTAAAATAAAGTGTATTCTTCTGTTTTCAGTAAGGGTGTTCATTTCTATTCCTTCTGTTTGGAGAAGTTTAATGAGCTCAACAAGCGCATATAAAACATTCTCGTTTCCAAATTTTTTGACAATTCCAGATTTAATAAACATCGTAGGAAATTGAATGTTGGAAACTGAAACAGTTTGCACACCTGGATGACCAATAGGATCATTTACTTCAAAATCATCATTATATATAAAATACGGTATATTTATTCTATCCTCGGATTTGGCTGTCGTATTATTCCATAAGGTTCCTTGAATGAAATTACTTATATGAGTAGTTTCTTTGGAAAGTTTATCCATGAAGATTATCGTTCGGTCAAATAGTTTGGGCAGTTCAAAGAAAGATTTCATTTTAAACTCAATATCGAGCATGGTTCCTTTTAGTTCAACTTTTTCTAAACTTGGAATCCCTTGCTTCATTTTTTCACACACTGAACTTGATACTACAAATTCTTGAGGATATCGAAACATTTTTTGTGTCTCTAGAAATTCATTCATTTTGTGTTCGGTATTAACATTTTGAAGAATATCAGAGCAAGATTCTAAGAAAATTGTGATTTTTGATTGTATTGGGAGAAGTCTCTTTAGAAAATCTGGAATTCCACCAGTCATTTTTTCAAATAAGTGAGTTATTTCGTTTACAATTTCCAAAGTTTGTTTTGTTGTTAAATGGCCTCGATTATTGAGTTTCATAATAAAATGTACACAAGAACTTAAAAAGGAATCTTGCCAATATTTTTTTCAAAATTACAATGGAGTACATTGTTTTAATGTTGGTCATTTCGTATGTTTAGCACTGTTTTGTTCATAGGCTTTAAGTTTTATAAAATACACCGAGTTTTAATAATTCCAATAGTTTATTCACTAACAGGTATTCAATTAATTTAATACAATTTAATACAAGATATTTAACACTTGATATTAGCGCGCGATATCGCATGTTGCCACTCGAAAGGTTAGGAAAGAAGTAGCCAAAATATTGGGATGCAAATGTGTATTATGGTATATGACTGTATTAGTAAAAAGAGCAAATCATCATCCTCTTTTTTTCTCTTTTGATAAGGCGCTTCATGTCTATTTACGGTCTTTATAATTCAAGATGATTTTCTGATCGGCAGCTGTTGATTAAAAACGTTGGAGCTATCTCTCGCTAAAGGTTCTCAGTCTGTTGCAAATTTCTCTTCTACTGGAACGCAGAAATTATACGAGTGCTCGACACGTTGATTTGGTAACCTTCGAATATGGATCGAATTACGCACATATTCGTTTCGTCCCACACGAACGATGTATGACCTCGCGTTGATAGACTTCACGATGACGCCTGGTTCCCACTGTTTAGTTTTGACGTTAACTTTGGTGAAAACATTTTCTCCTACGTTTAAACGACGAAGATTTTTGGTTCCACGATCGTCATATTTCTTCGAATACTCCCGGTTTTTGATTATGGACTCCTGAACATTATTCGTTACTCGTTGTTCGTAATCAGCTGAAGGAATATTACATCGGAACCATCGACAAAAGATTCGCTTTGCAGGACTAGATCCGATTTTGTTGGGAGTGTTTCGCCATACTAACAGAGCTTTGTAGAAGTCCTCGTTGGAGTTTAAACATTTTGTGATCATTGTTTTCGCCGTTTTCACAGATGCTTACGCTTAACCATTACCTTGCTGGTGATGAGGACTAGATGTCGTGTGTTGGAAGTTCCATTCTTTGAAAAACTGTTTAAATTCGTGTTCAATGAATTGTTGATCATTGTTCGATATCACCTTCCAGTTTTCGATTATTGATTTTACATGATCATTTATTCCTGGCCAAAATATAATTTCTCTGGCTAATTTGAGAGTATTTTCGATTCCGGAATGGCTTGTATGCAATCCGGCTTAGATCGTCTTTCGTAAAGAATCTGGTATGAGAATACGATTTCCTTTTAAGATCAAACCGTCTTGTATTGCACGGAGTTCTTTATAAGGAAAGTATTGTTTGAGTGTTTCGTTTAATTTGTTCTTAGAATTTGGCCAACCTTTTTGTATTTTCTCGTATAATTCTATCATTGCCGGATCATTTTTTGTTTCTTCTATTATTCTTTTCGTCGTGTTATCACTTATTGGCAGTTCATCAATGCAATTTATATTTTCTATTGCTTCGAATATATTTTTGATTCTGTAGATATCATATAGCTTTTCTTCGTTCGATATGTTTTCGGGAGCTCTTGAAAGGGTATCCGCAATATACATTTCTTTACCTTTCTTATATTTGATATTAAGTTTGTATCGCTGTAACATGAGTATCATATTTTGCAGTCGCTTTTGGGCTTCTAGCAGTAGTTTTGCGAAGATTTTCACTAATGGGCTATGATCCGTTTCAATAGTAACATCAGATTTGCCACAGATATATTGGTCGAAACTTTTACAAGCATAGAGTATTGCAAGCACTCTTTCTCTATCTGTGCGTAGTCTTTCTGAAGAACGCTTCCGATACCAAATGAAGATGCATCGGTTTGTATGGTTACCGGCTATGTAGCATCGAAATATTTAAGCGTTGGAATTGTTGTTAGAATATTTTTTAATTCTGTGAATTCGTGTTCATGTACCTCATTCCAGTTAAAATTTGAAGATTTGTGAGTTAATTCTCTTAGGTTATGCGAATTCAAAGCTAAATTCGGGATGTACGTTCCAAGGTACGTTATCATACCGAGAAATCTTGCTAGTTCCTCTTTGTTGCTCGAACGTGGTAGGTTGCGTATCGCTGACGTTTTTGTTTCATCTGCCTTTATTCCATTCTTACTTAGTATACGAGTATGGCCATAGAATTTTACCTCTTTCATGTACATGTTTATCTTCTCCTTGTTGAGTTTAACGCGTTCCGCCTCGAGTCGTTCAAGAAGCTTGCGTAGATTCCTGTTCATCTTCTGGCAGGTGCTTGCTGAGAGTAGTGGTGCATGATTTCCGGTCATCAATGGCACTATTATGTTATTCCCCAATGCTTGCAATTTCGTTGTTGTTGGCGTTGCTACTATTTTTCGTTATTGTGTGACACGCTTCAACTTGTTTAGTCCGATTATATTGCAGGTAGCTCCCGTATCTAGAATACATTTGACGTTTCTGAATATGTCGCTCTGTTGTCTGATGTCTAAATCAATTGTTACCAGATTAGTGTTGTCGCTTAGTGTTAGTATTAGTTGTTGCTCATTTTGTAGACTCTTAACGTGTTTAATGTTCGGTGTTCGATTGTTGCTTGTACTCGTATTAGTTGACATACATACAGATGCGTAATGTCCATGTTTTCTACACTTTCTACACACCGCAGATCTCGCTGGGCATTCCCTCAGATTCTTATGGTACTGGTATCCGCAGTATTTGCATAACTGTTTATTATTTCGGTCCATTTTTCGCTTATATGCTTTATTGGTTGCAATTTTGCGCACTTTGCTGACAATGTCGGTAGTATTGCCTGCATGAACGTTATTCGTACTATGAGATTGTAATTCCCCCAATTGTTTTGCGGCATTTTATTTTGATTTGCAAATATCAATTGCTTCTGACAAAGTAATGTCTGTATCTAGCCAAAGTTTTTCCTTGAGTCCTATATCTTTTATGGAGCATATTATCTTGTCGAGTAGTATATCATCTGACAAATCTCCGTATTGCGTATTTTTATTCAACTCTCGTAGACGCGCAAAGTATTCGTCATAGGTGTCATTTTGGTTTTGAGTCGCTAGGTTGAAAATCGCTCGCTCATACCTTTTATTAACTCGTGGTGTTCGATTCTTCTTGATAGCTTTCAGTATGTTTTCAGCTGTCGATTTTTCTTGCTCGGTTAGAGGCAGATTGCCATACATTTGAAAAACGTCATTTCCTATCGCAGCTAGAAGAATCGCTTTCATTCTTTCCTCGGGCTTGTTATCGATTCCACTGGCGATGACATAGTTGTTCCATCTTTCTTCGAAATTCTTGAAATTGTGAGGAATATCGCCTACCTTGTTGCTCAATGGCTCTGGTAGGGGGATATTCACGTATGCTGTTGCTTGTTGCGTGTGCAGAGTTTGCTCCAAAGCCTGAATTCAGCTGGCTGATGCTTGTTGCGTATTTAGATTTTGTTCCAATGCCAGTAGTATGCTGGTTAGCACGCCGAGTGCTCGTTTATTTTCGTCTTCGGCCATTTTTCTCGTTTTCATGGGTACTTTTCAAAATTTTCACAAACCTGACACCATGTTTTAATGTCGTTTCGTGTGCTTAGCACTGTTTTGTTCATAGGCTTTAAGTTTTATAAAACGCACCGAGTTTTAAAAATTCCAATAGTTTGTTCACTAACAGGTATTCAATTCATTTAATACAAGATATTTAACACTTGATATTAGCACGCGATATCACATGTTGCCGCTCGAAAGGTTAGGAAAGAAGTTGCCGAAATATTGGGATGCAAACGTGTATAATGATATATGACTGTATTAGTAAAAAGAGCAAATATGTTGCATTTGTATACATATGTAACATACATCGTGGCTTATTTCATCTTCAATTTCGTTTGTACTAAAATTGTACGATACCTGATTAGCGCAAGTATAGTTTTTGCCTGTTTCAATATTCTGGTCGTTTGAATGAGAATTTTTACAATGACTTTTAAATGCAGAAAAAATTGAAAAAATTTGCGAACAACTTTGATATGGACAAGTATATTTCTATATGCTTTTAAAATTATGAGTGAATTTGTAATGAACAAACAATTGATCGACATTTTCTAGTACTCTTTCACATAAATTGCACTACAAATTCAAGTTACGAGTGCAATGGTATGGTCAATTTTAATTAATTTGCTACGCTCAATACTAATTTTTTTTTTAAAAGAGCTGATTTCACTAAAGTTGATATGTTCAGTTCATTTTTAAAGAAGAATGCTTGCAAAAACTCCCAAGTAAACTTTCATTCCTTTTGGTATTTTGATTCAAATACGTAAATTATTTTATAGGTGCAGGAGATCGCTTCTATTACAGTGTTGTTGTTACAACTGGTCATCAAATACCGAAAATGCATTTAAAATATCATCTTTGTTAGATTCAACTACTACCATAAACGGTTGGCATTTTAAATGTTGATATTGCCAATACTTATCCTTGCGTTATATAATTGATCTCTGTAATTTTAGAAAAAGATTTTTTTTTATATATATACCTGACCTTTTGCTTTCTTAGACACTTGAATGGAATGCAAGACGATGAGCTTTTATTTTGATCAGATGGGTAAGATCTCTTCATTAACTAAACGTACATGCAAACACAACAGCAAATTGATTTTCCGCATGAAAACTTAGTCTCAAGTAGATAGCGCTTTCACGTTATATCTCAAATAGAAACAAACGATGATAAACGCGCTCTCTATCTTGAGCAAGTTTATCGCTTGTTTCATTCAAATATTTTCCCTCTCTTTAATTTGGCTGATCAGTTGGTGAACTTGCTTGTTAATCGATATGCTCTGCCAAAGGTCAGTAAAGTCTAAGTCCTCAATCTTCGGCCACAAAAGGTCGGTCATCATGCCTCTGTAGCACTTTCTGTTGCCCAAAACAGCATTTCCAGCCTCATTTTCAAAGAAAAACGGTCAATAATGCCTCTACTCCTGAATTCACACCAAATTATCACTCGCTGGGGATGCATTGGCTTCCCAACAATCACGTGTGGATTTTTTGAGCCCCAGATGCGGCAGTTTTGTTTGTTGACATAGCTGTCGAGATGAAAATGTTCCTCATCAAAAAGATGATTTTTTGAGAAATATCGGCTCTAATACCCAAACTGCGAAGCAATAACAAAGCGGATGGTCATTCGGATTCAATTCATAATTCATTACAGCATAATTTTGAGCGGGAAACAACTGTCAGTGTCAAAATAACATGTATTTTAAAAATAAACTACTATATGGCCCTCCCAGTATACTCGTATACAATATATACATATATATATATATATATATATATATATATATATATATATATATATATATATATATATATATATACCTTGTACATACAAATTTGTGTACCAATCCTTCACATACCATTTTTACCATAAATAGATTCAAATTCTGAGAAACACGTTTAAACTCATTAGTGTTTGATCAGTTTAACAGTGCCAATTCAAAAACCACAAAATCTTCTCTATGCTACAAATTGAAGCTCTTAGATGGCGCAAATGCCTATTGGGCTATAGTTATTCCTGACATCGTAGATAAACATTGTTGAATAAAGTTAATCCCGTAATTTTCCATGCATTGGACTCGTGTTTATTTCAAACCATTCAAATTGAATTATTCATCATTTTCCAAGGTGATAGCAAAAGGATAATTTATAGCTGAATTTCCTTTTTCATCTCTTCTGGAATGATATTGATGTTAGCAACACCCTTATCTGTCATCCTTCTTGTACTAACGAGTATGATCATTAATCAAATTTTATTCGTCCTTGGCTTTGAATTAATTTGGTTATGAGTTGATATTCTTCTATTTTTCAATGACCTAGGAGCGACCACTCGTGTTATCAGTCGTGCGTTAATAAAGGGATAAAGCAAGCGTGAAATAAGGTCAGTTGTTTTCGTCTATTGTAATAATCTGAAATAATGATTAACATCAAGGGTAGCTCTGTTGCATTTAATATAAAGTATGCAGTCAATTGTATTTATTTGATAAGGTTTTTAAGAGTTAATTTAGAATCGCACAAAATATCAAGCAAATGTGTTTCTAAAATTTTATATTATTCGCAATATTTATAATTGAGCCAGATTACATTTTCCTAACAAAATTCAAAAATTAAACTTATACATAGGGTGGTCCAACTTGAACGCACAATGCTAATTGTAAATAAAACAAAAATTTTCAGAAAATTATGTTGATATTTTTTATTACAATAGAAGAATCTATGACAATTATGTGTAAAAATACTGCCCAAATGCTCGCCACGGCTACGGTGGCATACGTCTATCCTATGGTCCATATTTTTAATGACTCTGAGACATAATTGAAGTTCAATGTCGTTAATGTGCTGAATTATCTCACCTTTTAGCTCTTAAATTGTTCTTGGTTTATTCACGCACACGGTTTTCTTAAATATTCCCAGAGAAAGAAGTCCAATGGTGTAAAATCACATGATTGTCGTGTCGAATTAACATCGCCACAACGTGAGATAACACGGCCATTGAATTTCTTGCGTAAAAGAGCCATTGTTTCGTTGGCTGTGTGGCACCATCCTGTTGGAACCACATATCGCCCAGGTCCATAACCTCAATTTCTGGCCACAAGAAGTCCGTTATCATCTCGCAATAGCGAACACCATTCAAGTTAGCTGCTTGGCCGTCCTCATTTCAAAGAAGTACGGAAAAATGACGCCCTCAGCCCATTAACCGCACCAAACAGTCACTCTGCATCGGCTTTTCAACAGTCACACGTGGATTCTCATTTGCCCAAATGCGGCAGTTCTGCTTATTAACGAATCCACTGAGGTGAAAGTGTGCCTCATCGTGCTGACCAAACAAATGTATTTTGGTTTGAACGCCCATTTTCGTAAAAGGCGTCAACAACCTTAATACACTGCTCAATTGAATTTGTCAAACACTGAAATAAAGAAATGTCAAATTAAGTTGGGCGAAAAACTTGACGTTAAGGTGTGACTCACAAATTTCATACAGCTCATCGCTGTATCGTATTAACCGTTGGGCCCCATCTAGCCTCGCTCCGACTATTCGCCTCAGGAAATTTGTGGCTCATGTTTGATTCATTGTCATGTGATTACCCACACCAATCTTGTATGCACATCTAGTTCTTATTTCTTGAAAAACTGTGGCAAAGCATCCATCACTTCTTGTCCAGTATGGCCGTAATTAGGAACAAAAGACAAAAGTTACTCGATTGATTGATGCTTTCCATATACTCGTATCATGTGTTTACGCTAAGTCAATCGGTGTGTGCTTGATCAGGTATTGAATCGATCAAGAAAAAGTATTTTTTGCCTTACTGACCCGTGCAATAATATCAGTTTGCCTCATTGAAATTAAAAATTCTTTGTAAATGGTTCATGATAAATAATTCACGCAACTGGGATCCACATTTCTGTTCCTTGATATATTTGGCCAAAAATGGACTGCGTTGAGCTAATAGTCTAAGTATTCCGTGAAAATTTCTATTACTTGGCAAGCCAATAATTTTATTGGAACCTCGGAAATCCAAACCAAGTTTTACCAGATATTTTATGGTGCTGACAAATTTTTTTCACACCACACACCAATACTTAACTCTCTCAGTTATATGTCGCTGCATTACTTGATCTGCATCAGCATTGTGATTAATCCGCGTTGCGTTTTTTAAAAACGAATCGACGCAGCACTTTCACTTCTCGTGTTCAGTCACACGTTCGTATTTGTGTTTTCAGTCCGAAAATCTTCTCCCAATAAAATAATATGCATGTTCTGCTTTAAATAGTGTGCAGACATACGAGTAGTAGTAGCGTTTGTCAGTTTTGGGTGAAAATCAAAAACCAGAACGATTGAGTTTATTATAGTTTGAAAATTTTCAACGGAAAATACTTTTACTGCGTTTTCGGGCAGTAAATCTATCGTCTCCTGGTTGAGGAATGGACAATTCAGCCAAAACTCATTGTTTTTTTAATTTTTCTTGGAATCTAGCTTTGTGAATTCAATAGCGTTCATTCAGATCAGACTGCATTTTGTCATCATGTAATGATTCTAAAGTAACCATCAACTGAATTTGACGAGTGAGCTTCACCAATTAAATCGTCTTCTTTTTATTTTTTAGCTGTATTTGAAAGGTTTTTCATTGAGAAACTAATCGAAATAATAGGAGAGTGCCCCTGCCAAAAGGGTTTTATAAAACAATTGACAGCTGCATTGCAAAACATGGCTCATACTTAGATTCCATTATTTTCAAAATAAACTTAAAGCCTGGTTGCCCAATTACACTAACACGCAATAGATCGGTTCGAGGAACGCTGAAGTAGGATTCAATGACTCGACTGATCGTAAAAAAATCTTTATAAAGGAGACAAGTGGGTATGATAACAGAATATAAGTCATGAACGAAGAGTAAGAATAGTATAGAGCCAAATATTGAGCCGTGAGCAACTTCCAAGCTTGGATTAAAAGAAGAAGAGAGGCAAAATTAAGAATGACTACACATTGACTGTTCAGGACAAAGGAAAGCAGCGCAAAATAGAGACCAACAAGAATGTCGAACCCTTTAAATTTTTCAAATAGGAGAGTGTGCTCTAGTGAATCAAAGGCTGTGATGGGTATAAGAAAGTATGTTAATAAGGGTAGATCTACCATTGACAAAACCTTGCTGTTGATCTGCTAAGAACAGAAGAATTAGTGGAATTAGATATAACACTCTGGTCCCTTGATTTGAAGAGGGGAAGAATGTTGACGATTTCACACTGGAAAGGAAAAATTCCCAGGATAATCACAAATTGAAAATAATCAAAAGAGGAATATAGAGCAAAGAAGATGAAGATTTCGCGAAAAAATTTTGGAATGCCATAAAGGGCCCCCATTAGTTCTATAGCCATATATGCTTGATATGTATTTCATTTGCTATCATTTTAAATTCAGTGTGTCCACCTCATTGTTTGAGTGGTCATGATAACATATCAATGCTAAAAACATGTCTAAAATTTGCAATAAAATTCGAACAAATCTGTAGTGTATGCGTGCTTTGGAAATGTCTATCTCCAAAATATCACAGGTTATTGCTGATATAATTCATAAGCAATAAGCTGTAAGTTGACTTTTGAACGCTCAATTTTTATGGAGCTTTTAAAAATATGAGTTCAGTATCAGAAAGTTCAAATACGAGTTTTTGGTGAATTTTAAGGTCACTTTCCAATTTCAAAGATGAGCACGCACAATTCGCAAAATGCACTATTATTAACAAAGTTGATCGAAATTTGTCTTCTGAGGTATTTGTTCGTTTTTTTCTATGAATTGGAGGTGTATGCCATTTACGCATGGATTGTGGCGCTTTCACGCTCAAAAGCAACTGGAATACTCAATAAACACCTCCCCCTCAACTCGAGAACCCAGCCTGGAACCGTTTGACACATTATTTTGGGCTAAAGTTTATTTTGCTATACCGTGAAACATTTTCAAGCAAGGGGACTCCTGCTCTAGTAGGAGGGGAGAGAGGAATTGCCTGGCAAGCGACCTCGAAGCCCTGACATTTTCGGCTGCTGTGAGTCCTTCTCATCTTTCAGATCTGCCTCAAAACAATGTGCCACATGACACCATTTATCAACCGATCCAAGCATTACTACGACTTTAGTACTCGACTTGAATCCTTCCGTCTCCTTGTAGAAGTTCTGCTGCAGCCTAATCCATTTTTTGCGTGGAAAAAATATGTGGCAGCCATTTTCTATCTCTTTTAGGCAAAATTAATAGTTCGGAGATCATGACTTACTAACTTTGTGAGGGTAAGACAGAAAATACTCATTTCCACTGAAAAGCTAGATCAAGTAGAAGTCACTCGCTTCATGCCTTCAATTTTCCCACGGTCTCAGATCTGGGAGGAGCCAAGCACTCAACGTACCCTCAACTTACCGTTGAGTGAGCACTGTTCTTCCCCGCAGGTGACCATCTCCCTTACTTCCTCGCTTTGAGCAAGGAGGGCAACAGGTATTACTCCTGCATTGACTCTCACTGGCGAATCAGAGACTGCTGAAAATGTAGATGTAATCCTCAGTGCTCCTGTTTCCTCTATCTGTGTCAAGTGTTTTCATCTTCCAACGATCAGTAGCCCCAAATACCTCACAGCTGGCTTTAATTTGATCAGTATGTTATGTCTCCAATACTGATCATTCTCGCTCTAGAGATTCTCTTTTCTGGCAAGATGACTGCTTTGGTTGTTTTCAATGCTAGACTGAGCCCACAAACAGTCATCTTGTCTCTCACTCAGGAGACTAGATACCTAGCCTAAGTTGCGCTTGCCCAACGGTGCCTTCAGTGACAAGTGCCGCAACATTATCCACATAGCCGATCAAGAGCGATTTATCTGGCATCTCCTGTCTTGGTAGCTCATTGTATGAAACGTTCTATAAATCTGGACCAAAGAAAGATACCTAGCCAACACCCGATGTAATGTCCATCCTTCGTTGGTCTTGTGTCGTGTTACAAAGCAGGATTAGTCCTTCAGGTAGTCCCTCAAAAGCCACATGAGATTTTCAACGTTTTCAAAATATCTACCCATCTAGCCGAGTTGAAAGTGTTCCTAACGTCGAGTGTCATCAAAAGAACGATCCGTTGCTTAGTACGGCCATATGCCTCTGCCTTTTGGACCACACTCACCACCTCGGCAATCGCATCATTGGTGGAGCATCCTGCTCTAAAGCCATACTGCCAATGAGATAGGCCTCCAGCAGAGCGAGTCGCGTCAGTAAGTCATCCCTTAATGAGTTCCTCTAGGGTTACCAAGCCATGACTTACATGCATAACGGGCAATATGCAGACAGCGAACTGAAATTTTGATTCTCCATGCTGATCAGCGCAAGCTTTGCCACCTTTCATCGCACCGGGAAAATCCCGTCCTGTAGGCAAGTATTGAATGTCCTGAGCAGCAAGTCAGGGCAATGGTGACAAAAAATTAGAACACCGCAACTCGAACACCATTTGGACCTCGAGCCTTTATTTTTTTAAGATAGACTGTCTCTTCTAGTTTTGGCTATGTAAAAAGTGGGCACTTGATTGCTGTGCCACCGTGAGCAGCGTCAACATGGACGGGATGGGGAGGGGAAGAGTACCCACATTATTTCGTCAATCTTTTCCATTTCATGCATGCAAGGAGTCGATAGGGCACAACACTTCTGCATAACTAACTTGTACCTAAGTCCCCACAGATTCTTATTCGCATTTTTTGAAAGATCTTGCCAGCAGTGAGTGAGGGTATAGAAGTCTTGCAAGCAGTTGTAATGATACTGATAGTTGGGTTCACCCCATCTTGAACTGCTAATTCTTTTGTCCCCTGCGAATTACCCCACAGCGGAGCATCTGCCATGAACCTCTGGACACCCATTCTTCCGACGTTCCACTTTATGGTAGAACTTCGGGAGCATGAGTGTGAGGAGACAACATGATGGATCTCAAGCAGAATGTATTGATGTTTACTGGGTGAGTAGTCCTCTAATACTCTCTTTAATTTTGTATCTTTCATGCTCCATACTTCTGGGCAAATGTTCTGTCCAGAATAGCTCCTTTACAGCCAACATGGTTGAAATTCGGCGTACTTCTGGTGTTAAGTACCACTAGCGCCATCGTAGTCACCAGTTCTAGGATTGGTTTCACCCGTAAATCTGTTGGCGGCGTTCGATTGTTTTAGCATTGAAGTCCCCCCAAATGAGCATGTTGCATCTGTGTTCAAAACAGTGCGCTTCAAAGCCTCAAGCTTGACTTGAAAAGATTATATCGGCTTGTCAGTGTTAGATACATGCTAAAATCCCCAAGCATCAAACTCACACAAAGTATCCTCCCGTCCACATCTCTCCATCTAAAAATCACTGTTTTGAACAAAAATTGCCACAGTACTAGTTTTGTCAGGATACCATGATGCAGAGCAAAATTTTGGCTTGCATGTCTCTGGTAAATTGCTCAAGGTTTCGAGTGATTGAACTGCTGCGTAGGTTATTTGCAGGATGCAGGTCATCGAAGCTCCAATTTTTCCTTGGCTAGAGCTTCTTGAAATACCTGACATTTCCTTGATCTCAAGACGTGCCCAAGATGTGGTCTTGGATCAACATACATGTAAAGGATACAGTGTGCCTACTATGTGCACTCCCTTTTATTAGGTTCTATTTCACTGCATTTGTAACATCAGAAACTCTTATTGGATCCTTTGCATACTTGTGCAGTGTGACTAAAGCAAAGATATTTGAAACATTGAGGAGGCGCTTATTTTTGCCGTATCCTGCAAACTACCAACCCTATGCCCTTAATCAAAAGTGGTTCGGCATCATTTTCTGTCAAGTCAATGATGGCCGCATGTTGTTCCCTACGGTTTTCTGATGTGAGCTTTGCTTGGATCTACACTAAGAACTTCTGCGTAAAATCTTGAGATTTTACAAACAGTGTCTGCTGCCGGGGGTTTTTGTGGCTTTTTTCTCTTCTGTTTCATATTAGGTTTTTTTTTCTTGCTTGCCATCCATCCGAACTTTGTTTTCTGGCTTTTTGAGAGTTTATTTGTGACTTTCTTCATTCCTTTTGTCAGCACCATTTAAAAAGGTTATTCTAGCATTACACGCCCATTAAATGCTCCTTCCTTCTTTTTTTCATCACGATCCCCTTCGAGTGGGATAGGCTCTATTTTTATGTTAATTTTTTATGGTGGAGCTGTCTACTTGTGTCTTTTAGGTCTAGCACTTAGTTTTTCTTTAGCTTTCTGCTTCTTTAGCATCCTGGTCCTCTTTGGCCTTCAACCAGCTCCTCTATTTATGTCGTATGTGATATGGGAACTTCTCTACTTCAACGAGCCCATTCTTTACACCTTTACTGATCTTGGCGAATCACATGCAGGCCTCATTATTTCAAAAGTCTCACACTCTTCTGATCAACCTTTTTTCTTGTTGTAATTGGACTATTTTTGAGAGATGTTATCAGCTTCCATTTCAAAGCACAATACCTCAGCCACACACCTGGTCACTCTTTCCTTTCCCGTAGTGAACTTCAGGATGGTTCGTTATTATTTCAGTAAGACCCTTGTTTCAGTCACTTTGGCAGTGACTGCAGCAGCAGACATCGAGTTCTAGATGTTTCTTAAATTTTCTTCTACCTTTCAGATATTTGGCGCATCTTGCAGAAGCTACTCACTGCTTCTTTTAAGGATGCTCTGGTGTTCGCATCGTTTTTTGCTGCACCACAGAACTTCAGTTTGGATAGGTCGGTTGTTTTCAATTTTTCATCCGTCCTAACTGTTATTGTATTCGTCATTGTTTTTGCCATCGCAAAACCGTTCTCAATATGTATCTATTGGTACCGTCATCATAGTTGATATTTTAAAACTTTTTTTTTGATTTTTGTATCTATTTTTAAATTTTTCAATTGAAATCGCCCCAGTTAGATTGGGTCTTCCCTTGGAACTACTATCTCCGTTCGTGCGTGTAGTCACCATTTTGGTCCCATTGTTCCCTTTGCAGAGCAGGAAAGTCATGCGAGGGTTGACATAAGCCCTTATGGAGACAAGTGCTCAGAGCCAGACCAGCGTTAATTGCTCAAAACATGTTACGTTGAAGTACCTATTGGAAAGGACCCCATACCATACTCACTCTTAAGCTTAAATAAATACAAAATGTTTAAGCAATTTTGAATCGACCCCGAACCAAGGTGTAAGATTCATTTTTCATGAAATTCAAATGATTAAGATCAATTCACAACTAACGTAGACGATAAGATAGTAAATGTAGTCATGTAGTTTTTAGGCGCATGGTATTTTAAGAATACCATGCGCTGTTTGGAAATGCAAGCAAATGAATCAAATTCCCCAAACAATAATAACACGAGCACAAGTCACTCTAGCAACAACCGCAGCAAAAATAACAACAACAGATCCAGCACTAACCATAATAACAATAGAATAATACTCTTGTGGCGCTGCCGTCGCTAGCGATCAGTTTTTCAGCGAGCACCAACTTCACTCGAGTCGAGGTGAGAATGATCATCGGAAATCGATCATTTAAGCCAGCAACCATCATAGAGACAACGACGACCATCGAAATTGTTTTACTCTTCAATCATTATCCTTTGTGTGAAAAATAAAGTAGTTGTTTGCGTGTACAATAGTCGTTATTCCCACTTATTCACCCAACTGCAACACCCCGACAACCGACATCGCACAATTGGTGACCCACGTACGTGAGTTTAGCAATGGCCGAAGATAATTTCCAGGACGCGGTCAGCGGCGCCTTCGGCCAATCATCCACAGCGTCAACTTTTCCGGCGGAATCGTCCGAGATTTGCGCCGTTGCAGTAAAATTTCCACCGTTCTGGCAGAGTGAGCCCGAGTTATGGTTTGCCCGAGTAGAGGCATTGTTCCGGACGAGCAAGATCGCGGGGGACCAAGCACGTTTTGACAGGATTGTGGCGGAATTGGACATGGCGACTATCTCACAAGTGGCTGATATCATTAAGACCCCACCCGAATCAGGTAAATATCTGGCATTAAAATCTAGGCTGCTATCCGTTTTCGCGCCTAAAGAGCACGAGCGACTCCACCAGATGCTATACGGCTTGGAGCTAAATGATCAGCGCCCATCTCAAATACTTCGTAAGATGCAGTCAATCGCGGGAACCCTAGTACCGGAATCCATGGTAAAAACCTTGTGGCTGCAACGACTGCCAGCAAACTTCCGCGCCATCTTGGCAGTTTCAGCCGCTGACAGCATCGAGAAGCTCGCGGACGCAGCGGATCGAATCGCAAGCGTTGAATCGACGGAGGTAGTCGCTAGCATCCTGCGCCGTACAGACGGGCAATCGAACGAGGGCCCAGACAGTGACAGCTTCAGAGAGCAAATAGCGGAGCTCCGTTCCGAGTCTAAGCGGATGCAGTCCATTCCAACCGGGGCAGCGATTGCCCAGTCCAACACTTGCCATTGCACCTCGCGACGTAAGACACCCGTATCGCCCAGGCCGGACCGCGGCTGGTGCTATTACCACGAGCGATTCGGTGGCAGAGCAAAACGTTGTCGCTCGCCATGTGCCTTTCGGGTTTCAGCGCCGGGAAACACATTGAACCACTAGACGGGCAGGCGACGGCTGGTGGTTCCACAATAAATCGCCTATTGATCTACGACCAAGGCACGAAATTGTCATTCCTCGTCGACACCGGCGCGGACGTATCCATTATTCCCGCTTCAACATTTAGGTGCAAACGGAATTCATCTTCATTCAAACTGTTCGCCGCCAACGGCACACCAATCGACACTTTTGGGAGAGCGACGTTGAACCTGTCACTCGGGTTCCGGCGAAAATTTCGTTGGAGCTTCTACGTCGCTAAAGTATCGCGACCAATTTTAGGGGCCGATTTCTTGAGAGAGCATGGACTCCTCGTCGACCTTAAGAACCAGCGTCTTACCGAACCCGGCTCACGCGGATCAGTTCGGGGCCTCATTCATCAGCACCCTCACCACTCCATTTCAACGATAAGCGCTAAAACGCGGTTCCACGCGCTGCTGAGACGTTTTCCCGCCTTAACCAATCCTGCCGCCAAATGCAAACCAGCCGACCACGACGTCCGACACTTCATAACCACGATAGGCCCACCTGTAGCAGAACACCCGCCTAGGCTCAACAGCGAAAAACTTAGAGCCGCTAAAGCGGAGTTCAAATACCTGTTGGAGCGGGGTTACTGCCGACCCTCTAGTAGTCCTTGGGCGAGCCCGCTTCACCTCACTCGCAAGAAAGACGGTTCGTGGCGACCTTGCGGGGATTACCGCAGACTCAACGCGGTCACAGTGCCTGACAAGTACCCGATGCGCCACATTCAGGACCTTACAATCGAGCTGGCCGACAAACGAATATTTTCCAAAATTGACTTATACAAGGCTTTCCATCACATCCCCGTCGAGGAAAGCGACATACCGAAAACGGCAGTCATTACGCCGTTTGGCCTCTTCGAGTTTACCGTAATGACTTTCGGTCTGCGTAACGCGGCACAGTCCTTTCAACGCTTTATGGACAGGGTACTTTTCGGCCTTGAGTTCTGCGTGTGCTACATCGACGACATACTGGTCGCCTCAGAATCAGAGGAGCAACACGTCGATCATCTACGCCAAATTTTTGAGCGCCTGGCGAAATATGGCCTACTACTGAATGTGGCCAAGTGCGAGTTTGGAGTCCGGGAGGTTGAATACCTGGGCCATATGATCAACGAGCATGGTGTCTCACCGCCCCCGTCACGAGTAGAAGTGATCCGCAACTTCAAGAAGCCCTCCAACGTGAACGAGCTTCACCGTTTCTTGGGCACGATTAATTTATATCGCCGCTTTATATCCAACGCCGCCAGACTACAGGCTCCGCTAAACAGGTACTGTGTCGGAGCAAAGAAAAATGACAGAACTCCTATTGAATGGACATCGGAAACGGAGGAGGCATTCCTCAGGTGCAGGAATAGTTTGGCTGACGCCACCTTGCTAGTTCATTTCAAAGCAAATGAACCACTCAGACTTACCACAGACGCTTCAGACGTGGCAATAGGAGCGGTGCTTGAGCAGCGGCAGGGAGAATGCTGGCTGCCCCTCACCTTTTTCCAGAGAAAGCTGTCCGTCTCGGAAACCAACTATAGTGTATACGACCGCGAATTGTTGGCGGTTTACGATAGCATTCGCCATTTCCGCCACTTTTTGGAGGGCACACAGTTCCACGTCCTAACAGACCACAAACCGTTGGTGTACGCGTTCAGGCAATCAGCCACGAAAGCTTCTCCTCGTCAGCTGCGGCATTTGGGTTTTGTGTCGCAATTTTGCACGGACATCAGACATATACCGGGCTCCACCAACGAGGTGGCAGACGCGTTATCCCGATTTGAAACAATCAGAATGCCAGCCGGCATCGACATCGAACATTTGGCCAGAGAACAGCGGGGTGACACCGAACTCCAACGACTATTTGACAGCAACGTCACTTCGCTCAAACTACAAAGGATGGTTGTTGCCGGAAGCACGGAATTGATAGTAGATGCGTCACTGCCACACTCGCGCCCCGTTGTGCCTTCGAGCTTGCGAAAACAGATTTTCGACGTTTTCCACAATCCGTCGCATCCAAGTGGACGCGTCACCCAGAGAACGATAGCAAAAAGGTTCGTTTGGGCCAACATGAGGAGAGACATTCGCGTCTGGGCTCGCGATTGCTTGCCATGCCAGCGTTCGAAGGTCGGCCGTCACCAGAGGAACATCATACAAACTTTCCAATTGCCAGAGGAGCGGTTTCAACACATCCACCTGGATATCATCGGCCCGCTAATTCCGTCACAAGGATTCAAGTATTGCCTGACAATGATTGACCGGTTCTCAAGATGGCCCGAAGCAGTTCCACTGGTGGACATAACAGCTGAGTCCGTCGCCCACGCCTTCTTCAATAACTGGGTTTCGCGATTTGGCGTGCCTTGCACGATCACAACGGACCAGGGCAAGCAGTTCGAGTCGTCCTTGTTCAAGGCGCTGACCGCATTCATGGGTTGCGAGAAAAACCAGACGTCACCGTACCACCCGGCGTCCAATGGGATGATAGAACGCTGGCATCGCACGCTCAAGGCCGCCATAATGTGCCACGAAAGTAACCCGCAGTGGCCCAATGTGCTCCCTACTGTACTTCTCGGTCTGCGAGGATCCGTCAAGGAGGACCTGTCAGCCTCTTACGCGGAGTTGCTATATGGCACAACGATTTCGTTCCCCGGAGAGCTTTTGGTTCCTCGTAACACCACGTCAGAGCCCCACGAGTTCCTCCTCAGCCTACGGGACACCATGAGCAAGCTTCGCCCGGTTTCGCCGCAACATCGCAACACACGCTCAACTTTCGTCAATAAAAACATGTCGTCCTGCACTCACGTCTTCCTCAGAAGAGACGCCGTCAAGAAGCCGCTCACGCAGCCCTACTCAGGCCCACACAAGGTACTCGAACGGGTTTCCAATATCGTTTACGCCATCGACGTCAATGGACGTAAAGTCATCGTCTCGACCGAGAGACTCAAACCCGCTTTCACCGAAGCTGAACCTTTTCCATCGCCCGAAGTTCGCGATGGCACACCTGCGGCCCCTGCCCGAGTGATCACAACATCCGCACCAGCCCTACGTCGCATCCTACCACCAATCAATGCTCCACCGACTTCGTTGAGAACATACCCGCCGAGTAGCAAGCTGGCCCCGCTTGCATTTCAAACACCGGTTCAGCAAAACGGCACCGAAGTTTCCATCAACCGCTCCCAGCCCTAGCTCCAGGCTAAGACTCGGGACTCAAAAGTCCTCAACAAATAACAACATTGCGACGTTCCAGCTGCCAGCAACACGATGACATGTATGCTGCCAGCGTCACTCGGAGGGGAGTACTGTGGCGCTGCCGTCGCTAGCGATCAGTTTTTCAGCGAGCACCAACTTCACTCGAGTCGAGGTGAGAATGATCATCGGAAATCGATCATTTAAGCCAGCAACCATCATAGAGACAACGACGACCATCGAAATTGTTTTACTCTTCAATCATTATCCTTTGTGTGAAAAATAAAGTAGTTGTTTGCGTGTACAATAGTCGTTATTCCCACTTATTCACCCAACTGCAACACCCCGACAACCGACATCGCACACTCTCATTAAACGAATTTTATTACCAGAATATGCCACCTATGATAGGAATACCACCTGATCAATTTTACCATGCTCAGCCATTAAGTATGCTTCCTTTGGGTGCGCATAGTATGAAAAGTGAATTGCTAGAGGGTCACGTCAACAACGTTAATCCCTTTCATGTGGAGCAAATGGACTTTTCAATGGCGGCTGCCGTAGGTGCTGTTGCTCGACATTAACAGAAAATGTTAGCAACTAGCATACTAGAAATGAGCTTTTCAAATTCACCCCAAATTCACCAAAGATTTTACTACTACATTTCAACCCAGCTGATGCACCACCTCATCCGCCGTCACTGCTGCCTTTTCCCAGGACTACCATTCGGCATGCTGAGCTGGCTCCGCTTGAACGATATCAAAGTGCTATCCACAGGAATATTAGTTGATGAAGCCCAGAAATCATATTTGTAGGTTGAGACAATCGTTATGGAAAGATGACTTACTTACATTTCTGATACCTCCGTGGAAGACCAATTTATTTTAAGCGAAGATACTTGCCGGTTTCTTTTTCTTCTATAGTGGAGAACGTAGCTATTGATATGGAGCTCGACTGGTCTCGTGAATTTGAGAGGCATTTATTCAGCAAGAGATCAACACTAGAAGTTTGAGAGGATTATTTTCTGACCGGCAAAACATTTGGTGGCAAAGTATACTGTACCTGGCAGCCACAACATCCATTGATTGTAAGTAGTTTAAGTTTCTTTTATCAACTTGAAATTTTATGTCGACTACTTTTCATTAAACCAAGTGAAGTGTACCAATTTTATTGAATCTTTCGATTAGTGATCGGGTGGTGTGAAAATGTTGTGAACATTGATTTGGGTGGTGTCTCCACGCGTGTATAGTTATAGTATATGCGAGGATAAACTCTTTTGGTTTATTGGTTAGTTTTCGTGTAGGTAACTCACTGGTGTTTTTACGCGAGTATAGGGCAAAACGGAGATAAACTCTATTGGTTTTGGTGTGGAATGTTCTTTAATTATTTGACTTACAGCTTGGAGATTCAGTTAAACAAGAATTTCGAGAGTAGGAAGGTTATCCACCCACAAGTATATTGCTTGAGTTCTGGTGAGCCGCGTTCTCACTTGATGGCTAAAACGGGGTCCATGGACAAAGTGAGTGGCACCTGCGGCCATCTTCGGACGAGCTTCCCGGGTCGGTAGACCCCAACCAAAATTTACCCGTTCGTGTAGGGGGTTACAAACACTACTGAGTAGAAGCAACTTCATTTTCTATCTGCTTTCGAGCACATAATTGAATTCCCTTTGTAGTGCATTAGTAAGTTTCAAAAAGTCCGTGAAGGACTGCAGCGATGTTCTACTGCCTCGGCAGAAGAAGATGAAGATATCTGCCGAGAATGCCCTCGTCTGGGGACGCGTGAATGCGCTGGCAGGCTAACATTGTGGTGTTGTGGAGCGGGTTCATTTCTCCAGCACAAGGACCCACTACAAAAAAATTTCGCACTCACGAATTTGGTGGTCAATTGATCAAAAGACGACCGAAGTCGCAAAAAGTGTAGATAACTACACCGAGGGAGAAAGTACTTGTTCCGAGAACAAGGGGAACCTGAAAATAAAGGCGGACTTGGGGTAACCTCATCATTACCCGACGAAGCTCATGGCCCACAAATGAAAGAAGGGCAAACGGGTGGTGATGGAGCCCCTTCGCACCCACCCAACCGGAATAAGTCCATATTTTGTTGCAGTGGCCAGGTATTCCTCTTCTGAGTGGAAAACTCATACAAATTGCCTTGTATAAACTTTCTTATCAGAAAGGGAGTACCCCGGTGACCAATTTATGCCATAGAATTATACACCTCGATTGCATAACGCTATGGCATAAAGAGGCACTCTGCTTGGGCCACTCAACCCGCGATGTCACCTGAAATAAAGAAGGATTAGTTAAGTACCCGGCGGCTGGCTCATGTTTTTAGGGGGCAGCCTGCCACCGTACCGGGTCGTATACCCGGGCAAAGGTTATCGGAAAGGAAAGACCAATTTTCAAAAAAATTTAGCACTTCATTTTTTCCTTATATTTCTTCACAAGTGTTTCTTCTTTTCTATATAATCTGTGGTCAATATACCGATAAAAAATTCAATAATATTCTTCCGACTCAAATTAACTGATTACATTTCAAATAGTGTTTGTGGAATATAACACCAAGCTTTATGTATAAACTGATCGCAACAAAAATAATATGCAAAAATATATGTGTCTAAATGTGCAAAAGGGAAAAAATATACATATATATAACAACGTGTGCAAAAAGAATATATGTATATGTATAAAAATGTGCAAAAGAGAAATATATATATGTATGTATATATATATATATATATATATATATATATATATATATATATATATATATATATATATAACAACGTGTGTAAAAAGAATATATGTATATGTATAAAAATGTGCAAAAGAGAAAAAAAAAAGATATATATATAACAACGTGTACAAAAGAACATATGTATATGTATAAAAATGTGCAAAAGAGAAAAAAAAAAAAAAAAAATATATATATATATATATATATATATATATATATATATATATATATATATATATATATATATATGTATACATATATATGTATATATATATATATATATATATATAATGAAATATAAGGGTACTCACCCAAACATCCTCGTCGGGCGCCCGCTGATAATGTGGGTGGTCCTGAAATTAAAATTTTTCTTCCGTTATAGCTACTTTTTGATTACACAAATAGCAAGCCCGTCGGCTGCGTCCTAAAGCAGGCATTTACAACATTGAATGACTATTTTGCCGGTTTTACGAGTTGATCCGTCTTAATAACTTCCTGGCGTTCTTGCTGTACGTTAAATGTTATTCTATCAATTATTTAAACGAGTCGTTTGTAGAAATTAGCCGTCTCGATTATTTTGACAAGTTGTTTAAAGTAAGTTTTAGAGTAAGAAATCCATTGCATATCCAGGCTTCCAAAATTTTAACAATAGTATTTACATAAGGGCCCCACACTCTTGTTGCAGACAATCAGTCGACTGTTTTTGCGTCGCAGAAAATAGTTCCACTCACTTCCAACCGTCAATCTGCGCCAAAGGCAAATAAGACTTATCACCTGAAGGCGGACGCTGTGCTATCGCTGAACTCCACGAACCATAAACCATAAACTTCATGGACACGGAATAGAAATCAGGTTCGGCTAAATAATTCCGGCAATCAGTTTCGGTCTGTTAATAATATGGTGATAGCCCCCGCTCATACAGGAAGAGATAAAAGTAATAAAACGGCAGTAATAACAACTGATCAAACAAATAGCGGTATACGGTCGAAAGTAATAATGCAATCAATAGTTGCTTCAGGGAATTTATCTTTGTGATGGATGAAGATAATGACGAATAAATTCTCTTTACAGTATGTCCAAAAATTTTATTCGATTATACGCGCCTTCGTCTCGCTTAAAAAAACCGTGCACCTTGAGTTGATCTGGCTTCGCAAGTCCAGATTTCGTTAGCCACTGGCAAATGTTCTCTCGCTGATCACCTTGAAGCTGTCATACTTCACCGTATTCGGGACACTCTATTACTGTGCCATTGCACGCAAATTCCTTTTTACATGTTCGCACAATTTTCTTCAGGTCATATTCCGAGAAAAGGCCCGGCACCGTAGTTAGTGTTTTTCGACCATTTCTCTGCTGAATTCTTATGTGCGCAAGTCCGTCCTGTACAGTATCATCAGCACAATTGATTGCATCAGCAAATGGGTCAAAGTTTTGCAAATTCTGGATGGACATACGATAAACAAATTAAACACAGGCAAGAAATAAAGCTGCCAATCGAATATCGGGCACAACTTGTCAAATTCAGATTCTGAAATTAAACTCCTCGCGTGTACGACGACTAGGCTCGAAAGATCTCGTTTTCACCATATACTGGATCCACTAAAATGACAACAGTCAAATATCGAACAGATGGAAAAACTAACTACCGAATATTTCCTTACATACATCAGACGGATCCATATCCCATATCGCTGGAATTTTAATTTTTTGCCTTTAAAGGTTGAACATGATCGGGATCCTTTCGCAGAAGGCAATCACTTTGAACGAGTTATGAACGTCACAAATACTCTTCACTCCACGAGACTTAACCTCCTCCTCCTTCACTTAATTACCACACCTGCGACCTGTCAAAAATCTTAAATCGTCCCAGATCAATCTTAAAAGGCTGCGTTCGTTGTGATCAAATTGGAGGGAAATTGATGTCCCATACAATTTGCACAAAGCACCTGGTTTTTCGTTTGTTTAGTTGATCTGGGACATATTATGCCTGAATTTCCTTTAACCCTTTGCCGGCGCCGAATACTCGAGCAGTTTTAGTTGTGCGGAAGAAAAGAAAAAAAAATAATAAAAAAATAAAATAAGAGAAAAAATCTATAAATTGACATAAATAGAAATAGAATTTGAATTCTATGTCGATTGATCCCATAATTTAAAGAGAAACAAGTTGGGTAAACAGACCTACGCTCATGTCAGAAGGGTTTTGTATTCAATTTACAAAATTCAGTCACCAGATTGAATAAAGTCAAGAAGTATGTCAATGACGATTTTATTGGAGAAAATATGAAATTCGAAGATTATACTATTATTAGCAAAGTTGAACGAATATAGACTTTTGAGGTTTTTGTTATTGTTATACTCATAAATATCTTCCTTGATAATTATTCCAGATGTCCATTCGTGAGGGAGGAAACCACATTTTTCATGTGTTTCCCCCCTGTGCCCCACTGAAGCAGAAACTGACAGTTTAACAACTATTTTGAAAAGCTCCCATGAAAACTTTCATTTCATACTCATATCGGCTACGTTTGATGAATTTTTTTTTTCAGGGGCCACTCTCCTGTACTGTTATCATCGATTCATGGCCATTTTTTCGAATCCTAGAGTTGTTACAAAGCCCTTTTGCTAGGAGCTCTCTCCCGCCTCCTTGACTTGTTTCACTTATGAGAAATAATTGTAGGTACCCATCTTCAGTCATTCATTAAATTGAATCAAGTGTTCAAAGCATGGACCTTGAACGTTGAAGTTGGGAAAAAATAACTCAAAATTATTCAATCTTCGCATTTAAAACAGCCACCATTTTGTTTTACGATTACTGATACCACTAGCTGAACCGATTCTCAAAGATATACATGACATCCCTTTCATTCCTGAAATTTTCATGCAAATCCTAGCAAAACTGTAGTGGCTGAGTCGGTAAAAAGCGCATATTGTTCCATAGCCATATGTTGCCATAGTAATACATGCAGCGCAGATTGTTCCATAGTAATACAGGAAAATTCAAACCGCTATAACTTCGCTAAATATTATTCGATCTTTATGAAACTTGCAGGGTACATCAATCTTATAAATAGTCATCTGTGTACTGAATCTCATTGAATTTAAGGGTACCCTTAAGATTTTATTGAAGAAAACATAAAATCGATAAATCATACTATTACTAAAAAAGTTGAGTGAATTGCGACTTCTCTTGTATTTGTTGTTGTTGTACTCACCAAGACCTACAATCCTGATTTTTTTCAGATTTTTCGGATCACAGGTGTCCAATCGCGAGGGGGGGGGACCCAAATTTTTCGTGTATTTCCCCTCCCTGTGCACCCCTCGAACCAAATTTTGCCAAACTAAAAGTTCTCATCAGGACCTTTCATTTGATACCCATATCGGCTACCTTCAATGAAATTTTTTTTCGGGGGGTCACTCCCCTATATGGGGAGACCCCCCTTAAATGCCTTATAAATTTTTTTTGTAGTTGAACTTTGAAGAGAGCACTACTTTACACCTACATACAAAATTTGATGCTTCTAGCTTAAGTAGTTTCTGAGAAAAACTGCTGTGACACACGGACGGACGGACGGACGGACGGACAGACAGACGGACAGACGGACAGACAGGACGCGATTTTAGAAGGGTTTTGTAAAATTATTTTACAAAACCCTAAAAAAGGAAGAGAAAAAAATAGTAAATTTAACTAACTGCTCGATTACTACACCTTCCCTCGGTCAGTAATAAGCATCATGTGTTTGGTGATATAAGTAGCGCAATAATCAATACTGGGCTGTTTAACATAATATATTTTGTTGAGCTCATGATTTTTGAATACATAATCAATTAAGTGAAGTAATTTCTGTCAATTTATTCATATGTGGCTGCTGCAGTTTTAAGATGAGCCAAAATATTGAACCTGTGCTCAAAGTGTTTACTCCTATTTGAACATATTATGATGCTTCTCAATACTCCAGCGTCTTATATGAACCTCTGACTCCTCTGCAGTAAAATTATGCTTCTGTTTCTCTATTACCAAAGCCTTCCGGGGTCGAATTTTCCACCCCTACATCCTATTGGTGTTAAGTAAACAGAAACATAATTTCACTGAAGAGAAGTTAGAGGTTAAAATTAAAAGCTATATTATTGAAAACCATCATAATATGTTCATAGAGTAAATACTCGTACAATGAAAAGAGGTTCAGTATTTCAACTGGTGATACTTAAATAATTTTTGCATCTATTTTAATTGATACTGAAACTGAAACTCCTAAGCCCAATCCTGTCTTGAGGGGCTACAATGAATTTTCTTAAAGATTTAAAATAAAAACCAATCTCCAAAGGCTATTTTAAACGCTATTCAGACTTCATACAATCATATGTGAATAATTTTTCACGCAAAATATCTTACACTTGCGACGTTTTGTGGTGTACATATGTACATATAAAGGATAGTTGCACACAAAATAAGTATGCAGTTGGTTATTAGAATCAACCACCAGGAATGGCTTTAGAAAAGCTCTGTAGAATTTTTAACCGTGCGGCATTGGGACTCGATTCTGTTTGTTGGTCGCCATTGGCGTACAGCTAGCAAAAGCCTACTATGATCCCATTTCATCTTTTTTCTAAGCCTACAGTTACGCTAAATATCGTTAAATTTATCATTTTGATCAAAATTTGGGGTTGATATAGTATGAGAAATGGTATTTTAAGAATCCTAAAAAAAAGACACTTGAAATTTCAACTCATGTCCACCACAGAGGCCAAAACTGACGTCTTCGTTAGTGCCTAAATAAGAAATAAGGGAAATGGATGCCATTTTTAAGCACTAAATAGAATTTTATTTTACATTGACGTCAGTCCTACTTTGAAACTTCTAACTACTCACTTTTGGGGAGTCTAAGGTCAAAATATATTGGTTATTTCGATATGGAAATAGAATGAGAAATAAATACTGAACGGGAGCCTAAATTAGTATCCTATTTTGAGCCTAAATATGAAAATTCAAGGGAAATTTGTGGAAGTTTCAGTACTTAAATAGAATCTTATTTTTCATTCGCGGTAGACCTTCTTTGATACTTTTAACTATTCAATTATTGTGGACAAAAAGAACTGAATTACATTCAATATTTAGACGCAGGATGTAGTTTACATTATGGGCTCATGAAGAATGTATGTATCACATAATTTAGCTTAAAAGCTTTGGTGAAATGTGCATGCTCTTTGTTATTCTCCTTTTTCATTTTGAAACCCCTAAATTCATAGTTGATAATCATTTTTAATGGCATTCTATATAACATACTTAATGCTACATAAACGACTTGAGTTACAGTTACATATGGCCAAATCTCTTCTATAGAACCCTTCAACCATGTGTTGCTTCATAATGTGGAGCTATTTGAATCCGCAATCTGCAAATCCATTTACCCCTGACTTTCTAACTTTTCTATAATCCGTTAATAGCTTGACTTTCTGGCTTAACAATATGAAATCATTTTTGGCCACTTAGCTCCTTCTTTCCGGGATACCAAATATAAATATCCTTATCTAATATGTGTATGGTCATATTGGATGAGGATAAAAGAAGTTTTGTTTGCTTAATCCCATTCAATATGATTATGCTCAAGCACGAAAATGCTATAGTTTTATTTATTCTATTTTTTGGTTATGATTAAGATTGTCAACAGGATATAGAATATAGTGAAGCTGTTAAGTAAAGTCTTTTGAGTTGAATTATTTGATAATAGGTTTTACAGACTTATAGTTTTGTGTTGTTGTTCATTGTAGAAAATTTAAAACAAACTGGGCTGCATCTTTGTAATGCAACTTAAATAATGGATTTTCATAAATAATTGATTCCTTGTAGGACCTTTGTAGTCCGCCCTTTAGGTATTGCGATAAGACTCGAGAAATGCTTTCGAAATTCTCATCTGATTATTCACTAGCTGAGGACGGGATTATCTAGCAAGATCTCAATTTGTTACATAAAGGACTTCAAGAAAAGGAAATTAAATATTTTTTTCGGGTTTTGACTCAATTTATAGCAGCTGTGTGAGTATGGATTGTAGAAGTCCAGAAATACGCTTTGATTTGATTGGCCCATCTCTTCACCACTTATGTGAAATCATTCAGAAATAAAAAAAAAAATTAAATTTTGTATTGGCTTTGAAATTAATTACGGTCCAAAATTGATCTGAATATAAACCAACGATGTTTTTATTGTATATAAAAGTCAATTATGGATGTTGTATTACGCAATATCTAGCTGACTAGTAATAAAAAAAATTCCAGTTATTTTTTATTCAATTATGATTTTATTAAATTATAAAAATCTTTTAGGATAAAGTCTACAAAAAAAGGAAAAAGCAATAAAGCACTCCGGAAGTGTCAAGTAGGAAGCTTAGCTTCGTTTTGAAAATAATCTTGTAGCGCTTGAGAAGTTGTATATAGATAAATGCAGGAAAAATTCAGGAATTAATGTTACATGTTCAAAAAACCATGAAATATTTTCATTGCTTTTATAAAGCTAAACTTTTTTAACCCACTTAATTTGTAATTCTCAAGTTATTTGTCTCAATTTAACTTAGCATTTAGCATTATTTGATACTCAATGTGCAAATGATATGAAAAGCTTGTCAATGGATGAATATTCATTTTTTTGTAATCTAGCGTAAGCTATATGTAGACACCAACCAAGTTAAAGGACTAAAGTATACATTGTGACAAAAAAGTACACGGAAATTGCAAATAACACGCAAAATATTTAATTATTCATCAATATTTATTTTGTCACCTTCAAAGTAATCCCCATCATATGCGCTACATTTACGTCAACGATTTTTCCAGTCCTCGAAACACTTTCTATAAGCACTTTTTGGGATAGCTTTCAGCCCTTTCAGCAAGTTTTGTTTTATATTGTGACAAAGAAGTACCCGGAAATTATCCAAATCATACGAAGCCAAATCTGATAAATACGTTGGTTGATCGATGGTACTTATTGCGTTTTTGGCTTTAAAATATAAAAAATCCCCGTTGGCAGCACCAGCCGGAAAGGTAAATTTCTCGTATGTAGCGTAAGGTTTCGAGAAAGAATTTGGCTTGCCTACTACTGGATTTCTTACTACAATTTTTGTAGCACTACATGGATTAAATATAACAGAAAGGATCTGCTGCCGTTCGTATTTGGAGACCCTTCATAGAGGCGCAAATATTTTGCTAATTAAATTGAGTTGCACACGTATGGATCACATATTGAAAATCGGCAGGTAATATTTACATTTATACTGGTTTCGCCCTTCTCACATTTTCTGTTTATACATTTCACAGTGGTTACCATACAAATGTGATAACTTGCCGACTCAAATAGCTCAAATAGTTAATTTCAAAAGATTTCCATAAAAGTTTAATCAGCACTTGCATTGCCATTAATATATACATTTTCGATTCTTTTCTGAACCACCCGGGGCCGTGATTTTGAATTTTTATTGAAAGCGGCTGCTAAAATTATTAAGCTGTAAATTTACGAACTTCTTATTTGTCATCCGATTCGCATAATTAAATTAAATTAACTTGCCTTAATAACTTATAATTTCAAGTTTTATCGGAATCTGTTGAGAAACTTGGCTGCTCGAGGGCTACAGAAATCAAAAAAATGTTTATCTCCCCCCTTAAACACTTTAAAAGATTTTCTTACACTGCAAATTTCAAGAGGCACCTCTTTTGACCTACGTAGAAAATTTCGTCATTCTAGCTCATGTGGTTTGCGAAAAAACTTGTTGAGACGCACGAACAAACGGACGGAGGAATAGACAGACAAATCGCAATTTTATAATTTTTTAGGGTATTGTTAAAAATATTTTACAATGTTTGAAAGAAAAGTTGGATTTATAAATAGTTTCAAGTTGTCATTAAAAACGTTTCCATGAAAAAAATTCATTATTCCAGTTGCTATTAAAATAGCAATTTGCGCTACCTTCTGACCTTTGGGGGCCGCCATTTTGAATGCATGCATTTGATTTTGGACTATTTTAAATCTTTGTGTGATAGGACCTCATCAATCAATGTGCCAAATCTCGTTCAAATCGGAGTTTCACTGACAGAGCAAAATAATTCAATTGGGTTTTAAATTTTCGACTTTTTTATTTTTCATTCAATTTGATTAATTTTCTGCATAATACAAGAATATAGTACAGAGATCCATAATCTCAAATTTCATCAAAATCCGCCGGAAAAAGTGACCGCTAGAGTGCCACAAAAATCTGAAAAAAACGCATATTCAAACCGTCGCCATTTTGAAATTTGCCAATGCATGATCACCGAAATAGCAGAGTCTCTAGACCTTAGTAATGTCTATCTTGAAACCAAGTTTGATATATGTCGAATCGAAATTGCGAATTTTAGAAGCCTTTGAAGTTTTGAGTTTCAACTGGCCGTCATTTTGTTTTTTGTGGCTTGATCTCCAGTTTTTTCATGTAATTCTTTAGATACTTATAATTTCTATCTAACAACCGTATATCATGAAAATCTGCTGAAAGCTTTGACCACTATTATAACAACAATATTTTGCACGTTTTTCGACCTTTGAGTGGCCGCCATTTTGTTTCTGCCGTACCGACTTTGAATTTTTTATTGTGAGATCAGTGAACTTTTACACCAAATTTCAGTCAAATCGGAGCTACAATTAAATCATAACAAAAATCACGATTTTTCGTCTTAAATTGCCGCCGTTTTGTTTTTGCCCGGCCGATATAGCTGGTTCAAACTTAACCGAGATATTAGCTCAATATACCTTTCCTGAAAATTTAGTGAAAATCAGAGCAAAATCGCAACCTCTAGCGTGGTCACAAATTTCGTTATATCCCATATATATATATGTATATATATATATATATATATATATATATATATATATATATATATAATATATATATATATATATATATATATATATATATATATATATGATATATATATATATATATATATATATATATATGATACTCTCCGCAATAGGTAAATTTCTCTCGAGAAGTTTACCTAAAAATCACTTAAATCGCAACGCACGACTCAGGTATGCCGGCTTAAGCAGCTGCTGTGAGCAAACTGGTTAACAGATCGCGCTCATATATGACATAGCAATTAAAGACAGTCCAACCAACTTAACAAAATACATTTTTTGAAATATAATCACGCGGGAAATTTTAAATTACGATTTCCGGGTACTTTGTTGTCACAATGTATGTATCATCGATGGCACTTCCGTTTGCTTTTAGGTCAATTTCTCGAGAGAATTTTACCTATTGCGGAGAGCATCATATATATATATATATATATATATATATATATATATATATATATATATATATATATATATATATATATATATATAAATATATTTTTATATATATATATATATATATATATATATATATATATATATATATATATATATATATATATATATATATATATATATATATATATATATATATATATATATATGGGATATAACGAAATTTATGACCACGCTAGAGGTTGCAATTTTGCTCCGATTTTCACCAAATTTTCAGGAAAGGTGTATTGGGTAATTACCTCGGTCAAGTTCGTGAACCAGCTATATCGGCCAGGCAAAAACAAAATGGCGGCAATTTTAGACGAAAAATCGTGATTTCTGTTCTGACCAAAGCATAGCTCCGATTTGGATGAAATTTGGCACAAAGGTTCATTAATGTATGTGATGAATTTCACAATAAAAAATCTAAAATTGGTACGGCAGAAACAAAATGACGGCCGCTCAAAAGTCGAAAAACGTGCAAAATTTTTTTGTTGTAATAGTGGTCAAAGCTTTCAACAGATTTTTATGAAATTCGGCAGTTTGATAGAAATTATAAGTATCTAAAGAATTACGTTAAAAAACTGGAGGTCAGGTTGCAAAAAACAAAATGGCGGCCAGTTGAAAGTCAAACTTTCAAAGGCTTCTAAAAGTCGCAATTTTGATTTGGCATGTATGAAAGTTGGTTTGAAGATAGATATTACTTAAACCTACAGCCTTTGATATTTTGGTGATCATTCATGTGCGAATTTCAAAATGGCGACGGTTTGAATATGCGTTTTTTTCATGTTTTTGTGGCCCTCTAGCGGTCACATTTTCCAACGGATTTTGATGAAACTTGAGATTATGGATCTCTATACTATGTTCTTGTATTTCGCAGGAAGTTATTAAAATTGAATGAAAAATAAAGAAGCCGAAAATTTAAAGCCTAATATTTTTAGCTGCCATTTTCACTAAAAATTGAATTATTTTGCCCTGTCTAGAGTGAAACTCCTTTTTGAACGAGATAGTACATTGATTGATGAGGTCCTAGTATACAAAGATTTAAAATAATCCAAAATCAAATGCATGTATTCAAAATGGCGGCCCCCAAAGGTCTGAAGGCAAGCGCAATTCGCTATTTTAGTGCCAACTGAAATAATGAATATTTTTCATGGAAACGTTTTAAATGACTTTACTTGAATGAATTTATAAACCAGATCATTTTTAAGATATTTTAAAATATTTTTAACAATACCTTAAAAAATTATAAAATCGCGACTTGTCTGTCTGTCCGTCCGCCCGTTTGTGCGTGCGTCATAACAAGTTTTCTCGCTAACCACATGAGCTACAATGAAGAAATTTTCTACGTAGGTCAAAAGTGGTGCCTCTTGAAATTTTCAGTGCAAGAAAATATTTTAAGGTTTTTAAGGGGGGTCTTCCCATACAGGCGGGTCTCCCCATACAGGGGGTTGGCATACATTTTTTTTAAATTTCTGTAGCCCTCTAGCAGCCAAGATTCTCAACAGATTCCGCTGAAACTTGAAATTATAAGTTATTAAGACAAGTTAATTTAATTTAATTATGCAAATCAAATGACAAATAAAAAAGTCGAAAATTTACAGCTTAATAATTTTAGCAGCCGATTTCAATAAAAATCGAAATGACGGCCCTCATAGTTCAGAAAAAAATTGAAAATGTATATATTAATGGCAACGCAAGTGCTGATTAAACTTTTATGGAAATCTTTTGCAATTAACTATTCGAGCTATTTAAGCCTTTGTGTGGTTACCACTGTGAACTGTGTAAACAGCAAATGCGAGAAGGGCGAAACCGGTATTTGTATGTTTATAACAATTTATTATCCGCCGATTTTCAATATGTGATTCATACGTGTGCAACTCAATTTAATTAGCAAAATATTTGCGCCCCGATAAAAGGTCTCTAAAAACGAACGGGGCCAGAATTTTTTTATGTTAATAAATACCCATGCGGTACTATGAAAATTGCAGAAAGAAGTTTAGTAGTAGGCAAGCCAAATTCTTTTTCGAAACTTTACGCTACATACGAGATATTTACCTTACCGGCTGGTGCTGCCAACGGGGATTTTTTTTGGTTGGTACGCTTTTTCCGTTGGGTGCGATTTTTCTGGGCTCACTTCTCTCACAGAACCCCGTGAAAGAAGCTAAACTTCTAAAAATAAATTTCACGGAAACAATGCAATACCACTGTTTTTCTTAACTCACGAGAACTCGCATGTCATTTTTGATCACAAGCGGTCACACGTAGATTAAAAAGACACAATTTTTTAAAATTTCTAATATTATGAATCCAAAGAAATAGGAACATTTTTTACAAAAGAGATAGTGACTAATAGAAAAACAATATTAAATATGTTTCTTGCAAGTATAATCCAAAAAATATATTTAATAAAAATACTGTCTAGTGAAGATCTGAAAATATCTTAATTTTTTGGATACAGAAACAAAAATCACAGAAATCATTTTCTTCCCAAAAAAAAAAAAACATACAATATGACTTTAAGTTACCAAATAACAATGAATGATCATGTAGATAAAAGAAAAATTAATCAACTTTCATAAATTTTTTCAAAAATAATCGATATCGAAATTACAGCTTTTTTATGGCCATTGTTTGTAACTTGCGTATTTATTCTGTTCTTTTTCGCACATTTTGCACAAAAAGCTGGTCTTCTCATGACATATTTCTTTTTCTCATGACACATAGGTGCCATTTATTGTTTACAAGACATTTTATTTTCTTATCTCTCTTCAAGGAGCACATATAGTATTGCATCTCTCACAAATGCCTTTCGCCGGGCCATCTCCTGGTTGAACAAGGTTTTCTTCGCCTCCCGAGTATTTCAGAAACCCAAGTACAAATGTGCCTAGGAAGATTTGGAATAAAAGCTTTCAGTTATAAATATTTGTGGCTTGGCCAGTAAATGAGCTAGCTCCTTCCCTACTTTCCTTTACAAAACCCTCAAAATGGCTCGATTACTCCTCCCTCATGAACGCTGCACCATGCAGTAGCTTGGAATATATACAGGGCTATCTATTTCATGGTAGGGAAAGTATAACCCTGCCATTTGACATCTGTCAGAATTAAATGTCATCCAAAGCGTGTTTCTATTTAAAAATATGGAAATGGTGATTCTGCTGTATCAACATTTAGGGCTTCACAAGCCGATTTCAGTCGACATAATCGACCTACACAGCAAACAATTTCAAGCACAGTGAGAAAATTTGAAGAGACTGGATCGGTTATTGATATTGCAAGGCCTGTGCATCATCGCAACATTTGTTCTGCTGTAAATATCGCTGACGTTGCTCAAAGTGTGGAGGAAGACCCTAATTCGTCGATTCCTCGACGTGCTCAACATTTGGGCTTGTCTTACGGCTCATTGTGGTGGATTTTGCATTTGGATTTGCATCTCCATCCGTACAAAATCCAACTCACTCAAGAACTTAAGCCTCAAGACCATACACAATGCAGAATGTATGCGAATTGGGTGATTGAACAACAAGCCATTGATAACGATTTTTCCAACAAGATCGTGTTTACGTGAACAATCTTCAAAATCTTGAGCAATTGAAAACCAATACTCGTGAAGTTATGGCCGAGATACATATTGCCGGAAATGTGCCGAAAAGTCATTGAAAATTACCTCAAAAGAATTGAGGCCTGTTAGGGGTCCCATGGAGGACATTTGAATTAAGTTGTATTTCACGTATAATGGCAAGGTTCAATCTTTATATTTAATAAAAAATTTTGTTTCCATCTGAGTATTTTATGTGTTTTCTTTAGCTTTACTTTCCCAAGCGTAAAATGGGTAACCCATACTATAGGGCATATTTTGCTTATTGATGCAACTGCTTAAGTGAAAATGCGCCTCGTCACTCATGATGATTTTCAATAGAAACACAATTATTTCACGCTTTTACTAAGTATAGCGCTCTATTGCTTGTTTGTTTGTATGCTGCAACTGTATAGTTCACAAATATCAGAAATGATTCACGCGTGACGCCATTTGCAAAGGTTATAGCATCTTCAGATAGGATGATTAATTTTGTGCCACCCTGTTGAAGTATGTAATTCAATCTTTCCCTGTTTTGGCGTGTAGGACATAAGTGTGTAATCTAGTTGAAATCTAAGTTAGTACGTATTTTTCTTCACATCCTCTTGTCCTTACAAAAGCTGGAAGTATTTCCGACTTATTTTTACGATCTGTTTCCAGCGCAGCAAGTGCAGTCTTCTCGTAGCTGCTTGAAGAACGGTAAATTACTGAACGAATAATCCATCACCACATTGAGGTGCGTGTTTTTTATGGGCTCAACCATTTGCTTTACAACATCAATTGGGGAATTGCTTACCCTGAATGGACCTTCACTGTGCTTACTGAGGTACACTTCCATGTTTCCAGTATAGAAAGCTTTTGAGTCAGCCATGATAAAAACTTGGATGCCGTATTTTATCGGCTTTTTTGGCATTGATTCAATAGTCACATGGTCTCCCATCAAATAGTTTTTTTTATAATATCTCAACGAAATTCTTGAAAATGCGGTATTTTCTGAATTTAATACTTTACCTACAAAATCAAAAGGAAACCCTTAAACTTACGATAAACTTGTATCCTTAGTTCTTAGTAGCTACACTTATTGAGTCATAACCGCAAAATTGCATTCTATTGAATATTTAACAATTAAAGTTAAACTCCCTCCTGATACACTTTTGCGACGGACCTAGACATTACAGATACGAAGAAAATTTGATAAAAATTTAAAAAATCGTTTTTTAAAATTGGTATGTCATCATGACTACTAAAATAATGAGGTCAACTCACTGCATTTAAATACATAACAACCATGCTTCGTTTTTCGAACTCAAATTATGGGATCGGTATACCAGTCAAGCTTTAATTTTCAGAAGATGTTGTTCATATGAGTTACTAATTTGTTTGCTAAACCCTTCTCGCTAGAGCACTCCTCTATACTTTAACTTGTCATCTTATTTGTTTAAGAAATGTTCTCTTGTTTGCTCAAATTGCTTAAATGTGTTTTGAATAATATTGCCAACAGAAAAGAATTATATAGCTAAAACCTAATACCTTTATGTAAATAATCGGATCCTTTTGGCATTTCTAAACATAACCCATATTAAAGTTTGGTCCAAAATAGCTCAATATATTCAAATTGCAATGCTAAAGTGCCTCAATATAGAAACAATTCTTTTGATGTCTACATAAACAGACTTTAAACGGGATTTATTCCTGGAAATAATGACTACTGATGAGAAAAGAACCTCAAGCATATCTCGAGGCTATTTTCCACATCTCTAATTATGTGTTTTTTCAGTTGATTTCAATTTTGAGAAACAAAATTTTCATAAAATTATATATTCTCACTGTGTTATTTTAACAAATCAATTTCGGGTATCCATTTTTATTCGAAATTTCAATTATAAAGTCTAATCCAATTTGACATAATATACCAAATTTTTTTCAAGCCTCATCCTTTTCATATCATCATCATGTATGGTGTGACAGCCTCAGCTGGGCCTTAGCCTCAAGGATTAATGTTCTCAAATCATCACGGTTTCGCAACCTTGCTGCCATTTGTTTAACTCCAACAAGCATCTGCTGTCGGCTTCTATTGTGTCTTCCCATTGAGTCGTCGGTCTTCCCGCTGGACGTTTACCTTGTCCTCTACACTTTCATGCTCTTTTAGGTAGCCGGTTTTCTTCCATGGTTCCTACATAGCCTGCTTATTGCAATTTACGTAAATTTATGCAAGAAGAAACAGGTGGATCGTCAAAACGCTTATAGAACTTATGGTTGTAACGTAGTCTCCACTCTGTTCCTTTTTTCACTGGGTTGTTAATTTTCCAGAGCACTTTCCGTTCAAATACTTTCACTGTTTTTTCAAATTCGCTCGTCAGAATGCATGCTTTACTACCATATAACAGCGCAAGCTTGATTAGTGACTTTTGAATGCAGAGTTTGTTTATCCTTTGCACAACTCTGAACCTTCAAATGAGAAGTATGGAGTAGTATGCTTTATTTCCGGCATTTATGTGGCGTCCAATCTAGTCTTTTTTGGCGCCTTTCCTATTCAGGTATGTTCCAAGATAAACAAAACTATCCACACTTTTAATGTTTTAGTCACCTACGGTAAGAGTTTGTTGAACTGGAGTTTTGAGAAATTTACCTATTGCGGAGAGCATCATATATATATATATATATATATATATATATATATATATATATATATATATATATATATATATATATATATATATATATATATATATATATATATATATATATATATGGGATATAACGAAATTTGTGACCACGCTAGAGGTTGCAATTTTGCTTCGATTTTCACCAAATTTTCAGGAAAGGTGTATTGGGTAATTATCTCGGTTAAGTTTGTGAACCAGCTATATCGGCCGGGCAAAAACAAAATGGCGGCCATTTTAGACGAAAAATCGCGATATCTGTTCTGACCAAAGTGTAGCTCCGATTTGGGTGAAATTTGGTACAAAGGTTCATTGATGTATGTGATGAATCTCACAATAAAAAATCCAAAGTCGGTACGGCAGAAACAAAATGGCGGCCGCTCAAAGGTCGAAAAACGTGCAAAATTTTGTTGTTGCAATAGTGGTCAAAGCTTTCAACAGATTTTCATGAAATTCAGTAGTTTGATAGAAATTATAAGTATCTAAAGAATTACGTAAAAAAACTGGAGGTCAGGTTGCAAAAAACAAAATGGCGACCAGTTGAAGGTCGAAATTTCAAAGGCTTTTAAAAGTCGCAATTTTGATCCGACATATACGAAACTTGGTTTCAAGATAAACATTACTTACACCTACAGTTTTTGATATTTTGGTGATCATGCATGTGAAAATTTCAAAATGGCGGCCGTTTAAATATGCGTTTTTTTCATGTTTTTGTGGCCCTCTAGCGGTCACATTTTCCAACGGATTTTGATGAAACTTGAGATTATGAATCCCTGTACTATGTTCTTGTATTTTGCAGGAAATTATTAAAATTGAATGAAAAATAAAAAAGTAAAAAAATTTAAAGCCTAATATTTTTAACTGCGATTTCCTTTAAAAATTGAATTATTTTGCCCTGTTTAGAGTGAAACTCCTATTTGAACGAGATAGTACATTGATTGATGAGGTCCTAGCATACAAAGATTTGAAATAATCCAAAATCAAATGCATGCATTCAAAATGGCGGCCCCCAAAGGTCTGAAGGCAAGCGCAATTCGCTATTTTAGTGCCAACTGAAATAATGAATATTTTTCATGGAAACGTTTTAAATGACTTTACTTGAATGAATTTATAAACCAGATCATTTTTAAGATATTTTAAAATATTTTTAACAATACCTTAAAAAATTATAAAATCGCGACTTGTCTGTCGGTCCGTCCGCCCGTTTGTGCGTGCGTCATAACAAGTTTTCTCGCTAACCACATGAGCTACAATGAAGAAATTTTCTACGTAGGTCAAAAGTGGTGCCTCTTGAAATTTTCAGTGCAAGAAAATATTTTAAGGTTTTTAAGGGGGATCTTCCCATACAGGCGGGTCTCCCCATACAGGGGGTTGGCATACATTTTTTTTAAATTTCTGTAGCCCTCTAGCAGCCAAGATTCTCAACAGATTCCGCTGAAACTTGAAATTATAAGTTATTAAGACAAGTTAATTTAATTTAATTATGCAAATCAAATGACAAATAAAACAGTCGAAAATTTACAGCTTAAAATTTTTAGCAGCCGATTTCAATAAAAATCGAAATGACGGCCCTCACAGTTCAGAATAAAATTGAAATATATATATTAATGGCAATGCAAGTGCTGAGTAAACTTTTATGGAAATCTTTTGAAATGAACTATTCGAGCTATTTAAGCCTTTGTGTGGTTACCACTGTGAACTGTGTAAACAGCAGATGCGAGAAGGGCGAAACCGGTATTTATATGTTTACAACAATATGTAATTCATACGCATGCAACTCAATTTAATTCGAAAAATATTTGCGCCCCGATAAAAGGTTTCTAAAAACGAACGTGGCCAGATTTTTTTTATGTTAATAAATACCCATGTGGTACTACGAAAGTCGCAGAAAGAAGTTTAGAAGTAGGCAAGCCAAATTCTTTTTCGAAACTTCTCGCTACATACGAGAAATTTACCTTTCCGGCTGGTGCTGCCAACGGGGATTTTTTTTCTCGCTTGAGTCATGAATTTAGTTTGCGTTTCATTAACTCGTTAAGCTTTTTAGTTTGCTTCAGATTCTAGACTCAGAAAAACTTCTTTGGAATTTAATATTAAACGTGCCATAATATAGAGTCATCAGCATATGCTGTCATAAGGAGCATGTCCATCCTCTTGTTTTAAGCCTAGTTCCATAATGAAGCTATACGTTAGGTTACCGTTTGACCTGAAACCCTGTATTTAGCATTGACCTTGACCATGTGGCCCAATTTTATTGAGACACGAAAGTCAAGCATTATTTCACACAGTGCATTTCTTTTGACACTGTCGTATTTTTGCTCAAAGTCTACAAAGAGTTGGTGCACATCGATGTTATATTTTCAGCTCTTTTCGAGCACCTACTTTACTGAGAATATTTGGTTTATTGTAGATTGTCCAGTTCAGAAACCTCTCTGATATACTCCAATAATACTCACATAGTATGGCTTTAATTTTCTTTCTATGATCTTGGAGAGCACTTTCTACGACGTGCAGAGTATAGCGATGGCTCATTTATTTTGACACTATCATTTTTCTCCCTATTTGTGTACAGGATATATTATACTCCTTTACAAGTCTTCTAGTAACTGCTCCCCTGAGTATATTCAGCGCATAAGTCAATGCAGAAGGTTGTTTAGATAAGAGCCCCCACCCTGAAGTAGTTCTGCTGGTATTTCGTCTATTCCAGAAGCCTTTTTTTTAGGCTCCATGCTGCTGCTTATACCTCAGCTCTGGTTGATAGTGAGACCGGAACCTCTTAGTCTCTCTCTGTTGTTTTATAGAGACATATGCTTATCTTTTTTTAAGCTTGACGTCGAAGGGTTTTATGATGTTCTTCTTTGGTTCGAGTTGGTCACTGGATGTATTTTTGTGCACCTGGTTCCTTTTTTAATCACTCCCTTCTATTTTTCATCGTACTAGTCGTTCCTACTTTTCTTTAGCTGGTTCCCCAAGACCTCTTCAGCTACTTCTGTCACCACATCTCTGAGTGTCTTCTACATGACTTTGATGTCATCATTACTTTATAATGATATGGCTTGTACGTGAACATTACTAAGCTATTATTTAGCTTTTGTATCCGGTGCCTTGGAGTAATTGATGCTCCTTGTTGACAGCCCTTGGAGACACAGCATTAGATTTTGGTCTTTATAAGGTAGTGATCCGAATCACAGCCAGCGCAGTGTAACAAGCGTGTTTCAAAAATGCTGGTAGTCTGACATTTTTGTATGAAAAAATAATCCATCTGGCTAAATGTGCGACCGTTTAGGAATACCTACACTCTCTTATTGTCGATACAATGCAGAAAGCACGTGGAGCTTACTATGAAGCTACCTGCAGCAAACTTCATCAAACATTGTGTATTGTTGCTTATGTCGGCATGGAAGGTGTGCTTCCGGTCGTTCCCCTATGTGCTATTTCTCGGTTGATTTTTGCCTCTTCGTAGTCTTTTGTGGGCACATGATAGTTGACCAGCCTAACATTAAAGAATCTGACCTTAATACAAATCACACAGAGCCTTTCGTTGACGGGCTTGAAGCCGGTGATCATTTATTGTATTGTATTGTCAACAATGAAAGCTACTACTGCAGTTTCTCGCTTTTAAATACGGTGTTAATTCACATGTCAAATATGTCTCACCATGCCATCTAATTTGATGCACTGTAAGAATGTTGATTCTGTATTTTTTTTTATCCGGAAGTTGCCGCAGTGCACCTGATCTGTTCAATGATCTAAAATTCCAAGTTCCAAAAGAATAGTCCTTGATAAGTTGCGATAGCCGTTGTTGTTTACCCAATTCGATCTGAGCCTATTATCCTGATTCAATGAGAAGTAAATACTAAGGGAGGCATTTTCAGTGCTTTTATTTAATTGGTTTTAGGTCTACGAGTGGTATTTTATTCCACACACCCGCTGTCTAGCCGGTTAGGGCAACGTCTATCTGCCACCTCGAGATACGCCCAATGGGAACCGAAAGCTCTACATGGATTTTTTCATATAATCTCAAGTATTTTCTTGAAACATCGATTGTTCAACGTCTACGACAAACACTATTGGACTCGCTTACAATGCATTTTTGATATGTGCTCTTATTGTTATGACTTGGTTAATATTTGAGCATAAAGCCCGCTTCATGTGAAGGCAAAATGAAAAATGTTTTCTCAAACTTGATATGGCGACAAATAACTATAAGTAGAGAAGAACCATCACAACTTAATTGAATACTGTCTTCTAAGCTGGAGAATCACAGACTGATGCGTGGTTTTGTCGAGTAACGATAATCGAAAAGACAAGAGCCATGTAATGACGCTCTTTCAGAACGGAAGTTTAAATCAACTTTTTGTTTAGCACTTTATATTAGTTTATTGTTAATCTTTACTTGGACTCAATTGAACATTATTTGGCCAAGCAAAAAGTACTTAAATAAAGTTAGAAGGTTAGATTGAAAAATACAAGGTTCTCCAATAAGAGGTGTTATTTTTATATCAAAAGAACAATGCCATTTTTTAATACAAATGATAAGGCCCGAAGACACCAATACTACCATTAAAGTAGTACGACCAACGCGGTCGGGCCATATACTGGTCGCATTTGGAGCAGAGGCCGGCAATAAAGAAGCATTCTGTGACGCAGTAAAGAAAATCCTCGGCAAAAGCGCAACTATAGACCCGCTCGAGCCGATGGCAACGATCGAAATACGAGACATTGACTGCGTGACGGATCTGGCCGAGGTGGAAGAGGCAATCAAAAGGGAGTTTCCTAACGTGGGAAGGATCAAAGCGAGACTGACACCAGAAAACAACAGGGGACAACGCATGGCCATAGTTGACTTGACCGAAAAGGACGCCGAACGATTCCTGAACAAGGGCAAAGTACGACTAGGGTGAGTTGTCTGTAGGATACGCCGAAGAGCAACGCCTCTTCAATGTTTCAAATCTCTTGGCTATGGTCACACCACACAAGTATGTGAAGGACCCGATAGGAGTTCCCTATGTTACAAATGCGGTGAAATGGGACATAAAAGAAAAGAGTGTACGAAGGAGGCACACTGTATTCTTTGCAAGGATGCTGATCCAAAACCTAATTTTGGACACGCCTTGGGATCAGGAAAATGCCGGGTGTTCCAGGAAGCCCTAGCCAAGGCAAAATCAGAACTTCGATGACCCGCATCCTGCAGCTAGACCTACACCGCAGTTCAACCGCCCAAAATCTGCTTGAGCAGTTTGTGAGGGACATGAAAGCCGACTTCTTGCTGCTGAGTGAGCAACACCATGATAAAAGTCCTGCATTGTGGTATTCTGACAAAACTGGTACTGCCGCCATCTCGGTTCGGAATAGTGACTTTCAAGCGGAGAGTTGTGGACGGGGGGATGGTTTTGTGTGGGTTCGGTGCTCAGGAACAACCTTCTTTAGTGTGTACCGAACTCTTAACGAATCGATATCATCTTTCCAAGCCAAGCTTAATGCTCTGGAGGGCGCTGTTTCGAACGCAGAGGGCAAAGTGCTCGTTGGGGGCAACTTCAACGCTAAAGCAATCGAATGAGGCATGCCCCAGACGGATCCGCGGGGAAAACGAATCCTGGAAATGGTGGCCAGGACGGCCCTCGTCGTACTAAACTCCGGAAAGACGCTGACTTTCTGCCATATTGGCTGTGATGGAACCAAACCGGACGTGACATTCGCCTCGGAGTCCTTAGTAGGGAGGATACACAACTGGAAAGTATTAGAGGACCACTCAGTCAGTGATCATCAGTGGATTCTGCTTGAGATAAGCGATGCTGTCTCCCGACGTCCGTGCTCTCGGCCTTCTACAACTGGATGGAACATCGGAAGGATGGACGTCGAGAGGTTCGTCGAGGTGCTCACAGCAGGTGAGCCGCTGCAGGGAGCTTCAGAGGGGACGGGAAGAACTGGCAGCTCAAAACGTAGTGAACTCCTCTATGCTCAAAATGTAGTAAACTCCTCTATGAGCATCATTACTACTGTTTGCTGCGCTTCTATGCCCCGTCGAAGACCCCAGCACGGCAAACTCCCAGTGTACTGGTGGTCAACTGAAATCGCTTGAAAGCGAAGGGAGTGTCACAAGCTTCGACGTGAGGCTCAACGGGCGCGGAACGGTGACGAGGCGTGCAACTGGGTGACAGCATATAAGTCGGCCAGGAAATGCCTTCGCAAACTGACGAACAGTAGAAAGGCTCGCTGCTGGCAAGATCTAGTAGACAATGTGAACAAGGATCCGTGGGGCCTTGGCTACAAGCTGGTCATGCGGAAGCTTGGTGCCCTACGGAAGCCTTGTACACATGACGCGGAAAAGATGGATGCGATAATGCGGGGACTCTTCCCCACCCATCCCGTCCGTGTTGACGCTGTCCATGGTGAAACAGCAATCAAATGCCCACTCTTCACACAGTTGGAACTGGAGGAGACAGTCCTCTCATTGAAAGCGAGGAAGGCTCCAGGTCCAGATGGTGTTCCAGTTGAAGTATTGTGGCTCGTCTATCACCATTGTCCTGACTTGCTGCTCAGCACATTCAACGCTTGCCTACGGGACGGGGTTTTCCCGGTACGATGGAAGCTGGCGAGGCTCGCGCTGATCAGCAAGGGGAAGGGAAATCCCGAATCGCCGTCTGCATACCGCCCGTTATGCATGCTAGACACGGGTGGAAAAGTGGTAGACAAACTCATCAAGGGAAGGATCACTTACGCGATTCATGCTGCTAGGGACCTATATCCTAGGCAGTACGGCTTTAGAGCAGGACGTTCTAACATTGATGTGATTGCAGAGGTGGTGGGCGCGGTCCAAAGGGCAGAGGCATATAGTTGCACCAAGCGACGGATCGTCCTGTTGGTGACACTCGACGTCAGGAATGCCTTCACCTCCGCTAGATGGGTGATTTTCTGGAAACGCTGGAAAACTCTTTTCAAGTTCCAGAGTATATAATGTGGCTTTTGAGGAACTACCTAAAGGATCGAAGCCTGCTCTACGACACGACACAGGGCCAACGAAGGATGGAAATTTCACTGGGTGTTGCCCAGGGATCTATCCTTGGTCCGGACCTGTGGAACGTGTCTTACGACGGGCTATTGAGACTTGAGATGCCGGATGAGTCACGCTTGGTCGGCTGTGCGGATGATGTTGCGGCTCTGGTGGCTGGACGCACCGTTGAACAAGCGCAACTTAGGCTGGGTATGCTAATGTGCCGAGTGAGGGACTGGATGACTGCTCGTGGGCTCAGTTTAGTACTGGAGAAAACCAAAGTGGTCATCTTCACATAAAAAAGAATCCCTAGAGTAAGGATGATCGGTATTGGTGACTTACGAATCAAACCGAAGCCAGCGGTGAAGTACCTGGGGCTATCGATCAACTCGAAGATGAGTTTCTCTGAGCAAATCAAGGCAACAGCTGAGAAGGCTGCTTCGGGAATATCGTAACAAAACGAGACCTGGCCCGAAGTAATGTGTCAAACGGTTCCAGGCTGGGTTCTCAGGTTGACAGGGGAGGTGTTTAGTGGGTAGTCCAGTCGCGCATGTGAGTCCCACACTCTGTGCATAAATAGTATTCAGCTCCCTACCACAAAAAAAAATACAAATGATCGAATGTTTATTTCATTATGAGGAAAAAGGTATGCCGTTTATACTAAAAACTTACATCTGGCAAATTACCACCACGACCACGCTTAGAGGACCATATCCTTTTCATCAAATTTTCCATAACCAGATCACAAAGTGGCTGCCCTATGTCCTCGATAGCCTCACGAATTCCATCTTTGAGCTTGACGCTGGGCTATTGGTGTAGACCTTTTCTTTTAAGTGGCCTTAAAGGTAGAAGTCACCAGGTGGTAAATCACAAGGTCCTGGTGGCCAATTGTGATCACCTCTTCGAGAGATAACACGGCCGGAAAACTTTTCCCGTAAATGATCAATGATTTTGTTGCTTGTGTGGCACGTAGCACTATCTTGTTGTAAGTAAACGTTGTCCAAATCAATACCATCCAATTTCGGCCATAAAAATCATTAATCATCTCTCGATAGGCAATCAATTCACCATAACTATCGCTCTAGCCTCATTTTCGAAAAAAAAGGTCCAATGACTCGGCCGGACCATAAACCGCACCAAAAAATCACACCTTGAGGATAGAGAGGCTTGTCAACAATAACTCTGTGGTTTCTCGAGCCCCAGATGCGACAATTTTGCTTGATGACAAAGCCACCGTGGTGGAAACGGGCCTCATCACTCAAGATGATTTTTCTATGGAATTCCGAATCATTTTAATGCATTTCAAGGACCCAATCAGCAAAGACACGACGTTGTTGATGATCGACTAGTTTATATTCGTGTGTTAACTGAATTTAATAAGCCTTAAAACCCAAATCTTTATGCAAAATACGGTGTAATGATGTTTGTGGAATGCCTAATTCCAAAAAACGACGAGGAATGGACAAACTTGGGTTTTCTTCAACACTTTCGGCTACAGCAGCAATATTCTCGGCTGTCTTGAGTGACGTGCATGGATTTTATTCTTCAGATAACTCAGTTGTCGCAACAGCTCGAATTTTTTCACCAATTTCCATATTGCTTTCCGACAAGGTGCTTCATGAAAACCCAAAAATCTTCGAGTTTTACGAACCGGCTCTGCCAAATTTTCACCATTTTTAGGGTTTTGTAAAATAATTTTACAAAACCCTACTAGTTTCGCGACCAGTCTGTCCGTCTGTCCGTCTGTCCGTCCGTCCGTCCGTCCGTCCGTCCGTCCGTCCGTCCGTCCGTCCGTCCGTCCGTCCGTGTGTCACAGCAGTTTTTCTCGGAAACTACTCAAGCTAGAAACATCAAATTTTGTGTGCAGGTGTAAAGTGGTGATCTCTTCAAAGTTCAACCACAAAAAAATTTTATAAGGTATTTAAGGGGGGTCTCCCCATATAGGAGAGTGACCCCCCGAAAAAAAAATTTCATTGAAGGTAGCCGATATGGGTATCAAATGAAAGGTCTTGATGAGAACTTTTCAAAACAGGTCTTAATTTGGAAAAGTTTGCTTCGAGCGGCGCACAGGGAGGGGAAATGTACGAAAAATTTGTGTCCCCCCCCCTCGCGATTGGACACCTGTGATCCGAAAAATCTGAAAAAAATCAGGGATGTAGGCCTTGGTGAGTACAACAACAACAAATACGTGAGAAGTCGCAATTCACTCAACTTTGTTAGTAATAGTAAGATTTATTGATTTTATGTTTTCGTGAATAAAATCTTAACGGTACCCTTAAATTCAATGATATTTAGTACGTAGATGTCTATTTATAAGGTTGATCTCTCCTGAAAGTTTCATAAAGATTGAATCATATTTAGCGAAGTTATAGCAGTTTGAATTTTCCTGTATTACTATGGAACAATATGCGCTGCATTTATTACTATGGCAACATATGGCTATGGAACAACATGCGCTTTTTACCGACTCAGACACTACAATTTTGCTAGGATTTGCATGAAAATTTCAGGAATGATAGGTGTCATGTATATCTTTGAGAATCGGTTCAGTTAGTGGTATCAGTAATCGTAAAACAAAATAGTGGCTGTTTTAAATGCGAAGATTGAATAATTTTGAGTTATTCTTTCCCAACTTCAACGTTTAAGGTGCATGCTTTGAACACTTGATTCAATTGAATGAATGACTGAAGATGAGTACCTACAATTAATGCTCATAAGTGAAACAAGTCAAGGAGGTGGGAGAGAGCTCCTAGCAAAAGGGTTTTGTAACCATTCTAGGATTCGAAAAAATTGGCCATTGATTGATGATAACAGTACAGGAGAGTGGCCCCTGCAAAAAAAATTCATCAAACGTAGCCGATATGAGTATGAAATAAAAGTTTTCATGGGAGCTTTTCAAAACAGTTGTTGAACTGTCAGTTTTTGCTTTAGTGGGGACACAGGGGGGGGGGGGGGTTGTAAATACATGAAAAATGTGTTTTCTCCGTCGCGGATGGACATCTGAAATAATTATCAAGGGAGATATTTATGGGTATAACAATACCAAAAACCTCAGAAGTCGAAATTCGTTCAACTTTGTTAATAATAGTATGAGCTTCGTATTTCATACTTTCTCCAAAAAAATCGTCTTTGACATGTTTCTTGATTTGATTCGATCTGCGTGACTGCAGTTTGTAAATTGAATACAAAACCCTTCTGACATGAGCGTAGGTCTGTTTACCCAACTTGTTATAGTAAATTTTAATAATTTCAATGCATTGTTGAAGCGTGTATCGTTCCATTTTTATAAATGGTGTAGTTTTTACTTGTCAAATGTCAAAAATGACAGCTTCAAAAGTGACATCTACCGAAATAGCGGGCTATTCAAAATAACATCTTCTATTGGAAAACTCTTTATATATTCATTTTTTTTTGAACTAATGAAATGTCTGTTAATCTCAATAGAATGAATTAAAATTGTTTGTTGTTTCATAAACATATTTTCATCCAAAACACAATAAAGTCTTCAAATTACCAGTGATACTAGGATATGCAAAATAATTCTTATAACGAATTAAAAATTAATGCTCTGAAGCTTCCAGCAACTACAATTCAAAATATTTCCATTTACTACTTTAATCGTCCAACACAAATATTATCTAGAGTTGAAAAATAACAAACGGGCAGATGATGGTGGTTATAATGGATTGCATTCCCTCCTCCCTTGATAATCTTTTAGCTTTATGAGCTGGACTGCAGAGAATTTTTTAATGGTCGCAAATCGTTGCAAGAGTAGGATTTAGACTTGATATGACTTTATACATGTATGGAGTGGTAGGGAGTAGCCAAAATAAACATTCGTTATGTACACAGAAGATTATCTTTTGTTGTGATATTTGTACACAGGAAAGTGGTTTTAAGATTCCAGTTTAAGTAGACTATAATTAAACAATGTGGAATTGCAGGCACTCTTGCTTAAAATCTAAAACTGGGCAATCCAACTTCAGCTGGCTATTTTTAGAGGTTTGTAAATGGTTTAGCTACATTTTAATTAAAAGAGGGTACTTGTCAGTCTGGCCATCCATCCTCTGTCAGAACATTCGTCTGTCATAACAAGTTTTCCCCAGGACTCTAGGAGCTATAATCACCAAACATGATGAAAAGCTTGTAAGTGGTGGTTTCCTGAAATTTTCATTGCGAAAATTAAAATCAAATCATATTAATGGGGATATCCATTTACGGATGTAACGCCTAAAATTTTCGCCCTGATTATGACGCTCCCAGCCTCGCAAGACATCTGAACTATCATCTAAACACCTCCTTTGCCAACCTGAGAAACTAGCTTGGGGCCGTTTAACATATTACTTTGAGCTGAGTATCGTTTTACTACACCACTTACCAAAACACACATGCCCGCTCAAAAGCTGGGTCAGGTTGAAGTCAGTCTTATTTTGCGTTAAATTAAGTCACAATTTCCAATCAGGGAAGAGACGCAGAGTCTATCTTCCCTTGATGCTGTTCACCCAGAACTACTGCCAATCAATGAGTCAACGTTTTTTCTACCCGCGAGCAATTGGCCCCCTCATGTTTTGTTTTGACATAAGTAGATATTATGGCAAACTCACGCTGATGATGACTAGCACTGCCAAATCAGAGACTATTGGATGCAATCAACAGTGCTCTTCTTCTGCGTAGCTGTGCCAAGCGTTTCGGTACAGCTTCTTGCTGAGCACGTCTCTCTACCTGTATAGTTCTGCTCCGTACAGTAACGCCGACTCTACGGACCTCATCATCAAAGTCGTCTTCTTAATGGGTTGGCTCTCCCTACATTGGCTGAAAGTCAACTCAGAGCGAATACGCCGAAGAAGCTTGATCAGTCGTTTCCGTTATTTACTCAGAGAAACTCATCTTTGAGTCACTCAGTAACCCTAGGTGCTTTTCTGCTGGTTTTGAATCAACCAGTACTTTCCCATTTCTTGTTTCAATTATCCAAAATTTCAAGTTTTAGCAAAATCCATCGAAAATTCTGAAAAAAATGGCACATTTAAACCGTCACTATTTTTATAAGAGCTTAAATCATGAATTTTTGATTGAAATGGGCGCCATTTTGTTTTCACTCAATCGATTTGGCTGGTTAATGGACTCAGCCAAAATGTTTACCCGAATAGCCAGAATGTTTACCCGAATACACCTTTCCTCGAATTTTAGCGAAAATTGGAGGGAAATTGTGACCTCTAGCATGGTCACGAATTTCATTGACTGTGGTATCACTGATGAAATTTCAAAGAGTACTGTAGTTGTGAAACGGAATAGCGCATATTTCTTGGACTCAAACAGTAGTAGAGTAATGATAGAGTTTCTAAATTTAAGATTTACACCCCTAAAACTGTATTAGCATCATTTTATTGAATAAAATTAGATATATAAGTAGTCCTACAAACGGTCCCTATATTTTATAAGTTTCAATAAAATCGAATTAAATTTGCAGCAGTTAAAGTAGTTTGAATTTTCTCACATTCTAACAATTATATGCAGTTTTCCTTTTTATGGACTTTCCATCAAACCACATAACGTTGATGAGATCTTATACTAAAATTTATCAGAACTAAATTTGATTCCCTTGAAAGCTGCCGATTTTAGCAGGAGTGAGTTTTGTATTGCGGTCAAGAAATTAAATTTTAATAAACATAGTACAACGTATTCAAGACACTATATTTTAATAGATTCGAAATGAAAAATCTGCCACTAAGAAGAGTGAAATAAAAAACCTTTGAAAAAAAATAAGAAAATTAACTTCATAATGCTCTAAAAAGGATGAAATAAATTTTATGGAAGCGGTGCCAAATTAATTTCCCCATTTTAACATAAAAACTTCCAATATCTGCACCATCGCATAAGAAACAGGGAAAAACCGATATGCCACCGGTTATTTATTTTATCCTTTTTAGGGCATTATACGAGGGCGGTTCAAACATGACGGAGATAAACGCTGTAGATGGCGCACATGTATATTTAGAAAGTCGTAGCTTGAGTATATGATATCTGGATCCCTTACAAACAGTGTGGCATAGTTTTTGTCGGGAGTGTATATTTCGCACTTGCCTGCGACCATGAGTAAACTTCAAGTGCCAACCGACGTTGCGCAACGTATTGTCATTCGTTTTAAGGGGTTTTGTAAAATAATTTTACAAAACCCTACTAGTTTTGCGACCAGTCTGTCCGTCTGTCCGTCCGTTCGTCCGTCCGTGTGTCACAGCAGTTTTTCTCGGAAACTGCTTAAGCTAGAAACATCAAATTTTGTGTGTAGGTGTAAAGTGGTGATCTCTTCAAAGCTCAACTACAAAAAAATTTTATAAGGTATTTAAGGGGGGTCCCCCCGTATTTGCTTTGAGGGGCGCACAGGGAGGGGAAATACACGAAAAATTTGTGTACCCCCCACCCCCCTCGCGATTGGACACCTGTGATCCGAATAATCTGAAAATAATCAGGAATGTAGGCCTTTGTGAGTACAACAACAAAAAATACGTGAGAAGTCGCAATTCACTCAACTTTGTTAGTAATAGTATGATTTATCGATTTTATGTTTTCTTGAATAAAATCTTAACTGTACCCTTAAATTCAATGAAATTCAGTACGTGGATGTCTATTTATAAGATTGATCTATTCTGCAAGTTTCATAAAGATTGAATCATACTTAGTGAAGTTATAGCGGTTTGAATTTTCCTGCATTACTATGGAACAATATGCGCTGCATTTATTACTATGACAACATATGGCTATGGAACAACATGCGCTTTTTACCGACTCAGACACTACAGTTTTGCTAGGATTTGCATGAAAATTTCAGGAATGATAGGTGTCATGAATATCTTTGAGAATCGGTTCAGCTAGTGGTATCAGTAATCGTAAAACAAAAAAATTGCTGTTTTAAATGCTAAGATTGAATAATTTTGAGTTATTTTTTCCCAACTTCAACGTTTAAGGTGCATGCTTTGAACACTTGATTCATTTTAATGAATCACTGAAGATGAGTACCTACAGTTAATGCTCATAGGTGAAACAAGTCAAGGAGGTGGGAGAGAACTCCTAGCAAAAGGGTTTTGTAACCATTATAGGATTCGAAAAACTTGGCCATTAATCGATGATAACAGTACAGAAGAGTGGCCCCTGAAAAAAAATTCATCAAACGTAGCCGATATGAGTATGAAATAAAAGTGTTCATGGGAGCTTTTCAAAACAGTTGTTAAACTGTCAGTTTTTGCTTCAGAGGGGGCACAGGGGGGAAATACATGAAAAATGTGTTTCCTCTGTCGTGGATGGACATCTGAAATAATTATCAAGGGAGATATTTATGAGTATAACAATACCAAAATCCTCAGAAGTCGAAATTCGTTCAACTTTGTTAATAATAGTATGATCTTCGTATTTCATATTTTCTCCAATAAAATCGTCTTTGACATGTTTCTTGATTTGATTCGATCTGGTGACTGCATTTTGTAAATTGAATACAAAACCCTTCTGACATGAGCGTAGGTCTGTTTACCCAACTTGTTTGATTTGGGAACGCGTTAAAAACACCGAAAATTTTCTGCGTTTGCGAAATCAGTTTGGTATTGAGTGTCTGAGAAGGGCTGCTGTATTTAAATGGGCCGAACCTTCGAGAATAATCCGCATTGTCGTCAACCGCAAGCAAGCATCACACCAGACAACATTTGCCACGTAGAACAACTCATTTTGGAGGACCGTAGGACGAATATTCGAACATTCATGGACACCTTCGATTTCGCAAAATATGGCTCGAAACGGTAGAGAATTTCAGCGTGAAGTACGATGTTTCTCTAGGATAACGTGCGCCCTTATACCGCGCGTCTCACGCTCGATACAATATCGGAATTGGGGTGGGAAGCACTGGAACACCGCCTCTACAGCTTGAATTTATCACTCTGTAACTAAAACATGTTTGGACCACTGAAAGAAGCCCTCGGAGGTCAAAGATTCAATACCGACGACGAGGTAGAGGAGTTTGTATGCACATGGCTGTCCAAAGTGCCCAAGGAATTCTTCGATACCGGCATCAAAAGCTTCCAGAAAAGTGGACAAAATGCGTTGCTTGTAAGGGGTAGTACTCAGAAAAACTGTGAATTTTTGTAAATTTTTTCTTTAGTAAATAACCGTGTCAGAGTATTTGCCTCGATCATATTTCGTTTTGTCGATTTTTTTTTCAAAAGTTTTTTTATTAGCATTATTAGTAAATACCAAAATCAAAACCACTGAAAGTATCTCGACATCAACAATTTTTGTTTATTTATTGAGCTATAAATCAATCGAAGAAACCCTAACTGAAGACGATTAATGTATAACTATGATGTTAAATACACAGAGAGTCCCATGGAAAACGGAACTTTTTCAAAACATCGAATTTGGTTCAATGGAAACCAAAATATCACGCTCTAAGTGACAGTGTGTTTGTGGTATCGGTCGAAAAATGAACTTCAAACAAAGAGCAAATGTTGGAACTATGTACGAGTATGCAGCTGAAAGCAGCTTAAATTCAACATCTGGTGCAATAAATGGAAAATTGTTCAATAAATTTTATTGCACATCTATCATGCGCATTTCTGCGCCTCGATGGATTGCCGCCGGACCAATTTCTTTCCCGGAATAATTAACATGTTTGTGCGAAGACATCACTAAGGTCCTAATTACATACATCTCAGGATATTCCCCAACACCGCCATAAACTGATAATTACATGTATCTCAGGAACGTCTGCAACACCGCCATAAACAACCTTCAAGCGCAAACGAGTACTTTGACCTTACCGCGACCAAAGGTACGATGGACGAAGATTGAAGAAGCCGGGACCAGTTGTGCACACGTCGTCGCGTCGGGAGTACATTAGAAATACGTTCTACTAAACTTTCTCAAATGTAAAGTATTTTGTAAATAAATTCGTTGTGTTATTAAAATACGGAATCCTTGTGTTTAATTTAAAGAAAGGATTCAACATTTGGTGTGTCGAGCCGGATAGCTTAAATAAAATAACCGGTATAAAATTTAGTGATTATTGTGACTGTTTACCAAAATTACAAATAACCAGTATTTCGAGACCCTTGTAACCCTGTGACTTCATGTGATCTGGTTCAATTAACCCATTTGTGACTATGAAACCTAAAGTGCTGTGAACTTTGAGCAGTAAGACGGCGTGTGAACTGTGAATTAACAATAATTGTGACACAACTCAACTAGTTCTTGACATATTGGACTTTGAGAAACATCATCCTCAACAAATTGTAAAATTGGCAATCATCAATTTATTTGCGTACTGCGTACATCGGAACGGTAAGTCTCCAATATTCATATTCCCTTCTAAATATTCTATATATTCCATTTATATAAAGTTCTATAAGTTAGCTTCAATTGCGAAAATGGAGGTTTTGAAAAAGCAACGTGCCGTTATCAAAGCCAGTCTTACGTATTTTGTAAGTCTTTTGAATTCACGAGATTTTAAGGACAATGTTTCGGGAATAAAAGTGATATTAGATAAAAATGAGCCAATTTTAGAAAAGTATGACAACATACAAACTCAAATTGAAGAGCTTCAAACTGACGATGATCAAATCGCCGAAGAAGTGCAACAGCGCTTTGAGTTTGAAAGTCTTTATAATAAAACTGTGGCGGACGCTCGTACTGTGATTGAACGAGCGCGAGAAATTATCCCACCATTGGTTAAGCATTCACCGTGTATATCACAGCAGGATGGAAATCTAACACAACCCAATGGTGTTAATTTGCCAAAACTCGCTATTCCGAAATTTAATGGCAACTTCAGTAATTGGGTGAAGTTTCGTGATTCCTTCACATCCATGATTGATAGCAATCAATCTATCAGTTATATACAAAAGTTTTATTATTTCGAGGGTGCTTTGTCAGATGAAGCAGCTCGTGTGATTTCTGCGTTAGGCATATCAGACGAAAATTACCCAATTGCATGGAATGCTTTGAAAAGTCGTTACGAAGATGAAAACGATTTAAGACACCATCATGTGTCCGGAATTTTTGTAGTAGCACCAGTCTCACGTAACTTGTATAGTGAACTTCGCAACTTAATTGACGAAGTCATTTTGCATTTAGCTTCGCTGAAATCATTAAACGAACCCACAGAGCAATGGAACACATTAATTATTTATATTTTAACAACAAAATTAAACGGTACAATAAGAAATGAATGGGAAAAGGCGTTGTCAGTAAAGAAAGACAAAACCGCATTAAAAATGATGCTTGAATTTTTGGAAGGTCATTGCAAATACTTAAATAAAGCAAACCATAAGAATTTAGTTAATTTTAAAGATTTCAAGTGCATTGAGAAATTTGCCAGCGATAGACAACCCTATTTTCACAAAAGTAAGCCTTTGAAGAACTATGCATTAACAGTGAACCCATTTTGTAGTCTTTGCAAGGGGAACCATGCATTTTATGGTTGCAGTGAATTTTTAAGGCTTTCCCCTTCACTGCGTTTAAAGAAGGCTCAAAGCTAAAAATCGTTTCAATTCTCTGTCAAAGGGACATGGCAACAAGCAGTGCGAACGTGGATCATGTGGATCATGTAAGTTGACTTGATCATTGGAGTATCTCTATTCTACCAATTATTGTGTGTTGGGCAAATTAAGTTAAACGATGCGCAACCTACTCCACAAAAAACATTGTTAGGATGGATTGTTGTTGGTACTATTTGTTTTCCTACTCCAGCACCAAAGAAGAAGGTAATATGCAAATTAGTGAAAAATCAAGAACTTAATGAAACTTTGCAAAAGTTTTGGGAAATTGAACATAGCTTCACGCAATCAAACACACAACCTTTATCAAAAACAGACGTTGAAGAAAGACATTTTCAATCAACAACGACACGCGATTCAAATGGTCGCTTTATAGTTAGTATTCCATTTAAGCATGAGTATAGGCATATTGGAATGTCCAAAGAGATGTCCTTCAAAAGGCAACTAGCTATGGAAAAAGGAATGTCAAGAAACGACAATTTACAGATTCAGTATACTGCATTTATGGAAGAGTACGAGTCGTTAGGGAATATGAGGGAAATTGCACCTAGTGAGTGTGATGAAACCATTCCTCATTTTAATTTACCACATCATGCAGTGTTTAAAGCAAATAGCACCACGACGAAGTTGCGTGCTATTTTCGATGGCTCAGCAAAGACAACGACCGGGTTGTCACTAAATGACGTACAGCACGTTGGGAATCCAATTCAAGATGACTTATTTTCGATATTAGTCAGATTTAGGCAACATCGATATGTTTTATCCGCAGATATAACAAAGATGTATAGACAGATATTAGTGAAAGATGATGAACGCTTGATGCAACGTATTTTATGGCGTAAAAACCCCGCTTTACCTGTAAAATTATTCGAATTGAACACCGTTACATACGGTACTGCATCGGCACCCTTTTTGGCTACTAGATGCTTATATCAGTTAGGTTTTGATAACGAGAGTTCATTTTCAAAAGCAAGCAACGTAACTAAGCATGATTTCTATGTTGATGATTTGCTCACTGGAGCCGAAACAATTCAAGAAGCAGTCGGTTTGCGTAATGAACTTAATTATATTTTGAACACAGCAGGTTTAGAGCTACGGAAATGGGCATCAAATGATCCACGCATTATTTTGGATAAAAATTGCAAAGGCAACAACGAGCCAATATTGTTAGACGGCAACAAGGACCCTTAAACATTAGGAATTGTCTAGGATCCACGAAGCGACACACTTCGTTATCACGTAAATAACACAGATTCAAGAAAGGTAACCAAACGAGTTGTGGTATCAATCATTGCACAAATCTTCGACCCTCTCGGTCTTGTTGGTCCTGCCATTGTTGAGGCAAAGGTTATCATGCAGAAGCTTTGGGGCATGAGTTTGGATTGGGATGAATCTTTGCCGCAAGAATTGCATTCATCATGGTGCAATATCTATAGCTTAATGTTACACATGAACGAAATCGTCATAAAAAGGCAGGCATTTTTATCAAATTCTAATGATATACAGTTTCATGGTTTTTGTGACGCTTCGGAAACAAAATGGAAAGCGCGAAACACGCTTATTATGTGCTAAGTCACGAGTTGCGCCTCTGAAATGAACTACAATACCTAGGCTTCAACTCTTAAGCGCACATTTTTTAGCACAACTAGCACATAAAGTTGCATGAGCGTACAAAACAACAAAGGATCAATGGTACTACTGGTCGGATTCGATGGTTGCGTTAGCATGGATCAAATCACCTTCAACCAGGTGGAAAATATTTGTGGCTAATTGAACAGTTTAGATTCAAGAATTGACTAACGAAAACTGGCAACATGTTGATTCAAAACATATTCCTGCAGATTTAATATCGCGCGGGATGAGTGCCACCAAACCAGCTGCATCACAGCTATGGTGGCATGGTCCTCATTGGGTTTCAAATCATGAAAATCTTTGGCCAATCTTCCGAAAGAATTACGCTCCAGCTGTCCAAATACCAGAGGAAAGGAAATCTGAACTATCGTTTTTAATTGACCAAGAAAGAATTGAATGTAGATTGATACATAAACTTGAACTTTTTGATAGATTTTCTTCATATACGAAATTAACTCGCACAACCACATTTATCTTAAGATTTATATTGAATTGCAAAAAATCAATTAATAAACAGGAAAATCCTACTACTTTAAAACTCCGCCGTACAGTCAAAGTTAAAAGAGTTCCACCTCTAAGCATCCAAGACGTGAAAGAATCGACAAATTTTTTGATAAAATGCGCTCAAGCAGAAACCTTTCAATTGAAATTGCCAAATTAAAGAAAGGAGAAGACTGGCATAAGACCAGTAATCTCATTCAACTCAAGCCAATCTTAGATAATGTGGGATTATTGAGAGTAGGTGGGCGAATATCGAATGCAAATATTTCATATGATCAAAAACATCCAATAATTCTTCCATCAAATCATAAATTAACAGATTTGATTATTGAAAACGAACACTATAGATTACTTCATGCAGGTTGTCAGTCAGTATTGTTTTCATTACGACAACGTTTTTGGCCTTTATCGGGAAAACTGTTTAACATGTTTTAAGGTAAGTCCAAGAGATTTTCCACCATATCTCATGGGTGAATTACCAGCAAAAAGAATAACACCTAGTCGCGCATTTTTCACATGTGGAGTAGATTATGTAGGACCGTTTTATATTAAAGAAAAAATTCGTTCTAAGATATTAATCAAAGCATATGTTTGTATTTTTGTATGCTACGTTACAAAGGCAGTCCATATAGAGTTGGCGCAAGACTTATCCACAGAAGCATTCCTCAATTGTCTTAAACGTTTCATTGCTCGACGCGGTAAATGTAACAACATTTATTCGAACTTGACGAACTTTACCATTTTTTAAAGGCGGATGATTTTCAAAAAAGTATTCGTAATTTTTCGTTGAGCGAACAAATAAATTGGCATTTCATACCACCTCATGTCCCACACTTCGGGGGACTATGGGAAAGCGCAGTAAAGTCCGCGAAATATCACATGAAACGCTTTGTAGGGAATACGCAATTAACTTACGAAGAATTATACACTCTATTAACATAAATTGAAGCTTGCTTAAATTCTAGACCACTTTCATCCATATCCAATGATCCAAATGACCTTTCTCCCCTCACACCTGGTCGCTTCCTTATCGGAGACTCGTTAACAGCCTTTCCTCAAGCAGACTTAAGAGAAGTTAATACCAACCGACTAACTCGAAATCAACATTTGCAACAAATGTTGCAACATTTTTGGAGTCGGTGGCAGACTGAATACTTATCCCAACTACAAGGACGACCTCGATGGAAGACATCATCTTCGAACAAATTTGGAATAGGTACATTAGTTCTTATCAAGGAAGCCGATGTACCGCCTATGGAATGGGCACTCGGTCGAATTACGGAAACACATCCTGGCAAGGGCAATATCATTCGAGTTGTATCTATTAAAACAGCACGCAGCACTGTGAAGCGACCCGTAACAAGAATCTTCATCTTACCTAACCAAGATGACGAAAACATAACAAAGGAAGATGTAAATCATCGGCAAACTGATTATGAAATACGGAAAAAAAACCACTTTAACATTCGCAAAATAATCTTAACACGCAAAAATCAAACCTGAATTTGTATTTAAATTAATAAAAATTTCATATTAAATCTTATAAAATACCTAGATTACTGAATTTCAACTGTTTTATAGTTTCCATGTCATGATGTCAATTTTTTTATCATTTTACCTATATTGAAAGATACTCTTTCAAGGCGGGTGGTATGATGCAACTATGTATGCAGCTGAAATCAGCCTAAATTCAAAATCTGGTGCAATAAATGGAAAATTGTTCAATAAATTTTATTGCCCATCCATCATACGCATTTCTGGGCCTCGATGGGTTGCCGCCGCACAAATTTCTTTCCCGGAATAATTAACATGTTTGTGCGAAGACATCACTAAAGTCCTAATTACATACATCTCAGGATATTCCGCAACACCGCCATAAACTGATAATTACATGTATCTCAGGAACGTCTGCAACACCGCCATAAACAGCCTTCAAGCGCATATGAGTACTTTGACCTTACCGCAACCGAAGGTACGATGGACGAAGATTGAAGAAGCCGGGACCAGTTGTGCACACGTCGTCGCGTCGGGAGGACATTAGAAATACGAGCTACTAAAATTCCTTAGATGTAAAGTATTTTGTAAATAAATTCATTGTGTTATTAAAATACGGAATCCTTGTGTTTAATTTAAAGGAAGGATTCAACAGCAAATATTTAGTTCAACATTGTAAGGATTTGATTAAAGGGTCAAAAAATGACCCAAACTTCAAATATTCGATTGTGACTGGTGACGAGACATGGTGTTTTTAATATGATCCCGAAACCAAGGGTCAAACTGCTGAATGGAAGCACCCAACCGAGCCCAATCCGAAAAAAAGGTCAAAAGTGAAGACAATGTTGATTTGTTTCTACGATTCGGAGGGTATTATTCGTCGTAAATTCATTCCACCTAGTCAAACGATTACCACTGTGTTTTATCTGGGTGTTGTGAAGCGTTTGCTCAGCCGTTTTTGTCGTGTGCGGCCACAATACTGTGAAAAAGGGAGCTGGCGTTTGTTGCATGATAATGCCCATCTCATCGATCGAACTTGATCACGGATTTTTTTATCAAAACTTACATTTTAACCGTCAACCATTCACCATACTCGCCGGATTTGGCTCCGTGCGACTTCTACTTGTTCTCTAAATTGCACTTGCCTATGAAAGGAAAACAATCATCCAAACCATCCAAAGAGCGACGATCGACATACTAAAGTCGATGGACAAGAATGATCTCAAAAACTCATTCGATATGTTAATTGATCGTGCAAAGCGTTGTATTGATGCGGAAGGAGACTATTTTGAATAAAACACGAGTAAATGAGATTAGCCAGATTAATGAGTTTTGTTCTTTATTTCGAAAAATTTCTGTTTTCCATTTTACACATATTGTATATTAGCTGATTAATTGACAAATATTTATTCATCAAATAATTAGATATATAAGTATAAAATTATATATTCTACAAAATTAAATTGTTTGACTTGCCTCAAAGGTTTCAATCATTACCTTTTAAATTACCTGTGTGACATTGTACTCATAGTTTTAAAAATTTCATTGCTTATTAATTTTATAATTTTTTATGCTTATTGATTGATAAGGGTGAAAGTAGCTTTATTTCCAGCAAACTGCGGAAAATGAAATTTTAATTTTTATCATATCATTTTTGTTTTTGTAGACACCTAGAGTCGATAACAGAATGAAATTTTGATAGCTCTTGAGTACATTTTTAAATTGAGCACTACCCTTTAAAGATTAGTACATGTCTCTCCACCCGTCCGTATGTCCTTTAGTGCGTCACAGCAAGTTTTCTTAGGAGATTGAGTAGCTAGAGTCACCAAATCTCTGAACACCTCAGAAGTAGTTTTGTTAATGAAAGTTTCGGAGTCGACGATAAATTTCAAACGATTTTAATGGCGTTCTCTCCATATAATGATGTAACCCCTTTTGACATTTTTTTTTTCACCGAAGATATGCAAATAGGGTACCAAACAAATTGATAAAATCGTCTGAAGTTGGAGAACACGAAAAAATTACATTTCCTCTTTCGGTGAAAATTCTGAAAAAATCACGGAGGTAGTTCTCAGTAGGTACAACAACGACAATACTCAGGTACCAAAATTCGCTTAGCTTTGTCAATACTATAGGGTTCATAAATTTCATATTTTCGCCAATAAAATCGGATGCTGGAAGTTTTACCAGAATTCAACACTTTTTAGTGAAGTTTTCGCCATTTGAATTGTAAGTACGACAACAATAACAATACACGATTTTCCAACATTGTGAAGAAGAGATAAATAGTTTAAATACCATCGATGCCCTGTACGCTGCAATATATTTGCTGTACTGTAACAGCATGGTGGCTGCAAACTAGATCAAAAGGTTATTTTCTTTAAATTCATAATTTAACATACGAGTACACATCACTGAAATATCTTTCTTCTGTATTTCATACGTTAAGTACAAAATCCTTCAGACAGAAGCGTACTCCTATCTATTCTTTCGTTTTCTTTTGTTTTCTTAGGATCTTTTATATTTTTTTGTTCATAGTAGAAAATTCATTGCATACATATATCTGTCTGAAAACAAATTTGACTAAAGGCTGTCACTACCTGTTTTGCAATAAGACACTCATCACCCTCCTTGGAATGAACTCATTTTCATTAAGACTAGAGCTGGACCTAATTATCAATTGAACAGTCTGTTTTTCAAAATTAAATATCGATTGCTACCAAGGATATGCTTGCAACCACTTTCCATTGTGTGAGTGTAAAAGTACAATAGCAACTTAGTGCACCATCGACAAATTTCTGAACAGTCATTTATTATTGGACCTTCTAGCATGAAAAATATTAGATCGGAGATTTAGCTATCAACCGGACAGTAAATTTTCCACAAATCCCTTTTAACTTCCACAAGAACACATCAATTCTGATGCACATGATAACTTAAATCATTTCCTTTTCAAAAGCAGAACCTTCATTTAACTTAACGTATACTACAGTTTATTAGTACCCTGAATCACATCTCCAAGAAAAATGGCATGGCAACTTTCTTATCAAACAAATTGAACTCTGATGGTGTACCCTTTAGAATAAAATAGAAATATCACTTGCAAAGGTATGGCTCGAAAAAGAGCGGCCATTTCACTTTATGGCCAAGTTATTTCCTTGTGGTATTCATACCACCGTGCAACTTACACAGAGGTAAAAGAAAGCTACGTACATTTAGCCGAGGCCGTAAGATTGAATCGATATAACCGTGAGCCTGAGGGGAGATTTATTAATATCCATGGTCATGATGGCAAATCCATGAAATGAGCAATGCGATATGATTAAATTATTATCGGAATTTTTATATTTAATAAAAGAATAAATATTATGGATTGTGCTATTATCTCAAGCTGAGGAAATTTCAGCGCCAAATAGTTGACTCTGAGTGATTTGTAAAAGCCTATGATTTCTTTATTAATACGAGCACATATCAATCTTTTATGTTCCAAATAAGATTTTAAGGCACGAGTATGAGTCTTAAATAGGTATTGTTCAAGCAGATTTAACAAAGTCTAAATAAATCTCTAGCGCTTAAAATAATTTCCAAGTACTTGAATTCCATTTGTTATGTTCTTGTTCTCACGTTGCTGTCTTTATAAATTCTTTTGTAATCTGAATCATAGTCAAAACAAATTCTTTGTCTCAAGCTAAATTCCCATGCAATATGCATTCTTGTCTAGAATGAATCTTGCAAACTCAAAATTTGAAAAATGATATGCATATGCAATTGTTTTGACTATGATGAGGAATAACGTGAGAATCAAACGTTAGAATGAAATGTTTACGATTTTTCCACACTAAAATGTTGGGATAAGCAAAATTTTATGTATTTAAGAACCAGATGATTAAAATATAGATTGAGTTAAGTTCCAACAGCGAAGGTGGGCGTATTACTACTACAAGTATAATCAGTATTGAATATTTTAGGTGTAGGACCTTGATTCATTATTGAACATTTTGGTGACCTCAGACATGGATGCTATTCTGAAACAGCAGCTGGAGATAGGACAAGATGTTGAGATAATCCATCGCAACTTCAAAAAGGATCCAGAAGCAAGGAAGACAACGAGCTATTTAGATGCAAGCGAAGAAGAAGTATCAACACTCTTCGAAAAATTTAAAATCAACGATGGAATTCTGGAGAACTTTACCGAAGTTGCTCAGGTAGATTATTCCAAGAATAATTACTTTGAGCAAATCAAAGTCGTGGTTGAAAAAATCCTGGAAGCTATACAGAGGCAGCAAGGCTCAAGTAGTGCAGCGTCTATCACAGAAGAACGTTCAACGGCTGATAGCAAAGGTGCCGCCAATTCAACAAGATACGAAAATATCATGCTTGCTACTCTTCGACAACTCCTGCAAAGAATGGAAGGAAGATTAGGGACGGAGCCACCCAGGGAATTCAAGTCGGCTCAGTTAGAGGCCATCAAGAAGCATTGGGATGCAATCAGGGCTAAGCACTTGGAAATCCTGATAAGCGGTGATGTTCCAGAAAAATACAACCCCAAAGTCTTCGAAAGCACTGAAGTTTGGGTTGAAAGGGTGCAACTCAAATTATTACAGGTGGTTTTAGGATCTAAGGAAACAGGCCAAACGGTAAAGCTTCCTCAAATTCAGCTTCCTAGATTTGATGGAAGCTATCTCGCCTGGGATGAGTTTCATGACTTATATGTCCAAATAATCGACAACACCACGCTGGGTCCGCCCCAAAAACTTTGGTTCCTGAAAACCAATTTTACGGGTGAGGCAGAAGGTCTCATTCGTCATATGACAATATGTGATAGCAACTATGAGCCTGCGTGGAGCCTTGTTAAAGAGCGATATGAAAACAAAAGACTCTTAGTGAATGCAGCGCTCAACAAATTGCTGTCACAAAAACCAGTCAACGGTGAAGCGGCACAAGAATTGAAATCGCTTCATGATACTACACAGGAGTGCATTAGGGCATTAAGTGCTCTTAAGATTCCTGTGCAGCATTGGGACGCAATCTTGGTAGTAATTCTGATCAAAAAGCTGGACAGAAACACTCATATCCTATTTGAACAAACGTGACAATAGCCAAAGGAGATACCACAACTGAAACAGTTTCTAAATTTTTTGGAACTGAGATTTCAAGCACTTGAAGCACTAGGTAGCAAGGGTTGCCGAACACAAACAAAACATAGCAGCTCTAATAAGTTAGTAATGGCAGTAACAGAAACAAAATATTCAAGCTGCTCACTATGTGCTGGAAGCCACAATCTAAATAAATGCGACATGTTTTTATCGATGGAAGTTTCAGCAAGAAGAAATCTTATAGCGAAAAAAACAACTTAGATACAATCGCTTGAAACCCGGACATAGTTCCAAAAATTCCTCGTCTAGAGGCTGCTTCAAGTGCAACAAGAGGCATCATACAACATTACATGTAGAATAGAAGGCTCCCTCACCAAATACTGCCAGCCAAGCTCTTACATCAACGGAGAATCCTACCAATTGTGACTCTTATGTGTTTCTTGGCACTGCTGTGGTCAATCTAACTGGCATAAAAGGAGATGCGATTCCAGCGAGAGCATTGTTGGACACAAGCTCTCAGCTCAGTTTTATCTCTGAGCGAATGTGCAACAAACTGAAGCTGAACGGATCAATGAGCATGCAAGAAATTGTAAGTGTTGGAAATTGCCGGCAACAATCATCAAAACGTGTCCACCTGAAGCTCTCATCTAGAGTAAATACATTAAGCATCGAATTTGAAGCGTTTGTGCTGAAGGAAATTACCAGCAAACATCCGGACAGACACCTAAATACATCCGAGTGGCCACTGCCACCAAACACTTGCTGATCCAAGATTCAACGAGCCACAAGTTATCGATTTGCTGTTGGGTGCTGAGCTTTATAGCTATATCATTAAGCCGAAAACGATCGTTATGGCGAATCACTTGCCATGTCTGCATGACACAGTTTTGGGATGGATGGCTCTAAGAAAAATTCAATCTAGCAACAGTAATGTGACGTTTTGTGGAGCAGTCACTAACTTAGATGAACAATTAGAGCGTTTTTGGGAACAAGAGGAGGTTCCACAAGTGGCAATCAACCATTGAGGGGGGGGGGGGGGGAAGATCAAAAATGTGAAAGATTCTTTAAAAACACGGCAACTCGAGATTTGACGGGCAAATATATCATACGGCTCCCATTCTCGGAGGATCCAAAGGCGTTAGGAACCTCTAAGCAGGTAGCCGTTCAAAGACTTTGTGGGCTACAAACACGATTCAACCGCAATCTTCAATTGATGAAAGATTACATGGACTTCATCGAAGAGTATCGAAAACTGGGACATCTCGAAGAGGTGCACAATATAGACGAATTTAAGCCTCATTACTATCTACCACACCATTGTGTGATACGTCCAGAAAGCACGACAACAAAACTGCGAGTTGTCTTTGATGGCTCTGCGAAGACATCCTGCAACATATCATTAAATGATATCTTGAGGACGGCCGAATTTACAGCAAAACCTTTTCAATGTTTTGGTCAGGTTCCGTTCTCATCAGTACGTGATCAGTGCCGACATTCAAAAAATGCATCGGCAAGTGATTCTGCGTGAAGATGATCGTGATTTTCAACTCATACTATGGAAAACACCAGGTGAAAATACTGTAAAAACATACAGGCTGAAGACAGTTACTTACGCAACTAGATGCGCCCCGTATTTAGCGATAAGGTGCTTACAACAATTAGCCGAAGACGAACATATGGCGTTTCCCTTGGCGGCAAAAGTGGTATCCCGTGACTTTTACATGGATAATCTATTGATAGGTGCAGATAGCTTAACAGAAGCTAAAGCATTGCGAAAACAGCTCAGAAAGATGTTGGAAAGGGGAGGATTTCATCCACACAAGTGGTGTTCAAACAATCGGAAGTTATTACGCAAAATACCTTCAAAGGATCAAGCAACCGAGTTTGATATGACACATCTTGAAATACCAAACATTATTAAAACTTTAGGTATGAGCTGGAATCCAAGCACCGACGAGTTTAACATCAAGATCACTCGCTTTTCCAACCAACGACCCGTGACCAAACGAATAGTGCTCGCAGAAATGTCACAGCTATTTGATCCTCTTGGTTTGGTGAATCCAGTCATTGCGCTGGCCAAAATTTTTATGCAGCAAATATGGGAGCTTAAACTTGATTTGGATATGCCTCTGTCAGATGTCCTACAGCAAAGATGGAAAATGTACAGAAGTCAATTGCCAATGTTCGAAAATGTTCACATTGCAAGAAAGATACGATGCTTCTATCATTCTGATCCAGTTCAGCTTCACGGTTTTGCTGATGCAAGTGAATTGGCCTATGGCACCTGCGTTTATTTGCGATCAGGTGGTAATAATAAAGATGCAAAGGTTTTCTTCGTATGCTCAAAAAGTAGAGTTGCTACAGTGACAAAACGCTCCATTGAGCGATTAGAACTCTGTGCAGCACACTTATTAGTGGTATTGGTCGATCAAGTAAAACAAGCCCTGCAAATCAACATGGAAAAAACATTTCTATGGACCGACTCCACGATTGTTTTACAGTGGTTAGCGTCAACTCCATCCAAGTTCATGACTTTCGTTGCAAACCGAGTAGCTGCCATTCGACTAGCAACTAAGGATGGGATTGGCAACATGTGGGATCGCAACAAAACCCAGCTGATATCATTTCTAGAGGAATGCTTCCATCACAATTCTTGGAAACAAGACTTTGGTTTGATGGGCCATTATTTCTTCGGCATCCAATTAAAATTCAAGGTAGACCTTCATGGAGCGACGATCAAGCAACTCCAGAACATGAACTCAAGGTCAAAAGATATGTCCTTACAATACAAGCATCAGCACCACACTTCATACAACAAATTAGGCACAACAACAACTTCCAGAGACAACAAGAAGTTTTAGAATTTATTGTTCGATGCACTAATAATATGCGGGCAGATAGTACAAAGGAAGCAGCAATCAAGCCGACCCCCAAAGAAATGGAAACAGCATTGAAACTGATAGTACGTGAGATGCAGTTGCAGGACTTTAGTGCCGAACTTGAACAATTAAAAAGGGGGAAAGCAGTTGATAGTAACAGCAAATTTCGATCTCTGGCAGCATCAGTTGACACCGAAGGCATTATATGGGTGGGAGGTCGAATTTGCAAAAGCAAGCTACTACCCAATGCAAAACATCCAATGCTTATTTCTCCTACTAATCCAATAACCAAGCTAATGTTCAAACACTTACACGAAAAATACTTGCACGCCAGGCCACAATCATTATTGTACATTACACGGCAAACTGTTTGGTGTATAAACGGGAAACTACTCACCACAGCAACCGTCCGAAATTGTGTTCGATGCACCAGAGCTAAGCCCAAGGTGTTTCAACAAATAATGGGTGACTTACCCACTGAACGAATTCAAGAAGCTCGACCCTTCTCACATGTTGTAGTGGTCTTTTGCGGTCCCATTCAAATACATTTTGACCTGAGAGGGAAAAGGCCAGTGAAGGCATATATTGCGCTTTTCATATGCTTCTCATCAAAAGCAGTTCATTTAGAATTGACTTCGGATCTGACAGCTGTAGCATTCATTGGAACTCTAAAAAGGTTCATATCAAGAAGAGGACGACCGGCAAAAATATTCAGTGATAACGTCACCAATTTTGTCGGAGCACACTCAGAGCTTCAAGAATTGATGAAACTCTTTCACGAGAAGAGTGGCCAGGATATTATCGATACGTTTTGCAGTTCTGAAGGCATTGAATGGCTTCGAATTTCCGCTAGATCCCCTCATTTTGGCGGCTTATGGGAGGCAGCAGTCAAGTCCGCGAAGTATCATTTAAAGCGTAAACTTGGAATAACATCCTTGACGTATGAGCATCTGCATGCTGTTATTTGCCAAATCGAAGCCATTTTGAACTCCCGACCACCCACTCCAATCTTAACAGACCCAAATGACCTCCAACCGCTTACTCCAGGACACTTTCTGATTGGACAGCCTCTGTTAACATTACCTGAAACAACTGGTCAAATCCAAAGACTGTCTCTAACAACAAGGTGGAATCAAGTCAGATCATTACATATGGAGTTCTGGGAAAGATGGTCTAACGAATATTTGCAAGAGCTACGAACCAGATACAAGTGGCAAAAACCCCAGCCCAACGTTACTCCAGGAACACTGGTCATCTTAAAAGAAAGGGATCTTTCTCCTCTAACGTGGCCTACGGGACATGTGGCGGAGGTCATCAAGGGTGCGGACAATTATGTGCGAACAGTTAAGGTAAAAACTGCAACAGGAGTATTTACTAGAGCAGTTCATACATTATGTCCACTGCCAGACACGATATTAATTCCCGAAGCAACTGAGGACTCAAGGCCTGATGACGAGCCCTCTAAACTACCAAAAGGAAAGGTCAAAATAGCCCCGGTCACTTCTAATTACTCAGCCCTTATTCCAACTCAACCAATCAAACGCAGCACAAATAAACCTAAAAATAACAAAGGAGGGAAAGGATTTCTTCTGCATGCATTGCTATGCGTGTTACTAGTCCTTCCAAACATCCAAAAAATTGAAGCGACTAGAAGCCAATCTGTTGAAATAGTACCGTTCAACAATCAGTCAGGCATTTATTTTGAAGAAGTTGGCAACATTAAGCTCTCACATGGCACCTGGAAAATTATAACATTTTACGATATGACTAGCTATTGGACAGAATATGAAGGCGTTTCAAGAGCAATCATAAGCTTGACGAACATCTGTGTTTCCCAAGACAAAGAAAATATGAAAGAGTTTTGCAACGGCATCGTTTTGGAGTTTCAGCACTTGCATGCAGAATTACAAGAACAAAACGAAGCATTATATCAGCACTCCTTTCCAATTAGAAATCGGAAAAAAAGGTCACCTCTTAACATAATTGGTTCAATTTCACACTCCTTGTTTGGTATATTAGATGAGGAGTTTGCTGTAAAATATGAAGAAGATATTCGTAAAGTGAAAACAAATGGAGAACATCTTCTAAAGCTGATGAAAAACCAAACGAGTATTGTAGAAGCTACCGTCAACATTTTGAAGAAAAACACAAATGTCGTCCATCAGCAAATAAATTCGATTGAGCGTAAAATTGAACAACTTACACTAAAGACACAAAAGAGCGAAGAGAAAATGTATGAATTTAACGTACTTTCACTACACACACCTTTGCTCATGACTCATTTTCAAGCTAACGAAAGAACATTGCTTCAATTAACTACAAATACGTATCATGGAAAAATCAATCCATTAATACTATCAGCTAGTCAGCTTCAAAAACAAATCCAGACTATCAGAGAGCACCTTACAGTGGGTCAAACTCTTCCCATTTCCTCGAAATCATTATTAAATTTATATCAAGTTGCTTCCGTTCATACATGCGCTACAAAGAAAAACATCTTATCCGAAATCCAATTTCCACTTCTAAGTCCTGACAATTATCAACTTCTCAAATTATATCCAGTTCCATCAACTTTTAAGGAAACTACCGCCTACATTAAACCTTTAACTGACTACCTTGCCGTTACAATAAACCGAGACAAGCATTATCCACTTGCAGAAGCCGAGAAGCAACAATGCGTACATTTTGACGCTGACTACCTAATTTGTCGTCAAAAACATCCAATTTACTCCACGGAATCAACGGTGAATCAATGCGAAATATCCTTGCTGATGCATCACGAGGAAGTATCAGCCTCATGTCAGGTCAAAATGAAATCTGTGCACAATCATTGGATTCAACGCACCACTACAAACAGCTGGATATTCTATGTACGAGACCCGTCAACCTTGGAAATTGTTTGCAATGGAAAATGGTCAAGGCAAAGGATCAGAGGAAGTGGCATCCTAAGAATACAGCCAGGATGCATCATCAACCACAAAACAATGGTCATCACAAGTCACAGCACTTTGTCAACACAAAACCGTTTCACATTTTCACCCGTGGTTAATCTAACACCGTTCATCACTGGAGGAGATTCTATAGTTTCAGACCCCCCGAATTTATACAATTGGACTCTAAATTCCAGCATGTATGACGAAGTTTCGAAACAAATCAAAAATCAACTATCCGCAGAACTACCCGAAACTATCCCCACACACGATACGCACAACTATATACTTAACTACACGAGCTTGGGCATCGTAATCATCGTGATTACATATGGATGCAAAAAACGTTTTTGGAATGGACACCGTCAACATGCGAATCAAGCACCAACTAATGTTGAAATTCTCCAGGGAGAATTCAGGGTGGCGGAGGATGTTCAAGCAGATTTAACATAGTCTTAAAATAATTTCCAAGTACTTGAATTCCATTTATGTTCTTGTTCTCACGTTGCTGTCTTTATAAATTCTTTTGTAATCGGAATCATAGTCAAAACAAATTCTTTGTCTCAAGCTAAATTCCCATGCAATATGCATTCTTGTCTAGAATGAATCTTGCAAACTCAAAATTTGAAAAATGATATGCATATGCAATTGTTTTGACTATGATGGGTTATAACGTGAGAAATTTTTACGATTTTCCCACACTAAAATGTTGGGACAAGCAAAATTTTATGTATTTAAGAAACGGATGATTAAAATAAAGATTGAGTTAAGTTCCAACAGCGAAGGTGGGCGTATAACTACTACAAGTATAATCAGTATTGAATATTTTGGGTACAGGACCTTGATTCATTATTGAACATTTTGGTTACCCCAGACATGGATGCTATTCTGAAATAGCAGCTGGAGATAGGACAAGATATTGAGAGAATCAATCGCAACTTCAAAAAGGATCCAGAAACAAGGAAGACTACGAGCTATTTGGATGCAAGGGAAGAAGAAGTATCAACACTCTTCGAAAAATTTAAAATCAACGATGGAATTGTGGAGAACTTTACCGAAGTTGCTCAGGTAGATTATTCCAAGAATAATTACTTTGAGCAAATCAAAGTCGTGGTTGAAAAATCATGGAAGCTATACAAAGGCAGCTAGGCTCAAGTAGTGCAGTGTCTATCACAGAAGAACGTTCAACGGCTGATAGCAAAGGTGCCGCCAATTCAACAAGATGCGAAAATATCATGCTTGCTACTCTTCGACAACTCCTGCAAAGAACGGAAGGAAGATTAGAGACGGAGCCACCCAGGGAATTCAAGTCAGCTCAGTTAGAGGCCATCAAGAAGCATTGGGATGCACTCAGGGCTAAGCACTTAGAAATCCTGATAAACGGTGACGTTCCAAAAAAATACAACCCCGAAGTCTTCGAAAGCACTGAAATTTGGGTTGAAAGGGTGCAACTCAAATTATTACAGGTGGTTTTAGGATCTGAGGAAATAGGCCAGACGGTAAAGCTTCCTCAAATTCAGCTTCCTAAATTTGATGGAAGCTATCTCGCCTGGGAAGAGTTCCATGACTTATATGTCCAAATAATCGACAACAGCACGCTGGGTCCGGCCAAAAACTTTGGTTCCTGAAAACCAATTTTACGGGTGAGGCAGAACGTCTCATTCGTCATATGACAATATGTGATTGCAACTATGAGCCTGCATGGAGCCTTGTTAAAGAGCGATATGAAAACAAAAGACTCTTGGTGAATGCAGCGCTCAACAAATTGCTGTCACAAAAACCAGTCAACGGTGAAGCGGCACAAGAATTGAAATCGCTTCATGATATTACACAGGAGTGCATTAGGGCATTAAGTGCTCTTAAGATTCCTGTGCAGCATTGGGACGCAATTTTGGTAGTAATTCTGATCAAAAAGCTGGACAGAAACACTCATATCCTATTTGAACAAACGTTACAACAGCCAAAGGAGATACCACAACTGAAACAGTTTCTAAATTTTTTGGAACTGAGATTTCAAGCACTTGAAGCACTAGGTAGCAAGGGTTGCCGAACACAAACAAAACATAGCAGCTCTAATAAGTTAGTAATAGCAGTAACAGAAACAAAATATTCAAGCTGCTCACTATGTGCTGGAAGCCACAATCTAAATAAATGCGACAAGTTTTTATCGATGGAAGTTTCAGCAAGAAGAAATCTTATAGCGAAAAAACAACTTAGATACAATCGCTTGAAACCCGGACATAGTTCCAAGAATTGCTCGTCTAGAGGCTGCTTCAAGTGCAACAAGAGGCATCATACAACATTACATGTAGAATAGAAGGCTCCCTCACCAAATACTGCCAGCCAAGCTCTTACATCAACGGAGAATCCTACCAATTGTGACTCTTATGTGTTTCTTGGCACTGCTGTGGTCAATCTAACTGGTATAAAAGGAGATGCGATTCCAGCGAGAGCATTGTTGGACACAAGCTCTCAGCTCAGTTTTATCTCTGAGCGAATGTGCAACAAACTGAAGCTGAACGGATCACTGAGCATGCAAGAAATTGTAAGTGTTGGAAATTGCCGGCAACAATCATCAAAACGTGTCCACCTGAAGCTCTCATCTAGAGTAAATACATTAAGCATCGAATTTGAAGCGTTTGTGCTGAAGGAAATTACCAGCAAACATTCGGACAGACACCTAAATACATCCGAGTGGCCACTGCCACCAAACCTTACACTTGCTGATCCAAGATTCAACGAGCCACAAGTTGTCGATTTGCTGTTGGGTGCTGAGCTTTATAGCTATATCATCAAGCCGAAAACGATCGTTATGGCGAATCACTTGCCATGTCTGCATGACACAGTTTTGGGATGGATGGCTCTAAGAAAAATTCAATCTAGCAACAGTAATGTGAAGCTTTGTGGAGCAGTCACTAACTCAGATAAACAATTAGAGCATTTTTGGGAACTAGAGGAGGTTCCACAAGTGGCAATCAACCATTGAGGGGGGGAAGATCAAAAATGTGAAAGATTCTTTAAAAACACGGTAACTCGGGATTTGACGGGCAAATATATCATACGGCTCCCATTCTCGGAGGATCCAAAGGCGTTAAGAACCTCTAAGCAGGTAGCCGTTCAAAAACTTTGTGGGCTACAAACACGATTCAACCGCAATCTTCAATTGATGAAAGATTACATGGACTTCATCGAAGAGTATCGAAAACTGGGACATCTGGAAGAGGTGCATAATATAGACGAATTTAAGCCTCATTACTATCTACCACACCATTGTGTGGTACGTCCAGAAAGCACGACAACAAAACTGCGAGTTGTCTTTGATGGCTCTGTGAAGACATCCTGCAACATATCATTAAATGATATCTTGAGGACTGGGCCGAATTTACAGCAAAACCTTTTCAATGTTTTGGTCAGGTTCCGTTCTCATCAGTACGTGATCAGTGCCGACATTCAAAAAATGCATCGGCAAGTGATTCTGCGTGAAGATGATCGTAATTTTCAACTCATACTATGGAAAACACCAGGTGAAAATACTGTGAAAACATACAGATAGATGCGCCCCGTATTTAGCGATAAGGTGCTTACAACAATTAGCCGAAGACGAACATATGGCGTTTCCCTTGGCGGCAAAAGTGGTATCCCGTGACCTTTACATGGATGATCTATTGACAGGAGCAGATAGCTTAACAGAAGCTAAAGCATTGCGAAAACAGCTCAGAAAGATGTTGGAAAGGGGAGGATTTCATCTACACAAGTGGTGCTCAAGCAATCGGAAGTTATTACGCAAAATACCTTCAAAGGATCAAGCAACCGAGTTTGATATGACACATCTTGAAATACCAAACATTATTAAAACTTTAGGTATGAGCTGGAATCCAAGCACCGACGAGTTTAACATCAAGATCACTCGCTTTTCCAACCAACGACCCGTGACCAAACGAATAGTGCTCTCAGAAATGTCACAGCTATTTGATCCTTTTGGTTTGGTGAATCCAGTCATTGTGCTGGCCAAAATTTTTATGCAGCAAAAATGGGAGCTTAAACTTGATTTGGATATGCCTCTGTCAGATGTCCTACAGCAAAGATGGAAAATGTACAGAAGTCAATTGCCAATGTTCGAAAATGTTCACATTGCAAGAAAGATACGATGCTTCTATCAGTCTGATCCAGTTCAGCTTCGCGGTTTTGCTGATGCAAGTGAATTGGCCTATGGCGCCTGCGTTTATTTGCGATCAGGTGGTAATAATAAAGATGCAAAGGTTTTCTTCGTTTGCTCAAAAAGTAGAGTTGCTCCAGTGACAAAACGCTCCATTGCGCGATTAAAGCTCTGTGAAGCACACTTATTAGTGGTATTGGTCGATCAAGTAAAACAAGCCCTGCAAATCAACATGGAAAAAACATTTCTATGGACCGACTCCACGATTGTTTTACAGTGGTTAGCGTCAACTCCATCCAAGTTCACGATGTTCGTTGCAAACCGAGTAGCTGCCATTCAACTAGCAACTAAGGATGGGATTTGGCAACATGTGGGATCGCAACAAAACCCAGCTGATATCATTTCTAGAGGAATGCTTCCATCACAATTCTTGGAAACAAGACTTTGGTTTGATGGGCCATTATTTCTTCGGCATCCAATTAAAATTCAAGGTAGACCTTCATGGAGCGACGATCAAGCAACTCCAGAACATGAACTCAAGGTCAAAAGATATGTCCTTACAATACAAGCATCAGCACCACACTTCATACAACAAATAAGGCACAACAACAACTTCCAGAGACTACAAGAAGTTTTAGAATTTATTGTTCGATGCACTAATAATATGCGGGCAGATAGTACAAAGGAAGCAGCAATCAAGCCGACCCCCAAAGAAATGGAAACAGCATTGAAACTGATAGTACGTGAGATGCAGTTGCAGGACTTTGGTGCCAAACTTGAACAATTAAAAAGGGGGAAAGCAGTTGATAGTAACAGCAAATTTCGATCTCTGGCAGCATCAGTTGACACCGAAGGCATTATACGGGTGGGAGGTCGAATTTGCAAAAGCAAGCTACTACCCAATGCAAAACATCCAATGCTTATTTCTCCTACTAATCCAATAACCAAGCTAATGTTCAAACACTTACACGAAAAATACTTGCACGCCAGGCCACAATCATTATTGTACATTACACGGCAAACTGTTTGGTGTATAAACGGGAAACTACTCGCCACAGCAACCGTCCAAAATTGTGTTCGATGCACCAGAGCTAAGCCCAAGGTGTTTCAACAAATAATGGGTGACTTACCCGCTGAACGAATTCAAGAAGCTCGACCCTTCTTACATGTTGGAGTGGACTTTTGCGGTCCCATTCAAATACATTTTGACCTGAGAGGGAAAAGGCCAGTGAAGGCATATATTGCGCTTTTCATATGCTTCTCATCAAAAGCAGTTCATTTAGAATTGACTTCGGATCTGACAGCTGCAGCATTCATTGGAACTCTAAAAAGGTTCATATCAAGAAGAGGACGACAGGCAAAAATATTCAGTGATAACGCCACCAATTTTGTCGGAGCACACTCAGAGCTTCAAGAATTGATGAAACTCTTTCACGAGAAGAGCGGCCAGGATATTATCGATACATTTTGCAGTTCTGAAGGCATCGAATGGCTTCGAATTTCCGCTGGATCCCCTCATTTTGGCGGCTTATGGGAGGCAGCAGTCAAGTCCGCAAAGTATCATTTAAAGCGTAAACTTGGAATAACATCCTTGACGTATGAGCATCTGCATGCTGTTATTTGCCAAATCGAAGCCATTTTGAACTCCCGACCACCCACTCCAATCTCAACAGACCCAAATGACCTCCAACCGCTTACTCCAGGACACTTTCTGATTGGACAGCCTCTGTTAACATTACCTGAAACAACTGGTCAAATCCAAAGACTGTCTCTAACAACAAGGTGGAATCAAGTCAGATCATTACATATGGAGTTCAGGGAAAGATGGTCTAACGAATATTTGCAAGAGCTACAAACCAGATACAAGTGGCAAAAACCCCAGCCCAACGTTACTCCAGGAACACTGGTCATCTTAAAAGAAAGGGATCTTCCTCCTCTAACGATATGACTAGCTATTGTACAGAATATGAAGGCATTTCAAGAGCTCTCATAAGCTTGACGAACATCTGTGTTTCCCAAGACAAAGAAAACATGAAAGAGTTTTGCAACGGTATCGTTTCGGAGTTTCAGCACTTGCATGCAGAATTACAAGAACAAAACGAAGCATTATATCAGCACCCCTTTCCAATTAGAAATTGGAAAAAAAGGTCGCCTCTTAACATAATTGGTTCAATTTCACACTCCTTGTTTGGTATATTAGATGAGGAGTTTGCTGTTAAATATGAAGAAGGTATTCGTAAAGTGAAAACAAATGGAGAACATCTTCTAAAGCTGATGAAAAACCAAACGAGTATTGTAGAAGCTACCGTCAACATTTTGAAGAAAAACACAAATGTCGTCCATCAGCAAATAAATTCGATTGAGCGTCAAGTTGAACAACTTACACTAAAGACAAAAAAGAGCGAAGAGAAAATGTATGAATTTAACGTACTTTCATTAAACACACCTTTGTTCATGACTCATTTTCAAGCTAACGAAAGAAGATTGCTTCAATTAATTACAAATACGTATCATGGAAAAATCAATCCATTAATACTATCAGCTAGTCAGCTTTAAAAACAAATCCAGACCATCAGAGAGCACCTTACAGTGGGTCAAATTCTTCCCATTTCCTCGAAATCATTATTAAATTTATATCAAGTTGCTTCCGTTCATACGAGTACACGCGCTACAAAGAAAACCATCTTGTTCGAAATCCAATTTCCACTTCTAAGTCCTGACAATTATCAACTTCTCAAATTATATCCAGTTTCATCAACTTTTAAGGAAACTACCGGCTACATTAAACCTTCAACTGACTACCTTGTCGTTACAATAAACCGAGACAAGCATAATCCACTTGCAGAAGCCGAGAAGCAACAATGCGTACATTTTGACGATAACTACCTAATTTGCCGTCAAAAACATCCAATTTACTCCACGGAATCAACCGTGAATCAATGCGAAATGTCCTGCTGATGCATCGAGGGGAAGGATCAGCCTCATGTCAGGTCGAAATGAAATCTGTGCACAATCATTGGATGCAACTTACCACTACAAACAGCTGGATATTCTATGTACGAGATCCGTCAACCTTGGAAATTGTTTGCAATGGAAAATGGTCAAGGCAAAGGATCAGAGGCAGTGGCATCCTAAGAATGCAGCCAGGATGCATCATCAACCACAAAACAATGGTCATCACAAGTCACAGCACTTTGTCAACACAAAACCGTTTCACATTTTCACCCGTGGTTAATCTAACAGCGTTCATCACTGGAGGAAATTCTATAGTTTCAGACCCCCCGAATTTATACGATTGGACTCTAAATTCCAGCATGTACGACGAAGTTTCGAAACAAATCAAAAATCAACTATCCGCAGAACTACCCGAAACTATCACCACACACGATACGCACAACTATATACTTAACTACATGACCTTGGGCATCGTAATCATCGTGATTACATATGGATGCAAAAAACTTTTTGGAACGGACACCGTCAACATGCTAATCAAGCACCAACTAATGTTGAAATTCTCCAGGGAGAATTCAAGGTGGCGGAGGATGTTCAAGCAGATTTAACATAGTCCAAATAAATCTCTAGCGCTTAAAATAATTTCCAAGTACTTGAATTCCATTTGTTATGATCTTGTTCTCACGTTGCTGTCTTTATAAATTCTTTTGTAATCTGAATCATAGTCAAAACAAATTCTTTGTCTCAAGCTAAATTCCCATGCAATATGCATTCTTGTCTAGAATGAATCTTGCAAACTCAAAATTTGAAAAATGATATGCATATGCAATTGTTTTGACTATGATGAGGAATAACGTGAGAATCAAACGTTAGAATGAAATGTTTACGATTTTCCCACACTAAAATGTTGGGACAAGCAAAATTTTATGTATTTAAGAAACGGATGATTAAAATATAGATTGAGTTAAGTTCCAACAGCGAAGGTTGGCGTATTACTACTACAAGTATAATCAGTATTGAATATTTTAGGTACAGGACCTTGATTCATTATTGAACAGGTATTAAAAATGTTGCAGTTCCACTTGGCGTTGCAAAATATGATTTTTGCTGTGCTGACTATGTATAGGTCTAGTTCTTCCACGAACATCAACAAAAAGATATGAAGAAAGTCATAATCGTACGTCAGTAATGACTACACATTTTATTGAATGTTACTTCCTGCTGCCAGATAATGTTTGTGAATCATACTGCCTTGTTTATAAGTTATGCGCGAAGTACACATAAATAAACATATATGCCGAACTAATAATCCCTGAATTTTTTCAATTTATAAAAAAAGTAAACTATAGAAGCAATGGATTACTTAAATTTTGATGAACTAACATACAACTACTCAACGTCTTCCATTTCAAAAACTTAAATCGGGACTTGGAGGCATTTATCTTCTTGTATGTCTCAACATGCAAGTTTCTGAGTTCATGTTTTCCACCACTGATTTATTTTCGTCGTAATGCTTTTCATTTTGGCATTTCCTGCGAATTACAATAGAACGGAAGGTGATTAGCATAAGGTTCCATTATCACGAAGCCTTCACTGCAACCAGAAATGTGTATGATCGTGTTAGGGGTATTTACTCACAAGTTCCCAAATCCTTCGCCGCGTTGAAGGACGCTTTAACTTCTATTTTTGGCTTAGTTGTGAACGTTTTAACGATTGTTGCTGATTGAATGAAACATACGTTAAAGACATTTATGTGCTGATGGCTTTTTAATTCAAATAAAGATTTTCAGTGAAAACCATTAAGTTTTTCAGGATATTGGAGCAGTATTTCGGAAATGATAATGTGAGTTTGAAGATAGGAAAAGAAATTCCTGAAGTATTAACATAAAATCACTTTATTATATTGTTATATGCACAAATAATTCTGCGAGCTATTGTCCCAATTGTTTTCACAACCATTAAGAACATCAACAAAATGAATTTACTCGAAACCACGAGAACCCACCAAGCATGATCAACATCTGAAAGTGAGTCACTGCTCCATTCATTACGCTGCTGGAATGTTCCCGCTAATTCACCAATGTACGAGAATTGAGTTGAATGATTAGAGACCCTATATAAAGGCGAGCTGAATGAAAGGGGGGATCATTCATTAGAACCGCGATAATAAACAAATGCGAAAGTGTGGAGTGAGAATTGATCGATTGATTATGAAGTGATTTTAGTGGACAGTTGAATCACAAATTTATAGACTAAGTGAAAAATAAAATTAGTGAAAGTGTTAAATTGATTATTGTGCATTTTGAGTGAATGAACTCTATGAACTTAATTTCAACGACAGTGCGTTTTCACTTTGCCAGAACATTTAAATTATTGGCCGCGAACCATAACACGCGACAATATTATCTTGAAATAAAATTGTATCATGTTTAAATTAAAAGCTATAACATAAACAAATTTTTTATCTGAAACTTTATCAATCATCACATTCGTCTAGAGTTATGATCAAGTAATTTCATACACTCTTCAATTTCGGTTTTTAATGTATACGAGTATATAAGCCTTACTCGAGGATCATTTACATCATCCAACGCAATTGCCACGCCATCAAATATCAACATCCCTTTCTTAAGGCTATTCACGAAGGCAAGCATGTATTCATTTATGTTGCCCCATACAATCGAATCTGCTCAACTTGAAAGTCCTATGCTGAACGTTTCTACAAAATAGACCATTTCGTCAACTAGAAGAAGCTCATCTCGATACGTAGTGATAGCGATGATAATGGTGTACTGACTGTATTAAATGAGAAGATAAGACATAAAGTTTTATGGCAACGGAAATAACATTGTAATAAAAATTGCACATGAGAAAGCAAATTGTCGAGGAATTTTCCTTTTATACGTGATTGTAGGACGAAAATGATGGTGGTGGTAGTAAATTTATTTTTAATTTCGTTTATGGAAATATGTTCAGGGAATATTAGATTGCGAATGAGTTCGCTAAGAATTGAGAATAAGTGCATGAACATTTCACTGAGATCTTTCCTTTATCATCCTCAGCGGGCCAAAGGAGGAAATCTTCACGGATCAAGATATAAATGTCTCGATACTTAGAGGTGTAGTACACTATTTCGCAAGGGCATGGATTTATTTAAAAAGATATAGAGTGGATGTATATTCAGTCTTTTCTAGATCAACTTTCATGTGCACTGCTTGAGGAAGATAAAACTACTTTTTTGAAATTCTCGATATTTGTAAAATATTAAAATTTTAACTTATTGTTTTAGTTTATGTCTTCAAAAATAAATTTAAAATAAACCATTTCCTTCATAAATAAATTTATTGTTGTATAAAACATTTTGTCCAAAATATACTCATCGTCATCTGGACGCTCAAAACTTTCAATGATCTGCAAGAAATTTTCTCTAAGCTCACCAACCTCAATTTACCTTTACTCAATACAAGAAATCTCTTCTTCTTCTTCGTAGCACTAAAGCCCCTCTTGGGCCTTTGCTTCCTGCAAACAGCGCCTCTAACTGTCTCGGTACAGCTTTTTGGGTATTCGTTGTTCGTCTATACGATTCATGTGTCCAGCCCATTTCAGCTTCCGCAGCCTTACAATCGTTGAGACCTCCGGTTTATCAAAAATTCTCGTGGTAGTATCGAATTCGCCATTGTTACAAGAAACCAGCATCGGCATATTAAAAAAAGTTCTGAACTTTGCACAAGTACGCGTTACAGCATATTCATCAGCGACACATGTATCAATTCCACGGAAGCGGCAATCATAAATAATTTTCCTATTGGATAATTGAACTTTTCAGGAGAACTTGTGTCACCATATTCTTCAGCGACACATGCATCAATTCCACACGAGCAACGCTCATCAATAAATTTTCCTATTGGATAAATGAACTTCGCACGAGTAGTGTCAGCATACTCTTCAGCAACTAATGCATTACTTCTGCACGAGCGACAACCATCAGCAAATTTTTCCAGCTGCAACCAACGGTCGAGTCAATTTATATTCTGTACAATACAAGTCAGCAAAATCAGAATTATGTTAAAATGTAACAGCTGCAAATAATTTGTAAAAATATGTGAAAATTAGAACAATAATTATTATTCTGGTAAGATGCCTCAACAAGTGCGTTTCATTTATTTTTAATTTTCAGAACATTGGTACGTTAAGCTGGATGATTCAATATTGTAAAACATCTTAAGCCAATCGCAGGTTCAATTTGGCAACCACCACTGCAGTCTCAACGTTGCAGAAGAATTTAAGCCGTTTGTTCAATTTGACAAACACCACCGCAGTCGCAACGTTGCAGAAGAGTTCAAGCTGTTTGCAGGTTCAATTTGAAAAAAAAAGACTGCAGTCTCAATCTTGCAGAAGAGTTTAAACTATCGCAGGTTCAATTTTGGCAGGAGCTTGGGTGTAGTAACAGCTAGAAGTATATAGCAATTCTTCAGACGGAATTGGTGTGCTATGTTCAGTCTTCTCATGACAAAGCAGCGGCGAGCAATACTATTATAGTTCCAGCCTCATACACATACACACATACATATAATTTTGCATCATGTACAAGCTACTCTCAGTACTGGCATCACCCCAGTACATACTTACGACAACAGTAAATCTTTTTTCCAACGGGAGTGATGCTAATACTGCGATTAGTCTTCGTTCTGTTCAAATTTGTCGTTATCATAGTGCAGACATTGGCAATTTACCCTTTTCGTTTGTAGCCTTTTTCTCGGCCTTTGTTACGCTTGCATTATCGATTTAACTTTAAATAAATTCTCGAAACAAATTTCAAAAACGCTTGAAATTTCTACATGGTCCGTCGAGCCGGATAATTGTCGCAATGCAGTTTTCGTTCTCGGAATTAATTATCTAAAGCATTTATCGCTCATTGTTTTTCGCATGAGAATTATCAGTAATCGCATAGTTTTCATTTCCCCTTGTGATTTGCGTGATCATCTTTGAAACTTTTCGTGAAAATTCATCGCGCTATCAGTGAATTCAATTGTGCAAAATGACCGGTGACGATAATCCAAAACTCGACCCCGAGGTCACCTCAAGTGCAAAGGCAATATCGGAATTGCGTATACAACGTGGCGTCATCTTGGCCCTGCAAACTCGGATGAAAATCTTTCTCGATGGCAAAGTGGATAATATATCCGTTTTCAAGGCCGAAAGCAAACTCGGTCTACTTGAGACACAGTTCAAAAATGTTGAAACTGTTCAGTGCCAACTCGAGGTTTTAGACGCAGAAGAGCCATCATCTGGGAAACGGGACTTATATGAAGACAGTTATTGCCAACTCAAGGCTAATTTGCTATCAATCATCGAGAAGCTTCGCCCGAGGCAATCAGTTGATGCATCCACCATTTGGAATTCGACCGCTGCCTCCGAAACCTCATCAACCAGACTTCACTTGCAGAAACTGAATTTGTCCAAGTTTTCGGGTTTGTACAGTGAGTGGTTAGGTTTTCTTAGGATGTTCGAGAAATTGATCGACTCCAATACCCACTTATCGTCTTTGGAAAAATTCCAATATCTTCGTTCTGCACTAACCGGTACAGCTGCTTCAGTGATAGAGGGGAATGAGCTTACCGACGAAAATTATTCTAAAGCAAAGGAGCTTTTAAAAAGGAGATTCGACAACAAGCCATACATTTTCACTTCGCATATCAACGACTTGCTTCAAGTGCAAGCCATTCGTCATCCGTCTACTAAAGAATTGCGTCAGATGACTGATGCTATAAACAAGCATATGCGCTGTTTGCGGAGCCTCGGTACAAAGGAAAATATCGCAGATGGATTCTTGTTGCACATTCTCGTATCAAAGCTTGATGCTGAGTCCCAGCTCAAATGGCAAGAATTAATTACCAGCTGTTCTCGATCATCCATAAATCTAGCGCTCGATTTCCAACCTGGGAAAAGTTTACTGATTTCTTGAATCTACGATGCTCAGCGCTAGAATTCGTACAAGAAACAAAATCCAACAACAAACCTCTTTCAATCGTCAATAAATCCAAGCGGACTAGTTTTATTGCTAGTAACTGTGATACGAGAGCGAAGTGCAATTTTTGTGATTCACGCAGTAGACACACATGATTCGACTGCAATGGGTTAAAGAGCATGCCACCCAACCAAATTTACCAAAGAGCTAAGCAATTGAATTTGTGTTACAATTGCCTTCGAAAGGGGCATTCATTGAAAAGTTGTTTATCGAGCAAATGTCGTACATGTAACCGCAGCCATCATACTCTACTCCACGGTAACGTAAAGAATTCAGGCATCTCTCAAAGATCTCATCAGTCGACTGAAATTGAAACTCCAACAACCGGGGAACATTCGTCACTGATCGGTCAAACGAGATCTAGACATCAATTGTCCCGCCTGGAAGAAGATGCTCAACCCAACAACGTTATTTTGGGTACTACTATTATCAGACTCAAATCACCTGATGGAGCTTCAATCGAGTGCCGAGCGATATTGGACAGTGGTTCCCAGTTGCACTTCATGACAGAGAGACTCGCCCAGCAACTTCGTTTACGACGAGAAAAAACTGATGTGGCTATTAGTGGAATTTGTATGACGACATTCCGATGTATTTCGAAAACCGTTGCCACTGTGCAATCACTACAAAACGATTTCAGATCATTGCTAGAGTTTTTCATCGTACCAAATTTCGTCGGATTGCAGCCTTTCAATACATCAGACTGGAATATTCCTAAGAACACTCCACTAGTGGACCCTCAATTCGACATACCTCGGAAAGTTGATATTTTGATTGGTGCTGCCTTGTTTTTCAAATTACTTGCGGTTGGACAGATTGATTTAGTTGTTAATCGGCCTATCGTGCAGAAAACTCTTTTCGGCTAAGCGGTTTCGAGGCCATCCAGTACTTCATACAACTCACTCAGTGTAAACATTAGTGCCGACAGTAACAGTGAACCGTGCGAACAAAATTTAAATAATATCGTCGCTAAGTTTTGGGAGCTAGACCACTGTAATAGTGAAATAGACAAAAGGTCAGCTGAGGAGATTGCTTGTGAAGAACACTTTCATGTCAATATAATTCGTGATGCTAACGGTCGGTTCGTTGTGAGATTACCCTTAAGGCAAGATGCGTTAGTGCTTGGTGACACATACGAAATCGCATTAAAACGATTTAATAGCCTTGAAAGAAAACTTGAGAAATGCCGTGAATTACGCGTCAGTTCCTACGATTTTGTGAATCAATATTTATCGTTGGGACATCTGGAGGAAGTCATTGATTCACACTGTGTGTTACACAAAGCTCATTATGTTCTCCCCCATCATTGTGTTGTAAAGAATTATGGCAGCAGCACTAAATTACGCGTAGTCTTTGATGGTTCTGCGAAATCCTCCAGTGGTGTATCCTTAAACAGTATTCTAATGGTAGGACCCACAGTTCAAGATGACCTATTTTCGATCTTACTTCGATTTCGTTTCCATCTTTATGCAATATCAGCTGACATAGAAAAAATGTATCGGCAAGTCATAGTGCATCCCAGTGATAGAGACCTACAACTAATAGTTTTTCATAATTCAAGTCATGATTGTGTGAAGCTCTATCGATTAAAAACAGTTACTTATGGCACTGGGTCCGCTCAATATCACGCAGTAGAATCTATTCGTCAAGCGGCAGAAGATGCTAGGAGTAAGTTTCCAGTAGGAGCATTGATTATCAAGCGAGAGCATATGTCGATAACTTATTGACTGGAAGTGATGACTTGGATGAAGCTGCAAAGATCAGAAACGAAGTTACCGATATTCTACTATCAGGCGGCTTCCCCCTTAAAAAATGGGCATCAAATGAACCATTGTTGCTAGAAAAAATCGATAAAAATGACAAGGAAGTAATGACTCGACTAGATGACAAGGATTTCATCAAAACTCTTGGCCTGGCCTGGAACCCAACTGCCGATGAATTTCTGATTACATATCACTCGTCAGAAATACGAAGTTCTGTGACCAAAAGAATAGTGTTGTCGGAAACTGCTCGATTCTTCGATCCATTAGGATTACTCAGCCCAGTGATTGTTACCGCCAAACTATTTCTACAGGAGTTGTGGAAGCTTAATATTGATTGAGACGAAAGCTTACCCATCGAGATGCAAACAAGATGGCAGTCTTTTCGCTTGGATATGGCCAAGGTCAACAACTTTAGTATCCCACGACATGTTTGTTTGTCGAATTCCAGCCTTCAAATCCATGGATTCGCTGATGCCAGTCTACGCGCTTATGGAGCTTGTGTATATATTCGAAGTGAAACTCCTGATAAGAAAGTATTGACGAACCTGCTTTGTTCAAAATCCGGTATAGCTCCATTGAAATCTACTACGATACCGCGTCTAGAGCTCTGTGCAGCCCTAATACTTTACGAGCTCATAGAACGTGCTACGAAGATTATCCCCCGTGACCTCACGGATGTCGTGTGTTAGAGTGACTCACAAATCGTGTTAGTCTGGCTAAGTGCACCTTCGTACCAATGATCCACATTTGTAGCCAATCGTGTGTCTAAAATTCAAACTGTTACATCCGTTACATGGCGCTATGTTCCAACGCAGCATAACCCGGCAGATTTGATCTCGCGAGGCGCTAAATCAGAAAGTCTACAAGAGTCCAACTTATGGCTGCATGGTCCGAGCTTTTTATCCGCATCGTCGTCACAATGGTCATATCATGGAAAGGTTCCAGATTGGATCGATGTTCCAGAATATCGCAAGCTGAACTTCACAGTCTTGTCGTCTTATGCAGTGGAAGACCTAGTTAAGGACACAAAATATATTAACTCATACTGGAAAACCCTTCGAGTATTTGGGTACGTTAATCAATATCTCAAATTTGCGCTTGCGAGTTCGTAGTTCAACGAAATCTAGCTTTGCGTTACGAAGCTTTACGGTGTCAGAGTTAGGAGAAGCAGTCACCGTTATCGTTTGTTGCATACAAAGAGTATATTTTAATCGTGACTATTCTGACGTCCTTAAGGGTGCATCCGTAAATGCAAGAAGTCGAATTTTACCTCTACGTCCTTTCCTTGATGGAAATGGAGTTATTCGAGTCGGTGGACGTATTACAAAATCTGATCTTCCCTTTGATGCGCGCTATCAAATGCTTCTTCCGCAAGCGCATCCCTTCACAAACGCATTGTTAACCTTCTTGCATGTTACCAACTCACATGCTGGCTGCCATACCTTGGTAAACATTTTTCGGCAAAGGTTTTGGTTGATCAACGTAAAGTCGGAGGCTAAACGAGTTATTCATCAGTGCACAATATGCTTTCGAGCGAAGCCTCGCTTCTTTCAGCAAATAATGGGAAACCTCCCATCGGATAGGCTAAAAGTATCACATCCCTTTGTGGTTACCGGTGTAGATTTTTGTGGACCGTTTTTCATGCGAGCTCAACTACGAGGAAGATCTCCAATCAAAGGCTACTTATCGGTTTTTATATGTTTCGCTACCAAGGCTGTACATTTTGAACTCGTTTCAGATTTATCGACAGCAGCATTCATTTTATGCCTTAAACAATTCTTCGCTCGCAGGGGATAATGCAACAAGCTATACTCGGACAACGCTACTAATTTTATCGGTGCCAATAACCAGTTGCGAGAGTTAAGAAAACTTTTCTCAACTCAATCACATATTGACCAAGTCCAGCAAGCTTGCCTTCTGGAAGGCATTGGATGGTGTTTCATCCCACCGCGCTCCCCACATTTTGGTGGCTTGTGGGAGGCGGCGGTGAAGAAGGCAAAATTTCACCTTACCAGAGCAGTCACCAATGCATCGCTAACCCACGAACAAATGCTTACGGTTGTCTATCAAGCGGAGGCGATCGTTAATTCTCGACCCATCACGGAGATGTCATCAGATCCAAATGATTTGGAAGCCCTGACACCCGGACATTTCTTGATTGGACGACCAATTACAAGCTTACCCGAACCAATCATCACACAACTTAAATTCGATTCCTTGGACAACTTTCGAAAAATATCCTTCATCCAGCAATCCTTTTGGACTCTATGGTGCAACGACTATCTTCACCTATTGCAGTCGCGATCTAAGTGGACCTCAGTCAATAGCAATGCCAAGGTTAACCAACTTGTATTAATGAACGATGAAAATCTTCCACATATGAAGTGGCCTCTCGCCAGAATTATCGATGTGACACGTGGCGAAGATGATGAGGTTCGAGTTGCTACAGTACGTACAGCTTCGGGAATCTTCAACCGGGCCATCGTGAACTTGTCCATTGCATATCGAATAATTGGATGAAAACACAAGTTTTCATGGCAGGGAAGATGTTCAGTCTTCTCATGACAAAGCAGCGGCGAGCAATACTATTATAGTTCCAGCCTCATACACATACACACATACATATAATTTTGCATCATGAACAAGCTATTCTCAATACTCGCATCACCCCAGTACATACATACGACAACAGTAATCTTTTTTCTATCGGGAGTGATGCTAATACTGCGATTAGTCTTCGCTCTGTTCAAATTTGTATCATAGTGCAGACATTGGCAATTTACCCTTTTCGTTTGTAGCCTTTTTCTCGGCCTTTCTTCCGTTTGCATTATCGATTTAACTTTAAATAAATTCTCAAAACAAATTTCAAAAACACTTGAAATTTCTACATGATATTTTAATGAGACAAGCAATATAAAAGTACGATGGCTACTCTAATCGCAACACAAAAGATGAACTTAGATAGTATCAATCAATCTTCGAGATAATATTAGCTCGTCTTGAAAAACAATAAAAGGCAAGTAAAGGAATTCATGCTCAAACCCATGCGCATTTGCAGAAGGAAAAGAAGAAGGACTTACTGCAAGAATATATCGAGGACTATGCATGTATCGAGGATGTTGATGCTTCCGGGCAGCCTGAAACAACTATGAATACAAATGACATTTTACAGTTGAAGCGGGAGTTAGGAAGCTTTTCGTGACCTATTTAGATGCATGGTTTACAAAAACATAGCTTTATGAAATGTGCAGAAGATGCAGTATATCCGCAGCAATCTTAAGGGTGAAGCAGAAAAACTTGTTTGCCACCTAAATATAGTGAGCGAAAATTGTGGTGCCACATGGTCAATATTATGTGATAGATAAGACAATATGGAGATCATAGCGCAGGTGCTTATGCAATGATGGTGGAGTTTAGGCTTAAACAATGCAAACCATGCTACAGGGCTTCGAAATTTGGTGAGCATGGCGCTTATAACAAGCCTGAAAATGCTAAAGATCGATGAGTTTGACCTTGTAGTAGTTTTTAATACTTGGCAATATGCTCGATAAAGAGTCTAGAGTAGAATGACAAAGGTTAATAAGCTAAATCATGGAAGTACCAACGTTAAAGAAAATTTCTAACTTTTCCTACCTAAAGATTACCAATAATTGTTAACATTGTCAAGGCTATATTCAGAATGTAGACCACAAAAAAGGATTACTACGCACACTACACATGTGTTAACATTAAAGTGCGCTATGTGTGCTAACCCACATTGGTTGTTCAAATTTCACTGATTCAAAAAGGTAGTAGTAGAATTATGACATGAATTAGTAAAGAACAAAAATATGTTTTTCAACTGTCTATCACAACAATATACAGTGAAGTAATGCGAATCAAAGAAAACTTGTAAAAATTGCTCCAAGCGTCATAATACTCTACTGCACGTAGTAGCTGACAGGTAAGAGTCAACGGAACCACCTCTATCCAGATCAACTACGCTTCAGACCCAAGCACAAAATGCACTTCTTTGTAACATCCAAGTACTGTTTGCCACAGCAATCATAACTGTAAAGAAAGTAAAGATGTAGCTATCACGCTACGAGCATTGCTTGATATTGGCTAATAAATATCATTCATAAGGCGATCTGCAATCGAATTGTTACAATTAACACGAATATACAACCAATACCAATACCATTTAAATCTAACAGAGAAGAATTGAAGGAACCTGTTTGCATGGCACATATTACATTTTGACAGCTAGAGGAACGGCTTTCGAATCATGTCGAGCGAAAAAGTAATACCATGCATTTGAGGAAGAATATTTCAACCTTGGCCATATGGAAAAAGTGGATGATTTAGTCTAGAATGCCGATTGCTATTACCTCCCACATCATGGGGTAATTAAGGAGACGAGCTCCACGACAGACTAACTTGCGGTCTTTGATGCATTGCAGAAGTCATTAGGTAGAAAATCCCTGAATAATTTGTTACATGTTGGATATGGTCAAGCTACCAGTACGTCGTTGCTGCCACCATATAAAAAATTTATGGGCAAATACGAGCTCATGACAATGATCGTGATCACCAGCGCATATCGTGGAAGCTCTTTAATGAATACCCAATCGGTCACTACAGGTTGAACACAATCACGTACGATACAGCCTACGCACCATTTCTAATAATACAGACTCTTCAACAATTGGCAATCGATGAACGTGTCACCAACCCCGAAATCACTGAAAAAATACTCTAAAATTTTTGTGTCGATGATCTTTTGACTAAATCAGATGATTTAGCTCACTTAAAATACTTGCAAGTTGAGTTTAGAACGGTGTTGCACAAAGGAGGTTTTCATGTTCGAAAATGGTCAGCTAATCACCAAAACCTTTCAGAAGCTATTCAAGAGGAAGATCTATAAAATCAAAAACCGTTAAATATATCGAAAATTAAAATGCTTGGACTACAGTGGTATCCTGCAGAATATATTTTTTCATTCCAAGTCCGGCTTGCAGAAGAACAAAAGCTTAAAAAGCATTCTATACTCTTAGAAGTAGCGAGACTATATTTGATCCATTGGGTTGGCTTCAACCTTGCATAATCACAGGAAAAATTACATGCAGGAATTACGGCTGCTAAAATTAGGATGGGGTGACGAGACAATTGCAGTAAAGGAATTGAACGACATATCCAAGCAATTACTAGTTCTCAAGAAACTTAACTTGAATGGTTCCTATGACGACTCCAATGCAGCTTATGTAGTTTCAATTTACTTACGAGTTTTGGATGTAAAGGAGCACATATCTACTTGCTTGCTTAGCCCAAAATTCTGAGTTGCTCCATGAAAGACCTTATCAATACCGAGGCTTGAGCTTAACAGCACTGTACTCCTGTTAGAAACAATGAAACCGGTAAAACAAGCATATAAGTGGACGAGCATTAAAACATACTTTTGGGCTGACTCAAAAGCGTTCTTGTCCTGTATCCAAAAATATGTGGCAACCTGGACGGCGTCTGTGGCAAATCGTGTAAGTGTTATATAGCAGTTAGTGCCTAATGATTGGCATCACGTTCCTACGAATTGCAATCAAGCTAATCTGGCTTCAATAAGAATCTCTCCGAAGCAATTGTTTCATCAGCTTAGCTTACAAACCTAGTAATTCATAATAAAAACAACTTATCGCTGAAAGCAGTTGAACAGGAGGTTGTTACAGATGAAATACGTTTAGTTGCAATAATTGCAACTGAACCCACTCCGAAGCCAGAAACATTCGGGAGATGCTCGTCACTTCCAAAACTCCTTAAAGTTATTGCGTTGATTCAAGTGCAATGTATTTCATTCAAACTGCAAATGGACAAGTTCTTTAATATTCAAAGAGCTGCAAGAAGCAAAAATTAAGTGCACACACCTATCCCAATAACACACCTTCCTACAAGAATGACATACTTCGCGCAACAAGAACGAAGTATCCAACAGCAACAGCATTAAGGTCCTAAGTCCCTGGATTAACGCCCACGGAATCCTCAAGGTGAAAGGAAGATTGCAACATGCACCAATAAGTGAGGACGCCAAGCATCCCGCAATAATCGCTCGCGCTTCATTCACAAAATTTATTGTGTAGCAACACCACTTGACAACATTTCACGGAGGAGTGCAATTGGTTTTAGCAGTCATTTGATAACAATACTGGATTCTCAATTTGCAATCTTTCGTCAAGCGTATACTGAGGGACTATGACACCTGCTTCAAAACTATAGCACGTCAAGGAAACCAGTTAATTAGACAACTTCGTCCACCTAGGTTTTGAATGGAGAAACCCTTTGCACAGACAGGACTACATTCCGCTGGGCTGATAACCATTAAATTCAATGGAAGCAGCAAAAGGCGATTAAAGGAGGTAATTAGGCAACTGCGAGGAACCTCTTGTTAACGAGGAAATCCACTATAAATCCATTTCTCCAAGCAGCCTACACTTTGGTTGGCTCTGAAAAGCTGGAGTGAAATCGATGTCACGAGACTTTATAAGAGCAGTCAACCAACAATCATAAACGATCGAAGAGTTTTTTTTTCGTAGCACTACAGCCCCCTTCGGGCCTTTGCTTAGAGATAGTTAGAGTATCTCATTGTCATAATCGAATGTATCGGCACTGCACAAGGTTATATGATCATTATCACGCTTTGCCAGTGTGTTCGTCCACCCAGCTGCGATACGTTCTGATTTTAAACCAGCGCGTCTCATAACTGACCAGGCTTATAGTCCGTACGAAGATTCACTTGAACTAAATCTCGTTGACGCCAACGAAACTCGAACCAGAGACCTTCGGCTTACGGGCTTAGTGCTCTAACCAGTAAGCCACGCGGACTACCAACATTAGAGTTATACACCCTTTTAGCACATATAGAAGCATGCTTCAACTCGAGACTCTTATGTGAGGGAAGCAGCGACCTATCGACTAAACCCCGATTACTCCTGGGCACTTTTTGACGGATTGTAACTTGTTCAAGGTACTATCCATTCCATCAAATTAATCCTTCAGCTCTAAATGGGAACTAGTTCAAGGAATCAGACAACATTTCTGGAATCGGTGCAAGCTAATATCTCAGCCGACTATAAGAACAGCCAAAATGGATGACAATACGACCCGCCCTCCAAGTCGGAGCTCTTACCCTCGTAAAAACTAACAACTTTCCAGCCACGCCTTGGCCATTCACAAGAGTGATGGATCAAATGGTATTGTTCGCGTGGTGTCGATCAAGATTCATGGCAAAGTCGCTAGACGCCCTTTTACCAAGATTTGTCGTCCACAGTTTGCCAACACAGCTCAAATTGGAGCTATGCCATTAACTATGATGATGATGATGATCAGTAATATAAAAAAATTCTCCAAAAAAGTTATATTATACTTTTGGTTTATTCAAATGATTCTGAAATAAATGAATGAAATTAACTTCATACGAGTGAAAACATTTGGGCTTCTTATTTTCAAGCTCCACTAGAGTGAGACCCGCATCGGTGGTTATTTGTCTCAACATTTAATCAGCCATCGTACTGCAGCCCCTTTTTCTTATTACAAGGACTCCTGCAGGAGTGGTTAATCATTAGACGTTGACTTGCATCATCAAGACTCAGTCCGATTGAGAAGAGTGCAATCGAGCACCAACGCCGTGGGCCGTAACCTCCGTCTACATGAAAGAAGTCAATTTTGATCACAAGCAGTTCCTTGATAGATGGCTGGGATATATCTTTATATTTTTAATTCTCTTTAGTTTCGCCCTTCAATTTAGGATAAGCTAGAACTCGTGTGCTAGAAAAATGAGTTGTAATGTGCTTTATATTGGGAAAAATGAACCGATCCCATGATACTGCAAATAAGTTATCTGCCGACAAGTATACTTAGGCCCAGATATAACCTCACTAGCTAGCTCGATTGTCAAGGCTCGCTGAGGTAGCATTTCACCGCTGTTGTCCTTTGCGAACCTGTTAAATATATATAAATAATACAATTTCCGAAATGTTGAGATACGTTTTTCTGCAAGGAGATTACCATTTGCTGAGTTCGGTTTTTAGGTTTAAGAGTAAATTGCATCGAATTTAGTCATTGTTTGTGAAGTATCCACGCATTTGCTTCATCATATACATAATTATCTTTTTGTGCTGAAACCAGTCATTGGTTCATTGTTTCTGCATTTCCCTGTGGTTTCTTATTTCATTCAAAACATTATGAATTTTTCATTTTAAATGCAAATAACGATTTTCATTTAAAGTCACAAAGTCTAAGTTAACTAGTCTATACATATTTCTTCTTCTTCTTCTTAGCACTACAGCCCCTTTCGGGTCTTCGGTTCCTGCAAACAGTGCCTCCAACTGTCTCAGTCCGTTGACCGCGTCATCCAATTCCGAAATCCGAGCAGCGATGAATTGTCCTCGTCAACCGAGTCAGACCAGCGTTTCCTCGGTTTCCCCACTGGCCGCCGACCTTCAGTTCTCCCAACGAATACATTCTTGGGTATCCCTTGTTCGTCCATACGATTCCTGTGCCCGGCCCATTGCAGCTCCCGCAGTCTTACAATCCTTGTGACCTCCAGTTTTCGTCAAAAATTTCATACAGCTCATGGTTGTATCGAATTCGCCATTGGTCCCCGTCTAGCTTCGCTCCGATTATTCGCCTCAGGACCCGTCGCTCAAAGGCGTTCAATATATTTGCGGATGCTTGGGTTAGGGTGCATACTTTACATCCATAGTATAACACTGATCTTATCACAGATTTGTATGCTTGGAGCTTTGTTTTTCTGTGTATGCAGCTGGTCTTCAAGATCGTCAATACTGAATAAAATGTTTTATTTGCGAGCTGTATTCTTTGGCGTATTTCGTCTCTTTCATTGCCCGTTTTCGTTATTTTGTCGCCTAAATACACAAATTCGCCAACATTCTCGAGACTGGATTCGCCAAGTGTGATATTTTGTGTATTTGTCCTCGACTGCGTCATGAGCTTTGTTTTATTTTCGTTGATTTGTAGCCCTACTAGTTTTGCTTCACTGTCGAGTTAGTGACAGTGACAGAATGTTGCTGTCGTCCGCATAGGCCACTACCTGGCTCGACTTGTATTGTAATGTACCTCGCGTATCGACAGGTAGCTTCCGTATGACGTACTCCAGAGCCAAATTCAATAACAATGGGGCCAGCCCATCTCCCTGCTTTAGTCCGATATTTGTGTCGAAGGCATCGGTGAGTTGTTTATTGATGCGGACTTGAGAGGTCATCGACGTCATTGTCACTTTGGTAAGATGGACTAATTTGGCTGGGATACCAAAACCAAGCATTATTTGGTACAGTACGTTACGATCAATACTTTCGTATGCATATTTACCCCACGTAATTTTTTTTCTGGTTTTTTAGGTGGGACTGATTTCTCGAATTAGTCAGGGGAAAGCTACCTGTGATAAAAAGCATATCAACTGTGCCGTTTATGCATAAACGCTGCGAATCAACACGTAAATAGAATTGATTCGGTATAATTTTACCAAAAAAGGTCATAGATTTAGTTGAAGGACGAATCAAAATCATGTTAAGAAAGTTAGTTTTATATCACTCTTAGTAAAACAAAATTTCAAATAAATACACAGACATCTTTTCAACTTTAAACCTGATTGTACTTATAACACTAAAACGATTCAAAAATCATGGTCCACATACACAAAGTAAATATCCTTTGACTAAGTACAAAATAAAATGCACTCTAATGACATGAAAATGATCCCTGTGGAACCTCTCAATAATTTCAAGTTAGTTGTGCAAGGATACTTTCATCAAATGCTAAACTTTCACAAAGCATCTGTTAGATGCGGAATACTACGTTCAGTTTAGGTGAGATTCTCTAAATTTATGTCAGTGCAATGCTAGGCAACACATTCTAAATATTTACGGACGACGAACAAAAGTAGCCAACATAGCACTTCACAACCCCCGGTTCGGTGTTCGTTGGTATGGTCGAAATATATTCAAATTAGGGAAAGTTTTCACGTCACCGCAAACTATTTCGTACGTGAAATGCTATTATTAAAGTTTGTTAGAATAAGGACTTGGAACGATGATACATTGAGACCAAACCAAGTGCACAAAATATTTAGTTTAAGCACTAACTTGTTGGAAGTGATACAATTGAAGATCTTCCTTTGTTCAGTTTTCATCAGAAGTTTCAAAATAGAATCGTGAGCATGGTCGCAGAGCATGAGTGAATGTATAAAAATATTAAGTTGTAAAATACAATTTTATCCAAAGAATGAAAATATTCACAAATAAAATGAGTGAATTAATCTTAGAGGTATGATAAAATATTTTTGGTAAATTTCATACAGTCTATTGTATTCCATATATTTTCATAATTCCTTAGGGTTCGAAGATTTTTTTATATATTCTACGTTTAGAATCGCTACATGCAGAAGTTTTTTAAAAGCTCCTGTTTTTAATTTTTATAAATAATTTTTATACAACGGTTGGAAGTTAATATTTTATTCAAAAGAGCTTAGTGTTACCACGTCAATTGGGAATTGATTCATGAAAAAGCTCACAGTTATATTGTTGTAATCGTATCCAGAAGCCAGTCACTACCAAGAAAAAGTCGGGTCGACAGACCTACGCTCTTGTCAAAGGGTTTTGTACTCAACTTACGAAAAGAAGTCACCAGCTGTTCGAAGTCATCTCCGGATCTAGCGCTGAAACCTGAAACAAAAAAGCACAAAGAATCTTTTTTTATCTTTTTATATTTAAATTAGAAAACTTATCTGAATTTGATGTTCCTTGTTTACATTGGGCTCCCAATCAATATTGACAGACGTTTATGGCATCTGATTGTCAACAATTACTGAAGATCACGGGAATGATTTTATCAGAAATGAATTGTGAATTTAAATTTATGATATTGTCAGTTTGAAATTCACTGATAGCGAATTAGATAGTACCGAATTCCTTTGCTTTTGAAAATTGCGGTACAGCGAAAAACCTGTACATATTAGTTCATTAGTTTTCTGAAGATGAATGTGAACGGTCGAAACGTAAATTTGAAGATAAATTTAAAGTAAAGTCAATAAGTTTATAATTGAATTTAAACTAGAAAATAATAAAGTAAAATAAAATAATAGTTTTTGTTCTTTCAATTCGAAAGGTGTTTATATCTGGAAATTTTTGGTTCGTCGAGCCGGATATAAGAATTCGTATAGATAATCGAATTAATTATTTGATGTCTTAAAAATGAATATAGTGACAGGTTCTTTAGTGGTATTATTTAGATTCCGGGCCACGCGGTTAATTAAATCAAAGACATATGGTTAACGGCAAGGAAGTCTGGTAAGTCCTTTTCCATTTTCCTTACTTATCCTTTGTTTGAAAAGGTTCATAATTCTGTGCGTCAAAGAGACGTAAAATATAAACGTTGTTCGGAATTTTTATTTTCCATTTTTTTTTACATAACATATCTGTTTGAAAACTTCTCAATTCTGGGCGTTAAAGAGACGTCAAGTAAAATTTTGTTTGCAGTATTTGGGCATAAATGCGATAACTATTGATTGCTTCAACTTTTAATTTTTAGCGGTTGGTGTTAAGAAACGCACTATTCAAACTGTGTTCGAAGTGTTTGATGTAGTATTCAAGCACTTACATTAGGCAACATCAAACGTTTGATTAATAGTGACCAAATATTGATAATAGGCGCTAGTGTATTACAGGTCAAATTCGGCCATCAAAGACAAGGAAATTGTAAGCCGAACGCAATCTGCCGACTTTAACATGTACTTTTTCTAATACAGTATTTTAAAACTATGGCAGGCTGCAGTAATGGAACGTTTAGTAGCGCAACAAGACTTACTAAACGAGCAAATACATTAAATGTAAAATAATTTCCAAAAGGACTCCAAAGCTCGAAAAACGTTGGCGTACGTCAATAAATTAATACAACGGGTACAAGAGGTCCGTCGATCATTTATTCAAACTCATGATCAAATATTGGTTCAAGCGAAGGAAGATTTTACACAGGAATATTTTACGAAGAATGTGTATGTTACCTCCGAAAGGTTCAATTTGAATTTCGAAACCGAGTTAGAGGAATTGCGTATAGAACATGAATCGCAAGGAATGCAAGGCAATCAGAATACACAAAATCAACCCTCGAAGGCTTCAAAAGAGACAGACGTTCGACTCCCGAGAATAAATTTACCTAAATTCAGTGGGGGATACAGTCATTGGACAGCATTCAAGGACCTATTCACCATCGTTAATTTACAACAAAAAAAATATCGCCAAAAAGGAACAGCTGCACTATTTGAAATGTAGTCTTGCAGGAGAAGCGGATCAGCTACTGAAACATTATTCAGTCACCAATGACAATTACGACTCGGCTTGGAAGCTTCTAATAGAACGATACGATGACAGACAGGTCCTCCTGAACGTGCCACTGAAAATGTTACTAACGTTAAATAACGCTAATGAATCTGCTTCGTCAATAAAGCTACTACTGGATAGAACACTTGATTGTGTTCAAGCAATAAACAACTTAAAAATCGACGATAAGTGGGATGCGATGTTGATTCATCTCACCACACAACGTTTGGCAACTGATTTACGCCAATTGTGGGAACAACAGCAAGCATCTCTTCCTGAACCACCTTCATTTCAAAAGCTGAACGATTTCATGCAATCTCGGTTCAGAGCGTTGGAGGCTGCTTGAGTTGATAAACAAAGACAAAACAGAACTGTTCATAATGTATTGATAAGTAAGACAGATCAACGATTGAATTGTTTCCTCTGCAAGGTTTCACATCATCTCAGACAATGTGCAGAGTTTCGACAAGCTAGTCACTCAATAAAATTTGATACCGTTAAAAGGAATGGCTTATGTCTGAATCGTTTGGAAAAGAGACACTTGATTGGGCAATGCCCTAGTAAAACTAGATGCTTTCGCTGTAAAAAAGCACATCTCATGCTACTGCACAGGTCTGAAACGACAAGCAATACCGACGTCAGCCATCGAACACACATGTCACCTAGATACGAAGCTCAGGTATCGAGTTCTGGTATTTTCAATGAGCAACATCGAATGGCAGCACCTTATGAACAACCCACAATGACATTTACACATAGCACCCAATCACAGATTTTGGATGTGTCCGGAAACCTCTTATCGAATAAATCACCAACAGCCGCTATAACGGACACTCCCATTTTGGACAATATGCAAACGGTATTATTAGCGACAGCCTAAGTGAATGTAGAGACTCCAAACGGAGACATGACACTCCTTGCTCTATTAGATCAAGTGTCACAAACGTCAATCATTTTGGAATGCGCAGCCCAAAGATTAGGGCTTTAACGAAGATCCACAAACACCACTATAGCAGGCATCGGGAAATCAAAAGGTATTTCGACAAATGGAAAATTGAGAATGAAGTTATATCTCAGAAATGACGAACATTTGACCATAGAGGCTATCATTTTAAATAAATTGACTAACTTTATTCCATCACAGACTATTTCTACGTCCATTAGAAAATAAATTGAACACCTAGACGTCACTGATCCTCACTTTGATAGACCCAGCAAAATTGATCTGCTATTAGGAGCAGACATTTATGCACAAATAATTCTCGGAGGTATTGGAAATTTGAAACAAGGGCCAGTACTCCAATTTACAAAATTGGGCTGGATAATATCTGGGAAAGTTGACATAGACGACACCCAAATATTACATACATTTGCAATTGAAACATACCGAAACTTAGAAACTATTTCACTAGCGATGAACTAAAACATGCTTTTGAATTCTGGGTCAGGCATGCTCAACGAATGGAATGCTCGGCAGAGCTACTAAATCTTCAAAAATTGAAACCAGTTGAAAATAAATGCCAATCAGCTAATCTGAATCCATTTAAAGATAAAGGGGGCATAATGAGGGTTGGAGGTCACTTACAACACGCTCAACTCTCTTTCGATGAAAAACATCCAATAATCTTAGAGTGGAAAATTTACTGAACTAATTCTAAATCAGATACACCAATGAACAATGCATGGACAAACGCAGTTAATGTTAAATAGTTTGAGGAGAAAATTCTGGCTGATAAACGGACGCAAACAAATAAAAAAATTCATGCACCGATGTGTCCGCTGTTTTCGTGCTAATGCAAAGGGTTTGACGTAACTAATGGAAGATCTGCCAGAAGCTCGAGTAACTATATCACGCCTGCCTGGCTGTGAAGGCTATACATATAGAAGTCGTTAGTGATCTTTCCTCACCAACATTTCTAGCTACGCTGCACAGATTCATGGCGAGAAGAGGAGTTTGCAAACACATTTATTCCGATTGTGGGACAAGTTTTTTTGGTGGAGCAGCTGCTGAACTAAAAATCATGATGAAAATAAATGCTGATGCGGCTGAGACCTTAGCAAATGATGGAGTAAAATGGTATTTCATCCACCAGTCTCCCCTCATTTTGGTGGGCTCTGGGAAGCCGAAGTGCGTTCAATTAAATTGCACTTACGTCGAATAGTAGACAACGTACCTTTAACATATGAAGAGCTTTCTACAGTGTTATTTAAGATAGAAGCTTTTCTTAACTCTCGTTCTTTATGCCCTCTAAGTGATGACCCTAGCGATATCACTGCATTGACTCCAGCCCATTTTCCAACCAACGTGAAAGTTGGTGATGTATGCATCTAAAAGGATGAGAAGTTGTCATCCTACCGATGGCTTCTAGCTCGGATCACACAAGTACATCCAAGTCCCGATGCATTAGTACGTGTTGTTACGGTTTGGGCAAATGGCAAAACATGCAAACGATCCATCATAAAAATGACACTACTGCCTATACAAAGAGCGACACCATCCCCATATACATCATGGCCAAACATTCCAATTTATCACTTCCTCGTTTCCCAGCCTTTTCCATCAATTTCAAACTTTTTAAGAACTGACTTGCCGTAACCACTACAAACAAAGCCGCAAACTAAAGCGCGATGACGGTGTAGGTGGACGCCCAGCATAAGGTGGGATAACTTCACCACGCCAATGCATCGAACCATGGGTCAAAACTTAAAGAACGGTGAATCTAAACATCCGAGTCTAATTGACATCAAACGTTTATCAAATAAGAAAACTATCAAACTAATATTTACATTTACAGAAACTGCAATTGAGAGGAAACGCTACTGAGAGTTTTCAATAAACTCCTAATGGGAGAAATTTCAAATGGCTAGAACTTCTTTAAAAATTATTCGATTTTCATCAAACTTACAGTGGCTTGGAGCATTTTATAAGGCTACTTAAACATCAAGTTGCGTTGAGTTTAAGGGTAACCAAAGGACCCCATTTGGGGATAGTGGGCAATTCGAAGATCATACTATTTTTAACAAAGTTGAACGAATTTTGATTCTCCGCTATTTGTTGCTGTTGTTTCCATAAATATCTGTACCCATTTTTTTTAATTTTTATGATCATATGTGTCCAATAGCGAGGCAGGACACCAATCTTTCATGTATTTCCCCTCCCTGTGGACCCGTGAAGCAGAACGAACCGTTTTGAAAAGCTCTCATCAAAAACATTTATTTGATACCCATATGTTCGAAGAAATTTTTTTTAAGGGCCTTTCCCTTGTATGGGTAGACTCCCTCTTAAATATCCTATAAAATTTTCAAGAAGGCACCATTTTACACTCATATGCATATTTATGTTTCTAGCTTCTATCTTTTGCGAGAAAAATTGGTGTGACACTCGGGCGGACAGACAGGTCGCAGTTTTAAGAATGGTTTGGTTAAATTATTTAGAAAAACCCAAAAACAATTTATTGGAAGAACCTTCCACACTAACAAGCTGGATAGAGGAGCTGGGCGATGAATTCCAGTAAGCTACTTATTTATCATCATACGGATGTACGGCTTGAAGTACATCCGTATGATCGTCCTGACCGGTACCATCCTCCTTCATTTATAGATCTTATAGTCGATGAAATTAAATTTAACAAACCTCATCCTACTCTAAAACTTAACTTTTTTAAAGCTATCTACGAAGCTATTAGTACAGAATTACTTTTAGTCAACTGGTTAGATTTCTTTAGAGGTCTTAATTTTGAGGCTGCTTTATATAAATTTTACATACATACTTATAGTTTTATACGCTTTTTTATGCCTCTTCAGACATCCCGTAAGGTAAATCTAATAACTTGGTTTACGAAACGAGTGCTTACGAACAAAAGATAAGGCACATTGTATCTTTAAAACACTCGGCAATATTGAAGCTGGATCTAATTATAGCAGGCTGCATGCTACTGTTAAAACAGAGATCAAATATGCTCTTAAGACTTATTTCAGTAGTCTGGATAGTTCTCTTGTGGCTAGTAATACAAAGCCTCTTTGGTCTTTTATTAGGTCACTGAAATCATCTTCTTCCAGTCCTAGTAAGATTCGTTGGAATGGTGGAGAGGTTTTTTCTCCTCAAGAAGCTACTGGCTCATTGGCCCAATTTTTTCTTCGACTTTTTCTCCTTCCGTTGCAGCATTGCATTCTATTATCTTACCTAATCGTCCTTCTTTCCCAATTTTCTTTACTTGTACAGATGTATCTGAAGCCGAATCCTTGATCAATGCTCTTGATACTAATATCAGCCCTAGGCCGGATGGTGTGCCAAACATATTTGTAAAGTAATGAGCCCCGTCCCTAGTTTTCCTTTATCTCTCCTCTTCAATCAAAGTTTGAGTACTGGTACTTTTCCTAACCCTTGGAAAACAGCTAATATTGGGCCTATTTTTAAAAGGGGTGATCGTACGTCAGGTTCCAAATTTCCTGCTTTCCAAAGTTACTTGAACGGCTGGTTTATAATCGACTCTCAAACTCATTAGCTCCTTTTATTACTTCATTGTAGCACGGCTTTCTAAAAGGATACTTCATTATGTCTAATTTAATGGAGTTCACAAAGAGCATTGCAAGTTGATGTGATCAATACAGATTTCTCGAAGGCCTTTGACACAGTGTATCATTTACTTCATTGTCGTAAGCTTGAAGCTTTTGACATTTCGGGTGCTCTTCTGTCTTGGATGTCATCTTATCTTTCGTTTCGTCCCTGTCAATTAATTTTATCCTTCATCTGGTGCTCCACAAGGTTCAATTTTTGGGCCTCTTCTCTTTTTAGGGTTTTGTAAAATAATTTTACAAAACCCTACTAGTTTCGTGACCAGTCTGTCCGTCTGTCCGTCTGTCCGTCCGTCCGTCCGTCCGTCCGTCCGTCCGTCCGTCCGTCCGTCCGTCCGTCCGTCCGTGTGTCACAGCAGTTTTTCTCGGAAACTACTCAAGCTAGAAACATCAAATTTTGTGTGCAGGTGTAAAGTGGTGATCTCTTCAAAGTTCAACCACAAAAAAATTTTATAAGGTATTTAAGGGGGGTCTCCCCATATAGGAGAGTGACCCCCCGAAAAAAAAATTTCATTGAAGGTAGCCGATATGGGTATCAAATGAAAGGTCTTGATGAGAACTTTTCAAAACAGGTCTTAATTTGGAAAAGTTTGCTTCGAGCGGCGCACAGGGAGGGGAAATGTACGAAAAATTTGTGTCCCCCCCCCTCGCGATTGGACACCTGTGATCCGAAAAATCTGAAAAAAATCAGGGATGTAGGCCTTGGTGAGTACAACAACAACAAATACGTGAGAAGTCGCAATTCACTCAACTTTGTTAGTAATAGTAAGATTTATTGATTTTATGTTTTCTTGAATAAAATCTTAACGGTACCCTTAAATTCAATGATATTTAGTACGTAGATGTCTATTTATAAGGTTGATCTCTCCTGAAAGTTTCATAAAGATTGAATCATATTTAGCGAAGTTATAGCAGTTTGAATTTTCCTGTATTACTATGGAACAATATGCGCTGCATTTATTACTATGGCAACATATGGCTATGGAACAACATGCGCTTTTTACCGACTCAGACACTACAATTTTGCTAGGATTTGCATGAAAATTTCAGGAATGATAGGTGTCATGTATATCTTTGAGAATCGGTTCAGTTAGTGGTATCAGTAATCGTAAAACAAAATAGTGGCTGTTTTAAATGCGAAGATTGAATAATTTTGAGTTATTCTTTCCCAACTTCAACGTTTAAGGTGCATGCTTTGAACACTTGATTCAATTGAATGAATGACTGAAGATGAGTACCTACAATTAATGCTCATAAGTGAAACAAGTCAAGGAGGTGGGAGAGAGCTCCTAGCAAAAGGGTTTTGTAACCATTCTAGGATTCGAAAAAATTGGCCATTGATTGATGATAACAGTACAGGAGAGTGGCCCCTGCAAAAAAAATTCATCAAACGTAGCCGATATGAGTATGAAATAAAAGTTTTCATGGGAGCTTTTCAAAACAGTTGTTGAACTGTCAGTTTTTGCTTTAGTGGGGACACAGGGGGGGGGGGGGGGTTGTAAATACATGAAAAATGTGTTTTCTCCGTCGCGGATGGACATCTGAAATAATTATCAAGGGAGATATTTATGGGTATAACAATACCAAAAACCTCAGAAGTCGAAATTCGTTCAACTTTGTTAATAATAGTATGAGCTTCGTATTTCATACTTTCTCCAAAAAAATTGTCTTTGACATGTTTCTTGATTTGATTCGATCTGCGTGACTGCAGTTTGTAAATTGAATACAAAACCCTTCTGACATGAGCGTAGGTCTGTTTACCCAACTTGTTTTTATTCATAAATGATCTGCCCTTTGTAATTAATTCCTCTTGCCTCTTGTATGCTCCTTCAAACTATTCTGAATGCTCTAAATAAATAGTGTGCTTCAAAAAATGTATCTCTTAACATGACTAAATGTCATAAAATGACTTTTTCTCTCAAGGACTCTCCTATTAATTTTAAAATATATCAAATGATCCTTTGCTCTCTGAAGTGTTCACTCATTAAAACCTTGGAGTAAAGTTTGATCCAGAACTCAAATTTGATGCACATATTTTAAATGTGACTACTAAGACGTCTAGAGTTCCCGGGTTTGTCCTTAGGCATGTACATGAATTCAATAGCATCTCTTCTTCTATCTACCTATTTATTTGTCTTGTTCACCCTTTGCTTGAATACTGTTCTGTTATCTGCCCCCTCCCCCCGATATTCCTATCTCTTGTCTTCTTTAGAAACTGTCCAAAGAAAGTTTACGCGTTTTCTTTTCCCAAAGTTTAATTTGCCGTATCAGCCCTATGAAAGTGGTTTACCCTTCCTTTATTTTCCATCTCTAATATCCCGACGAACTTAATTAGACCAATGTTTTTTGTATAAGCTCTGCTACCATCAAGTTCCCTTAAATATTTTTTTTGAGCTGCGTTTCCGACAAACATTCCGTTCATATCGGATGAGCTCTTATTTGGTTATCCCATATGCAAGAACTGATTTATAATTTCATTCACCAATTTTAAGAACCGTACGAAATCATAATAATCTCAAGCTTCGTCCTTTACCCTCTTCTTACAGAACATTTAAGAAAAACACTAAGAGACTTATTATTAATTTAACGTACAATCATCGTCATTTTATTATTTTTTTCATTTGCTGTATTTATTCTTTGCGTTCCATTTTGTTATTGAATTATTCAGTCGGTTCGATGGAATAAGTAAATAAATAAATAATTCCATTCCAGAAAAAATCCGAACGTAAATACCAATTTGTAGTATCCTGAATGAAAGATGAACATAATATTTCAGGAACCTCCTGAATCCTCCATACAGTTCCAGAACATTGGAGCCTATAAATGTTTCCGGAAAACTTCAATTCAGCCCATAAACACCGGATGAAGTTTTTTTCACCATCAAAGCCCAAAAAAAATGAACCACCGGACATCGATGAGATTCCAGTGGAGCTCATCAAATACGGTAGCAGTAGTATTCATAAAGCTATTTTCAAAGCTCTCCAGCACATTTCGCAACAAGAACATATGCCGAAAGAGTGGAGGCAATTAATTTTATTCCATATCCACGAAGAAGGTGACAAAATACAGTGTGAAAATTATAAAGGCATATCACTACTTTGTACGGGGTACAAAATATTTTCAAAGATTTGGATCATATGCCAACAGCACTATTGGGGAGTATCAAGGTGATTTTTGAACAGGTAGATCAACTGTAGACCAATTGTTGACTGTCAAGCAGGTACTTCAGAAATATCATGAGTTCAACATAAACGTACACCAAATTTTCATTGACTTTAAGCAAGCATTCGACAGGACGTAACGTACTGTACCAAATAATGCTTTGCTTTGGCATCTCAGCCAAGTTAGACCGTTTTAAGAAAATGACAATGACATCGACGACCTCAACATTTTGTCACGGTCATTTACAACTGCCTAAGAACTCTTCCTAAAACTTGACAGCCAGGCAAAACTAGTAGGGTTATAAATCAATGAGAATTTAGCAATACTCTGACACAGTTGAGGGAAAATACCTCAAATACACAAAATATCACACTTGGCGAATACAGTATCAAGAATATGAGCGAATTTGTATATGTAAGCGCTAAAATAACAAAAATGGGTAATGAAGGAGACGAAATACGTCGAAAAATAAAGCTCGCAAATAAAATATTTGTTGCAGTTTTGACGACCTTGAAGACCAGATGCCTACACAGGAAAACAAAGCTCCGAGTATACAAATCTGTGATACGACTTGTGGTATGCTATGGGTGTGAAACGTGAACCCTAACCCAAGCATCCGTAAATATATTGAATGGCTTTGACCAACGGAAACGGAGGTGGTTGGGGACCAATGGCAAATCCGACACAACCATGAGTTATATGAAATTTTTGACAAGCTACAGGTCTCAACAATGTTAAGACTGTGGCTGGCCACAAGCATGGTATGCACGAACAACGGATACCCAAAAAAGTACTTGTTGGGAGAACTGAGGGGTGGAGACCAGTGGGGAAACCAAGGAAACGCTGGGTTGATTCGGTCAACGAAGACAGTTCATCACCGCTTTGATTTCAAAATTGGAGGACGGGCCAATGGACCAAGACAATTGGAGGCACTATTTGCAGGAAGCTAAGGTCCGAGAGGGGCTGTTGTGCTAAGAAGAAGAAAAGAAGAAGTATTCTGAATATGAAGTGCTTCATTTCTCGCTATTCCCAGAAGCGTCGAAAACTGAAAATGTAAATGTTCCAAAAAGAAAAATAATAACGATGAATCACGCAAAAAGAAAGCTCCATATTGTGATGAGTAACAATGGTATGGAGGAAATCATAAAAAAGAATGAAGAATTGAAATTTAATCTACCATCATTGGAGTTGTGATAAGGAAATTCTTCTTCTTTTTCTTCTTCTTCTTCTTAGCACTCTAGCCACTCTCGGACCTTCGCTTCCTGCAAGCAGCGCCTCCAACTGTCTCGGTCCATTGATCGCTCCCTCCAATTTCAAAATTCGAGCAGCGATGAACTGTCTACATCGACAGAGCCAGACCGGCGTTTCCTGGTCTCCGACCTTCAGTTCTCCCAACGAATACCTTTTTGGGTATCCATTGTTCGTCCAAACAATTCATACGGCTAACTCACTGCAGCTTCCGCTGTCTTACGATCGTTGAGGCCTCCGGTTCGTCAAAAATTTCATACAGCTCATGGTTGTATCAAATTCACTATTGATCTCCATCTAGCTTCACTCCAATTATATGAGAAAATTAACAGATATAAAATAAAAGCAAAGACAAATTAAGAAATCAGATTGAAACAAGTTGGGTAAACAGACCTACGCTCATGTCAGAAGGGTTTTGTATTCAATTTACAAACTGCAGTCACGCAGATCGAATCAAATCAAGAAACATGTCAAAGACGATTTTTTTGGAGAAAGTATGAAATACGAAGCTCATACTATTATTAACAAAGTTGAACGAATTTCGACTTCTGAGGTTTTTGGTATTGTTATACCCATAAATATCTCCCTTGATAATTATTTCAGATGTCCATCCGCGACGGAGAAAACACATTTTTCATGTATTTACAACCCCCCCCCCCTGTGTCCCCACTAAAGCAAAAACTGACAGTTCAACAACTGTTTTGAAAAGCTCCCATGAAAACTTTTATTTCATACTCATATCGGCTACGTTTGATGAATTTTTTTTGCAGGGGCCACTCTCCTGTACTGTTATCATCAATCAATGGCCAATTTTTTCGAATCCTAGAATGGTTACAAAACCCTTTTGCTAGGAGCTCTCTCCCACCTCCTTGACTTGTTTCACTTATGAGCATTAATTGTAGGTACTCATCTTCAGTCATTCATTCAATTGAATCAAGTGTTCAAAGCATGCACCTTAAACGTTGAAGTTGGGAAAGAATAACTCAAAATTATTCAATCTTCGCATTTAAAACAGCCACTATTTTGTTTTACGATTACTGATACCACTAACTGAACCGATTCTCAAAGATATACATGACACCTATCATTCCTGAAATTTTCATGCAAATCCTAGCAAAATTGTAGTGTCTGAGTCGGTAAAAAGCGCATGTTGTTCCATAGCCATATGTTGCCATAGTAATAAATGCAGCGCATATTGTTCCATAGTAATACAGGAAAATTCAAACTGCTATAACTTCGCTAAATATGATTCAATCTTTATGAAACTTTCAGGAGAGATCAACCTTATAAATAGACATCTACGTACTAAATATCATTGAATTTAAGGGTACCGTTAAGATTTTATTCAAGAAAACATAAAATCAATAAATCTTACTATTACTAACAAAGTTGAGTGAATTGCGACTTCTCACGTATTTGTTGTTGTTGTACTCACCAAGGCCTACATCCCTGATTTTTTTCAGATTTTTCGGATCACAGGTGTCCAATCGCGAGGGGGGGGGACACAAATTTTTCGTACATTTCCCCTCCCTGTGCGCCGCTCGAAGCAAACTTTTCCAAATTAAGACCTGTTTTGAAAAGTTCTCATCAAGACCTTTCATTTGATACCCATATCGGCTACCTTCAATGAAATTTTTTTTTCGGGGGGTCACTCTCCTATATGGGGAGACCCCCCTTAAATACCTTATAAAATTTTTTTGTGGTTGAACTTTGAAGAGATCACCACTTTACACCTGCACACAAAATTTGATGTTTCTAGCTTGAGTAGTTTCCGAGAAAAACTGCTGTGACACACGGACGGACGGACGGACGGACGGACGGACGGACGGACGGACGGACAGACGGACAGACGGACAGACTGGTCGCGAAACTAGTAGGGTTTTGTAAAATTATTTTACAAAACCCTAAAAAACAAGAGGATTGGAAAACTTCTAAGTGCAAGCGGCACTAATGAAAGTGAAAATCAATGGACACCGAAAAAGTTCCACGAATCAACGTGAAAACACGATAAAAATGAAATCACTGGTTGATTTTAAGTTGGGAAAAGAAGCCCCAGATTCTGGAGATATCGCGTAAATCCCAAAAACTGAAAAAAGTTTGACTTTTCTCTTTAAGAGTCTAAGCTGTGAAGAAGATATAGTCGATCTCATTCAAATACTCAGAATGCAGTCGAAGCAACTGAATTTATTTCAGTCAAGAACCTTGCAAGGCACTTGAACTTCTGAGTAGTGAGACGGTATCACCTTTAGAAAAGAGAAATTCACCAGTGCTATTTGCCTTAAAGATTTGACTATTTGGCTGCTAACTGAATCATGCACTAACAGCACGTTTAATGAAAAGATTTTCACGCTCCGGTGACTCTAAATCGGCTCAAATATAGCCAAAAAAGATCAAGATGCAACAATTAAATTTATTTCAAACCAAACGCATGTGCATCGCATTTTGATACCTTCAGATTCTCTCAAGCCTGAGGTATCATTTGCACTCGCCACTAGAAGACCAACATACGACACTGTAAATAATGTAAATAATATAAGTAACAACAATGAGCTGCTTCATAAAATCTATTGACGACTTAATCCTTTATCGGAAAGAGTCAACAAACAAGATATGAAAATTGAATTTGTTTCTCAACATATAGATCTTTCAAGTGTCTCAAAAAACCTTAATATTCAGTCACATTCAGAGTAACTCTACCGTGATATGGCTATCTTCTAGGAATCATTATTAAACAAAAGTCTAACGTTTTGATTCTCACTGAAACTCATTCAATAAATTTCAAGAATTTCGAGTTCGTAAGAAACGATAGAGTAAACGGTAATGGGGCTACCTGTCGATGCGAGAGGTACATCACTATTCTAGTGAAGCCAGGTGGTACCTTGTGTTGATGACATCATCGTTTTGTCCTAGTTGCGACCAACTGCCAAAAAACTTTTCCTGGAACTCGACAGCAGAGTAAAGCTAGCAAGGCTTCAAATCAATGAGAATAAAGCAACGTTCATGATGCAGTCAAGAAAAAAAAACCTCATACACCCAAAATATCACACTTGGTTAACACTCCAATACACGCGCCCCCTAGGGAGACATAAATACACGCGTGTCATCTGTCAGATGACTGTTCACTTATTTGTCAAAAGTGAATAGTATAATTGTTTTTTCGCTATTTTTCAGGGATAATGGTGCATAGATAAATGAAAAAGTTCATAAATTTGTATTTGAAAAAAATTATCTCTATATAAATCTTCAAAAATGTTAAATTTTTGTAACACAGTTGCCATGGTAGCTTAGTTTCCATTTCATTCCTTATTACTGGCTTGCAAAAGGTAAATCAACTAGTAAACCTAGGAACACAACTCTTATCAGTCTTGTAAGATAGTTTGAGAGAACATTACAATAATGTATAATGTAGGTATGAACACATTGACAATTGAGCCTCATTTCTAGAACTTAGAAAGTTACTCAAGCAAATGGAAATGATCAATAAAAAAAAAATACTGAAAAAACCATGAACCCTTTGCTTTTAAAAATTAAACTTAAATTTCACTCTGAATCACTTACATTACCCACACCCACGTTACATCCATCAGCACTAGAAAAGGCACAGTGTTGCAGACATAAATATTGGCCACATTCCTTGCAAGAATATTTGGTGTATCGTTTTGTTTTATTTTCCAAACAAAATCCGCAGTGCTGGCGTCCACCAGCATCAGTAGCTGCTGAGTTGCTTGAAGCTCGTGGTGGTATTTGATCATTGGGAAGGAATTCTCGAAGACGTGAGGTCATGGTGCGTGGCAAATTGCTGAGCTGCACTCGCATAATCAACTGATCTCTGATGAGTTCACTCCCCAGTTCACGAAGAAAAAGCCGGCGATTTGGCACGTTTTGTCCGTTCCCCAGACTGATGACTTGGCTGTTGATACTAGCCATATTTAAAATTGCGTAAAATACCACCATTGGCTACCTCCTTGTACCATTTTGGACATTGTAGGCACCGGACATTTTATCCACCATGTCCACACCAATTTTATGGTGATTATAATACGTGATCACCTCGGGTTTTCTTTTCTCTCCACTTTCTTCATCGATTGCTCCATCCGTATGCATGCTAGATATCAAAAACACGTTTTTTTTCTTATTTTGAGGTACATATGAAACCATAGTTCCATTTTTACTGAATGCAAAAATACTTGAGTACGCTTCTCTATTTTTCAAATCTTTCATCTGTTTTGGGATTTGCCATTTGTTTTTTTTTGAGAGTCCCCACGTATGATACCCCATAATTTCTTAACAGAGTGTTAAGGAGTGTAGTGTCACTGAACCAATTGTCGGAAGTGATATTACGGCCTGATTTACGGAGGGGGGTTACCATGCGTTGAACGACATTCACAGGTTTATTCCTGCCTTAGAAAGGGCCTTCAGGTTGCTTGCCTGCGTATGTCTCCATGTTACACGTGTAAAAACGCCAGGATCTACGGCTACAAAAATTTTGATGCCGTATTTTGCAGGCTTAGAGGGAATGTATTGAACGAAGTTGCGTCTACCCCTAAAGCCCTCCAGTTTCTCGTCAATGGTGACATCTTCTCCCACATGATAGCACACCTGACAGTTCTTGACAAATTTTTCAAAGATGCCTCTGATTGGGACGAGTCAATCTTGTGCTTTCCGCTCTGCTCTGGTTTGCCTGTCATCGAATCTTACAGCCATAAGTAGGAAACGGAATCTTTTGATATCCATGGTGAGGCGGAATATCTCAATTCCAAAACCATTACTAGCCCATAAGTCTGCCAGGTTCAGCTTCCCGAATTTATGTATCTCAGCTATGTAGAGTAGGCCAATAAACGCTTTGATCTCTGTTTTCTTTGTCTTCTTAGCGTCTCTGGGTCGTAAATAATTGTATTGGACGACCTCGATATATTGGTTTGTGAAAGATACAATAATTTTCATCATGCTGTCGTCAAATGAGCAAGCCCATGGTTCGAAAAATATTTCTGTGCCCTTTCCTTGGCCGATCGGGCCAGGGAGTCTTTTCAGTAAGTTGTGGGTCTTTATCTTCTTACTAGGGAAGGGAGTTTTTTTCCATATGATTGAATCAATTACCTTTTCTCCCTTCTTATGGTGATAAACAAAAACAGGCTCAGTGTCATCACAGTCAGTCGATGCTTCCGAATCACTTTGACTTGTATCTGAGTTCTCTTCCCGTTCTTCAACCTCTTCTTCTGCATCAGTGTCAAATTTTTCTTCAGGAACTTCAGCAACAAGATTTGAGGGCCCTGAAGCTGGAGATCCAGGGTCATCTTCTTGAAAGAGTCCATCATCACTCAGTTCGCAGCCATCAAGAAGAAGTTGATGAATTTGTAAGATGTCATCAGGATTATTCTGATAAAAGAGTTTTTTCGTCGCCATATTGAACATATGAAAAAGAAAACACAGTTTCAGTCAACAAATATACCAAAAACAAAATCAAATACTCCAAAACATTGATCTAAACGAAATTGGTTGAAGAAAAAAAATGTTTTGATTGTGCATAGCATGAATACACGCGTGTCATCTGTAAGAAGACCATGCGCCTTTCAAGTAGAAAATATACATTTCTAAAAAATATTGTTCTCACAAGGTATCAAAAAATTGTTACAAAAAAATGTGAAAGGTAGAAATCCGAAATCGGGCATTATGAAAACTTACATTTTTACACGCGTGTCATCTGTGAGATTCTCTCGGCCAAAACACACGTAAACTGCACTGGACACACGCACACTGGCAACTGAGCTGTCGAGCTAGGCGAGATTGAGGAATACAAGGGCGGGGGACCAGGCTCCCCTCCCTCCATCAAACTTATGACGAAAAAAAAGAACTGGTCATCTGTGAGATGACGCGTGTGTATTGGAGTGTTAATACAATATCGAAAATGTGAGCAAATTTATGTATCTAAGCGCCAAAATCTTTATTTATTTGTTAGTTTTTATGAAGTTGTTTTTTATCCATCGTTTTCCAATTAATTGCTAATATATAATAATTTTCACTTGTGAATACTTAATATTGTGTTACAAAATATGAAACTAAACAAGAAAAAAAAAATATAGCCCCGGGGCCACTCTTGGAAGAGAAGGATTCCTTGCACTCCAACATTTTAATCGGAATATTGTCAAGTAACCACTTCACGCGCTGAAGGACTAGTAGGAAAAATTCGTTAATCAAGTAGAGGTAATGTTAGCATCAACAATGTAAATTATTTGCGTTAAGTAAGGCCTGAGATTAAGTAAAAAAGAAAGCAGCTTTTTTTCGCCACCGAATTTCGACTCTGCTCGCACGACGAGGATTACCAGCAAAATTTGGAGCTAGGGAAGCTCAATCTCCCAAAAAAATGACTCCGGGGTGTACAAGCTACTCAACGTTAAGATGCTATATCGTTTATCATCATTCCGACGGTATCGAATACGGTACTAACGTTCTGACATAGTGCGGTGTATTACTATTAAGCGTATGACCACTGACACTGATTGATAACACAATACTGATGGTGATCCCCAGAAAGAATCCAATATCAATAAAACTTTTCCAAATCATACACTTCGATAAAAAAAAAAAACACGAAATTGTAACAACCAACAAAATTTAATGGATGTTATCATGTTTGGAAATGAAACCTTTTGAGGGAATGTTATGTTTTACTTTAAAGGCAAAACTGTTAAGCTATTTTATTTATAGTGGTCCATTTTTGGAATATCGATCGGTGCTCATGAATCCATTGTTTAAAAAATGTGTGATTTCACAAATAGATGAGTTCTACGTGTATATAGATAATACAAAAGTTCATTGTACTTACGGCAAAACCGCTGGAATTGTTGCAAAAAAAATTGCTAAACTTTACAAAAATAATGCTAAATATTGTTTATCAACATTTGGTTATAAAGATCTAGCAGATCTTCAAAGTGCGAAATGCGGATACCTTTTTCACGGACTCAATCGCAGAAGCTAAAATTATTGTAAGCCTAAAAATAATGACGTTGGAAGATTTAAAAATGAAAAATGCATCCACTTTATTATTCACTTGGATGATAGTTTCGTCGTTCCTGAAGATTTTTTTTTGTTGTGGTAGAGAGGTGAAGGCATTTACGCCCACCGAGTCTGGCAGTGTGGAACTCCCATGAAGGATACCCTTGGACTACCCACTAAACACCTCCCCTGTCAATCTGAGAACCTAGCCTGGAGCCGTTTGACACATTACTTCGGGCTAAGCCTCATTTCTCTACGCGTTTGGGCGCCACCGGGCTACAGGGATCCCTTTTCCAATGGAAGGAGGGGAAGGGAGAGGGATTTCTAGAAAAGAGACCCCTCCGCCCTGGACGCCTCCAGGCGCTCATATATTTTCCTTTTTATCTTAAGGACTGCCCAAGCGTAATGTGGCACACAGTTCCATTTGTCAACGGATGTGAGCATCTCTCCAGTGAGTTCATCCGGAGAGAAATGTCCCATTTCCTCAATGAGGTCACCGCGCTGCCTTTCCCACCTCTTGCATACAAAAAATGTGTGGTAGGCATCATCGACCTCTCCAGCACAGAATATGCAGTCAGGAGACCGTGACTTACCAATCTTGTGCAGGTAAGACCGAAAGTATCCGTCGTTCCTGAAGATTGGAGTTCAGTGCTTTACACATCCAGTTATAAAGCTCGATTTCTGTCGATTAAGAAGAATTCAACTTCCACCAAAATAATTCCCTCGAAATAAGGCAGTGTCGGCTTATGAAAATCAAATATGTACTTGCAAAATCCTTGGACTTATCGCCCTACACACCAAAATATCCCTTTGTGGATACAATTATGGCACCGGCAAACGAAGAGGGCCACTGAAACCCGACAGGGTAAATCAAATACGTCACAACAAATGCGTACTGTCTTTATTTTAAAATATTTCGCGATGGGTTTAAATATTTGCAACATTTTTCGACGTTCGCACATATAAACACAAGTATCAATATAATGACACTACAACCAAAACATGTCGATATGGCTCTTATCGATAATGCATAGGATTGTGCGCGAAAGAAAGATAGCCACCAAGAAAAACTGGGTTTGCGTCCGAGGAGAATGCTATAAGGTTCAGCAGCCATTGTAGATGTTGTGGCCTTGAACTTAGGTACTTCAACTCAAGTCAAAGAGCCGTTGCGACAAAGTTATAAAAGAGCCAGCGACGGCGGAAGCGGCCTCTTTTACGGATATTCGGGCAGCAAAAAAGGACGAACATGCGGAATAGAGGGATCCTGACTAACAACAGGGCGAATACTAGAAGGAAAGAGCGAGGGAAAATCTATTCAAACAAAGAAGGAAAAATTGATAAAGACAACGAAGGAAAAGTTGATTCGGACAATGAAGGAAAAATTGATTCAGATAGCGAGCGAGTTGTAAGTGCGAGGATTTTGACCATCGACGGGGCCCCCAACGTAGGAATTAAGGAAGGTTTGTAAGTGTACGGTATTTGAGATAATTTTTCGAATTTTCATTTAATTTGTGGACAAAATTTTCTTATTTTGCGATGGAGTTTCAGCCAGTGTATTCATGCGTGGAGCATGCAGTGTTGGTGAAAGGCGTAAATTACGCCTGGAGAGCACAAGAATCCTTCCCGTCGGGGATTCCAATTTGCTCAGTCGATTCATAGTGAAAGTAAGAGTGAATAAGAATCCTCTCCGTCGGGGAGTTCGAATTTGCTTATTTAATTCTTAGCGGAAGTTAGAGTGTACCAGAATCCCCTCTATTGGGCATCCCAAATTTGCATTGTTGGTGTTTTTCTTTAAGTGGAAGTTGTGGTAGGCGGCTTGACAAAAAGGCCATTAGCGGCTTTTCAGTGATCGAACCATTCCGGGGAGCCTCAAATTCACCAATTGGCTCCTGAAGGCAATGCTAGGGTTGGCGAGTGGTGCCTTCCTACCCCGTCTCCATGGGTTAGCTGGAACCCCAAGGCCCCCAACCGGAATCTCTTGGTGTAACGTGAAAATTGTTTGAGTAAGTTTTCGGTTTAATATTGCTTATACATGTAGTACCATGTAGGCCATTTAGTTAATGTTTTAAAATTTGCTTTATGTTTTTATAAAATTGATAACGAATGAATAAATTCACATTCAAATTTGATGATTTCTTCAAAGCATGAAGAAAGCTCAGATGTATTTCCGAGTAGTCACTTATTTTGTTTATCTGATATCTACATACCAAATCTGTTTTTTCTTGAAACACCGTGGAGCCTTCCTTTTTTTGAATGACTAGGCGTGTTTCAACCCCATTTAGACATCTTAAATGTCTAAAAAATGCGTGGAAGGAAGTGACCTTATATAGGTGTAGGATGGGTAGAAAAATATTAAAATTTTGCTTTTTGGTTTGTTGGATGACCGCTTGTTCAGGTTCGTCTCGGTGCTGCTCTTGTCAGAGGGTGTGTTCTAATAATAATAATAATCTGTCGCACAACAGACCAAATCAGAACTTTGGCATTGAGATTTATTGTTAGGGTATTTCATTCCATTACCATAATTAAGTTCGGAGTGATATGGTCAATATCACGCTCAACCATGTGATTAATGCCTAGTTTTTCAATTAGCACCTATCACAGCTGGATGGGTTGATAGTCTGACAGCAGCATCAGAAGCTCAATCACGATGCCACCACCCACCACAAATAGTGCAAAAACAGTTTTTGTTTTCCGTGTTCCGACTTTTAGTATCTTGGGTTTCCGCCTTTATTAACGTAGCCCATTGCAAGCTGCTTACAAAATTTTTCTTTCTTCGACGCAAACCATACGACCAACCACTTTCTTTGATTTTCCTTTTCTACTGCAACGAGGCTAAAGTCTAAAGACGTAAAGGCACAGTGGCTGATATCGGCGATTTAACTGATTTAATGCCTTTGGCAGTCAGCGGCAGCCATTTGTCACACACATCAAACCATAGATATAGAGAGTACTGGATCCGCAACCGGTCGTGAGAGCCGAAGCAATTGGCAACCTTCGCTAAAGTTGTGTGAAGTTGAAGTTTGAGGTGATATGCTTTTGATTCAGCACTCTATTCACGGCGAAACACGTTCACATTTAAAAAGTTTTTAATTTTAAAGATCGCGCGTACGTAATCGGAACTTTAATTCACTGTTTTAATTAAAAATTTACGAAATTTCCACCCGCTTTGACACATGAGTTTTCCCGCGTGTTTCGCGCTCTTTTCGATTTTCTTTTGCTTTGGCATTCGAGTTTTCCGTGAGAGTCGTTTGTTGTTTGTACTCAAACTGTTTTCCGAATAATAACGAAGGCGCGCTCGTGTGCACGTGAAATGAAATTTCGTTGGTGTGCGCGGGTGTCAGTGGGGGAAGCGATTCTTCTGAAGAGATAAAATAAAAACTTGTCTGGAAAAAAAGGGGAAGGAGAAGCAGACGGAATCATATAGTTGCGAGAGCGTAAGTTATTTATAACTTATTTATGTGGCAAATTTGCTTCTCACATGGACGAGTACACAGATTCTCGTTGCTCGTCCATTTGTTTATATGTCTTTGCATCAAACATTCCGAAGAATGAAGAATGTGGCATACGTGACGTGTGGAAGCATAATTTAGTAGAGGAATTTCGTACCATACGCCAAATTGTTCAAAAATATCATTTTGTTGCTATGGATACAGAATTCTCAGGTGTCGTTGCACGACCAGTTCGTGAATTTCGTTCAACAGCCGATTATCAATATCAATTGTTAAGATGCAATGTTGATTTGTTAAGAATCATACAGCTAGGCTTAAAATTTATGAATGAAGATGGTAAAACGCCACCAGGATATTCAACATGGCAAATCAACTTTAAATTCAGTTTGGCTAAAGATATGTACACCCAAGATTCAATTGATTTGCTAACCAATTCCGGTATACAATTCAAAAAACATGAAGAGGATGGTATCGACCCACTGGATTTTGCTGAATTGCTTATGACATCCGGCATCATTTTAATGGATAATATTAAATGGTTATGCTTTCATTCTGGCAATGACTTTGGATACTTACTCAAATTACTAACGAATCAAAATTTGCCACCGGAAGAAAGTGAATTTTTCGAATTGTTACGCTTATATTTTCCAACGATCTACGAAGTCAAATATCTGATGAAATCATGTAAAAATTTAAAAGGTGGATTACCAAAAGTTGCTGATCAATTGGAATTACGAAGCGTTGGGCCGCAGTGTCCACTGGATCTGATTCGTTGCTAACAGGGATGGCATTCTTTAAAATGCGTGAGATGTTTTTCGAGGATAATATTGATAACGCTAACTACTATCTAATCTATATTGATTAGGAGCATCATTTATCGTAAACAGAGCCAGCTTTCATGATAACAACGGAGATAATCACAACTCAACGTCATGATTTCATTTAAGTTTTAAAGATGTTTTTATACAAATCATAGACACAGCCAAAAATAAACAAGATCACAACACAGAATGTCAGTCACTTTGACATTTACACCTGATGGGCGAGTGTACTAAAATAAGGGAAATCTGGATTTCAATTGCCCGATGCACACCAGTTGGGGGATCGCAGTTGAACATTTAATCGCCTAGTGATAAAGTTAACGGCTCGCCGGTTGAAACTAAGCAGATGAAAAATCAGAAAAGAAAGAACGGCGCTTTCTCTTTACTGGCGGACAAGGATCAACAACCGAGGACTAAGTGTGGATCGCGACACGAGTTTCTTCTGGAAATTCATCAAATTTGCGACATGGAAAATTACAACAGCGGCAACGATACAATTAAGGGAGATTGCCGACATCAACTCAACAATAAGAACGCTGGCAGTAGAGCTTCGCAACGCAGATTACTTCGGGGGGCCCCCAACTAGGTAGAGTAAGTTAAGTTTCGCATTTCAATTAATTAACGTTCAATTTTTAAATTTTTTTTGCACTTTACCATTAAATATATGATTAAATAGTGAAAATATTTTTGGTTATTTAAAAAAAATACGATTGCCACAAAGGTAAATTGTACACCTGGCTCGGATGTGTTTGGGGGTAAATTTTCATTGCGTATATTTTGGGATTTTTTAGCACAGGTGTTTTTCGTAAATTTTCGCTCGGTGCGAGTTACAGGGTGCGATTGGGAGTAAATTTCCAGTGCGAATTATTCCGGGATTGCTAAGCGCAGAGGTTTTTCTTAGATTTTCGCTCGGTGCGAGTTACGCCGGGAAATCTGAGCCCGGCAAAGCTGTGCAAGTAGCCAATCGGTGAGTCTAGTCCTCCCCTGTTAGGATAAAAAATAGTGAGTGGTAGTTCGAGCTATGTGAGGGGTGTTCGGCGGCCGCGTTCTCGCTTGGCGGCTTTTTAGGACCAGGTGATAAGCGAGTAGCGCCTGCTATGACCGTCTCCGGAGTCCTTAGCCAAAGGAACTCCCACGCTGAGGGTAACTATAGCGTAACAGTACCAAAGTAATTTCATCGGTATTTGTAGTAAGTTGTTCTTTGTTAATATTACCATCTGTCTTTTTGTGTTTATATATTTCAAGTCTTTCTAGTTTTGGTCCTTTGCTCTGTTGTGTAATCATGTCATAGAGAAGAATAGATCGTAAAATTATCAACAAACAACTTATTACAAATTCTTACGTAATTTTCTCAATACTAGACCACACCTTCCGACAAAAACGGAAGCAAGATGAACCAGAACAAACGGACATCTAACAACTCAAAAAACAACAACCTTAAGGCTGAATCACATGTGCAGAACCGCTGCGTGCAGCGCTGCATGCAGCACAGTGGTTGAATTACATGTGCAGAATCGCTGCATGCAGCATTTATTGTCATGTTTGACATTTGTCATTAGAAATGGAAGTGGAAAGATTTAATTTTGTGAACAAGCTAATAATAATAATAATATCAGTATTAGTGGCTTACACAAGTTACATCGAACTTTGTGTTGCAAGTGGAAAATCAAGAAGGAATAGGATTTGGACTCGAACAATTTTCACGGAAAATCAACGAACTTTACATAGATTCTTCGAAAAATTGTTTACGGCAATTAAACTACACGATTCTAGCGAATTTCGAAGAGCCACTAGAATGAGAGTTGATTTGTTCGATTTGCTTGGGGGAATGCTCAAAAATAGAAAAAAAGCAAAACTGCGTGCGAAATCCGATTTCACAAGAGTGTTGCCTAGTAATTACGTTGGTGTAAGTTTCAAATACAGGGTGCGGCAGTATAACTTCCTTTTTTGAAATGCCCGCCCTTAAAGTGCTAACTGTTATAGCGTGGCGCTAGTAGGCTCATTCATCCCTTGCCAAGGGATGCCTTGCTCATCCCTTGGTTAGTCGCTATCATGCGTTGGAACAGTGCGGAGCGTGCATTTACCGTTGAAAATTTGAAAATTTGTTTTGTTGAATTTTGAAAAAAGGAAGTTATGCTGCCGCACCCTGTAAGATTATTTGAAGCATTCACTCATATTCACACTTTCAGATATTTATCTCAAGGTGCTGGTTGGCAAATGTTGGCGTGGTCCTTTCGTGTTGAAATTACAACCATCCAAAACATTGTATACCAAGTGTGCGATGCAATTTGGGATGAGTTGAATGGGATTTATTTGGCGCCGCCAAAACAGGCAGAATGGGCGAAAATTGCCGACAAGTTCTACGACAGGACGGAAAAACACATAGAATTGAAATGTCCACTTCACTCTGGAACCTTGTACTGCAACTAGAAGCAATATTACAGCATTGTATTGCTAGCTGCTTGCGATAGTGACTACCTTTTCACTGGTGTGAATGTAGGTGCTTATGGTAGCAAGAGTCATGGTGGTATATTTCAATTAAGTGGTTTTGGCAAGCATATGCTTCAGGAGAATATAAATTTACCCAACGATACTCATCTGCCGAATTCGTCAACAAAATTCCCGTACTATTTCATTTGAGATACTGCTTTTCCGCTCAAAAAGAATTCGATGAGACCGTATCCAGGACGGCTGCTTCCGAATGGGAAAAGAATTTTCAATAAAAGGCTATCCAAAGCACGGATGAAAATTGAGAAAACATTTGGTATTCTAGCAACAAACTGGGGAGTGCTTACGAGTTCCATAAATTGTTTTCTTGAAAATGCAAAAAAAATTGTAAAAGCAACGCTGGTTTTGCATAACTTCGTGAAAAGCAATGACATGAATTACAGCCCGTCAAATTATGTGGACCACCACGATGCAAATGGTGTATTAGTAGAGGGAATTTTGTGTCGAGAAACTGATGCCCTTCCCCAAGCTCGTCTGTTTACCGGTTTCAATTGCACAAGGCATGCGTTTAACATAAGAGATACTCTGAAAGAATATTTGATGCAAAATTAGAAAATAAAACTATTGATTCAACATTTAAACTTGTATTTGAGAACTCAAAACAAAATTATAAAATGTAATAACTAACAACAATATATTACTACTAGCAACTTAATTGAGACTTCATATCAATGAACTAATCATATGGTAATTCATGGATTTTTTTCGAAACTACTATTTTTAAGATGCTTGACTTCTCGGAGGTAAAGCTTCTTTCGTCGACCTCCTTTGCAACTGCTGCAAAAAACAATTCAGTAGGTGTCTTAGTGGCTGGAACTGGTGTACTAGCGGAGATGGGGCTTGACGCTCCTTCCAAAAACTGATTCATTGATTTATGCACTGAAATTAATGAATCCTGTCCTTGTTTTTTTCCTTTTCCTGCCAGTGCTGCTACTGCTGGTGTCACCTTGGGCTTCAAGAAGAAATGATTCCGTCGGTGAACTATCACTACAAATTGAACCACTTGTTGAAAATTCAGCATCAATTGAATTGTCTAGGACATTATCCGGCTCAGTTTCTTTATTTTTGTAGTTGCCAGATGTCCTGAAATGTACATTTAAAAAGAGTTTTAACATAAAAATTCCTAGCGTTCAGTCATAATATACTCACATCCTGTTTTCATTATCCACATCCTGCAGAAAAAGGAGGTGATCCCACCACTTCCAATGTTTTTTTGGAATGCTTACTGCACTTGCTGATGCCGTATATACCTTTTGTACACGATAAAATTTATCGCGCATAGTTCGCCACCTGTTTTTTAATTTTTCGGCTGAAATATTTAAATTTAAAAAAATCATTATCATATTTTGAAGAAAGAATTTTTTCTCACCTGGCACATTCAACTTCTTCGAAAGCTCTTGAAACTTTTCATCACTAAGGATAACATTCTTGTAATGACTGTCTCTTATATTATACAGGAACTTATTGCATTAGACAAACTTGATCAGCTTCTCTCACTTCTTGAATCCATTATTATATTGGACACTTACCACTGTTCTTTCAGACAAAATGAAACTTTTGTAATATTCACTTTATTATTTCTACGTTTAACTATTTCTCACTACAAAATTATTCTTATTTTCGTTCATTCATACAATGAATGTCAAAATGAAAAACTCATCAGCTGATGTGGGAAAATGGACTGCCATACTAAAATTCCCCGGGAAATTAAAACGCTGCGCAGCGAAATTATATTTTGCGACGAACTGCAGTGCTGCAGTTGAATGCAGCGTTTTTCATAGAAAATATTTTGCTGCATGCAGCGTTCTGCACATGTAATTCAGCCTACCTGTTTAACGCATGTTACACCTATGTAAAGTCATTTTCCTCCTGGAGATGACTCAAAGAGTCGAAAGACGTCTGTTCACTCAAACAAGCTGGGCAGACAGAGCGACGCAGAAGAGTTTTGTACTCAACTTACAAAATGCAGTCACAGCAACGAATAAAATCAATAAGCATGTCAAAGATGTTTTTATTGGAGAAAATATAAAATTCGAAGATCATACTATTATTAACAAAGTTGAACGAATTTTGACTTCTGAGGTTTTTGTTATACTCATAAACATTTCCCTTGATAATTTTTTCAGATGTCACCTCCCCCCTTAAACCCCTTTAAAAAATTTTTCCACTCCAAAGCGTTCAAGAAGTCACCACTTCTAACCTGGAGAAAAGGTGCTGTCACACACAGATGGACGGACGGACAGACGGACAAAGATCGTGATCGCTATAGGATTTTATATTTTGGTTTTTGAGAACGCATCATCCATTCCAACATTTTGAAAAATTTTAACGGTGAAAACAAACTATTTCACAAATTGATTCATGTTTGCATTTATCACAATGATTTTTTGCACTTAATTGTTTTCGTCGCTATGGTTGTTCATTATCATGGCTACTGTAGAACACTAGCTGTGAGCTCTATTTGAAAGTTATGTGTATCTGCACAGGCACACTCGTCTGTGTGTCGCAAATAGATAATTTAATTTCCTCCGCATGTGGATATCATACGTGACTAGATATCAAATAGTGTGCATATGACGAACAAATGATAGTCCTTACAAACGACAGCTCGTATGTTGATATTCCACATGCGTTGCACTCTAATAGTCCTGGCTCAGAAGACTTGAATGAATCATTTTTATCACATACAGTTGTATGAAAGGCTTCTGATGGCTTGGACTACACTAAAGCATATTCAATATAACAACCCTTGTCTAAGCAGCAAATCTAGAATGTAGCTTGGAGTGGTTAGTTTGGTCTTTTCTGTGCTGGAGTGGATAAATATGTAGGAAATGGTGACGGTAATGTATACGAAGCTAGTCGTGACAACGACCTTGAATACATTATTCGCAATGATGGGATCGTTAGTTCTCCTTATCGTAGAGCAAGTGTAAGAGCCTTTTATGTATTTACTTTTTTTGCAAGCTTATTACGAATGAGTTAGTATCAATCTCTGGCATTAAGTGCATTCCCAAGCTGTAGAGATGTGTTCAAAGAGAACTTAGCTTCATTGAAATAACCAGTCCGAAATAAGCTGATTTTGAAGGGATTTCAGTCTGTTAGATTCTTTGAAGACTTTAAAAAACGGTCCGTCAGCTTCATTGGAGGGTTTTATGTTAAGGATAAAATGTTACGGTGATTGGCATGATGTGTTTTGTCCAATGGTTTTGGATTGAATTCACAGAGAGAGATTAAATTGTGACACATGTTTACAGAATGAGTTGTTGTTGTCTAGAGTTTACTAGACTGTAATATTACCGTGAATTTTGGATTACTTCGCAAGTGATTCTTTTCTCAAAAATAAAAAAACAATGGCTAAAGTCACTCTACTGCTTGCCGCAAGCGTTGGTTATGTTTGAGAGGCGAACAAAATAGAGACTAAAAAATATACTTGCCCAACTGTGCCATTAAATGTATTTACTTAAAGAAATCTATATAAAAGCTTATTTCAAGCAGTAACTAGATTGTGAAATTAGAAAAGTACTTTCAAGGTAATGAGTGATGCAATACGACTCGATCGTACGAGGGCGGTTTAAATATGATGGAGACAAACGTTGTAGATGGCGCGCATGTATGTTTTGAAGGTCGTGGCTTGAGTATGTGATAGCTTGGTTCCTTATGAACAGTGTGGCATAGTTTTCTTCGGGACTGCATATTTTACGTGCGTGCTACGACAGTAAGTGCACGTTAAGTACCGACCGCCATTGCGCAACGTATGGCCATTGGTTTTTTTGTGTGGGAAGGCGTTAAAAACACGGAAGTTTTTCTGCGTTTGCGAAATCAGTTCGGTAGTGGTAGTCACAGGGCGATAAATCCGAGCTGCAGGGGGGCGTCCCAGAACCCCCCACCTCATTTTCGATATTGTATCGAGCGTGAGACGCTTGATATGACGGCGCACGCGTTTCATGCTGCAATGCTCCTCCGTTTTGAGCGATAAGTGGCTTTCACGTGTGTTTTCAGAAGGTTAAAGTAGTATGCAGGATTGATGGAAGGATGGATGTGCAGAAAATTGACGTAAAGTATGCCCTGCCGGTCCCAAAACACAGTACCCATAACCTTACCCGTGGACCTGGTTGTCTTCGCTTTGACTGGCGCCCCTTCCTCCACTCTTCAGACGATACCTTGCTTACGGAAGTGTAATAGTGTATCCATGTCTTGCCTGTAGTGAAGATTTGCGTTAACAAACCATCTCCATTCACCTTGTATCACGTTGGTAAGCGGCGACAAACTTCCAACCGCGTGAATTTTTGCTCAAATTTCAACAGGTTAGGAGCCCATCGCACCATTATTTTGCAATATTGAAGGTGTTTGTGGATGTTAGACTCTACACTACCGATACTAATGTCGAGTTCAGTCGAAATGTCTCGAACATTCATCCTACGGTCCTCCAAAATGAGTTGTTCTACGTGGCAAATGTCCTCTGGTGTGATGCCGGTTTGGGGTCGACGATCATGCGGTTCATTCTCGACGGCTTGGCAACCATCCTTAAATGCTTTGGCCCATTTAAATACAGCAACCCTACTTAGGCACTCGCTACCGAACTGATTTCGCAAACGCAGAAAAATTTCCATGTTTCTAACGCATTCCCACTCTTAAAAACCAATGACGATATTTGTAAGGGACTCTGCTACCACATACTCGTGACCTTCAAAACATACAAGCGCGCCATCTACAGCGTTTGTCCCCATCATATTTGAACCACCCTCGTACAAACAACTTTGAGTGAGATGGAAAAACTTGTTATTGTCAAGGCTATGCCTCGAAAAAAGCTTACTATTTACTATGAGTTACTGCCTATTAATATTTGATAGAGGAAAAATAATATGGGCATGTCCGTTATTCTGCATAAAATATACATCAAATATTATATCAATTAGTCGTCTACATGGTATAGTGGTTAGAACACTCACCCCGTATACCGAAATTACCTGGTTTGGCTCTCAGGATTTAGTTCGAGTGATTCTTCGGACGGTCTATAAGTCCATACAGTTATGATATGTGCTGATTTAAAATCAGAACGTTTCACAGCTGGGTGGACGGACGGCCGGCCAAAGCGTGAAACTGACCATATGACCTTGTAGAGTGCCAATACATTCAATCATGATAATGAAATACTCTATCTCTAAGCGAAGGCCCAAAGAGGCTGTAGTGCTACAAAAAAATATCAATCACAATGCTATATTCAAAAAGATGATATTTTCAACATTTCACTTGACCATTTGTTATTTACATTGTATCTATTTGTCTATATATTATACTGTTTCTAGTTTTTGATAAGTATCGTTGGTTTCCGTCATGAAGTAGTCTGAGGGCGCAGTTACAAGGGCTAAGTATAGTATAAGGTTACCAACTAGCGCTTTCACTAATCAACCCTACGCAAGGAGTTCCTCAAAATCTCTTGTCCTTAGGCACGGTATGCCTAAGTGATTGACTTGTCAATCATGTAGTCTCTTCACAATTCCATAGTGACAATCCATCCAGGAGTCGCGCCGTCCACGGAAAACAAATCCACCGAACAAAGCAGCAGGGTTCCCACTAGCGGTTCATGAATGTGCAGCTCACAATCACCGGCCATCAAGAGGGACGTGTACAACACAAAAGTTCGAGAATTGAACTCTTACTGGTACTGCTGTACATAAACAAAAAGACTGGGTGTGATTAAAATCAATATTTTAACATTCGAAAATATTTAGTTCATTAGTTCATGTTCAATACTTTTAGAGTTTAGGACTAGTTTTAAGTAAGGGTTATCTTTCTTCTTTCCTTTTTTTGAGCTGTAAACATCAACCAAACTCTTTAAGTCCAATTTTCTTGCAACATCTAATTCAGAGTATAGCACTATGTCCCATAGTCCAAAACTACCAGTTGTGAGTCCGCCTTATCGCTGGAAAATATCTCTCACTGGTAGCCCTATTTGATGGCAAGACGAGAGCAATTTTCAGAAGGGTACCATAATTTGTGTAAATCTCTGAGCCAGTTTTTAATACCACTGTCATTAATTTTGACACAATTTCTTTAAGCGGTTTTGTTTGCAGATATATACCAGAACTTTTCATAAATCTTCTCAAAACTGCCATTCCTGTTATCAGCATATTTGTATCAAATTCAGGTATAGAAAACATTTTAATATAAGATTCAGCTCCAGCTTCATCTACTCGGATAACCCGTTTGCTGGCATTAGCGATGTCCATAGTTTTCCCGCTGAACCATCTTTTAAGCCCTTCAACTAGAATTTTCAACGAAGGATATTAAAAGTCGTTCTTGTACTTATTTTTTACGAGTTCATCTCTTTTCTGCGCATCAGTTGTTTCAGAATACATATCATCTCTGTTTCTCTGGTCTACTGAACTAAATATTACAAAATTATCTAGGTTTTTGGAACAACTACCTGGAGCGATACCATCGAGATTTTCTTTTTGATAAATCCTTAGATTAAACTCTTTATCAAAACTTTTTATGCCTTGTCATTTCCTATCCCATGAGACTTTCTTTCAATTGTTAGTTACTCCTTGATAACACCCTTAGCGGCACTTGCTTTTTGTGCAATTGATGAGTCAGCCTTCTGCAGAGCTTGGCTTAGTACATTGATCAATGGTAGGTACTGAGAAAACACTGAAAGACATACGATAGAACCCACTGATGTCACAGATGAAAGCAAACCCTTTGACCCTGGATTTTTGGAATTCCTGATGTCAAATACTGTTGCTGTGGCTACAGCAATAACTGCAGAGTAAGTTCTTTTCACAAATAAAACTGGAGTGGCTCTGCAAGACCGGTGAGTATCACTTAGCTTGTGAAGTTCATGAGTTCTTTCTGAACTATTTTAAACTCAGCGCGTGTGTATTACCGTTTATCCAAGGGATGCTCCGGTCAGGCTCTTTTTGGCTCTGGATAGCTTCATTGGAGATGGCACAGGCAGCACTCATTGGCCCTTGGAGCCCAGTTGGAGCTGCCAAACGAGGTGAAGACTCACCGTAGAACATACAGTAGAATCCTACCTACCTCAGATCCTATTCTACCAAATTGTAATCCCCTACAACACCTGAATCAAACGTTGGAAAAACCAGGAAGAAACTTTAAGCGCAATCTGACTACAACGGGTGCTTGGCAGTCCCGCCACTTCAAAACGACGCCAGTAAATTCCCGTCTTCGGAAAAAAAGATATCTTCCCGCTCAAGAGCAGAAAGTTTATAATACGAGTAGCTAAATCAGAAACAAAAACAGTAAAAGAAACAACCGAAGAAAATCCACTTCAGTTAATCTTTAACTTTAAAATTTCACAAGATAATATACAATAAAATATTGAGGAAAAAAAGAAAAACGGTTGGCCAACACTTACAACAATGATTCCGCTGCCGCTCATGTGGGGATCCCGAAATAATTGGTTTTTGCTTTCTTAACGGATTGTTTTATTCCCAGATCTCTCCAGATAATTGGTTTCTGCTTTCTTCACTAATTGATTTATTTGCAGATCTCGCGTTTCCCTAGTAGATTTCTGTCTCCACTCCCACTCTTCACCAGATGAATTTTTCTGCTCGAATAAAGAACAGGACATTCTTCCGTCCCCTTTTTATTAGATTCTCGGCCAACAGCTCATTCGTGTAGGTTAAGGGCCTTAAAAATACCACCTCGTGTGGTTGACGATAAAATTTCCCACTACGAGAATTGGTGCTTTTGGGTATTCATGGAATCTTACTCCTAGTAAACGAGTTCGGAGAAATGTCAGTAGGACAATTTACTGACAGTTTGGGTTTGTTGCTGTTGTCCCTGAAGAACAGCATTAGTGGCGGCATTCGACATGTGCTGTTGATTTGCCGAACGGACTAGCGGCGGAGGATGTTGCGATTGAGCGCGATTGTTTATTGTTGGAATTTGCATCCCTCTTGAGTTGTAATGTGTGTACTGCTGACGTACCGTCATTAGATTTTGCAAGTTTTGTATGTTTAGAACGTTTGCATTCTTAGAAGTTCTTTGGATTTGCTGTTGAGCATCGTTTTATGTAATCGTTTCACTAGCTCTCATGGCTCCTTGTACATATGCTAAAGACCAAGCCGGAACAGCTGCTGGTGTTAGAGAGCTCTGAGGAATAGCCATGGAAGCGGCAGCTGCTATTTGATACATTCTTTGGACATTATTTTGATTTTGCATCCCTGCCTGATATGCATTCTTTCTGATTTGTTGCTGTTGTTGCTGCTGCTGGTCTCCTTTTGATAACTATTCAAAACATTTGGAGTCACCGGTGGCGCTGTTGCTTGTCTCGTCCAATGAACCGAATTATTGATATTCTATGACGCTATCAGCAGATTTGAATCAACTACCTTGCTGGGCCAATAGCCCTCGATTCCGTTCCAGTGGGAAAGTATCACCCAAACTAATCACAGCTACAGATTCACTGGAGAATAATTCATTACGAATGCCTTGGACCTTGCAACAAAATTTCAGGTAGGCTAGATCTCATCCTGACAACAGTTCCACCTTTTGCCTCAGGTTATCTGTCTCACCCTCAAAGTAGAAGAGCGGCACAACTTGCTTGTTCCCTCGTACCGTATATGGCACGACCAACGACTTGTTTATCCTTTTGAATCCACATTTGTCCGCGGGGCTTTTACCGCCCGTTACCTACTTTCTGTAATATATATCCAAGAGCTGGTAGAGCTTGTTTGCACCACAAGGTTCTTTAACGTGAAAATTTCCCATCCAAACTTGGCATCACAGTGCTTATGGTTGATGTCATTCAAGAGCTGACTTTCCGCCTCTGTCATGTAGTAGCTCCGCATACAGGTATAACTCCTGGAAATATCGGGATGCAATTAGCTCAAATATTTGTTCAGTAGCTTTATCTCCACCATCCGGACGGCGCAGTACTTCTCATTCTGTCAAACAATGTATTGATTCCCTTTTAGATGTATTGATTCAAATTCAAATTCAACCTTCCTTAGTCCCCTTATGATGACCGACTTCATACTTCAAACCTTCTTACTCTTGAGTCCAGACGATCTTTCCTCGCTTAAATTTCAGGTTCCGTATGCACGTACTAACACCTTTTTCCACTCTCCTTTGCTACGCTTACCTCGTATACATGACCAGCAAAGTCTTGGCCCTCTATCACAATCTCTTGGCGCATTCAAAACTTCAATGAAAAATCAAATTTATAAATATTCCTATAAATCTGAATTTTTAACATCGTATTGTGATCTATTTATATTTCTGCCATATTTCGAATTCATATGTTTATATTTATATATTATATTCATTGACTTATAATTGGACTATTAGTCTGTAAGTTGATTTCTGAAGTAAATAAATAAATGTAAGGGATGAAAATCTTCCCGAAGGTCACCCAGCCAAAGTGCCCCTTCTGACTCTCCTCGTCGCAAGTCTTCTTATTCGAGCCATTCTCGCTTGCAGTCCCAACTGCGTGCTCTGCAGTAGGTGACGTTGCCACAGCTGCTTGCCCATTTATCACCGTACCGATTGCATTACCTGACCATTGAAGGCCACGATAGGCGCTGCCACCATCCCAGTGGAACTAATTACATTTTGGGGCCTCCTGCGTGTCAAGTCGTTAAGAATGCTGGTTTGGCCATTTTGCTGTGACCTCATTGTGCTCGTCACATTCCCCACCACTTGCCTGCCTGCTAGTTGTTGTGGGCTTTTGAGGTTTGTCAGTTGTTGATGTTGCTGCTTCTATTATTTTTGTTATGGTATCGTGGGCTTAGTCTATCACGGTTCGGGTTCGATGTGCGTTGTAAATCCATCACACCCGGACGGGTTTTTATATGAAGTTCTGCATTTCTGGGTGAGGGTCCCTCACAATGTTGCAAGTGTCTCTTCATTCAACTTGTAGTTGGTGTGTGGGTCCAAACTCCGCCAACACGACTATCCGCATGGTTATGGTTCGGGCCAGCCACTCTAAGAATTTTTTGAGTTCACCTAGTACAAATTCGTATTACCTAATACATTTTCATGTACGTTACCTTACGCTTTCCTTGGTGTATGTTGAGTTTACAAGATACAAATTCATAATATCTAAGACATTTTTGGCGTACGTTATTTTACGCTTTCTGCTCGTGGGGTTTGCCTTTATTCTTGACTGATTGCGTAGAGTCGTGCCAAGATCCCTTTGTGGTCGACGCGAATTTAACCTACATGGCGTCACCCTGTAAGATAGCTTAAGTATTGGTACCAATATTACATAATGTTAAATCGTTTCTCTTGCAAGCTGCAAAAAGAACTATGTTGACTTTGTGGGCCAAGCAATGGACATAGGTTGCATAAGGGTTACGTTTTATGACGAAAGCTTCTAAACCGTTGTTTATTTCAGACATTGCACTAGCTCTATCATATACCTGGCCAACCATCAAAGCACTTAATCCAAGATTTCCAAATTTTTAAAATATAACATCAGCCAAAGAAAGAGCGGATCTTGAAAGAAACATATCTTCAATGTCTATTACCCTTTCTTTTAACTCGTATCCTAGTAAGTACCGGACGCAAATGTAAAGTTGCTGAGTTCTGGGGAGTTTAGCTTCATCTACCATTAGTGCAAAAAATCCAGAGCTGTTTATTTCATGTACAATCTTTCTCAAAACTTTTGTTGTTATGATAGACAACAACTCGTCTTGGACGTCAGGGCTAGTCATGTTAAAATATTGGTAAGTTTAAAAAGTATTGAGCCTTTTTTGTCATTTTTTGATTGAATATTTCTTATATTTGAAATAGATTTTAAGCACATATTTTCCATTATTATCAATGACCTTTTGCCATTATTCCACTGTTAGAACTTCTGTGGTTTATTGGCGAAAAACTTGGCCAAGTGATTTTGACAGGCCCTTTTTGAAGTGAAATTCTTTTCATTACCCCAAAACGCAAAATCTTCGTCGAATCGACTAACACTGCTGTCATTCTGTCGATTTTCTTTTCATGGAATTGGATGACTTCGCTCTTCTGCTTTGTTGCTTAAGTCGCCGGTGTGCTCTTACTGTGTAGACAAGTGTTTCGGTTGAGTTGGCAGTGTAAACGACTTTTTTACGCCATCGTGTTCATTGAATCGACGAAGTTTCGTTATTGTGCAACATTCCAATTTTTTAAAGTATGAATATTTTTTTGTTACTGTGTAGAGTTTTTCTACCTAAATAAATTGTATTTGATTTTAGAATATTCAAAAATGAGATCCGTTCAAAAATATGTTACTGATGATCAAATCGTCAAGCTATTGGAGCAATGCGGTGAAGCTTCCGAATGTGATGATTTAGTAGAAGACAATGTACAGGAAGACGCTATTGCTATCAGCGAGGTTGAAGAAAAGGATGAATCTTCATCGGGCGCGTCTTCTAACAAAAAATTCGTTGGCGCGATCGTCAAACTCGAATATAATTACTTTTTCAAAAAAGATGCTAAGAGGTAAAAATGGGCATAAATTGGCAACTGTAAAACCCAAAAGTCATTATAGAAGCTGCAACATAGTGCATAAGGCAAGATGACCAACTCGTAATTGTAAAAATTTGATCAATCCTCTCGAATGCTTCCGAAGATTAATAACGGACGAAATAGTGGATGGGATTGTGCAATAGAATAACGTTGAAATGAATTTGAGGAATAATTATTTCGCTATTGTAAACACAACCAACAAAATTACAAATGAGAAGGAAGTGAAAACACTGATCGGATTATTTATCCTACGAATAGATAATCCCCTGACAGCTTCTGAACTCTTTGACAGCACCTTCTCTGATTCACGGTACGTTTTGACAATAAACAAAGATCGTTTTATGTTTATGTTGTCTCGTTTACGATTTAACGATAAATCGAGTCGGCTTTTAATTGTTGATGACAAATTTGCACCTATTCGAAAAATATGAGATTTGTTCATATAAAAGTGTACTGAAAATTATACTCCTGGTAATTATTTGTCAATAGATGAACAATTTTTTATTTTTTAGCGGTAGGTCTTCATGTAAAATGTTCATTCCCAATAAACCGGCAAAATGCTGAATAAAAATTATGATGATGTGCGACAGCGGAACTAAATATATGGTGAACGCAATGCCCTACCTTGGTATAGGCACTAGCAAAGGAGATTTACCAATCGCTGAGCATTATGTTAAAAACACTTTCTAAGAGCATTCATGTAACCAATCAAAATATAACGATGGACAATTGGTTTACATCCATTCCTCTGGCAAAATCCTTATTCAAAGCGACTTATAACTTAAATCTTGTCTAAACAATACGACCAAATAAAAGAAAGGAAATGTGCCAAGAATTAACACTTGTTTTGTATAAGCCAAAACTCAGCAAAATTGTGCTATTGTTGTCATCCTGCAACGAACAAGGAACTGTAAGCAGTTGCACTAAAAAGCCGGAAATTATCTACTTTTGTAATGTTACGAAAGGCGGGGTCGACACGTTTAACCAGATATGCAGCACAATGTCATGGTCTCGCAAGACCAATACGTGTTCAATGTAGGTAATCTGTAGAATATTAAACATGGTATTTATAAATAGCTACGCAATTTATGTACATAACATGTATAGCAAGAATAAAAAACCACTGAATCGTATTAATTACATGAGGGAAAAGATTGGAAGTGCCTACCCTACCCATTTATATCAGAAGTAATATTGAAACTATTGTTGAATAATGTGATAAAAATCAATATTTATGTTTAAGTACCCTCAATATAATGTCAATTAATAAAAAAGATCAATTTGTAGATTTTGTCCATACCAAAAACGGCACATGACAAAATCTGCATGTGAAAATTTGCGGGGAACACAAAATTGAGCTTTGTGACTCTTGCTTAAAAAAATGACTTATAATGAAAATGTATGGTTCTGTGAAAAGATATGAACGTCAGCATTTTGAGAATCATATTTTATTCTTTTAAGTGATTTATACGTTTTTTTGCTTATTTGATTTGATCTCATCGGTATGAACCGAATTCTGTTATGTACCTTATATTACTAATAAAAATATGTTTTCCATTGAACTAATATAAAAGAAGCAGTTTATTTTGCTTTTTATAAAATCCAGGGACTAAATAATAACCATACTACCAAGTGTTACTTTTTTGTTAATTTGTTCTTAAGACTTAAAGAAGATACTTCGTCCATTCGAGGAAGGTTAGTCTTAATGCATTAAAAATAAGGTTAGTTTTCTAGGGCTAAGGAAGTTTTGCAGAAAGCGAAACAAACGGCATTCTGATGGGGCAAGATCTGGACTATACGGTGAATGCATCAAAACTTTCCAGCCAAGCTCTGTCAATTTTTTGCCGGTTCATTAAAGATGTGTGTAGTCTAGCATTGTCATGATGGAAGACAAAGCCCTTTCCATTGATCGATTTTGACCGGTTTTTTTTTTTGATTTCTTGTTGCAATCTGGTTTATTACTGACAGTACAGAGCCGAGTTGAGTGTTTGGCCAGGTTCTAGCACCTCATTATAAACGATTCCCTTCCAATCCCACCATACACACAGCATAACCTTATTTGTTGTCAATTCTGGCTTTGAGGTCGTTTGTGATGATTCACCTTTTTAGGGTTTTGTAAAATGATTTTACGAAACCCTACTAGTTTCGCGACCAGTCTGTCCGTCTGTCCGTCCGTCCGTCCGTCCGTGTGTCACAGCAGTTTTCCTCGGAAACTACTTCAGCTAGAAACATCACATTTTGTGTGTAGGTGTGAAGTGGTGATCTATTCAAAGTCCAAATACAAAAAAATGTTATAAGGTATTCAAGGGGGGTCTCCCCATATAGGAAAATGACCCCCCGAAGAAAAAAATTTCATTGAAGGAAGCCGATATTGTTATCAAATGAAAGGTCTTGATCAGAACTTTTCAAAACAGGTCTTAGTTTGGCGAAATTTGCTTCGAGGGGCGCAGAGGGAGGGGAAATACACGAAAAATTTGTGTCCCCCCCCTCGCGATCGAGCACCTGCCGAAAAATCTGAAAAAAATCGGGCATATAGGCCTTGGTGAGTACAACAACAGCAATAGAAGTCACAATTCACTCAACTTTGTTAGTAATAGTATGATTTATCGATTTTATGTTTTCCTGAATAAAATCCGAACGGTACCCTTAAATTCAATAAAATTCAGTACACAGATGACTATTTATAAGATTAATCTATCTATCTAACGAAGTTATAGCGGTTTGAATTTTCCCGTATTACTATGGAACAATATGCGCTGCATTTATTACTATGGCAACATATGGCTATGGAACAACATGCGGTTTTTACCGACTCAGACACTACAGTTTTGCTAGGATTTGCATGAAAATTTCAGGAATGATAGGTGTCATGTATATCTTTGAGAATCGGTTCAGCTAGTGGTATCAGTAATCGTAAAACAAAATAGTGGCTGTTTTAAATGCGAAGATTGAATAATTTTGAGTTATTTTTTCCCAACTTCAACGTTTAATGGTGCATGCTTTGAACACTTGATTCAATTTGATGAATGACTGAAGATGAGACCCTACAATTAATACTTATAAGTGAAACAAGTCAAGGAGGTGGGAGAGATTCCCTAGCAAAAGGGTTTTGTAACCATTCTAGGATTCGAAAATATTGGCCATGAATCGATGATTTCCGTACAGGAGAGTGGCCCCTGAAAATAAAATTCATCAAACGTAGCCGATATGAGTATGAAATAAAAGTTTTCATGGGAGCTTCCCGAAACAGTTGTTAAACTGTCAGTTTTTGCTTCAGTGGGGGCACAGGGGAAAATACATGAAAATATGTTTCCTCCGTCGCGGATGGACTTCTGACATAACTATCAAGGGAGATATTTATGAGTATAACAATACCAAAAACCTCAGAAGTTGAAATTCGTTCAACCTTGTTAAAAATAGTATGATTTTTGAATTTCATATTTTCTCCAATAAAATCGTCTTTGACATGTTTCTTGATATGATTCGATCTGGTAACTGCATTTTGTAAATTGAATAAAAACCCTCCTGACATGAGCGTAGGTCTCTTTACCCCACTTGTTTGACTGTAGTCTTTTTCGAACCAAATTCTCGCATCTTACCCATTTTTCATCGCCTGTAATGATTTGCTTCTAAAATGATTCGATATCGTTGCGTTTTATTAGAATTTGGCAATGGAAATTCAGTCGATCAAATTTTTTGCGTTAAGTCATGAGGCAACCAAGCGTCGAGCTTCTTTGTGTATCCAGCCTTACGCAAATGTTTCAAAACTATTCGGTAATGAATATTCAGTTCCTTAGCAATACCATGGCTGCTTATGTGTCGGTCCTCTTCAATTTTTTGTAAGATTTCATCGACTTTTTCAGTGATTGGTCGAGCTGAGCGAGGTGCATCTTTGGCATCAAAATTTCCAGAACGAAAGCGAGCGAACCATTACTTTGCATTATCTTGACCGTAGACACAACCAAGTTTTTCACGAGCCTGCAATGCATTCTCACCTTGATCGTAGTGATATTGTAAAATGTAACGAATTTTTCCAGAATGTTCACTGACTTTTGAATGAATACAACTTTTGACACGAATGACGAAATGCAAAACTGCCCTTATAAAAATTGTAGACTGGAATATCACCTTTCAAACGCGTGTCAGTTTGACTCAATCTGATTCGTATTGCCCGATATATGGTAAGTTTGACAGTCAGTGTTGCCAACGGCAATGTTAGATTGTTCCACAGCAATCTAAACAAGTTGGGTAGACAGACCTATGCTCATGTCAGAAGGGTTTTGTACTCAACATACAAAATGCAGTGACTAGCAACAAATAAAATCAAGAAACATGTCAAAGACGATTTTATTGGAGAAAATGTGAGATTCAAGGACCATACTATTATTAACAAAGTTGAAAGAGTTTTGACTTCTGAGGTATTTGTTATAGTTATACCCATAAATATCTCCCTTGATAATTTTTTCAGATTTTTTAAGATCACGGTTGTCCATTCGCGAGGGAGGAAACACATTTTTCATGTATTTCCCCGCCCCCCCCCCTGTGCCCCCACTGAATCAAAAACGGTCAGTTCAAGAACTGTTTTGAAAAGCTCTCATAGAGAACTTTCAGTTGATACTCATATCGGCTACCTTTCATGAAATTTTTTTTCAGGCGCCACTCCTCTGTACAGTAATCATCGATTCATTGCCTATTTTTTCGAATCCTAGAATGGTTACAAAGCCCTTTTGCTAGGAGCTCTCTCCTGCCTCTTCGACTTTTATCAATTGTATGTACTCATCTTCATGATACCTATTATTCCTGCAATTTTCATGCAAGTCCTAGCAAAGCTGTAGTGTCTAAGTCGGCTCCATAGCCATATGTTTCCATAGTAATACAGGGCATATTGTTCCATAGTAATACAAAAAAAATTCAAATCGCTACAACTTCGGCAAATACCATTCGATCTTTATGAAACTTTCAGAAAAGATCAACCTTATTAATAGTCATCTGTTTACTAAACTGTATTGAATTTAAGGGTACCATTTGGATTTAATTCAAGAAAACATAAAATCGACATATCATACTATTACTAACAAAGTTGAGTGAATTTCGACTTTTCATGTATTTGTTGTTGTTGTACTCATTAAGGCCTACATTCATGATTTTTTTCAGATTTTTCGGATGGAAGGTGTCCAATCGCAAGGGGGGGGTACGCGAAAAGTTCGTACATTTCCCCTTCCCCTGCCCCCCTCGGTACCGATAAGGCAATTTTAAGACTTGTTTTGAAAAGATCTCATTGAGTCCAATGGTGAAAAAATTTTTTTGAGGGGTCACCTCCCTTAAACCCCTTTGGAAAAATTTTTCCACCCTTGAACTTTCAAGAAGTCACCACTTCTGACCTTTTCACAAAGTTTCATGGCTGTAGCCTCTAAAGTTTCGGAGAAAAAGTGCTGTGACATACAGACGGACGGACAGACGGACAGACGGACACAGTTCGTGATTGCAGTAGGGTTTTGTATTTTAGTACAAAACCCTAAAAATAACCCTACTAATATGATAAACGCGTTCTATTTTTCATTAGCATAGGTGAACATGGGTAGCGTTGCAAATAAAGAAAAGATCGTTATTTGTTAACGTAGCTAGTATTACAGTAATATAGTGAAATAGCTTAAAATCAGTTGAGAGAATAATTATAAAACTCTTACTCAAGGGTTTGTTATTTGTCTTACTTAAAACTCCGCCCATGTATATATATGTATATAGGGAAAATTCTCTCGGGAAATTCACTTAAAAATAAATATACGGGGCAAATTGATAACCTTCTTTCCTTGGGAAGTCGGTTCAAAACATTCAAATCCTCTTTGTTTAACTAAAATTCCGTCTTCCAAATGTATAAACGATAAAAAATAAACTCACTTTTTATGCTTATAAATCGATTCTCCAATGCAAACGTACAATTAACGTGTGTCTTATCCACTCCAGTTAACAATAAAATATTGATAAGCACAATTGACACCACTTTAATACTTACCTGCAATGCGGTTATGGTTTTGAGGGAAATTCATGAAATCCATTATCGACCATGATTAATAGGTGGTTGTCATTAAAGCTTGTGGATTTAAAATAAATCAATCGGAAATTATTATAGGCCAATTATTACTTTCTCTGGCTTTCCATTAAAAAACATATACTATGAGGTTACCGAGATCACATTAATCGGAGTATCTGAATAACATCATAAAGGATGTGTGGTGATAAAATGAAATGATTCTTCCAAACATGCAATAAAAGGTCTCACATTAAGCTGTCAGACTGCCTCTGAGTATGATCAGAAATTTATCAACGACAAAGCCGAACCAAAAATGCGAGGAAATAATTAAAAAGCGATGGCAAAGGCGTTAATAAAGTAAAACATTCTTAAACGCCGACAAACGAATACATTTTTGAAAAACCCTTTTGAAAAATTGCAATGAAATATGGGATGATAATAAAAAATGTAATTTATTCTGTATTATGAATTGAACAGAAAACACTTTGCAGCTAGCAACGTTTGACCCATAAATTGATACAATTCTATGTAAAAAACCAAACAGATTTTACTCTACGGTTTACAATACCTCTCCAGACAACCTATGCACCTTTGCATCTCGATGAAAAGTACGCAGGTAGCTGCACAAAATGATAAACCAACAGACAATACTATTAACCGCAATAGTAAACCCTTCTTACTACTCATGTTCATGTATTATTTAGAGAGGTTTCTAGGTAATGTTTCAGTTTAAATACCGATCATGATTCAAAGTCTAATCAAAGTTTTTCCTCCCCAAATGCGACAAGAATTTCTAAACAACTGAATTTCCTCACATATAACCCTTTTTATTCCTCACAACCGCCAAGCAATAAAACTGTCTATCGAAGAACTAAAGAATAGCTTAACAACAATTGACTTCAATGTTGAGAATCAATCAGGTCCGTGAGCGGAGAACTCTTGAATTCTATCGGAAGTAATTAGTAATACGTTGGCTGGGCAATATAGTGTAGGATTTAATGGTTATGATATTCAATCTCTTGTCTACACACGAATGAATCGCATGTATACCACACGTTCGATTGAAACTTCCTCCCATTTCAACCAATCTCCCTATGTCAGTTGGTTAGGATAAAGAGTTTCATGATTGAGAGAATACCATGTGGCCAACATCTCAATGGAACAATTCATGACTGATAAATTGCCATGTCAGATACAAAGAGTAACAAGATACGAAGTGCACTTGCAATTAAACAGTCCTTGTTGTTATTAAGAGAGGGAGTAAATTGGTTGAAGTTTGGTTTACCAATGTGAATATTACGCTCGCAACGGGGAACAAGGATCAGTTGGGATATATTCTAATTTATAGTTTCCATGGAATTGCCTACTTGTAGCCATCAGTTATTGAAATATGCCCCGTTCGATGTTTAAAAGGCTATGGGGATAGTTAATAAGCTATGCGCGATCCCCATGAGAAAGAAAAGAATATTGCTTTTACTAAAACACAAACATAACTTTATTGGTAAAACAAGACAGAATTGTAAGTATTGAATTGAATGTAGTGAAGGACTACATGTTGGCGCGCGACTTGACTCGTCGGAGGTTGCGAACGAAGTGAGCGTCTCGTTGACATGAGTTGTGAAATACATGGCATCCACTAACTGCTTGATGCGCTCCTTGCGGTGAGCATGTGGACGCCACAAGGCATTCTCATGGATACCCTTTGCATTCTTCCATGCGGTCGTTAAGATACCGCCCGAGTCAAGATTATAAATGTTAAAGTAAAAATAAACAAAAACAAAAAAAATCAAATGAGTATGTTAATCAAAAAAGAGAGTTAAATAAAATCGGGTATTAATTAGGGAATAGGTTAAGAGTAGAATCTGAATGGATGGAATCCTTTGATAATTTATAATACACATATAAAGCAGTAAGAAATGGTTGAATATGTTAAAATTGCTGTTGGAAATCGTTGATCATTTCCGCTTGTCTTCCAATTACAACGGATTACTTTGCTGATATATGTTCATTGCACAATGATTATGTGGTGTCAGATTATACTCTTTTGCCGGATGATGTAAATTTGGATTATGCCAACAGCCGAGCTGTGTATCAGAAGCCGCTAACTACTAATGAAGTGTTTAACGCTCCGAGTACACATGGGGTCAATTTGACCCCAGACGCTACTTTGACCGATTGCAGCGCCTAGTCCTGAGGGAGAATGGGGGTATTATGGGCTTCTAAGTATATTTTAGTGTCTTGACTACAAGTTTACATAGTTTGTTTACCTTTCGAAGACGTTAAATATTGTTGAGAAACCTTTGATATCAGCCTGGGATCAATGAAGACAGCGGTGATGTTTTTGGCGGCAGTGGTTCCTCCGAAGACGACCACGTCTCTGAGCAATCAGTATCTGATTATGAACTTCCTGAATGTTCAGAAAATGATGATGTGGAGAATGCAATTCTCAGTGAACGCCTTTTACAACAGCGTGAAATTCCAGCCACACGAGGGAGACCAACATCAACATTAATCAGTAAAAATAAGACAAAGTGGAAAATGGGAGCTCGTGAAAGATTATCAGGTTGGAATATTTTTCGTACATTTTCTCATTCTCTTCATTCTTACCAACATATTTTTTGCAACAGTAATATACGCATACTATGATCATATTTCAATGAAACTTTTAGTATAAATATATATTGTTTCTATGTTACAGATCGATTGTCGATTGTACCAGAAAGAGTACCTGGACCACAAAACGTAGCAGAAAATTTTAACAACATTGGTGAATTTTGGGATATTATTTTCGATGAAGATATAAGAAAGAAGATAGTAGAATATACTAATATTGAAATTGAAGATGTTTGTTCCAAAATGATGGTTGATGACGAGCCGTTGCAGACATATCACCGCACTACTGATATACTTGAGATGAACGCATACATTGGAATTAGTTATTATACAGGAATGTGAAAATCTAATCATGTTGATGTCAAGGAGCTATGGAGCAACTTTCATGTAACATCTTTTTATCGTTGCGTTATGCCGAAATTAAGTCTTGCTTTCCTTGCTAATAGCTTACGTTTCGATGCTAGAGATAATCGATCTCAGGATGATGGATTATCACCTATTCGAAAATTGTGGGATAAATTCATTAAAAATTGTGAATGTTATTACAATCCCAGCAATGAAATTACTGTGGATGAGCAGCTTCTTTCATTCAGAGGGCGCTGCAAATTTCGAATGTACATAAAATCGAAGCCTGATAAATATGGCTTGAAAATTATTACAATGAACGATGCACAAACTTTTTAATTGGTAATTTTTTATTATTTATTTGTTATTATTTTTTCATAAATAATAAAATTATTTATCTTATTTACAGATTAACAGCATTCCTTATCTAGGAAAAACGGGTCAGCCACGTAATTAGTCTTCCGGAGAGTATTTTTTCAAAAAAGTAACCGAACCTATTCATGGTTCTAATAGATCTGTTACTTGCGATAATTGGTTTGTAACCGTTCCTCTTCTGAAAGATATGTTGGAAGAAAAGTACAATATGTATGTAACTGGCACAATCCGGAAAAATAAGCCCGACATTCTTATTGAAATGAAGTTTGCTGGCACGGAAATACCTTCCACTAAATTTTGCTGCCATGGCGATATCACTTTAGCCAGTTTTACGCCAAAAAAAAAAAAAATTGTACTATTTGTTAGTACAAAAATCACAACTGAAAATATTGGAGAAAGAGATAAACCAGAGGTTATCACGTATTACAATAAAACCAAAGGTGGAACTGATGTGTTCGATAAACTGTGCCATGCTTAAACATCTACCCGAGCAACAAAGCGTTGGCCAGTGCGATACTTTTTTGGTATGCTGGACCAAGCAATTCTAAATGCCAGAATCTTACATATGTGTAAATATGACAATGACGCTACAAAAATAAATCTGCTGTTGGTGCCTTAAAAGATGTTGTGGCTCACCGTGTTCACCCATACTTACGAGAAAAAATTAAAAACCCTTGTATGCGTACAGATATTAGAAAAAAGGTTGAAAATATTTTAGGAATAAATATCCCACCTGCCACAGTAGAGCGTGTTCAGCTGAGAAAAAAGCAAGGTGTTCTTTGTGCACTCGTCAGCAGGACCACAAAACAAGTGATGCGTGCCCATTCTGCAGCCGACCGATGTGTAAGGAGCATCGAGTATACTTATGCAACGATTGTGCTGATTATAATTGATTTTTTTATTTTTGACTTATTTTTTCTTTATTATTATATGTTTTGAAGAATAAAAAAAAGTATCCTGCAACAAAAAAGATTCTTGGAGGTGCCTCTTCTTGTCATAATATTGACACTGAAATTGTTAACGATATTAAACCCGAGCAACAAATTGACAAATTCCTAAAGTTTGCCCAAACATATTTGAATAAAATAAAACGGTTGCAATGTGAAAAGGCAAGACTTTCTATATGTATGGGAAGTCCAACAACGCAACAATCGCATCTGACAAAATGTCGTCATGGTACCAGCGTTATATCCAGACAACTTCCCAATCAGCATGCAATGCATAGAATAAGCGAAGCACGTTCTTATAATTCATCAAGTGTTATGACACGACTCAGGTCGAGAGCACTAGAACGAAGACGAGTTTTGCCAGCAACAGAGGCTACAAGAATAGCATTACATCAAGACCTCAACACAAATGATGATATGGATTAAACCTTCCTCGGAGAAATAAAGTTGAATCCAAATGCAACATTGCTGGCAATTTTTCATGCAATAAAACATCCAATCACTGGTGTAGGATTTATAACACCAACTCAGAGCTTACCAAATGCATTATATTAGCTGAAAAATCGTTATGATGGGTGTAAACCATTTACGATTTTGGAAACAATGAAAAAAGAGCATATGATTTGCCACGCATCAGGAAATTGGGATAAACCCGTCACACCATTTGCATTTCATTGCAATTCAAGATACTTCTAAAGAGTGCTCACCACCACTCTGTGACCCCATGGCATTTGAAAAGGAATGAGTGGAAGCAGAAATCCAAGGCGGTGATTTTGAACCTGGCCAAAATGATTCAACTGAAAGTACGATACCAAATTTCCTTCGTGATCAACCAATGAAGAAGGGCCGATCTGGAAACAAAAACTTTTAAAATATTACAATTACTTATCCGGTGCATGAATACTTACGAGCTAAACTATGTTCGCTGTACAAGAATAATTGCATCTTCGATAAATAAACAAATAAACATTTACAAATGCAACAACACAATACTGAAAGAATATCAGTCAGTTTGGCATTTACACCTAATGGGCGAATGAAATAGATGGAGAGAAATTTGAATTTCAATTGCCGGTTGAACACCAGTTGAGGGATCACTGATGCAAGCCAGCACCACAACTAAACGTTGAGTCGCTCCGGAGAAAAATTTACGGCTCGCTGGTTGAAACCGAGCTGAGGAGAAACCCGGAGACAAAGAATGGGTGTTTTTTGGTGGACAAGAATTGACGGCTGAGATCGAGTGCGACGAGCAACAAGAAAATTTATCCTGGAGTTTAACGGAGGAAGAAATTACATTAGCAACTGAGGGACGTACTTTACAACAGCGTTAGCAAAGAGACAGGGAAAATTGGTGGTAGAAGTTCATCAAATAGTGCACTGGAAGGAGAACTTCACGACGCAAGTTACTTCGGGGGGCCCCAAACAGGAACAGTAGACGTAAGTGAAGGATTTGTATTTACATCGAGCTTTTGGTAGAGGCTGGGATTTGTACCTTATTTTCACATAGAAAACGTAAGGCGAAATTTTGTATTTATATCGAGCTCTTGGTGCTTGCCAAAAATTTCTATTTTAATTTAGGGATGTTCGGGGCACTTTATTTAAAAAATATATATATATATATATATTTAGGAGTGGAATGTACACCTGGCTTGGGTGTGTTTTCAGATTTTAGCTCGGGTTACCAGTGCAAGTTTTGTCGCGTAAACGGATACTAGCGAAAGAGAGCAAAGCGGTCGCCCCGGCATTGACTAATTGTTCCTTGCTAGGTAAAAATAGTAGGATTTGTTTCCAGCTGTGTGAGGGGTATTCGGTGGCCGCGTTTCTCGCTTGGCGGCTACTTGGGACCAGGGGATAAACGAGTGGCACCTCGTATGACCGGCTCCGATGGCAAACCGGGTCCGAGGTCTCAGGCCCGAAGAACTCTCACGTGAATGGTAAAAGCATCTCTATAGGATTAAAAGTTCTAAGGAATTGTGTAAATTGAAACAAAAGCTTGTAAATTAAATAAAGACAGTATTTTCATCAAACTGCAAAGAAGAAAGATTCCTACATACAATCCAGTGTGAAGACAAAAAAATTCAATTTCTTTTAAACCATACATATGAAAATTTTAAATAAAAGGCTTCTTGAAAGTAATTTAAATAGCAAAAGCATCACACAGAGGACGTCCAGTATTTTATTGCATTTGAAATTTAGAATGCAGACTTATAGGAAGATCTCAAGTAAACCTGTCGCATAAGTAAACATATAGATATTCTGAATCCACTTGGTTAAAATAAACAGCCAATGATTTACGAGCGATAAATGGCGCTAGAATCAATTTTCGCTCTTGAAACGCTTATATGGACGATGCGTTTACTTGTTTTGCTGCTCAGATATCTATACAATCAGGAACTCCAGTATTTCATGAATAGTCTGATTATTTCGCTTTCATAATCAAGTCCACCTTCATCAGTTAATTTATTTACACCTCAGTGAGCAGTCATTTTGTGCCTTTATCCTTTACCGTGGTTCGATGAACGAATAAAGTAGGGGTAGAATACCACTTTTTGACCACTTTTTCCATACAAACTTCATATGTTTTCCAGGTTGTGTCTTGGCTATGGGAATGTATGCACCAAGCCAGTGTTGGTAGATGCCTAAGATAAGGCCGTGTGAGACCGGGATAGGTGTATATGTATTGTTTAGTTACAGGGAAGTGTGTGTGGCTTTGTGTGCGCATATCAGATTAATATAGGTGAATGCCTGGGATAAGTAAGTGTGCGTTGTCCATGCCTAGGCTGGATTTATGATTGGGTGAATAGATGAGGGCCCTAGATTGGAATATAGCTGATTGGTTCCAGTTTCCCATATAAACGAGAAAACTGATTCCTTTCTAGAATAGCTATATGTCTTAAGACAACAGGTGCGCATCCTGGGATTTACTAGGATCTAATGGTAAATACGGAAGCTAGTCTCGATAGTTCTGTTATAGGATAGTCATATGTCCTGAACAAATAGGTGCTTCTAGTGGTCTACTAACTTATTTATACACTAATACGCTATTATCAGATTATAGCAGGTATAGGCGTAAGTCTTGCATTTATGGGATTAGCATTGTCTTAGTTCTTCTTGCTTTTAATCTTTGAAACTTACATAGAAATTATATTTATTCTTGCATCGATTAAATTATAATTTTTTCAAATTGAAAAATGAATACGAATATCAATTCCTAAATTTTTCCATGATTTTCTTTTAATCAATTTCTCAAGTCTATATGGTAAAAAGGTCAAGATACTTGAGTCCAGCATTCATTTATATTGCTGCATACATTTTATAGATAATCCTGTACTATCTTAAGTAACCTCTGCTGCATTCTTCTTATTTCATGCGTTCACATGCATTCATATGTGGAATATTTTCTTTAGGATGGTTTTTCACACGTGTTGTGGAGTGAATCGCTCTTGTCCTTGCAAGGAAAGGCATAAGTGGTTGTGGTAACATTTTATTAGGTGATAGTGTGACTGTGGTTCTAGTGATCTCGTCATCATCTTTTACTCTGACCACCAGGTGGCATCACAAAGATTTAGTTTTGTGGAATCTACAGTCTTGTTCTTTCTCTCTCTTCCTCTATTCGGGTATCGTTATGCGCAGACGTATTTTGCCATAGTACTGTTCAACTCCATAACAAAATTAAGATCATTATAGTTTATCAACGAAAGCGTAACTTTTTAAGTTACTAGTACGCTAAAGTGCTAACACCGACGTAAGTTGTTTTTTAAAATGCCAAATAAGTTTTTTGATGCTGATGATGACAACGTCAACCGAGCGTTTACTCGTACTAATGTCGTGAGTGGTGAAGCAACCACCAATTGGGTCAAATGCCACCTTTCTGGCATAATAAACTAGCACTATAGTTCACGCGTATTGAAGTGCAGCTTTGCAGCGGAAAAATCAACTTGGATGTTGCACGTTTCAACAATGTCATGGCCGAATTGAACATGCCAATTCTATTGCATGTTGCTGATATCGAGGAAGATCCGCCCGATTACGGTAAATATGAAGCCCTGGAATGAAGGTTATTAGCTGCGATTGGCAACACGAGAAAGGAAAGGACGCGTGAAGATCTAAGCCCATCCCAATTTTTGCGTTATTTGCAGTACTCCACTGGGAAATCAAAGCTCAATCAAACTGACCTAGACACACACCCGGCGAATGACAGCAAGTCGATCCTAAGAAGCATTGACGAACTAAGCATGGAGGTTAACCGCATCCAAGTGTCGCCTCAGCAAGGCAGCTCTTTCTGTTGCAGCTCTTGTCGTTCCTCATTTCGGTAGCTGACCCACGTAAAAAATTACACACAGATTTATTATTTACAACATCGAAGAGCATGGTGCGCTGCAAGACAGTGTTGGGCACTATGCTCGTTTGATTACAAGCCATCGGGAAACGTATTGAGCTGCAGGCAGGCTGCAGCAGGTCGTTCCTCGGGAAGTCACCACGAAATTTTTGAGCCAATATCGAAATTCAAATTCTTCCTTGGCAGCCGGATCGGATATCTCTGTTATTCCAATTTCTCACTGGTATTCAGTCCAAGGTGTATCCCCATATAAGTTGTTTACGGTAGGCAAAACTATAATCAATACATTCAGTGAAAAATTTCTCACGGTTTCACTTGGCCTGTTGCTCGTATTCCGCTGGCGTTTTTCTGTCACTAAAGTGTCACTCCCTATCCTGAGCGCTAATTTCCTCGGATATTTACGTCTACTACTCAACGTGAAGAACTGCAGACTCCCGGATCCTACCAGTTGGATCGCTATACCAGGAAAGCTCAGGCAGCATGTTGTTAAAAGTTCACCGTACTCATCCCTGCTTAAGGAATTAACGAGCCTTGCCCATCCTGCAGTCTCCACATGCCCTTTCATAAATCATACTAAACATTTTATAACCATTACGAATCCCCCTCTTGCAGACCGTCCACATCGATTGAGTCAGATCAAGCTATGCATATCACGAGAACAGTTCCAGTCTCTGCAAGGTAGAGACTTTTGTCAGCCGTCCAAGAGCCCCTGTGCAAGTTTCTTGCATCTTGTCCAAAAAAAAGACGGTACATAGCGTCTATGAGGGGACTATCGTCATCTGGACATCATTACGATTCCAGATAAATATCCAATGCGATACATCGAGGACGTTGCCGTTAACTTGAGTGTAATATGTTTCTTCTAAAAATTAATTTATTATGCGCGTTCCATCAGATCCTAATAGTGGAAGAGAGTGTCCCAAATCGCAGTTTAGACTCCGTTCGGACTATTTGAATTTATTAACGTTTGGTACGTAGACCAGCAGCGCAGACGTTTCAAAACTTCCTGAAAAGGGTGCTCCAAGGGCTCAATTTCTACGTATGCTAGCTCGACGCTGTACTCATTGCGTCAAAACCAGAAAAGGGACATTTACAGCATCTGCAAATGGTGTTTCGGCCTCTATCAACTTTTGCTGCTATCATTAATTTTTCAAAGTGCGTGTTTGGTGTAAGCAAAATCAAGTATTTTGGGCATGTTCTTAGTGAGAAATGTATACGCACTCCATGTTTCGGGTAGATGCGATGCAGAATTCTAAAAGGCCCGTCATGGTAAAGGATCTCCAACAATTTTTTGGAGCGCTGCACTTTTATCGATGGTTTGTTCATGACGCTGCTGTGCTTTATGCCCCCTAAACGCGCTATGTAAAGGAAACAGGATAAGAGACAAGACGATAATTGAGTGGTCCCCAGAAGCATAAGGGACATTCGTAAAGTCCAGAAACAGCTTTGTGGAATCCATATTACTCGCATGATTTCAGGCTAATAAACCTCTCAAGCTAACCTCTGACGCATCTGACGTAGCCATAGGGGCCATGTTGGAGCAAGAGCACAGTTGGTAGTTCCTACTGGCGCTTTTCCAAAAAAGTTCCGAGTCTAAGTATAGTGTGTATGACCGCGAATCGCTCGCTATATATGCCAGCGTTCTTCATTTTCAGCACAACCTGGAAGGCTCTACATTGTTTATGCTGACAGATTACGAACCGCTCACATATGCGTTAACTCAATCGGCAAGCAGAACCAACTCAGACATCTCAATTACGTATCCCAATTCACAACGGACTTATGTTTCATATCCGGGGCTAGCAACGAGGTCGCAGAAACACTTTTCCGTGTAAGTATGATCGAGATACTGACTCGTATCAGCGACATGGAACTTCAACAGCCGTTCCGATGCAACAAGATCTCGCTGAGACTTATTTATCGTTCCTGTGGCCCACATCAGAAGTTGATTTACGACGAGTTTCCTTGCGCAAGAAAGTTTTCAAAATTTTTCAATGACTGGCCCATCCCAGTGCTTGGTCTACCTACAGGGCCATTGCCATTTTTTTAGACAAACGTGAAGAGGGACATCCATATTTTGGCTCGTTCGTGTATGCCGTGCGAGCCCTCGAGGGTTGTTCATCATTAAGGGAATCCAGTCTAGTCATTTTCGATGCTCACCACATTGCACAGTTTTAGGTATGCCTAACGATAATAGATCGTTTTTCGAGGTGGCCAGTGGCCATACCCATCGCCAATCGGACATCAAAAACCGTGGCAAGAGCGTTTTTCAAGAACTGTTTCAGTACATCCCGCCACATCACAATAGGTCAGGGCACGCAATTTGAATCGTTGCTATTCAAGTCAGTTACTGCTTTCTCTGAGAGTGCCAGAACTAGAACGTCACCATATTATGCTGCAAACAACGGAATTATTGAGCGCTGGCACCATACCTTCAAGGCCACAATTATGTGTTGCGGTAGTGGCTCGTCCTGGCCGAATATTCTCCCCACTGTCTTATTAAGATTACACACTAGCTACAAATGCCAATGCATTGTGCGTAGAGCTGCTATACGGAACCACGTTGCCGATTTCAGGTTTATTCAATAGTCCTGGCTATCAAACGGTTAGTCCACATGATTTTTTCATCAATCTGCAAAAGCATATGTCGAAAGTCTGACTAGTATTGATGGCCCACCGAAACGATTGAATGATTTTCGTCAACAAGTAGCTCAGTAGCTGCACACATGTTTTCCCGTGCATGGATGCAATTTGTACACCCCTGTCACTCCTTACTCAGGACCACATCATGTTCTCCAGTAGCTTCTGGAAGTTCTGTACAAAATTTATGTGAATGGGCGCCAGCTCAATGCGTCGACGGAACGACTTAAGCTGACTTTCAGAGAGCTCGAGCGTAATTCGCATCAGGCTGCTGACTCACCAAATAACACTGGGCCACCAAAAGCCATTCATTCACCAAAAGTTTCCAGAGCACCTAGCATAACTCCTGCTGAAGTGAATCATGTGAGCCAACCGGCACTATACAATAGTATTATTTCCCTAGCGTCCCTCTCGTCATAAGAACAGCGGCCAATACCTGTTGACCCTCCACCCAGAAGGTGTAGGACTTACCTGCCGCGTAAGACGTGAGTGCGTTGCGATGTACGAATTACCAGTGTCATCTGATTGGTACTTGGGAGGGAGTACTGTGCCGACGCAGTTCAAGGTTGCAGAATACTCGTCATCATCTTCTACTCTGACCACCAGGTGGCAGTTAGGTTGGCAGAACCTACAATCTCTCTCTATTCGGACATCCTAATTTGTAGATACATTTTGCCATAGCCCTGTTTAACCCCATAATAAAATAAAGATTACTATAGTTTGGCAAGGAAAGTTTAACCGTTTTTAGTTATTGTTGCGGTAAAATTTTATTGACCAGAATAGAGTTTTTGAGCTAAGGGAAATAAGTGCATGGTGATTATTCAAGTATGATTTATGAGCCGCCGCTTGTAGAGATCCCTGTCATGGAAACAATGGGTAATGTAGGCATGCTACTAGACATTGATTAATAGATATAAGAATTTAAGAAAAGAATGTTTTAGATGTTAGAAATAATTTATGTATGGAATGTGTTAAGGAATAAGAATTTGTTGGGTGATCTTGACTTATGGTAGCACTTTGATATTTCAGACATATGGATAAAAGCTTGGTGTCATATGATCCAGAGCTTGTCATGGTCATTGCCGCTGGGAATGGAAGCTAGTGCAGCAATCGAAAATTTGTGGAGCGTTAGATTCTGGCGCATTATTAGTAGTAATATTAAATTATGAGAATAGAAATTCTAGGCTGTCATTAAGTCGTGACAGGAGCATGCTATTAGTATATGATCGATGATTCTGGAAAAGTGTAAAAGGGAGGCTGAAGGAATTTCGAAAGAGGGATAGTGGCTGGACATGCCACCAGGTCCTCTAGTTACAGGTTAACATAAGCAAGTACACATCGCCTCATGGCGGAGCTTATTTATCAGCTCTACCAAAAGAGGGTTATCAAAAAAACCATGTGCCAATGTAAAAGATTCTGATGAGGCATGTTTTGCTTGAACATTTGTTTCTGCTCTTTATCCCTCTAAGAAACATTTTGACCATGTTACTTCATATCTCCATTACTCAATCATTTTGAACTTGAATGGTATGACATTCCTCAATTAATTTGAAGAAATTCTCATTTATGAGGGAAAAAATGTAAACGTAAATGCTTACGGCTGGAGAAATGGCCATATTGAGGTTCATATAATTATTCCGAAAAACCTCTTAAAAACATACAAACATGCTTTATGTTGAAAAATATTGAGATACTATTGGACATTATTACTGAATTAAAAAAATAAAGCCGGCTTATGATTAATGGAATGAGTAAACATTATCACATATCTTACCTCTGTAATGAGTTCCTTATTAAATTTGCCAGCATTGAGCGATACAATGCGCACATGTGAACATGATTGTCATAAGATCCATACAATATTTCCATCAGAAAAGGAAAAATAATTGAAGCTTAAAAATGTGGGAAAGCAGATTTAAGTACCATTTATAGTCTATGCTGATTTGAAGTATTACTGCAACCAATGGAGTCATATAGTCTATACTCTCAAATTAGCAGCTATAATTCATCTTTGAATGAATCATAAATTTTTAGAGGTAGAAATTGCTCTAAGGCTTTCCTAAATAGGTTAAAATGAATATTTAGGATCTTAAAGATGAACAAGCCTATGCAGTTGTGCGATGAAGAAGAAAAAGGATTTCTAAACACAGTATCTTACCATTTTTGCGGTAAAAAATTTGACTTGGAAACCTGATTACAGAGTTCCCAATTTCACACCTAAAGTCTTGCGTGATCTTAGTGGATATGATGCTCATTTTATATTTCAGAACTTTGGAGGAGATTCTGATAACATTATAATTATTCCTAAAAATAAGGAAAAATACACTGAACTTTCCGAATACATACGTGTCGGTAAAGAAACAATTTCGTTAAGATTTTTCGATTCCTACCATTTTATGGGCTGTAGTTTAAACCAAATTTGCTAAAAATTCCGATTCCGATTCCGATAAATTTTTTGAGACTAAAAAGTATCATTCTGATGATAGTTTGTTCACTGTCGCGGTAAGAAAGAGGATTTTTTCACACGAGTATATAGATTCCTTCAAAAAACTTGATGAAATACATTTGCCTGCCAAATCATTCTTTTGAGCGTACTTATACTCTATATCACTGAAACCATTATTTTCGAGTGTAAATTATAAAATAATAATAATAATGATTTGACAGGCAAGCATGTTTCATCAAACTTTTTAAAGGAATCTATATACTTGTATGGGAAAACTCCCTATCTTATCGCGAGTTTGAACAAGCTATCGTCAAAATGATGCACTTTCATTACTCCTGAAATGGTTTATGAAAAATAGTTGACTAACCTCAACATCGCAAAAGTAACAGTGTGATTTATAAGAAATTTTATTAAATATACTTTGCAGGAATGATTTATGATGCTTTGCGAGAGTCATCAGGTAGCTGTTTCTCTGCCCATACCCTACATATCAACCACTAAAGGCTTATTTGCAAAAAACGCGTTATGACGTGGAGCTCAGGGTACGCGCGTTTTTCTCGGCGTTCAGCGATATAGCCACATCACAGACACAGCGTTATTCATGCGGGCGATACATTATTCTGTGTATTTCAAAAGTAAGTTGACCGAATTTAAAGCAATGAGTAGTTCTGATCAAGAAGAAGTTCTACTTCTTCTAGCTTTGATTAGTAGTGAAAGGAATACGGTGTTGGGTGCACCCAATCAATAAAAAGAGAGAAGAATTTGGAGAATACCACCGTCTGTGTTGAGAGCTGCGCTCACATGAAGACCATTTTTTTGTATATTCCCGCATGTCAAGATAAACTTTAGAGGATTTACATGATCTATTGCAGCGGAATATTAAGAAGATAGTCACGAACTGGAGAAGAACCTTTGAAACAACGGAAAGGGTAGCTGTTTGTTTCAGGTAAAATGATGAAAAATTTCTGATTTCATTTTTACAAAATTATTTATTATAATACGTTTGATATAATGAACAATAAAATACCTAGTAGAGAGAAGCTTATTTGATTCAAAAAAATGAGAACCCGCCCCAAATTTTCATAAAAATGATGTATTCCTTCAGACGAATCATTGCTTGATAAGTCCATTGAGCTCATGTTGTGGTCAACTGAGGACGAGTATATACTATTTCTGGATGCAAATGGTGAATGGCAATGTATGGATGATAGCCCAGATGGGGAAAATGGTGCACCAAGTTCCTTCATTTCCATTTTTGCGGAGAGAGTAGCAAGTTTCATCTTCATCAGTGCTTGTATCGCTGTCTGAAATTTTCTGAACGTGTCATCATAACTCAAAAACAGGTGGTCTATGCCATCAAGCTTGCGTCTTACAGGCTTATTTTGCAAATAATGAAGGATCTTATCTACGGCCACTTTCGAGGGTGCATCATGTTTGGCCTTAAGTCCAACTTTCTTTTTTATTGGTGAAGGTGGCATTGATGTTTATGTAGGCACATTAGCATTAATGTTTGTGTAGGCGCTGAAAATATTAGTGGTTCATGTTCCTCAGCTTCATTTTCATTAGTATCATTTTGAGGTTCAGGAGTATCAACAAATGTGGAGTCTACGATTCGGTTACTTAGTATATTGCTTTCATTGGGACGGGCTCGAAGAATATCACCCAAAAATTGCATTTATTAACTCCATCGCCACTTTTGGTACTTTTTTGCCTGCCCCATTATACCTTTCACGCTTTTCTTGTACCTCATCTAATTGTCCCGTAAACTTTTCCACTTGGTTATGGATGCATCACCTAATTTAAAAATTAGATTAATAGTTCTAAGTTTACATTACTTCAAAATTAAGTAATAATATGTATTTAATAGGTATTATTTATTTTGCAGATGTTTGGCTATTGGTGAAAGTTACTAAACCATCGCATTTTCTTTTCGTTTGGGACATTCAACTGATTCTTACATTGTGAGGGACGTTTGTCTGGAAATTTGGAACGTTTTGCAGCCAATATATATGTTTCAATGCACAAGTCAGTTGAGCTTGGCAGTGGCGGCCCGTGAGAAAAAAAGGTAGGAGTTCTGCAGCTGAAGCTTTAATTTAATTAACTTTTATTTTGGTGATTATAATAAATGAAAGTAGAAGATGCAAATCTATTTGGATGATGTCTTTCATTTTGTAAAACATCGTACTACTCATAATATAGGTCAATAATTAAATTATAAAATCGTAATTTACTAGTGATGCCAGGCTAAAATTTTCTTTTACCGAGGCAGTAAGTATTTTGTATGGTTCATAAAATGACTATTAATGTCGCATGCTAATTTAGACTTTCAATATATTTTTAAAAAATAAAAATTTCACTTACGTTTTGTACTAGAGCCCGAAAATTGCGTAATCAGCAGTTATATTTATGTATCATTTGTAATGTTATTTATTATGTGTGTTTACTTAGTCGATATATTTTTATAATGTTATAAGTTATTACCACGATATTATATTCAATTAAAATTTAAATTTTCACTTCAAATTACAAATTAAGTCCATTAATTATATTTATGTATTACGTATAAAGAACGATATATAATGTGTCTACTTATTAGATATATTTTTATTATTTTACAAGTCATGAGCACGGTATTATATTCAATTAAAATCAAAATTTCTAAATTACAAATTAAATCCATTATTTAACCTGCTCTAGCCCCGAGATGTTTTATATTCACTTGAAAATGAGTTCAAGTCGACGATTTTTGGCAGTAGCAAACTTATCAATCACTTTTTCATTGAAATCTCCTATCTCAGAAATCATTTTTCTTTTCAATGGAAATCATTGCTAAAGCTGTCAGAGAGTTTCTAACAGCTTCTTAGTTCCTCTTAAAGGTTCTTGTAAGTTATTACCCAAAATGAACTTTAATAAAACCTGGGCGCTTGTTATTTCCTTACAGTCACTCCTTGAGTAAATTATTGACAACTCCGTTTTCAATCGTTCTTTAGCTAAATTAGGATAAGCAGCGTATGTTTAATTTAGTTGCGAGTCTGGAAAATTGAATTCATACTCTCGAAATCGATTCGAATAAAAAAGTGAAGCCGCAATGAGGTGTCCATCAAATGTAAATCTATCTTTGACGGCGTTTAATACAACTTCACAAACTGCCAAAGCAGAGCAGCCATGACATTCTGGAGTATTCCGAGCAGGACGCTTAGTTATCTGTATTGAAACATCATTTGTGTTAGAAGCTTCATCTATAATATCGTTTATTTTGTTTCGGATTTTTTGAATGCTTTCCTCAAACGAAACAATGTTTGCTTTAAGCTGTAAGAAGTCGACTAGTGTATTCTGCATCTGCTGAAACAAGATATTAACATGAGGCATTATATGGTGAAAGAACGTTAGCCATAAAATAAATACAGAATCATTTAGCATACGGCAAATTCCAGAGGCGGCACTACAAATGGTAGAATCAACAAACTCTTTTTCAATTATCTCCATACATTCTATCAAGCTTTCTCTATGCTCAAAAACAATATTAATAGTGCAAATATTAAAATTCCATCGCGTTGATGCACCGTGGGGGATTTTCCTTTTTAGGGTTTTGTACTAAAATACAAAACCCTATTGCAATCACGACCTGTGTCCGTCTGTCCGTCCGTCCGTCCGTCCGTCCGTCCGTCCGTCCGTCCGTCCGTCCGTCCGTCCGTCTGTATGTCACAGCACTTTTTCTCCGAAACTATAGAGGCTACAGCCATGAAACTTTGTGGAAAGGTCAGAAGTGGTGACCTCTTGAAAGTTCAAGGGTGGAAAAATTTTTCAAAGGGGTTTAAGGGGGGTCTCCCCGTATAGGGAGGTGACCCCTCAAAAAAAAATTTTCACCATTGGTAGTCGAATAGGGTGTCATTGGAAAGGTCTTAATGAGATCTTTTCAAAACAAGTCTTAAAGTTGCCTTCTAAGTACCGAGGGGGGCAGGGGAAGGGGAAATGTACGAACTTTTCGCGTACCCCCCCTCGCGATTGGACACCTTCCATCCGAAAAATCTGAAAAAATCAAGAATGTAGGCCTTAATGAGTACAACAACAACAAATACATAAGAAGTCAAAATTCACTCAACTTTGTTAGTAATAGTATGATTTATCGATTTTATATTTTCTTGAATAAAATCCTAACGGTACCCTTAAATTCAATAAAATTTAGCAAACAGATGACTTTTTATAAGATTGATCTTTTCTGAAAGTTTCATAAAGATCGAATAGTATTTAATGAAGTTATAGCGATTTGAATTTTCCTGTATTACTATGGAACAATATGCCCTATATTACTATGGAAACATATGGCTATGAAGCCATATGCGCTTTTTATCGATTTAGACACTTCAGCTTTGCTAGGATTTGCATGAAAATTTCAGGAATGATAGGTATCATGAAAATGAGTACATACAATTGAAACAAGTCGAAGAGGCAGGAGAGAGCTCCTAGCAAAAGGGCTTTGTAACCATTCTAGGATTCGAAAAAATAGGCCATGAATCGATGATTACAGTACAGAGGAGTGGGCCCTGAAAAAAATTTCATGAAAGGTAGCCGATATGAATATCAACTGAAAGTTCTCTATGAGAGCTTTTCAAAACAGTTCTTAAACTGACAGTTTTTGCTTCAGTGGGGGCCAAGGGGGGGGGGGGGTAAATACATGAAAAATGTGTTTCTAAAAAATCTGGAAAAATTATCAAGGGAGATATCTATGGGTATAAGTAAAACAAATACCTCAGAAGTCACAATTCGTTCAACTTTGTTAATAATAGTATGATCCTTGAATTTCACATTTTCTCCAATAAAATCGTCTTTGACATGTTTCTTGATTTTATTCGTTGCTGGTTACTGCATTTTGTAAGTTGAGTACAAAACCCTTCTGACATGAGCATAGGTCTGTCTACCCAACTTGTTATTATTCAACCCAACACGGCAATTCTTGAACGTGAGCAGTTAAATAATCTGGGAACCTCTTGCAAATTTCCAAAAAATAACCCGTACTTGCGAATTTGACGATGCAGCATTTTGCATTATTAAATTTAACTGATGAGCATAGCAGTGCACAAAATGCGCAAACTTATATTTCATTTTCACAAGTGCTTGAACTCCAGCTCTTTGTCCACTCATTACAGCTGCTCCATCGCAGCTTTGTGCTATAAGCGTTTCTTCTGATTTAAATATTATCACATCTAAGATATTCAGCAGTTGTTCGCTAAGAGTCACAGCGTCCAGTTTTGGAGGATTCAAATAGCCCCAAAAATGCTCTACAGGACTTCTATTTTTAATGTAGCGAAATATCGTCACAAGCTGGAACTTCCCAGATATATCAGTTGTTTCATCAGGCAAAATGGCAAGATATGGGGCTTCTTTCATTTCAGCTGATATTGTTCATGGCAAACTTCTAACAAACAATTTATTAGGTCATTCTGTATTGTTTTAGAAGTATCTTTGAAAATTGTTGCATTTTTCAAATGATCTCCCCACGCATTATCAAGCTCTGCTGAAAAATTGATAAGGCCACGGAACACACCTGGATTTTCAGACTTATAGGATTCGTCATGGCCGCAAAGAGCTAATTCGAATGCTCCACAAAATTTTATACAGTTTATAATTTTAGACAAAACATACCGGTTTCGTGAAACGTCTTCATTTTGTTTTTGTATATTTCGCCAATAAGCTGAATCAAGTTGAGCCTGTATGTTCACAGTTCCCAATATGTTGAGCTCCATTTGATTGTAGAGGTGGGCTCGGGAATTATCATGTCGTTTGATTTTTTTTGTGAGGCGGATCAGGTCGGTAACTCCAACTTGTGTCCACAGCTTATCGCCGCCAAACAGCAAACACGGAAAGCCAGATAGAGCGTTGGTTTTGTTACATCCACAAATCTAATTATTTCTCGAATAAATTTCTACATTGAATTGCCGTTTATACTGTTTGCCACGGCTGCTGCCACTTACCTCGATTACAATGGTTGGTAGCGGCCGCCCTATATTTTTGATGTCCACTTTTCCGCAAATGTGTATGCGGCAAACTTTTTCGTGTGGATAAAATTAAAAACAACATCCATTTTGTAGAATTATATAAAATGTTCTATTTAATAGTCAACTTGAGTTGCTAAACTTGTTTCTATAACGTTTGAATAGAAGATGTTACATTGGCGAATAAGCAACATACGTAGATGTATAAAATTTTATGTTATAAATATATTGTATTTATGCAGTTTTTAAGGTGTGATTTTTTTGTTAGTTAAGAATAATAATTAATTATAGGACAATATCTGATGAAGACACAGTAGTGACCGAAACAACTGACATATTTTTAATAAATTGTTTAGAGTGGAAATCGGTTTTTTATCTTACGTTGTTTACAGATATAGATTTTCACCAAGTATCGGCCTTATCAATTCAAATGATAATAACTTCCACTTAAGACACTTCACTTTCACTTGAAATCAGTTCACTTTCACTTGAAATCAAAACTTTGCACTCGAATTTCAATCGAATAACCAAGAACAATGAAGAGATTTTTCAATATTTTCATAGAAACTAAAATCACATAGGATGATTTAAAAACATTGTCAATGAACTAGAAACGAAAATAAAAATTGCAGTTTCCCATTGCTGCAAAAACAGCCTGCTATAATTAAAATTGAATGACAATGATTGCAACAATTTAGAAATAATTCTAGAGAATTATATCCTTAAAAAATTATTTTCCTTTATAATATAAAAAAATTATCTCCGTCATGTTGAAATTAAAATCGAACCAATATTTAAAAGCTTTGCAGGCACCCTATAGACTCAAATAAATGGGAACCATTTTCCGAACTGCACATGATATACATACTTTTAATACTAAACCTACGAACATCGGGTCAATTGACCCATTCTACACTAAATAGGATTATTTAAATACCAGGTTTTATAAGCTCAGCTAATATATAAAATGGAACATCATTTACAAATTATAAAACTTAAAAATTGTTTACATAAAAATCACATGATCCATTAAAATTGAAATGGTATCAAATAAATTATCCATTAGCCTAGTGTTAAATTTGAATGGACATAATTTGGCCGGGTAAAGTTCTGCATGCAAAGCAGAACGAAATGACTCAAACAAATGCGACACCAAAAAAATTTCTGTAGTCGATAGGGAAACCAAGGGGCAGAGGATTCGCTTATCGGTGCGCAGAACTACATTAGAGGATTTTGAAGCGAAGAAGCCAATCGTTCTGCATTGATGCAGAACAAAACAAATTGCATGTGTTTAACCCTTTTAGTCCCAGACAATTATATTTTGAGAATTTAAGATAAAAATGTAGTTGACCTTGAGAATATAGTTGCCATTAATTTATTGAAATGCAAAAGCAGGATTTTTGTCGAATTTTGGTGAGCTCTGCAGCTCAGCAGCACATATGCGCTAGCCGCTTTTGGCTCGTCGTGACGTGAAAAATGTATTTGGCATATTAGCCATAAAATGGCGCATATTTTTGAGACCAATAGAAACATGCACCAGTACTGTAGATTGCGTAGTTAAAGCTTCCACTTGTTTTCATAGCTTTATTATAATCAAAAAGGATGTTAACATACAATATTCAGCCAATGACATTGATGCCATTAAGCCTATACAAGGGCTCGTGCCAATAAATGCAACCAACCGAGGATCAACTAATACTGCGATTCAAGTTCGTGAAAGTTTTGCTGATTACTTTGCCAGTAGATAATAATTTAACAAGCGATTATTTATATAAAGTTATGATACGCAGTAGTGATGCCGAAATTTAATCGAGCGAATAAAAATATTGATAATTTTTAATTATAGTTCCTCATATTTTACTTACAGATGAAAAGTCTGACCCAATTTCAATATGGGTTTGAACATTTTCTTTTACATAACCCTAAAAGACATCGTATCGTACTTACTTGTAAATTCTAGCTCTACAGCAATAATATTCCATGCCTCCGCGTTCTTCACAATATTTTTGTATAAATTATGACTTGTGTCATATAAATAAACAAACATTCTAACTTCTTCTATTAATTTCTCGGTTTCCTCACGCATCTTTACGCGTGGAAATTGAGTAACGCGCGTTACATACTTTTGTAATTATATACAAAACAAATGTATAACGCGACGTTCCTAAAAGCAGCGCTGAGTCATAATGCTATTAGTGTGACAGGATTGATTCACACTTGCGTCATACAAACAAATCGCCGTAACGCAACGTTACAGTAACGCTTAGCGCCGCGTTTTAACGCGCTTTATGCAAATAAGCCTTAAGGGACAGAAAAGAAAGAACTGCTCCGGTTTGGAGCAGTTATTTCTGTATTCCATCGATTTTATGAGGTCCGTTATTGTTGAATGACTACGAATGGATGTATGTACCTTTTCTACTATTTGTAGTGCTGCCTGAATATTTTCTTCAGATCTTGGAGCGCTCACAGTTTTAGTAGATGTTGGAGGTGCTGAGAGAAGTTTCTGGGGAAATCACATCCACCTATTTTTAATATCGATAAGGCTGCCTAATAAAAGACCTTGTAGGTATTTGCGGAGGCTTCTGAGTGGTGTTATCTTTCTTGCAGCTATTTAATTGAAGCGTATGCCGACCTGGCTTCATATGAAGTCGTATGCTCGTTTATTGGCTCTATCTTCCGGTACGCCGTTTCTTCTGTTGGCCCAGCACTTTGACTTGTAGCCGAAGCATGATGTACTGCTCCTTTTCCTCTTAATGAATGTTTGGATCTACAGTTTTTGTCCTAAATTTATTTCGTTAACCACATCTTGACATTCTTCGACAAACCGGCAATTCTAATCATTTTTCGGTCGACATCTTAAGGCCTTTTCCAATGGATCTGTGATTGCATCTTTGACCATTTGTCACATCGTTTGGATATCATTGCTATTTTTTTTCACTTCCGCGATATTTTCAGTGTGTCTTCTAGCAACGATCTACAAATTGACTTCACTGGATTATTATTTAACTTAGGGAGACCCTATTTTATTATCAGTGACTTTCATTGTTTTTGAAATTTGGAGCAATGGCACGGGAATGGAACTTTAGATAAGTAATAGTCTGATCCACAGTGCACACCATGGAATGAGCATGTGTCGAAAATACTGGTAGCAGCTCATTTTTCTATGAGCTTGGTCTATTTATTTCAACTCACCATCTTTTCATTGTTCACCTGTAGTCTCTTTTTCTTTAAATATGACGACCTCTAGCAATAGTAATGAACGCTGTTTTACATTCATTTTTATTGGTTTTCTGCCTCGATTGAGAATCAAATAGAAACCATTTATTTAATTTTCATGTAATATAGTAGCCTAATTCTTCGAATTCTTAATAAATATATGTAAAATATCAGCTAGGTAATTTGAAAGGAAAAAGGAATATCAAAGCATTGTACGATAAAGAAAGAACGCACCTTGCGTGGCCTCAAGTAGCTGGCCAATCAGTATGCAAATGTGGTTACTGGTAATGTTAATCAGCTGAGATTCGTAAGTTAATGAATTTTATTATTTTAATCGAGAGTAGTGATACTCAGGAATATTATATGGCCAGTACCACACATTGGCCGTTTGTTCGTCTACCTAGCTGCAATACGTTCTGATTTTAAGCCAGTACGAATTATAAAAGAACGGGCTGACAGTCCATCCAAAGAATCTCTCGAAAAAATTTAGTTATCACCAACACAGGATTCGAACTAGGGGACCTTCGACTTATGTAGCGAGTACTCTAACCACTAGACTACGCGGACTACTTTATATCTTACTAGGTATATAAAAATATAGGCAAGTATGTTATATGGGTAATAACACTTTTTAAATCGACTATGCTTTTTTATTTTTATGACATGACAACCTTTTAGAAGTTTTTGGAGCGAAAAATAATGTCAGAGTTGTTGGGGAGTCACCTCGTATAAGGAAGTGAACTTGAGAATTTTTTTTTATCAAAGGTAGATGGACGAAATGGCATATGAAAGACCCTAGTGATCTCAGGAAAATCATCCAAGTGGGTTTTTATAAGTATTGCAATAAATATCTCTAAAGTCGAAACTCGCTCAACTTTGTCAATAATAGTACGATGTATCAATTTTAAATTTTCCTGCCCAAAATCGTAAAAGTACTTTCAGATATTGTGAAATTCGATATTCCAATGGTCACTTGTAAGGATGTCCATCCTGGAAAATCCTGAAGGATATAAAAAGTTTTAATGAAGGCTTGAATTTCCTGTGTCACAACAACAATACATGGCTATTCAACAATAAGCGCCTCCAATCAGTTCAGATACTTCAAGTTTGTTGAGAAGGCTATGTACAATAAAACTGATTAATGATTGGCTTAAGATGAAAGTCTACATTTGACAGGTGAAATAGAAAACCTCTGGTAGGAGGGTACTTCTGCTTACCCAAATGTTTCATTTTGATTGTAGCTCTAAAATATTTTTTAAGATAAGTAGATTATTGTGCTATTGAAATAGTTGGTTAGTATTTCTAGCCCTTCACTAACGACACTCTTTAACTATGCCCAGGATTGTCATTGAAAACTAACAGAAACAATAGGTTGTAGCTAACATTTTAAAACAAAGTTTGTAATAATATTTTACTTCACTACAGTATATATTTCTTCTTTATATTCCTTAGACACAACTGATTGCACTCATATTTTATTTTAACAGTCTGGTATAAAGTAATGATTTCATTTTCTTTTCTACTCCATACTTCTTTGATGTTCCAAATAATGAGGTTGCTGAGCGCACGTTTAAATTGCTCAGTCCTTGTGGACTTCTCTATGTTCCCGTTTTGTGAGTTTGTCTTCCTTTCTAGGACATCGCAGACTATATCGTCTCGTCTAACATTCGGAAGACATTAAAACTTCTTCACTGCAATCAACTTAAAAATTTTCCTCTCTCGTTCGCTTTCACCACTCACAATGATAGAATGAATTTCTACGAGGCCCTGCAGTATGTCGTAAGGTAGTGATGAAGTCGTGTGAATTACCCTTGGGACTCATCGCGTCCTCCTCAAATCTTTCAATGGTAAAATCTAAAACGTGGAGTGTATCCAAATGAGAGAGAATCTCAAGTCTAATATTCTTCTTACATAGTTTGTCGTTGAGACGTTTGCGCTGTTCTTTTTGCATAGCTACTTTCACAGGAAGACGAAATATGACAACAAAATGTAAGGAAAATAAAAAAAAAAACCTTGCAAGGATATTACAAAAATAATGAATTTTCTTCATAAGTATCACCATGAAGCGCAACATTCCTTCTGGGTTGCATTATTATTGCGTAATTCTTTGTCTTTGCTAGTGTTTTCATTCGTGGGTTCCATTATTCACTTGAAAACGTTTCCAGTAGCTACGACAGTTTTCATTTTTAAATACGCTGAAATGTATGAGCTTAGGAACAGAAGTTGGTCTCATTTGAAAGGTAGTTGAAATTCTCCTTTCTAGGGTAATTAATACTGGGGAGAGTAGTTTTGTGAAGATTATCTTGGATTTATTTTAGGTAATGGACCACTGATAAGCTGTTTGTACGTTTTTTATTTCGTAGATATGGTGAGTTTATGTATATATTTATTAATAAAAATAAAATAAGACATTACATTAATTTTTTGTGAAGCCGATATCATTTTCTGACATACGCCAGGTCTTCACCAATCCACAAAACCATAATGGACCGACCGATTCCCATATGCCTCCGCAAATAATATTTTACATAATGTTTTACAAAACAATAAGAAGCAATTAAAGGCTAATGCTCTAATAATCATAAGCGGCACTTCAGCTACATTACTGAAATTTCAGTTTAGTATCATTTGCCATTTTCTATCTGATCGAAGCTTTCCTTGAACTTTAATTTGATAAATTCTAAAAAGAAATATTTATGCATCAATAACGTTATAAATTTCCAAAGAATATGAAGCAAATTCCAAACAATAAAAATACTAAAACTTAAGGGCCCAAATAGATCTCTAAATTTATAGGTTATCAATCAATAAATTTAATCAAATAACAAAATTCAAACTCGAATTAATTGAAATCATTACATACATATTTTATATTTCAATTAGAAAAAGGAGAAAGAATCAACCAACACTATTCAAAAATTAATTATTATACTAACACGGCAGTGAAATTTTATCCTACATCGAATATGTTTTAACCCAACTGTGTTCAAATTGAATCAAAAAACATTATCTTATAGTAAAACAACGCTAACACAATATTCCTAACCCAAACGTTAAACCTTATCTAAACAAAATATAATAAGCACAACATATACCTATCCTACATATTGAAATCTATCCCTAATTTTAAACACCAATAAACAACAACACTAAGTGTAGCAATGAGCTGAAACTCAAAAACCAAATAACCAAAAGAACAGAAAACGAATACGAATAATTTAAAGATCGTCACTTAGCCTCCTATACCTAGATTGCTCCGTCTCAGCTCGACCAGTTTCAAAGAATCTAGCAAATGAGTATCTCCATTGGAATTTTTGGTCTCGTGACCTCTAATTTGGAGAATATTTGACCTTCTAATCGGCGGCCCGTTTATAGATGTGACATATAATTGTGATGCCGTCAGAATCAAAAACATTTCGATTCATATCCAGATACACGAATGCTTCTGGAATAACGAAGCCAGTAGGAAAGCAAGTCGCAATATACTCGTCTGTAGGGTAGAACGGCTGCGAAATCTAGGGGTTTTCGCTTACAGTTGCAGATCTTGTGGTATGATTCCGAAGAAGTTTCAATATGAAGATATCGGCTCTCCTCACTTTTCAATATATAGTGTTTCCATTCTCAGGATTTCTGTACAAACCAGTGCATACCCGAAGACACTTCCTTTCAAAAACTCTTAATCTTTCCATAGTACTAGCACTCTTGTTGTACCAAATCTGACATCCATATATCAAAACCTGTCTAATCAGGGTCTTGTAACAGATAACTTTGACCTTTTGATCAATGTATCTGGAATGGAAGAGTCATCGAAGGGCCCTGACTACTTCTTATGCTTTACTGTTGTTTAGTATAGTACAGATACTGATCGAGATGAACACATAGAAACCGAACACACAATTTATGTCGAGCCCATTCTAAACTACCTTCACCAGCCATAATGTGGAAATCCTTTCAATTACATTTCAGGTCTTGACTAACTCCCAGCAGCGCTGTTCAAAACAAAAATGTCTTACGAAATATAAAATAAACAAAAAAACCCCGGAGCCACTCCTGGAAGGGAAGGATTCCTTGCACTTCAACATTTTAGTCGGATTATGAATATTACCAAGGAACCACTCTACGCCCTGAAGTACTGGTCAATTAATACAAAATTTAAATACCAACATATCAATTCAAAATCTGGCAGAAATTAGAGCAAACAAGCTGGGTAAACAGACCTACGCTCATGTCAGAAGGGTTTTGTATTCAATTTAGAAAAAACAGTCACCAGATCGAATAAAATCAAGAAACATGTCAAAGACAATTTTATTGGAGAAAATATAAAAATCGAAGATCATACTATTATTGACAATGTTGAACGGATTTCGACATCTGAGGTTTTTGTTATTGTTATACTTATAAATATCTCCCTTGATAATTATTTCAGATGTCCATTCGCGAGGAAGGAAACATATTTTTCATGTATTTCCCCCCTGTGCCCCCACTGAACCAAAAACGGACAGTTTAAGAACTGTTTCGAAAAGCTGCCATGAAAAATCTCATTTCATACTCATATTGGCTACCTTTGAGGAATTTTTCCAGGGGCTGTTATCATCTATTCATGGCGAATTTTTTCGAATCCTAGAACGGTTACAAAGCCCTTTTGTTAAGAGCTCTCTCCCACCTCTTTGACTTGTTTCACTTATGGTTATTGATTGTGGGTTCTCATCTTCAGTCATTCATTAAATTGAATCAAGTGTTCAAAGCATGCACCTTAAACGTTGAAGTTGGGAAAAACTAGCTCAAAATTATTCAATCTTCGCATTTAAAACAGCCACCATTTTGTTTTACGATTACTGATACCACTAGCTGAACTGCGTCTCAAAGATATTCATGACACTTATCTTTCCTGAAATTTTCATGCAAATCCTAGCAAACCTGTAGTGTCTGAGTCGGTAAAAAGCGCATGTTGTTCCATAGCCATATGTAGCCATAGTAATAAATGCAGCGCATATTGTTCCATAGTAATACAGGAAAATTCAAACTGCTATAACTTCGTCAATTATGATTCAATCTTTATGAAACGTTCAGGATAGATTAATCTTATAAATAGTCATCTGTGTACTGATTTGTTTGGATTTTATTCAGGAAAACATGAAATCGATAAATCATACTATTACTAACAAAGTTGAGTGAAATGTGACTTCTAACGTATTTGTTGTTGTTGTACTCACCAAGGTCTATATTCTGAAACTTTCAGGATAGATCCATCTTATAAATTGTCATGAGTGCACTGAATTTCATTGAATTTAAGGGTACCGTTAAGATTTTATTCAAGAAAACGTAAAATCCGTGAATCATACTATTACTAACAAAGTTGAGTTAATTACGACTTCTCACGTATTTGTTATTGTTGTACTCATCAAGGCCTACTTTCGTGATTTTTTTCAGATTTTTCGGATCACAGGTGTCCAATCGCGAGGGGGGGGACAAAAATTGTTCGTGTATTTCCCCTCCCTGTGCGCCCCTCGAAGCAAACTTTGCCAAACTAAGGCCTGTTTTGAAAGGCTCCCATCAAGACCTTTCTTTTGATACCCATATTGGCTACCTTAAATTAAATTTTTTTTCGGGGGTCACTCCCCTACATGGGGAGACCCCCCTTCAAATACTTATTAATTTTTTTGCATTTAAACTTTGAAGAGAGCACCACTTTACACCTACATACAAAATTTGATGTTTCTAGCTTAAGTAGTTTCCGAGAAAAACTGCTGTGACACAGGGACGGACGGACGGACAGACGGACAGACGGACAGCCAGGACGCGATTTTAGAAGGGTTTTGTAAAATTATTTTACAAAACCCTAAAAAGATCACAATATGATATTAAAAATTAAGATTTATAGGAATATTTATAAATTAATTTTTCAGAGAAGTTTTGAATACGCCAAGAGATTGCGGTAGAGGACTAAGACTTTGCTGGTAGTGCATACGAGGTAAGCGTAGCAAAGGAGAGTGGAAGAAGGTGTTAGTAAGTGCATACGGAACCTGAAATTGAAGCGAGGGTCCATTAGGGTGAGCCGCGTCGAATCTATTTGTTTGCCTGCATAAATTTTGAGGTAAAAGGCAAAAATGAATCTTGAACAAAAAATATTCGTCAAGGAAAGATCGTCTATATTGAAGGGTAGTAAGGTCATCATAAGGGGAGTAAGGAAGGTTGAATTTGAAGAATAGAGACCGTGTGAAGCTGCGTTGGACTGACTCAACAGCATCGAAGAGCTTCTTATGGTACGGACTCCGAGTTTGGGAGCAGTACTCCAAATGACTACGTACTAGCGAGAAGTAAAGACATATTCAGGATTGATATGTTGAAATGACGAAGCGGATCGTAAAATAAATCCAGTTAAGCGAGAGGCTTTCTTAAAAATTAGAGCAATGTGCAGATCAAACTTTAGTTTACAATCGAACAGCTGACCAAGATCCATGAAGGAGGTTACATTGCTCAAAGGGATACCAACAAGCCTACACGTTGAGAGAAGAGGACATTTTTTACAGGAGAATGAGATCTGATGGCATTCGGAAACATTTAAGGAGAGATGGTTTGATTCACACTAGTCACTAAGACGCTGAAGATCAGTTTGAAGGATATCCACATCTAAAAGGAAATCAATAACTCGAAAAATCTTGAAGTCATCAGCATAAAGGAGACAGGGGGATGTGATAACAGAAGGTAGATCATTGATAAAAAGTAAAAATAGTATGGGGCCAAGTATTGAGCCTTGCGGAACTCCCAAGCTCGGGTGAAATAAAGAAGAGAAGCAAGAGTTTAAAGTGACTACACATTGAAGATTCAGGACATAAGAGAGAAGCCAGGAATAGAGGCAACTAGGGACATTGAACCCTAAAAGGTTCTCAAATAGTAAGTTAAGTAAGATTAGGTATTAACCTGGAAAAAAAACAAAAAGGAAGCACCTTTTCTTCACCACTAAACTTCAATTCATGAGATTCTTGGCACACGATTATGTCACACCTGGAGTACTACAATATGATCCATCACGATTGCGAACTGATGTATGGTTGGTTGATGTATTTACCTATGTATTATTGACTGGATGTACACCATTTGGTGGTGAAACGAAACAGGAGAGATTCTTTTCTCCAAAAGTTCACATTCCTCCGTTTCATCTGAATTGTCAAGACAGTCTTTTTTCCCATCACATTTCAATCCCAGAGCAATAGTCATCAGTACGCTTCTCAATTACTGTCTCGCATCCTTTTTCATCGTCGCCAATAGGACAATTTTCATTTTCATCGCAGACAAATTTGTGCGATAGGCAGGTTACATGGTTAGCACAAAGAAACCATTCTAGCATCAAACATGTTCGTTCCTTGCAATTCTTGAATTGATATTTGGCATCGATGCAGATTCCATCTTTACATCGAAATACATCTTCACGACAAACATTTTTACTAAAAGCTTGCGACACTAGAAATACACTAACAACGACCAGCAGTCGTATACAGGACATTATTTTAAAAATAAAGAATCTTGCGGTTACCCAACTTCTTAGTGCCGCGCTGGTTGCGACTGATGGTGGTATGATGGACAAAATGGAAGAATTGCTAAAAACAAGATTATTTGGGGAAAGACGAGTTCACAGTTATTAAAACTAACCTTGTTTTTGCTATACACTAATCATTTGAATATATGTAAACTGAAAGCTCACCACACATTATACTCGTATACTGACGATACTGTACTTCTTTATTCAGACCATGATGAAGTTGCCATGGAGAATATCGTCAACGAGGATCTAGATAAATATCGTTCATGGCTTATCGAAAACAAGCTAGCATTGAATACTACAATAACAAAATACACAATTTTTAGACAGAAGAATGAGGAAGACAAAGAAGTTGACCTAAAAATTAACGGCGAAAACTTGCAATGAGTGTTTGAAATCAAATACCTCGGTCTTACCATAAATCATCGTTTGACATGGTTGCCACACATAAATAATTTTGGGGGACAACTAACATCAATGATAGGAGTGTTGAGAAGATATGGAGGTTTTCCAATGCATATTAAGAAACTTGTATCAAATGCATTTGTTCTGACAAAGCTACATTATGCGGTGGCCATTTGGAGTCAATCGTCAAAGCAAAACCTTAATATTATATCCAGGATACTAACTGGAGCCTATAAAAATATTTTAAACCTTCCGATTCTCACTCCAACGAGACTAGTGTATCAACGGCCCAATGCACTCACCTTTAGTCAAATTATTACTATTGAGAAAGCAAAGTTTATCTTCAAACGTCTAATTTCCAGTGAATCAGAACGAAGCCCATTTAAAAAAGTATCACAAATAAATCCATATAATTCAAGAAATGCCAACAATTTTGTAATACCTTACGCTAGAACTGATTGACTAAAGAACGATGCAACGAATGATGCTCTGCGTATACACAACAATCTTCCAGAAACAGTAAAAAACGTAAACTCATTATTGGTGCCTAAGAAAAAACTTAAGGAACATCTAATAAATTCAAATTAATGATAAGTCCAGAGGATTGAAAATGCAGTACTTTAGGGCATTTTAGCCCCTAACGCCGGGATACTTAAAGATAGTTAGTTTTTGTAAACTCAGTGTTTTTTTACTGCGTCGTATTAAAATATTTTATTTATCTCTGAGTTCACGAATCGGACTAGAATAACAGGAAAGGAGTACTTCACAGCATTTGGTGTGCCCCTTAAACCGATGTTTTAGCATTGCCTGGAGGCACATGTAGGAATTGACGACGTGTGAAGTGCAGATCGCACAAGCGTTGTGCGACGATGATAGAGTGATGGAGAGAGTGGTAGGGAATGGAGGTATTTAAAAAAAATATATGATTTCAAATTAAATTAATATGTACTTATGAAATTCTCGGACTTATCGCCCGACACACCGTAATATGCCTTCGTGGACATAATTATGGCACCGGTAACAAAGAGGACCACTGAGACCCGACAGGATAAACCAAATACACCACAACGCTTACCGTCTTTATTTTAAAATATTTCGCGATGGACAAAAATATTCGTGCACAAGCATCAACACAATAAATGTCACTTCAATAAAAACAAACCGATCAGGTTATTTTCGATAAGGCAGCACTGTGCGCGAGAGAAAAATGGCTACCAGGAAAAAGGGGAATTGCGTCCGAGTTAAAACCTGCAAGGTTGAGCAGCCGTGATGGATGTTGTGGCCTTGAACTTGGGTTCTTCAACTCAAGTCAAAGAGCCGTTGCGACAAGGTGATAAAAGAGCCAGTGACGGTGGAAGCGATTTCTTTTACGGATACTTAGACAAAGGAGAAGGAAGAACGTAACATTTCGTGAAATAAAGGGATCACGACGAGCCAACAGGTGTGAATATCAGGAGGAAAGAGCGTCGAAGAACCTACTCCGGTAACGAGGGAAAATTTGCTCCAGACAACAATGCAAAAAAATTGATTCAGGCAGCGAGCAAGTTGAAGTGCGAGGATTTTGTAGGAAGTACTCGTAAGAATTATTTTATAAGTGTAAGGAATTTGAATTTATAGATAATAACTTTGCACGAAACTGAGATCATCTTGAACTATCATTTAATTTTTTTCTACGAGATTTTCGAGTTTGGTGAAAGAATTTCAGCCAGTTTATTCGCGCGTGGAGCGCGCAGTGTTGGTGGAAGGCGTAGATTACGCCTGGAGTGCATAAGAATCCTTTCCGTTAGGGATTTAAATCAGCTCAGTCAATTTTCTTAGTTGAAGTAGTACGGATAAGAATCCTCGATTTTCTTTAGTGGAAGTTAGTGCGATTAAGAATCTTCGATCTTCTTTAGTGGAAGTTGGCGCGAATAAGGGTCTCTCTGTCGGGGAATCCCAAATTAGTATAGTTGGTTTTTTTTTACATTCAGTGAAAGTGGTGATAGGTGGCTCAAGGCTACCGGCCGACATTTTAGTGTAAGGACCATTCCGGGGAGCCTCAAGCTCGCCAATCGGCTCCTGGGAGCAATACTAGGATTGCTGAGTGGTGCTTTCTTACCCCATCTCCACGGGCTAGTTGGGACCCCAAGGCTGCCAACCGGGATCATGTGGTGTAACGTAACATTTTTAACGTAACAATTATTTCGCGCTTCTGCGCATTGATTTGAACATAACACCTTTTACCCGATCTAACTTAGTTTAGTGTCGATTTCATCTTCATTGCAACTTATGAAACTGGAAAGCAAGTTGAAGGCAACAAGAGCAACAGTTGAATTGGGCTTCTGGTACCAGTTTTGGCGTATGACAAGACAACAAGTGGGTAGGCAGTTGTAGCGTTGCAAGAGATCGATAGAGATATTTATTGCGCGAATTCCAGGAGAAGTGGACACATCTCCAGACCTGTTTTGAGCCCCAAAAATGCATCGGTTGGGGCTGAATAGAGATGAAGAAAGTTACATGTCCTAATTGCCTGTCAAGATCGGCTGGTGGACAGCAAAATCTAGTAAGACCTTATGGAAGCCAGCGAAAGTAGAATCAGTGGGCCTCGGGAAATGAGAACCATGCCCATTACAACACAAGTAGGGGGTACGAAGAACTGGAGTGCACTAGTCGCAAGGGAAAGAAGGATTGAGCATATCCTGATAGGAGCCAATAATTGTCAACACATGAAAATGGAAGTATGTGGCCGAGCCATAGTGGGGCTATCAGGAAACCCATTTCAGAATTACTGCAAATGAATGGGCTGGGAGTTCAGGAGGCAAAGCGATCAGCCATTAAATTCGCAGGTATCAGTTACGGTAAAGGAGGTGACTTGATGAATGGAGATTCTGGTAGTGCCTAGGAATCAGAGTCTTGCGTTCATTTTTGATGGCCCTAGACATCAGTAAGGAATCTTGAGAATTCGGAGTGGAAGCAGCCTATGAGATGCTACAACAGAGAACAATGCTACAACAGGAGAACAAGGAGCGCCATGAGGTACTGAAAGCGGAAAATTTTAAGTCTATGGAAGACAGTCTAGGGTGTTCTAGAGGGTTGGAGTACCTAATAGTTTAATCAACTGAACCCATTAAATAGCATTACCATCCCTTGTCTTTGACGTTGCAAGCGCACATCAACGAGGAGCTGGATGATATGTGACAACTGAGAGTGGTAAAAACTTCTGAACGTCCATGGGCTTCACCCATCCTCTTGATAAAGAAGAAGGTTGGAAAATTTTGTTTTTGTGTTGAGTCCACTTTTATACATCTTTTTTAGGTTTGACACGCTGTACGCAGCCCAATATATCTCCTTGTTGGTTATTAAGTCTACCTGTTGGTAAATTCCTATGGCAAAGGAGTCGAAGCCATTCACAGCCTTCATGGTAACTAGAAGGGGGATATTTTACTTCAACCGGATGCTTTTTAACTCACCTTATACTCAAACGTGGTGACGCTTTGTGGATAATGTTTTAAGGCATTAGCTGGAAAAATATGCATTTGCATGCCTGGACGATGGATAAGTAAGTACTGGGGGTTTCAAAAAAATACTTGGGAGTCCTTCAAGTGGCACCATCACATCTGCGAAAGGTTTTTTTATGAGTATCTCAAGAGAAGTGTACATTTTGCCACCACAATTAAAATAACAAGGGGATGCGATAGACGAAAGAGGACGCAAAAAAGTAGATTGTATACTGCGTATACTCCAGCCATCCAATGTGAAGAAGATACGACAATTCTCGGAACTGGTATTATGGTAACAACGCTTCATTCTGGATTACGCAACGCTTATGGTACAACTCACAAACATGCTCCGCAAAAATAAGAGGTTTGCATGAACGCAGCAGTGTAAGTTGACCTTCAGGTACTTTGATGCTATTAGTAGCACTAATTCTCACATGCCGAGAGTTTGTCTTCCCATTTAACGTCCAGATCGATGCTCCCAATCATAGTATACATGGGATGTTAAACAAGATCTACTCAGAGATAGAGAATGTAGTATGTTAAAACTACTCTACCACCAAAAAACAGTGCTCAGTGGTTTCGTCAGCAGTTGAAAAACTCAGGTCCTACTCGAAAGAGTCACACTTTACGGTGATTACCGATTACCACTTCTTTGTGTGTTTCATCAACTAGTGGGAGCTTGTTGGGCAGTAAGGCTGCAGTTATTTGACTATGATGCTGTTCACCGTAAAACTAAGGAGCATCTGGCTCTAGACGCACTATTTCAGGCGATTCCACAGGTTAATGTTGTAGAAGAAGGAGACAGAGGGGACAAATAGGTAAGTGCCATTTGATCCAGGTTACTAAAGAACCCTGCAACTTTGGATACAGGGACAATTTTACGATTGAGTACATCCGGTTGGCAACCAGAGTTGAGTGGAGAAGAGTGTTCATGTTGTTTAGTGCTCCTGCGTTTATGGTGTGGGACAATGGCGTCAAATTCAAGTTGAAAGAATTGCTCAGCTTAGTGGTCAGGTATGGGGGCAGTATTCAGTTTACAACATCTTACCATCCACAAGCGAATCCCGCAGAACAGATTTACCAAACCACTAAACGATTGTTGAAAGCGTATGTGAGAAATAACCATTGGAAATGGGACCAGCATATTGGTTATGCCTTGAAAACTTACACGTATGAAGCAATGGGCAACATTCCCAGTTTTATCAATTTCGATCTGGAAGTGGTAATAATGGCAAAGAGACCGTACCGCATCATGATGAGGGTATTTTGAATAATCCATCGGAGTGGACAGAGAAGCTCCAAAAAGTAAGAGAGAAGGTGAGAAGCGCTTGAAGGAGGCTGCAGTGACAGACAATCAGTATTATAATCTGCAGAAGAAATATCCTCCATTTCAGCTCAATGACCTTGTTGGAAGGCGGAATTTAATTGTGTCGGATGCGGCTCAATACTACTTAGCGTAAATGGCTCCGGAGTACTGAGGTCCTTTCAAATAGAAAAACGGAAGTCCGTTTTAAGTTGCTCGATGTGAACGGCAAAAAAGAAGGTATACTAGTTTTACACGTAAAGATCTTAAATACTATTTGCAGTGAGGTTTGGGCTGAGAATTAAGACGGCACAAAATAGAAAACATTTAAATGAAACTCAGTTGGTTACCTTTTCCTTTCTGCTGGTATTGCGTAGCTTTTGAGTATGTTTCATTGAGTATGTTTCAGGTTTTTTAATTTTCTATAATTTCCTGGTCTTTTGTAAAGATTACTTTATTTGATCACCTAGAGCTGATATTTTAAAGAAAAAACATCAAAAAACAAAAAAAATGAAAAAAAACGGTAATGGGCACACAATTTTTGCAATAACTGCAATTAATTGATAATAATGTCTTACTAAACTCAGACTCTCCTTGCAGAAGAACAGACATTTTAAGTAAAAGCAAAGCCAACGGGTCAGTGTATTAGAGAGTGGCTATGTTCAATTGGCTGAACATACGAGCAATTATTTTTGTCATTAAGTACAGGTTTGCTGTGTGCCTTGTTTTGTTTTGTTATTAGGGTTTTGTAAAATAATTTTACAAAACTCTACGAAAATCGCGTCCTGTCTGTCCGTGGGTCCATCCGTTTGTCACAGCACTTTTTCTCGCAAACTACTTAAGCTAGAAATATCAAATTTTGTATGCAGGTGTAAAGTGGTGCTCTCTTCAAAGTTCAACCACAAAAAAATTTTAGAAGGCATTTAAGGGGGGTCTCCCTATAGAGGGGAGTGGCCCCCGAAAAAAAATTTCATCAAAGGTAGCCAATATGGATATCCCATAAAAGGTCTTGATAAAAAACTTTTCAAAACAGGTAATAATTTGACAATTTTTGCTTCAAGGGGCACACAGGGAGGGGACTTACGCACAAAATTTGTGTCCCTCCTCGCGATCTGATCTGAAAAATCTGAAAAAAATAATGGAGGTAGGTGTTTATGAGTACAACAACAACAGAAGTACAACAACAACAGAAGCCAAAATTCGCTCAACTTTGTTAGTAATAGTATGATATTTGAATTTCACTTTTCCCCGATAAAATCGTATAGGTACCCCTAAACTGAACAAAACTCGATATTTAAGTAGCAAGTTGATGATACACACGGAAGTTATAGCCATTTGAAATTTCTCAAGTTGCAACAAAAAAAAAACACATGATTTTCGTATTTTATGAACTTTCTATCGAATCAGTCACTGCAGTTTTGATTCGAGTTTCTTGGAATTTTCAAATAAGGTCAATAACATTAATATTTTAGGGAATTCATGATTTGAGTGATTTTTGGTGGTTTGCAACAAAATAGCGACCATTGAAAATAGAAAAACAATGGATCTTCTTATAAATGTACACATCTCTTTGGCATATATCTTGACTTTATTCGTTGCTGGTGACTGCATTTCTGAGAAGTGGGGTACAAAACCTTTCTGACATGAGTGAAGGTCTGTCTATCCATCTTGTTTTTACTGTTTTCTTTAACGTAGTCTATTCGGTTTTTGTATCAACGTACGGTAGAGTATTTTCAACACAATGACGGTTTTTGGAAATCAATGATGCAACTAACTATGGATTTTTTGTTGCGTGCCGATATATTGAAGAAATATTAAAGGTAAAGACATGTAGAAACTACTGGAGAAAAGGATTGCTGCGCATCTAAGAAGTCGGATAATTCGGCGGCTTAAATCGATTGAATTTCTCACCGAACTGGCTAGCCTGGCAGTAGCTACCAAAGTAGTAAACTGTCGTATGCTCGAACTGTTGACCATGATGGTGCTTCATAGTACAGGCATCTACGTTCCTACAAGATACTTGATGTCCATAAAAATAGCTAAGTAAGTAAAAAATCAAACAAAAACAACTTTGCTTAAATCAGGATATTCAGTTTAATACTGCAAAACACTAATCGTAGTTGTATCAACTTTATGCTAGGGGTTTCGATTTGAACCGGATACGTTTATCATATTGTCACGTGTTATGGCTCGCGGCTAATAATTTTAATGTTCCGGGAACGTGAAAGCGCACTGTCTTTTAAATTAATTTAAAAGAGTTTATTTACTAAAAATGCACAATCATTAATTTAACAATTTCACCAATTTTACTTTCCACTTTGTCTTTAAATTTTTAGTTCAACTGTCTTAACTAAAATCACTTCACAATCAATCAATATCGCCTTTACCTCACGCGCCACTCTATCGCAGTCTTACTACATCGCGGTTGTAGTAATCTCCCAATTCATTCAGCTCGCCTTTATATAGGGTCTCTGGCCATTCAATCCATTTCTCGTACATTAGCGAATGTTCTGACGAGAGCTATCTGTAATATTCAAGCAATTAAATGGCGCAGTGACGTCACTTTCAGATGTTGACCATGCTTGGTGGATTCTTGTTTTCGAGTACATTTGTTTGTTGATCATGACGTTGCTGCGAAGACCATTGCGACAGTAGCTCGCAGAATTATTTGCGCATGTAACAATATGCATGCTGGAATATTTAATAGAAACTCATAATTTCTCATTAAAAATATTATTTTTTTTTCTATTTTATGTCGTAGTTGGGTTATGTTAACATTTTTCCAATAGTTTTTTTGAAAAGATTTTTTATGTAATTTGGAAATTAAAATTTTTAATTATATATGTATAAATTTAGGGTTCCCTTGCAGGAACTAGGTTTCATACTAATTTCTTTGTATTAAATCGCGTGATATGTGTGAAATATTAAAGATTTTATCCTCTTGTTTTCATTAAAAGCCGTCGGGCCTTACTTAGTTGTGTGAGCAGACGCGTTTCGACTACTTTGAGTCATCTTCACTGAAGATGAAGAATTTTCATTTTAAATTATTAATATGTATTATTGAACGGCTTAAATCATGGACGAGACAAAACCACATGTAAGTTAAACGCCAATTCCTTTGGTTAAATTCACCCATGAACATTTTCAACAAAACTAAACTATGTTAAATACAATTCATCCGTATTTTGGCCCTTTCTGTTATTTGTAAGCCCAAACAAAAAAATTAATTTCCAGTAAATGTCTTAAATGAACTCTTGCACTTAAGGTATTATATAAATATTAAATTACCATCATCTCGTTTCATGAACAGAACCAGTTAGAACAAGTGCTTCAGGTTAAAACGTCTAGCGACAACATCCTTGCATTTATTGAATTTCAAACGAAAGATCACATTTGTATGTATATCAGCCAACCTCAATAGAAAGTTATAAAGCCCCATGAGCGCTTTTCCAGAAGAATTTCACTTTTTCGTCTTAATACAAGGTCACTTCTAAGAAACTTATAAGTATGTGCATGATACACAATCCAATTTGGAGTGAATCAAATTTACTTTTGCATTTTATCCATCCTTATGATACCCTTTTATTCTGCCACGTGCGCTTTATACCGCCCAAGGTTATAAGAGCATTACCTTATATATCAAGGGCAACGTTTAACCTCCCAAAAGCTCAATCATATGCTAAATGTGGGGAGAATTCACTTTGATATTTATTGGATATATCTTAAATAAATTGATATAATTTCGATGTATAAGTATTGCGTTGTTGAAGCACAATTTCAGATGAATATAATTTATTACAATAATTTAAGACTTAAGTTCAAATAACTTCGATTTGAGGATGCAAACGTTAGATTAAGAATATTATCATAAAATTATACCAGCTTAGGGATAAACTTAAAATATTTACAGTAGAATAAATCGAATCATCCCATTGAAATTTGTAGTTTTAAGTTAGAACAATTTAGTTATAAGTATATATTAAAATTTTGTTTCCTCTATTTTTTATTAAAAATATTCATTTTTATGTAGTTTGAAATTATTCCGATACAAAATTAAATTTTTGATCAGGGATATCACAGTTACAGACATTACACTCGTATTATCACAGAAGCCCCACACGTATATTCCATCAATTGAGCTAGGAAAATTAATACATGTATTATGTTTTTGATTTAACGCCATTTTATTTTCATTGTACTGATCTCAATGTTTGAGCAGTCATGATAACATATCAATGTTACCAAAAATTTTCTTAAAATCCTTACCCATATGTAGTGTTTCGGTCGGTTGCGAGCGTATTTATACAGTATCACGTGTAATTATTGTTGTAATTGATAAATTTTCAATCGTTTTTAACTCAGCTGTTTATTGCTTGATTTTGACATGTGCTTTGCATAAAGAAACTCAGATACAAATTTTCGGAAGATTTAAGGATCTATTTCATAAGTGAAAACATAAAATTTGTCATATGTACTATAATTTACAAAATTGACGGATTTTTTACTTTTGACGTATTTTTTTACCTGAAACTCATTGAAACCTACTTTTCTGATATTTCAGATGTTTCTGTCCAAAGATGTACAATTGTTACATACCCAGTATACCCTATGTATACTGGTATGAACTGGGAGCTCGTTTGATGTGTATCCAATATACATCATCAAGGCTCCCGGGGAAAGAACGCACTGTAACACCACTTACCTGCTACTCTGTCCATTTAAACTATATCAACAAAAAACGAGAGTTTATTTTATGGGGTTTGACTTTATTTCCCGGCTCACTTTTTTCGAAACATTTAGAAATTACACGCATAAATTATTGAATACCTATATTAATACTGAGTGAAGCGCTTTTCATTTGGCTGGTCGCGCTTCACACGTGAGCGCTAGCCTGTACTGGGGATCAGCCATACGAGCTAATGGTTTGGGGTTACCACACGGTGTGGAATGCCAAAGGGCCGATTGAGGATCGCGGCGCCAGCCATCACCTCATCCCTTACCATTTCGTTGAAAACTGGACAGCACTTCGAGCTCGAACTTGAATCGCGTAATTGAACGTACGGTTAAACTACTGGGTAGCAGCATGCTCCCTTTTGGATTTGAACAAAATTCACTCGAATGCTTTGCCCAATATCTTTAAATACTGTTCTTACGTGGGCTTTCAACCTAAATTCTCTTTAAAGGTGCTGAGTAGCCGAACACGTGCGCTCTCGTTCTACGAAAGTTTTTCCTTTTTTTCGAAACTGGGGAAATTGAGCAAAAGAGTGTTTTTCGCTTAAGCTTTTGACTTCGAAAGAGTGCTTTTAGCTTAAGCTTTCGGCTTTCCCACGATCTCTCGAGGTGAAATCGCGAAACTGGGGACATTGAGCGAAAGAGTGTTGATGCCGGAACTTTCGGTTTTCCTTTCCGCTTACCTCTCTTCGAAGCACTCCGTTCGTTCATGATGTAAATATCATTGCGGGTTGTACTTTCTTGTTTGCTTAACTGCTCGCTTATTTACTTGCGCATGTGTTTCCATGGCTAATTTTCATTGGCGAAATGCGAGTACAAGGTGTTGTTTGCTTGCAACTATTGCAGTTATGAAGCGGGAATATATCCGAGCATGTTTTATGTGTTCACTCGCAACATTCCTCCAGCAATTGAAAAGATCCCCGTTGGCAGCACCAGCCGGAAAGGTAAATTTCTCGTATGTAGCGTAAGGTTTCGAAAAAGAAATTGGCTTATCTACTACTGGACTTCTCATTGCAATTTTTGTAGCACTACATGGGTATTTGTTAACAGAAAGGATCTGCCGCCGTTCGTATTTTGAGACCCTTCATAGAGGCGCAAATATTTTGCTAATTAAATTGAGTTGCACACGTATGGATCACATATTGAAAATCGGCGGGTAATAAATTGTTATAAACATATTTATACTCGTTACGCCCTTCTAACATTTGCTGCTTATACATTTGACAGTGGTTGTCAAACAAAGGTGATAGTTTTTTGGCTTAAATAGCTCAAATAGTTAATTTCAAAAGATTTCCATAAAAGTTTAATCAGCACTTGCATTGCCATTAATATATACATTTTCGATTCTTTTCTGAACCATCAGGGGCTGTTATTTTGAATTTTTTATTGTGAACGGCTGCTAAAATTATTAAACTGTAAATTTTCGAATTTTTTATTTGTCGTCGGGTTTGCATAATTAAATTAAATTAACTTGCCTTAATAACTTATAATTTCAAGTTTTATCGGAATCTGTTGAGAAACTTGGCTGCTAGAGGGCTACAGAAATAAAAAAAATGTTTATGTCACCCCCCTGTATGGGGAGACCCCCTTAAACACTTTAAAATATTTTCTTACACTGCAAATTTCAAGAGGCACCACTTTTGACCTACGTAGAAAATTTCCTCATTTTAGCTCATGTGGTTTGCGAGAAAATTTGTGACACACGAACAGACGGACGGACGGAACGACAGACAAGTCGCGATTTTATAATTTTTTAAGGGTATCGTTAAAAATATTTTACAATATTTAAAAAATATTCTGATTTATAAATACGTTCAAGATAAGTCAGTTAAAACGTTTCCATGAAAAAAAATTCATTATTTCAGTTGCTACTAAAATAGCAAATTGCGCTTGATCCTGACCTTTGGGGGCGCCATTTTGAATGCATGCATTTGATTTTGGACAATTTTAAATCTCTGTGGGCTAGGACCTCATCAATCAATGTGCCAAATCTCGTTCGAATCGGAGTTTCACTCTAGACAGGGCAAAATAATTCAATTTTTAGTGAAAATGGCAGCTTAAAAATATTGGGTTTTAAATTTTTGACTTTCATTCAATTTTAATAATTTTCTGCTCAATACAAGAACATAGTACAGAGATCCATAATCTCAAGTTTCATAAAAATCGGCTGGAAAATGTGACCGCTAGAGGGCCACAAAAACCTGTAAAAAACGCATATCTACAGATCTAAGTAATGCCTATCTTGAAACCAAGTTTCATATATATCAAATGAAAATTGCGACTTTTAGAAGCCTTTGAAGTTTTGATTTTCAACTGGCCGCCATTTTGTTTTTTGTTACTTGACCTCCAATTTTTTTATGCAATACTCTAGATACTTATAATTTCTATCTAAATGCTGAATTTCATGAAAATTTGTTGAAAGCTTTGACCACTATTACAACAAAAATTTTGCACGTTTTCCGACTTTTGAGCGGCCGCCATTTTGTTTCTGCTGTACCGACTTTGGATGTTTTATTGTGAAATTTATCACATACATCAGTGAACCTTTGTACCAAATTTCATCCAAATCGGAGTTATACTTTGGTCAGAACAGAAATCACGATTTTTCGTCTAAAATTGCCGCCATTTTGTTTTTGCCCAGCTGATATAGCTGGTTCACGAACATGACCGAGATATTAACCCAATACACCTTTTTTTTTGAGGAACTACCTAAAGGACCGAAGCCTGCTCTACGACACGACACAGGGCCAACGAAGGAAGGAATTAGCTAAACTTTTTAATTGGATCATTTCAATCTATACGACAAATTTACTCTACATTTGAAGCTTTATCTAACGTCGCGCGGATATCGATCACTCTTTCGGATGGCTCCGATAGCTTTTTAAATTACTTCTTATGGAATTGTTTGCATCTACATATAAATGAGTTGCATATTTTGAAAAATAATTTTTCTGAAAAATTATTAGAGAAAAAAGATGTTAGAAGAAGGTGGTTTCGACGTGTGCACTAATTCTCCTCAGGCCATCACACTTGGATACACACCGGTGCAAGCTATATTCAAGGTAAATTTCTCTTGTAAGTACTTGTATTAGCTAAACTTGAGGAGAATTAGCCTGAGGAGAATTAATGCACACGTCGAAACGACCTTCTTCTAACATTTTTCTTCTCTAATAATTTTTCAGAAAAATTATTATTCAAAATATGCAACTCATTTATATGTAGCTGCAAACAATTCCATAAAAAGTAATTTAAGAAGGAAGGAAATTACATCGGGTGTTGCCCAGGGATCTATCCTTGGTCTGGACCTGTGGAACGTGTCTTACGACGGGCTACTGAGACTTGAGATGCCAGATGAGTCGCGTTTGGTCGGCTACGCAGATGACGTTGCGCCTCTGGTCGCCGGACGCACCGTTGAACAAGCGCAACTTAGGCTAGGTATGCTAATGCGCTGAGTGAGGGACTGGATGACTGCTCGCGGGCTCAGTTTAGCACTGGAGAAAACCGAAGTGGTCATCTTGACAAAAAAGAGAATCCCTAGAGTAAGGATGATCAGTATTGGAGATATACAAATCGAATCGAAGCCAGCGGTGAAGTACCTGGGGCTACTGATCGACTCGAAGATGAGTTTCTCTGAGCAAATCAGGGCAACGGCTGAGAAGGCTGCTTCGGGAATATCGGCCCTGAGTCGGTCTCCCGATTGTCGGTTTTGCCCAGGAGAGGAGGACAATGCCTGTCACATATTTTTCGCGTGCACAAAATGGGTCAGGCTGCGAAGGGAACTCTACAGGGAGACGGGAGAGCTCACCCCGGATAATATAGTTGCGGTGATGCTCGAATCGGTTGACAAATGGAATCAGGTGGCACATTATGCTCGGGCAGTCCTAAAATATAAAAGGGACTCACAGCAGCCGGAGGCGCTGGGGCTGGGGGATTGCTCTTCTGGCATTTCCTCTTCCCCTCTCCCCTCCCGCTAGGAAAGGGACTCCCCAGTTTGAAGGCGCCCTACGGCGTAACAAAACGAGACCTGGCCCGAAGTAATGTGTCAAACGATTCCAGGCTAGGTTCTCAGATTGACAAGGGAGGTATTTAGTGGGTAGTCCAAGGGTATCCTCCATGGGAGTCCCACACTGCCAGACTCGGCGGGCGTAAACAATTCCATAAAAAGTAATTTAAGAAGGAAGGAAATTACATCGGGTGTTGCCCAGGGATCTATCCTTGGTCTGGACCTGTGGAACGTGTCTTACGACGGGCTACTGAGACTTGAGATGCCAGATGAGTCGCGTTTGGTCGGCTACGCAGATGACGTTGCGCCTCTGGTCGCCGGACGCACCGTTGAACAAGCGCAACTTAGGCTAGGTATGCTAATGCGCCGAGTGAGGGACTGGATGACTGCTCGCGGGCTCAGTTTAGCACTGGAGAAAACCGAAGTGGTCATCTTGACAAAAAAGAGAATCCCTAGAGTAAGGATGATCAGTATTGGAGATATACAAATCGAATCGAAGCCAGCGGTGAAGTACCTGGGGCTACTGATCGACTCGAAGATGAGTTTCTCTGAGCAAATCAGGGCAACGGCTGAGAAGGCTGCTTCGGGAATATCGGCCCTGAGTCGACTTATGGCCAACGTAGGGGACCCAGCCCATCAAGAAGACGCCTCTTGATGAGTGCTGTAGGGTCAGTGCTACTGTACGGAGCAGAGGTATGGGGCGACGCTCTCAGCAAGGAGGCATACCGAAAACGATTGGCACAGGTACAGAGAAGAGGAGCACTGCGAATTGCATCTTCGTATCCAAAAGTCTCCAACTCGGCGGTGAGAGTTATTGCAAGCGTGATACCTGTCGCCCTGCGTGCTAGAGAGCGCCGCGCTATTTACCTGCACCGAAACGAGGATGCGAGGGAGATGGTTGTCCGCGAGGAGAGACAACGCTCGCTCAACGATTGGCAGCAGTCTTGGGTGAATTGCTGGAAGGGAAGGTGGACTGCGCGCCTCATCCCAGATGTGAGACCGTGGCTAAATCGAAGGCATGGTGAGACTGACTTCTATCTGATCCAGCTTTTGAGCGGGCACGGGTGTTTTCAGTCTTACCTGCACAAGATCGGTACGTCACGGTCTCCCGATTGTCGGTTTTGCCCAGGAGAGGAGGACAATGCCTGTCACATATTTTTCGCGTGCACAAAATGGGTCAGGCTGCGAAGGGAACTCTACAGGGAGACGGGAGAGCTCACCCCGGATAATATAGTTGCGGTGATGCTCGAATCGGTTGACAAATGGAATCAGGTGGCACATTATGCTCGGGCAGTCCTAAAATATAAAAGGGACTCACAGCAGCCGGAGGCGCTGGGGCTGGGGGATTGCTCTTCTGGCATTTCCTCTTCCCCTCTCCCCTCCCGCTAGGAAAGGGACTCCCCAGTTTGAAGGCGCCCTACGGCGTAACAAAACGAGACCTGGCCCGAAGTAATGTGTCAAACGATTCCAGGCTAGGTTCTCAGATTGACAAGGGAGGTATTTAGTGGGTAGTCCAAGGGTATCCTCCATGGGAGTCCCACACTGCCAGACTCGGCGGGCGTAAATGCCTTCACCTCCCTATCACAAAAAAAAAAAATACACCTTTTCTGAAAATTTGGTGAAAATCGGAGCAAAATTGCAACCTCTAACGTGGTCACAAATTTCGTTATATCCCATATATATATATATATATATATATATATATATATATATATATATATATATATATATATATATATATATATATATATATATATATATATATATATATATATCTATGATGCTCTCCGCAAAAGGTAAATTTCTCCCGAGAAATTTACCTTATAATATTTGAAGTTTGATTTCATACAATGTTTTGTTCGATTTAATCATAAGTTAGTGTAATGATACTCTAGTATTTCTTTGGATACAATGAACTTAGATCTAGTTTGGTTCTATATAATCGTGGATTAATATTTTGTTTGCTTCAATCATTAATCAGTATAATTAATCACTATTGTTTTTGTTTGATAAAATTTTAAGTCAACAAGCTCGTGTTCGGTTTGATTCTGCACAGTAAATATTCTGTGTGTCATTTGGTACAATTATAAATAAAGATGTTAATATTTCATTTCTGCCGTAAACTACAGGATTATAAATTGTTTCGTTTTACTAATATATAATGTTGAAGAATATACTATTATTTTTTTTTACAATTAAAGAATAGCGGAATTCAATTTTTTCTTTGCAATAGGTGTACGAGTATAATCGGCTTTACTTGGTAATACAATACTTTCTTTTAACATCCACATTCAATGCCGATTTTTCTTTTTAGAAGTTAATGATTTGCTTTTATTTCAGCTTTTTTTGCTTTTATTTTAGCATTTTCTATCTCAAAATAGATTTTGATATTTAAGTCGTTGTTGTTGTATTCCCGAGACTTTAGTATAAGCTATCTAGGCTTAATAGGGTGCGAATGGGTGTGATAAATAAACTTTCCCCTTATTATGCATGATTAATGTTGTTACTGGGAATGGGAGTCATGGATTGAAGGCTTATGTGATTGTTTTTGCTTGCCGCTAACGAGCTTTGAAGATATGATTAGCATTGCTTCTGCAATGATGCATGAGAAAATTGAATGAAACGATGTATTGCAGCTTTTACATGCGCTGATTGCTAGGAAGTATGTGAAGTATATGATATGTATGTACTAATTCGTGGTTGGCTGGTAATTGTCTTGAAGAGCATTTGTTTTTAATTAAGTTGGCTTAACGCATTTTGTAGTGGGCAGGGCTTTTAATCGATCTATGCTGTGGGATTGTGTAGGAGGAAGAGTTTTTAAGGTATATGCATTTAACTGTCGTTTAATTGGCTTAAGTTGTCTATTACATACTTTTTTATCCGTTTGTAGTGGTAAAAAGGGAAGGTTAATAAAAATATATTCAGCAGTAGTTGTGGATTATTTATAAATCGTAATTATTATGTAGGTTTTTTTATTAAGTATAGAAATGTTTCATGAGTTAATATAAATTAAGTCGATCTTTTTCTCAAAGTGAAACTAGAAGGAGCGATTCTGAGCTCTGTTGTATGCTTTTATTGATTTTAGTCAATTGTTAAATAGATATACTGCATTGAAAATATCTTGCGAGAAATTATTGTAAAAGATGATCGAAGCGACACAATCACTTTATGGTCTTGGGAACATATAGTTTCGGTCTTCATTCAAGACCCCATATGTGTTCCGTCTAATTTTTCCGTCTAATTTTTCCCTAGTGTGTGTCTACATAGTTTGGCATAATACTGTCCTGGACCTTACTGGAAGACAGTACAGTGACGTGCGAGGTCACTTCATTAACTGTTAATAAATTTTTTATCTCGATCTTGAGAAAACGATTGTTTAAAGCATCTTAAAGTATATATTATAGCATTCTGGTAAATTGGTGGGTTTTGAATTGTCTTGCGCTCTCTACAGGGGTGTTTTTTGTGACTTTTTTTTAATAGTTAGCAGTTATATAATGTATTTATTGTGCAAGGAAACGTAGTGGCGTGTTTAAAGGGTACATGGTTGATAGCGTGTTGTAAACCCTTCTGGATCAACAGCTCAGAGGCTACGACTGGATGGTAAATTGATGTCTCTTTTGCATATGACTTAATACTATACGTAGCGTGTCTGCCGAAATTTGAAATCGGGCAGCTTAGAGGCTATTATGTGTTTCTTTAGGGATTTGTAACTAAAAATAGCGTGTCCGTCGACAACTTATGTCAACGGCTCAGAGGCTGTTGTTAAATCTACTGGTTTTCATTCCAGTGATTGTGCAATTAGACATAGAAAAAGCGTGTCTGCTGATAGTTATGGTTTGGAGTTTTTGCCGGGGTTTTACCGACTTGACTGCCACTTTTTCCGTTTTCTTACTGCTAACATTGTGAAATCACACATTTAGTGCTGGACGTTAATTTGGTGATTTGAGAGTGAATTGTAGTGGAACTTAAAAGAGATAATTGGTTTTGGGATGAAATCGCTTGCATTGTTGTATCGTTCTAATAACTTAAAAATTCGATTGTTTCATAGTTTACATACTTCGGCTGTTTCAGCGTAGCTTGAAATTAATTTAAATTCATGGTTATTTGCCCTGGGAAATTGCCATTCTCATGTAAATTTTTTTTTTAATATTTGTTTAGCGCAGTTAATTTAATTTCATTTGCTCTTCTGTGTTATTGCATTTAAAAATTATTGCCCAGGTGTCTATTTATTCAATTTGTACTTAAATGTTTGTTTTTTCTTGCTCTTTTAATTGCATCTTAGGGAATTCGAATGCTCATTTCATTCAAAAGATAAGTCTTTAATATGCATGCATGTTAGGTACGCGTTATTGTTATTATTATTGTTTAAGTGGTTGGAGAGATAAATGGTATCATATTTCGATAACAATGGGCACGCGTTTGTTTGCTCGCTATTAAGTTTTCGGTTTGCTTATTTGTGTTTAATATTTACTTGTAATGTTTTGTGTTTTGCATGTTAGTTCATTGAAACTTTTTATCTTTATAAATTCGACGTAGGAGTTAGGAGTTAGTTCGAATGAACCTCAGATAAGAAAGATGTGATTAAAGATATATGAATTACGGAGAAAATGAATGAAGAATTAAATGTTCAATATGACTATTTGATTTTAGGACTGATCTTATTTGATGGATAGTATGAGTAGGATTAATATTATATTTGACTATTGTTATTATATTTTGGTTATTAGAATGATCAATATAAGTATTTGAGTTTATTTTAAAGGCAGACCGATTTAGTTTGATCACTAATATTATGTTTGGATATTCCTACTTTATTTTTGTTATTTAATTGATTGAAATAATTATTTGGTTTTTTTTTGTTTTGAGAAGATTGATTTAGTTTTATGCACTGTATAAGTAGCATGATTATGATGTGTGGATATTGATATTATATTTTTGTTTTTTAAATGATCAAAACTATCATTTTTTTTCTTTGAAAGCTGATCTAGTTTGATGGGCAGTATGAGTAGCAATGGTGTCTTACAGGAGTTGAATGGTTTAAGATATTGGCTGGGTGAACAGATTTTTCAGCCCATTTTAATTTGCTACGCAGCGCACTACACTGTGATCTCTGCAAAACCGATATCCTACCGGCTGCGCCAATTTTGTTACATAACCAGTTGTCACGGGAGGCTTCCACACACACAAGAAAATAAACAAACGAAAAAAAAGAAACAACAAAAAATATAATAAGTTCACCGTGAGGATAACTTCCCGAGCTAACTCAAGTCGAGTTTTAACGATGTATGCAACGCTTTATATTTCGTATCACACTTAGAAATTAGAATTAAGTAGGTTCTAAGCAGATCAACGAGCACTACCGCTGACAATGCATTCAATCATTGTGCAGAAATGTCGAAAGCATGCAATTAATTTCACCGAATCGGACCGGCAAATACTGATGAATCTAGCTCAGCCACATTGGAGGGTGATGGAAAATAAGCGTATGGACAAGTTTACGTCAAAGCTCAAATCAGAAACTTGGAGAATATAAAAGTTAATACAACCAACTGAATAGGGAGCCACGGACGGCGCTGCAATTTAAATTATTCTATGAGGCAAACGGAAAAGCCTTGACGCGATAGTTAGTTATAGTTGGAAGAAGTGAGAGTGCAAAAAGATTGCAATGCAGTTAAGTAGCATATTGTCATTGTTTCTAGTCGTCGCCCAAAGCTCCTATGGCCGTGGTCAGTTATCACCGCAGGCGACTCTACAGGTGGCACAATCCGACAATAACGACCACCTTCAATATGCCTTGAATAATATCCTCAAGCCGCAAGTCATAGGGACTAGAGGGCACGATGAAGTTGCGGGTTTTATCACTGGAGAATTAAAGACATTGGGTTTCAACGTAGAAGTAGACACATTTAGCGACTCGACACCCTTCTTTCATAATTTAACATTGATAAACATTACCGGTGCAATCAACAGTGGTACGGCGGAATTCATAGCTTTAGCTTGTCACTACAAAAACAGATATTTTCTAAATCATCCTGCATTACTTGGTGCCACCGACTCAGCTGTACCGAGTGTTTGGAGAAGTGCTAATACCTTATTTTGGAAAAAATTCGGGGAAGGAAAGACTTTGGATTGATGGTGTTATATTTTTTGATGGCGAAGAAGCTTTGCGAGAATGGACTTACCAAGATTCCGTTTACGGTTCCTGAACTCTAGCTGATAAATGGCCATGATCACTTTACCCACAGTCACAAACTGGCGAAATGATAAGAAATATCGACCGCAGTGAAGTTCTCATTCTTTCTACTTGATCGGAGCAGGAAATCCACGCTTCCGCAATTATGATGTTAGAACAACATATCTTAACACTCAACTGGTCTTGATCGAGAGATACCTGGCAAAAAAGCGGTTACTTAAACACTGGAGGTTTTATGTTCTATCCGAAAACAACTTACCGCTCGATAGATAATGATCACCGTAACTGCCATCCGGAAAACGTACCAATTACTCGGGTAATCAGCGCACCATTCCCACACCAACCAAGACGATGCCCAACGTTTGTACTCTTTTGTTATGACATTTAAAGTTCGCAAGATGCCAGCTGACACGACACGCGGGTAATGCAGTGAATGCGATTAACAGTCCACTGAACTGGTGGAACATCGAAAAGCTCCCTTGTATGAAAGCGTAGCCACCAGAGGGGATATAAGACCCCGGAGGGAGCTTGGGAAGCTCTCTTTCACTTTGCATTTTTCCAAGAATTGGAGCACGAATTTTTGGCGGGGTTTTTTTGGGAGGTTATAGCCGAGCTGGAAAAAAATTGAATTTGAGGATTGATCGGAGGAATTAAGGAGGTCTTGAGAACAACGAGGAGGGCGTTTTCTACGACCGAGGTAAATCAAGGAACTGGATTGACAGCAGAAGTTGGCGGCAGCAAGATTTTGGGCCCCCGAGTCGAACAAGCCCGGTTGGAAAGTGTAAGCTTGGCCAATATAAGTATAATTTTACATACATTTCTTTTTAAAATATCTTTTGTATTTCCTTCTGAAATTATTAATCTTGAAACTAAATTGTTTGTGAACCAAGAAAAGAAAAACATTCGAGTAAAGTGCATAATTTGTCAGGTGGAAGTGAGTTAAAACTTGTGAAGTTGGCTCGGGAAGCGAGGTGGCGTTCCCGTACGAGCGACACCCCGTGTGTGGAAGGCTCGAGGGCGCTTTGCCGTCACGTAGTGTGACTCCAAGGTTCGTCAGGGCTCACCCTTTTCCTTAGGTTCCCCCGCCTTTGCTGTAATTACGATTAGGGAGGATAGGCGGTGCGTGAGTGCATTACGCGTCGTGTTGTGAACGGCGTTAGTGCGAGCCTTTTGGCGAGTCGTGATTCTCGCTTAGCGACTCCTGTGAGGCCCATTGGCAAAGCGAGTGGCGCACGGCCCCTCTCCATTGGGCTAACCGGGTCCAAGGGCCCCACTCAAGAGCTCCACCAGACGGCACGGAAGCGATACTCTGTCACAGAATTGTTACACAGTATACCCTATGTATACTGGTATGAACTGGCAGCTCATTTGATGTGTATCCAATATACATCATCAAAGCTCCCGGGGAAAGAACTCGCTGTAACACCACTTACCTGCTACTCTATCCATCAAAGCCAAACATACAAAACACGAGAGTTAATTTTTAATGAATTACTTTAGTTTTATTGTTCATTATTTTAAATCGAATTTTTAAAATACATTTTGAATTATTTAATTATTTAAAACTCTAAATATCAGCCTGAAGAGGGTAACAACTGGACGAATTTATGGTTCGGGGTGGCCACACCACGTGCAACGCCAAAGGGCCGATTGAGGATCGCGCTGCAAGCCAACACCTCATCCCTTACCATTTCGTTGAAAACTGGACAGCACTTCGAGCTCGAACTTGAATCGCGTAATTGAACGTACGGTTAAACTACTGGGTAGCAGCACGCTCCCTTTTGGATTTGAACAAGACTCACTGGAATGCTTTGCCCAAGATCTTTAAATACTGTTCTTTCGTGGGCGTTCAACCTTAATTCTCTTAAAAGGTGCTGGGTAGCCGAACACGTGCGCTCTCGTTCCACGAAATTTTTTCCTCCCCGTTTCATCTCACTTGCTCGGCTGGTGAATATGCGAAACTGGGGAAATGGAGCGAAAGAGTGTTTTTCGCTTAAGCTTTCGACTTCGTAAGAGTGCTTTTAGCTTAAGCTTTCGGCTTTCCCACGATTTCTCGAGGTGAAATCACGAAACTGGGGACATTGAGCGAAAGAGTGTTTATGCCGGAACTTTCGGTTTTCCTTTCCGCTCACCTCTCTTCGAAGCACTCCGTTCGTTCATGATGTAAATATCATTGCGGGTTGAACTTTCTCGTTTGCTTAACTGCTCGCTTATTTTCTTGCGCATGTGTTTCTATGGCTAATTTTCATTGGCGAAGTGCGAGTACAAGGTGTTGTTTGCTCGCTACTATTGCAATTATGAAGCGGGAATATATCCGAGCATGTTTTATGTGCTCACTCACAACACAATCGCAAGGGGTAGAACACACACTTTTCGGATAGTTCCCCTCACCCTGCACCCCTCCATGCAAATGCTTCTAGTTTAAGATCGTTTTTGAAAAGTTCTCACAAAAGTGGTGAAAAAAATTTCCCAGGGTCATCCGCATATATGGGGAGACCCGCCTTGAAAACCTTAAAATATTTGTTACGCACTGCCACTTTTGAGAGGGAGCCACTTTTGACTTACTTACAAAATTTCATTACTCGAGCGCATGTGGTAAAAAAATTGCTGTGACGCACGGACTGACGGACGGACGGATAGACAGGTCCCTAAAAATTGAAGCTCATTTGAGAAATGAAATATAGTCAATTTACTCAATGAAATTCATTGTAACCACATCATTGATAGAAAGAAACCAACGAAACCAAATTAATTTTCATTTATTTACAATGGAAGCCACCATGAAAAACAAAGAATATTCCATTTTCGATTTGATAAGGAATGGAAAGATAATTTAAATTGATAAATCAACAAATTGTATAAAATTTAAATCACAATAAAATCTTATTACTCATTTCCTGATGCCGAGCGCTCTGCACATGAGGAGAGGAAGGTAAGGTCACTGAAAAAATGTTTTTTTTTTGGAGTTGACTCTGCAGCTCATATTTATAACACTGTCAACCATTTAGTTATTTGTGTTTCTATTGCTACTAGGAGAATTTCTCTAAAGAAATTTACCTATTGCGAATCGTACTTTATATATACGAGAGCGGTTGATCAAGTACTTAGCCTCGCCGCCCGAAGGTGACACGATTACAAGAGAGATTCATTATAGTGAAGTACGTTCTCGTAGACGGGTATTTGCAAATGTTTTGTTTTGACCATGTGTGGAAGCGGGCGTATCTGCGGATTTTAAAAAATGTAGAAAGAGAAATATCGGTCGGTGACTCGATTCTTATTTTTGGAAGGGAAATTTCGCTGCAAAATCAAAGAGTGCTTGGATGATGTATACATAAACTCCGTACCTGCGATGGTGACCCTAAAAAAATTGTTTTAATGGGTTCAACGTGCCTGTACGTCAGTTTTTGATGAGCTACGCCCAAATATGCCAAAAACAGCTACCACAGAGGATAAAGTGACGAAAATCAATGAGCTCGTACTGGCAGTCCACCGAAAGAAGATGCGCAAGAAAACTGAGATGGTAGAAATCTCAAGCAAGTTAAGTAGACTGAACTATGCTCATGTCAAAAGGGTTTTGTACTTAAACTAGAATATGTAGAAAAATAGAATTATGTAGTTCAAATACAAAACGTTTATAACCTGCACAACAAATATATTCTTGCTTTAAAAGAACTATATTTTAAACAGCGAACATTTTGTTCCAATCTTGCTAAAATCATTGACTTACCTGAATCTTCAATGTATTTTTGTTATTCATCTTATCTGAAAATTTGGAGAAGATTGAATCAAAAGTGTAGGGTCTGGTTCAATGGAAAGCCCATGCAGCAAAAAAATCGTACATGATTGTTGTAATTGGAGGAAATTCAAATGGCTTTAATGGTGGTAAAGTTTAATAAAGCTTAAGAATAAAATTATATTTTAAAGAACTTCTTAATTGGCTAATTTTATCCAATTTAACGATACTGATACAGTTTTGCTGACGAAAATGTCAAATTCTACTACTATTAGCAAAGTTCCACAAATTTAAGGCTCTAAGTTACATGCTATTGGATCCAACTCCATGATTTTGAGGGCTTTTTGAAAGAAATTTTGCAAAAACTTACTAGTTTCCCATCCTATCAGTCAATCTGTCCACCAGTCCGTTCGTCTGTCCATGCGCCATAAGAAACTTCTTCCGAAACTATAGAAGCTACAATGCTCAAACTTTGTGAAAAGATCAGAAGTGATGGTCTCTCAAAAGTTTAGGCCTTATCAAGTATATCTAAATTTTTTAATGGGGCCCTCTCTTATAACGAAGTAGTCCTGAACAAATTTTTTAATTAAATTTAGTCAAATATGGTATCAAATGAAAGGTCTTACCACTTTCAAAACATGAAAACTAGTCATTTTTGCATTAAGAGTCCAAGCGGAGGCAAAATGCACTAACAATACTTGTGTCCCCTCCCTACACGATAGGATACATTTGAGCCGAAAATCTAAAAAAACCCGAAGGTGGGTCTTGATGGGTCCAAGCGCAGCAATGCCTTAGAAATCAAAGTTAATTCAATTCTGTTAATCATGGTATGGTTTGTGACTTCAACATTTCCCCCCAAAAATCGAAACGATGCCTTCAAACATCTTAAGATTATATAATTATGTAGGTTGATATAAGACCCTTATGCCTACAAAATTTCATGAGAATCAAATCATAATCAAGTGAGTTGTCGCATTTTGAATTGTATGAAATTACAAAAACAATAATACATGTTGATAGTTAATATAAATTTCAAAACGAACAAGGCTTTCTTACTTTCTTCGGATTTTCATGAAAATTTAAGGAATAGTGGTTCACTTAAATATGTTCAATGAGCCGAGCATTCAGAAAAATTATTTAACATCGAACAAAATCGTGGCTGTTATGTGCTTATGAATGAAATTCTGCATCCTTTAGATGAAGATAAACGATTTCTGAAACAAATATTGGGTGAATAATTCAAACCATCGATTCATGGAATCAGAAATTGTTTTTGAAACTAGAATAGCTACAAATCTCTTCTGTTAGGAGCTCTCTCCTGCCTCCTCGGCTTATTTCAGCTATGATTATTAATTGTGAGTACTCATCTTCAGTCATTCATTAAATTAAATCAAGTGTTAAAAGCATACGAGTATACCTTAAGCGTTGAAGGTGGGGAAAATTAACTTAAAATCATTCAATTTTCGCATTTAAAACAGCCACTATTTTGTTTTACGATTACTGATAACTCTAGTTGAACTAATTCTTACAGATATTCATGATACCTATCATTCCTGAAGCTTTCATGCAAATCCTAGCAAAACTGTAGTGTCTGAGTCGGTAAAAAGCGCATATTGTTCCACATAGCCATATGTTTCCATAGCAATACAGCGGATATTAATTCATAGTAATACAGGCAAATTCAAACCGCTGTAACTTTGTTAAATACTATTCAATCTTTGTGAAACTTTCGGGACAGGTTAATCTTATGAATTGTCAATTTTGTTGAATTTAAAAGTACCGTCAAAATTTTATTCAAGAAAATGTAAAATTGATAAATCATGCTACTACTAACAAAGTTGAGTGAATATTGACTTCTCATGCATTTGTTGCTGTTGTACTCATGAAGACCTAAATTCATGATTTTTTTCAAATTTTTTGGATGAAAGGTGTCCAATCGTGAGGAGGATAGGAGTACACGAAGTTCGTACATTTCCCCTTTCCCTGCCTCCCATTGTACAGATTTTAAGGATTGTATTGAAAATATCTCGTTAAAACCTTTCCAATGATATTCTATTCGACTACAAAAGATGGAAAATTTTTTTTGGAAGGGTCACCTCCCCCACTGAAAACCCTTTGAAAAAAAATTTTACATCCAAATATTTAAGAAGTTTCCACTTCTGACCTTTCTACAAAATTTCATGGCTGTAGCTACGGCCGGACGCACACAGGTCGTGATTTTAATAGGGTCTTGTATTTTAGTACAAAACCCTAAAAACTGCATGGGTAGTATTTTGCATGAAATTTTGGACATGAGAAAGCTGTTGGCATGATGGGGTCGCGTTTACTTTCTCCGGGCAAAAACGCAACCATGAGACCACTTCAGAACAGGGTTTGACGCTGTTTAAGCGCTATTCAAAGGAGTTTCTTCATCGTTTTGTGACTGTCAATAAAACATGGCTCCATTATATACACTAGAGACAAAGGAGCAGACAAAACAGTGGACTTCATCCGGCAAACGTGCTCCAAAGAAGACGAAAAGTGTCCTAAAAAGGTGATGGCCACTGTTTTATCCCATTCACAAGGCAGGATCTACATCGACTACCTGAGGAATTGCGAAACGATCACAGGGCTCTACTATGCCGAATTCTTCGGCTAATTCAACGCCGAATAACAGAAAAAATGCCCCGTTTCGGGAAGAAAAAAATGCTTTTCCAGCATGACAACACATGCGCTTACACCTCTGCCATCGCCAAGGCCAAATCGACAGAATTGGGCTGCGAACTGCAACTCCATCCACCGTATTCTCCAAATTTGACCTTGTGTGACCTCGATCTCTTTCTAAACTTGAAAAAGTCACTTGCCCGACAAAAATTTGATTCATCTGAGGAGGTCATTGCCGCCACGAAGGTTTACTTTGCAGACCTAGAGAAAACGTATTTTCAGACAAATTAAAGAAGTTGGAGCATCGCTGGGTCTAGTGTATCGAGCTAAGAGGAAATCATGTTGAGAAATGAATTGCCACTTTCCAAAATTTCAATTTTTCTTCTGTGCGCCAAGTACTTACCGGAACGGATATATATATACATATATATATATATATATATATATATATATATATATATATATATATATATACATATATATATATATATATATATATATATATATATATAAAGGGTGATTAATAACAAGTGTACACATGTGAATGGGCCTTAACTCTTTTTTATCACCAACTTTAGGTCCATATATTGACAGATTATGACAGTTTGGTCTTTTACAATTCTAACCATGGCGTCATACACATCAGCCAAATGTTTTACTATTGTTAAAACTTTTTTACAAAAATAATGAACCGCCAGTGCAAAAATTTCGCGCTCTACGTGAATTTTTTGGTCCACACATAAATTGGCCGGCGAGATCGTGTGATTTGACTCCTTGTGACTTCTTCCTTTGGGGATTTCTGAAGGATCGTGTTTACGCTGATGCTCCGTAGACTACTGAAACATTAAAAAACAATATTCGAGCCACCATACGCCTAATAACGCCGGAAATGTGCGAAAATGTCATCGACAATTACAATCATCGTTTGGTAGTCTGTAAAGCAGCACGAGGTGCTGATATGCCCGAAGGAATATTTCACATTTAATTGTAAGGGACCAAATTTTTATAATAATAAACATCACAGCTCAATCTTCACAAAAACTATGTTTTTTTTCGACAAAAATGTGTACACTTGTTATGAGTCACCCTTTAATATATATATATATATATATATATATATATATATATATATATATATATATATATTATATATATATATATATATATATATATATATATATATATATATATATATATATATATTGTCGCGTGTAATTGGTTCGCGGCCTATAATTTTAACGTTCCGGGAAAGTGAAAACGCAATGTCTTTTAATTTAAGTTAAGAGTTTATTTAATTCAAGAAAGTGCACAATAATCAGTTTAACACTTTCACTAATTTTAATTTTCACTATTAAAATAAAATCTAACACTTGTCCATAAATTTCTTATCGCAATTGTCTTCTAAATCACTTCACTATTACGAAACACACTTCCTACACACTTTCGCAGTTCTTATCGCGGTCGAATGAATGATCCTCCCATTCATTCAGCTCGCCTTTATATAGGGTCTCTAAGTATTCACCCATTTCTCGCATATTGGCGAACGTTCTACCTGGTAGGTTCGAGCAAATTCATGAATGGAGTGACGTCGCTTGCAGATGTTGATTATGCTTGTTGAATTTACTCGCGGGTTCGAGTAAATTCATTTGTTGACGTTCTTAATGATGATGAAAATAATTGCGACAGTAGCTCGCAGAATTATTTGTACATGTAATTATTTGTACATGTAACACTGCCCCCATCTCAGTTCTTTTCGCCCCGAAAAGATGTGTCGCTATTTGTAGTCAATTCTCCCTGGGTGTAATATGGGGCAAGACGGTCCAGATGCACGATTTTCATTTTAGCTCTCGGCTTACGATGTTCCTGTATTCGGTATACGACGTCGTTGATTCGCTTTGTAACTCGGTATGGTCCCTCCCAATTATGTTGCAACTTTGGAGACCTACCCTTTCGCCGTTGCGGGTTATAAAGCCACACCAAGTCATCTTGCTGGAAGCCAGTAGAATTAGCCTTTAGATCATACCTGGTCTTCATGCGGTCAGTAGCCGATTCGAGGTGTTTTCGCACTGTCCGATGTATCTGGTTCAACCGTTGTCTTAGATCACTTGCGTACTCCGAAACCGTTTGGGGTTTCTCAGGGGGTGTTCCGAACTTTATATCGGCTGGCAAACGAATAGTCTTTCCAAAAATGACTTTGGCTGGGGCTTGGCCCGTCGACGCATGTTCAGCGGCTCTATATGCCATTAAAAATAGTGGGATATGTCGGTCCCAGTCCCTTTGGTTCTCGTCAACCATCTTGGCAAGGTGTTTATTGAGCGTGCCGTTGAAACGTTCGACCATTCCATCGGATTGGGGATGCAGCGGTGTTGTCCTCGTTTTCCGTATTCCCAGCTGCTCGCACATTTCGCTAAAAACTAGTGACTCAAAGTTTCGGCCTTGATCCGAATGTAGTTCACAAGGCACGCCGTACCTGCTGACCCAATTTAACACTAGCTGTTCGGCTACCGTAGTTGCTTCCTGGTTGGGAATGGGGTAGACCTCGGGCCACTTGCTGAAATAATCAGCTACAACCAGCGTGTATCGATTTCCCCATTCAGATTCAGGAAAGGGTCCAGCGATGTCAACAGCAATCCTTTCGAATGGCACGCCTACGTTATAGGTTTGCATTTGTCCTCTCAGTCGTCGTTTTGGGCCTTTGACGGAAGCGCAAATGGTGCATCTGCGACACCAGTCCTCTACGTCTTCTCGAGCGTGGAGCCAGTAGAATCTTTCCCGCAATTTCGCTAAGGTTTTGTTAACACCAAGATGGCCTCCCGAGGATCCTTCATGCATTTCCTTTACCACATCGTGGATTCGGCTTTTGGGTAGTATAGTTTGCATCCTATAGGAGCTGCCATCCGCCGTTTCCCATTTCCGCTTGAATACACCACCCTCCACCTGAAGGGAGTTCCATTGTGCCCAATAGCTTTTCAGGGTTGCGCCATGAGTTGAAACGTCCTTCCACTCAGGTCGCCCAGTCGTCTCCTTCCATACGAGCAATGGTCCGATGTCTTCATCGGCTAGCTGGGCATTTCGAATCTCCTCCGATGACCAACCTTCATCGAATTCGGCCGTTATCAGTCGCAGATCAACGGGCGGTTCCTTTTCCTCAATCCGTCGGCAATGCTTGCAGTTAGCTGGACATGGGCGACGAGATAGGGCGTCAGCATTTCCATGAACTCCGCCCTTTCGATGAACAATTTCGTAGTCGTATGACTGCAATCTTTCGATCCATCTCGCAACTTGTCCCTCGGGGTTTTTGAAGTTAAGTAGCCATCTCAATGATGCATGGTCCGTTCGAAGAACAAATTTCTGGCCATATAGGTACTTGTGGAACTGCTTGGTGGCCTCTATTATAGCCAATAGCTCCTTCCTGGTCACACAGTAGTTCCTCTCACTTTTTGAAAGAACTCGACTGTAATACGAGAGGACTCTTTCTTCGCCATTGATCTGCTGGGAGAGTACAGCTCCAATACCGCCGTTGCTTGCATCGGTGTCAACAACAAACATTTTTCCGGGTTTCGGATACGCCAGTACGGGTGATTCACATAGCTTTTCCTTCAGGGTCTCAAAGGCTATCTGGCATTGTTCATTCCAGACATACGGACGATTTTTCTCGGTTAGCTGATGAAGACACTTAGCTATTTTGGCAAAGTCTTTGACGAATCTTCGATAGTAGGTTGCCAGGCCCAGGAAACTTCGTAGTTGGCGCTTGTTGTTTGGTGTTGGCCAGCTTTTCACGGCTTCAATTTTCTCAGGGTCTGTTTTGACCCCTTCAGCTGATACGACATGTCCCAGGTATTTTACTTCAGCTGCGAAAAGGGTACACTTGTCGGGACTAAGTTTCAAATTTGCCAGTCGCAGTCGGGAGAAGACCTCTTCTAAGTTCCGCACATGCTCTTCGAACGTTCTCCCGATGACGATGATGTCATCTAGGTACACCAAGCAGGTTTTCCAGGTTAGACCACGTAGCACGTATTCCATCAAGCGTTCGAAAGTGGCTGGAGCATTGCAAAGCCCAAACGGCATCACCACAAATTGCCACAATCCGGTCCCAACTGAAAATGCGGTCTTCTCTCGGTCCTTCTTGTCAATTTCTACCTGCCAGTAGCCACTCTTGAGATCGAGTGTAGAAAACCATTTTGCGTCGGCTAAAGTGTCCATGATGTCATCGATGCGTGGGAGCGGGTAACTATCTTTCTTAGTGACGTCGTTAAGCTGCCTATAGTCGACACAAAAGCGAGTGCTACCATCCTTTTTCTTTACTAGAACTACAGGCGCGGCCCATGGACTTACAGAAGGTTCGATAATGCCTTGCTTTTCCATGTCCGAGATCAGCGCGCTCACTTCTCCTTGTTTGGCTATAGGGAGACGTCTTGGTGCTTGTCGAATCGGCTTGGCTCCCTGTGTGTCTATGACGTGTGTTACCAAACTCGTTCGGCCTTGGTCATCCGGGCTTGTTGAGAAGATGTCACTGTACGTGGTGACCAGATCAGAGGCTCGTTTGAATAGCTGCACCGGCAATTTGACTTGCTTCAATATTGCAGACGTGGATTCCCGGGCTTTGTCTGTGTCTTGCCTCCTTTTCCAATGATGGTTGTGAGTAGCTTCCAAAGAGGTGATGGTGGAAACAGGCTGGCAGCTGCCGATGACTTCTCCCGCTTTGATGCTCGTGGTTGAGTCTGCGGTGTTAAGGACTCTAACCGGCACATATCCGTTCCTTAAAGATTTTACAAGGCTTCGTCCTACAATCAAACTGCGCAATGCGGATGTCTTCGTTGGCTCTATCAGATAAGATCGGTGGTCTCCAGAATCACCATCAAGCTTGGCCCATACAATGCTTTCGGAAGAATTCGGTACATCAGTGTCAGTACATACCACTACATTCATCTTGGGGATTTGGACGCTGGGATCCTCCATCAGTACTTCGACATTCTGCCATTTCAAGACACGTTTTCCCAAGTCCAACGTGATTCCATGTGGTCGCAGAAAATCCATTCCGAGAATGCAGTCATCCATAATGTTTGCGACCAGAAAATTATGTCGGAACACAAGGTCTCCCAACTGTATCTGGAGGTTGACCTCTCCATGAACAGGTGCAGTTTCTCCCGTAGCTGTCCGTAGTGAGAAAATTCTGCCCTTGTGAAGTTGTTGCTGTCTAACTAGGTCTGGTCGGATAATCGATCGGGTTGCACCAGTGTCGATTGTTATGGTGCAGTGTTCTCCGTCAACTTGACCCGGAAGGCATAAGTCCGCTTCTCCACGATGTAGTCTTGACACGGTGATGGTGGTGCTGGGGACGTCGATCCTCCTAGCCAACCTCTGCCCCACGAAGTTGGCTCTTACATGTTTCCCGACCCCTCTGTTTGAAGGGCTTCCATTCTGGGCTCCTGACTCGGTCTGGATCTCCTCCTAGCTGCACACCCTGGACAATAGCTCGGTTTTCTTCGCTTCTTGCAGTCTCTTTGCAGGTGCCCCTTCTCTCCGCAATTCCAGCATCTAGGCGCACCATTTACATGCCGGTCTCGCTCAATTTCCACGCGCTCACACCTGCACTCGTCTGTCACTACCTCACGAACCCGGGCAGTGGTACGAGTCACATTTTTCGCTGCCTCAAAGTTCAGACTATAAGCCAATGCGTCCTTAACCGTTTGCTTTTGAGCTAAACGCACGGCTTGTTGCAATTCCGGGTCTTTTAGTGCGCTGATGAATGCCTCTGTCGCTGCATCATCTCGATGTTCTGGGTCGTAGGCTGGATAAGCCAAAAGTGCCAGTCGCTCAATATCTTGGGCTAGCTGCTGTAGGGTTTCACCAGACTTCTGCATTCGATGCCTTAGCTGTGACCGATAAATCTGCTTTAGATGATCGTCTCCATAACGCATGTCGAGCGCATTCATTATAGCATTCGGGTTTGAGTGCAATTTTACGGGGATCGTCTGCAACAGCTCGGCAGCTGGGCCTCTTAGAGCAAGAATCAATGCAGTTGCTCGTTCCTGCTCATTCCAGTGATTTATGCGAGCGGCTGCTTCGAACTGGGTTTTGTAAATAGTCCAGACCGTTTGCCCATCGAATATTGGTGCTTGCACATTTCTAGATGAGCTTTGCGCTGCGGTTATAATTGGGGCTGGTGAGGCGGTTACTACTGCCTTCGCTGCTTCTAATTCTTTTTTCACTTTTTCCATCTCATGGTTTATTCTCTCTTCGACCTGGCTGACCTTTCCCTCGACCTGGCTGACCTTTTCCTCGACCTGGTAAACCTTTTCCTCGACCTGGTCAACCTTTTCCTCGACGCCTTTAATTTGTTTGTTCAGATGACCGAGCTCCGCTTTTATTTCGGTTGACTGTTTCTCCAGCTTCTGTGTGATGTCTGCCTTGATTTCGATCGCTTGTTGGTCCAGCTTCACTGATTGTTCATTTAACTTCGCTGATTGTTCATTTAACTTCGATGATTGTTCATTTAACTTCGATGATTGTTCATTTAACTTCGCTGATTGTTCGTCAAGCTTCGTAGTTAAATTCGATGACTGTTCATCTAGCTTCGCAGTCAGACTGGATGACATTAGCATCAACATTTGCATCAGCGCATTTTCTGGCTCCTTTGATTTTGGTGTGTCCACTTCTCCACCTTCTGCGCCTTTTTCCGCATCTGAGAGCTCACCCGAATCCAGATTCACGCCTTCCGACTCGATCGCGTCACGCAAGCGTGCAATCAGTATGGCCTTTGTACCTTGTGTGGCCAGATTCCGCTGTTCCAACTCCTCCTTGAGCTCCGATATGGTCAATTCATTAATTTTTAAGTTTAAGCTTCGTGGCATTTTTAATGTTTCTTTAAATTTTACTATTGTGCACTATAAAAATGTTCAAATTTTCACTTTCAAAATTTTTCTTTCGTACTTCTTGACACCACTGTCGCGTGTAATTGGTTCGCGGCCTATAATTTTAACGTTCCGGGAAAGTGAAAACGCAATGTCTTTTAATTTAAGTTAAGAGTTTATTTAATTCAAGAAAGTGCACAATAATCAGTTTAACACTTTCACTAATTTTAATTTTCACTATTAAAATAAAATCTAACACTTGTCCATAAATTTCTTATCGCAATTGTCTTCTAAATCACTTCACTATTACGAAACACACTTCCTACACACTTTCGCAGTTCTTATCGCGGTCGAATGAATGATCCTCCCATTCATTCAGCTCGCCTTTATATAGGGTCTCTAAGTATTCACCCATTTCTCGCATATTGGCGAACGTTCTACCTGGTAGGTTCGAGCAAATTCATGAATGGAGTGACGTCGCTTGCAGATGTTGATTATGCTTGTTGAATTTACTCGCGGGTTCGAGTAAATTCATTTGTTGACGTTCTTAATGATGATGAAAATAATTGCGACAGTAGCTCGCAGAATTATTTGTACATGTAATTATTTGTACATGTAACAATATATATATATATATACATATATATATATATATATATATATATATATATATATATATATATATATATATATATATATATATATATATATATATAGGGTTATCCATTTTATGCTTGGGAAAGTAAAGCTAAATATTCAGATAGAAACAAAACTTTTTATTTAATATAAAGATTGAACCTTGCCATTATACGTGAAATACAACATTATTCAAATGTTCTCCACGGGACCTCTTACAGGCCTCAATCCTTTTGAGGTAATTTTCAATGACTTTTCGGCACATTTCCGGCAACATCTTGGCCATAACTTCACGAATATTGATTTTCAATTGCTCAAGATTTTGAGGATTATTCGCGTAAACACAATCTTTTGCATAGCCCCATAAAAAAATCCAAAGGTGTTAGGTCGCAGGATCTTGCGGGCCAATTGACATCACTTAATCTCGAAATCACGCGTCCTGGAAATTTCTCTTGCAAAAGTGCTCGATTAGCCTGTGTTGGCTTGTGGCTCCGTCCTGTTGGAACCACATGTTCTCCAGATAATAATCTTCAATTTCTCTCCAAAAGTAATCGGTTAACATCCGTCTATAGTGGTCAGAATTGACTGTAATGGCTCTTCCTTGATCGTTTTCAAAAAACTACGGGCCCATAACACCACCAGACCATAGTGCACACCAAACGGTCACTTTTTTTGCCTTTCTACGATCACCTGAGGATTTTGAGAGCCCCCATATGCGGCGATTCTGTTTATTTACGTAACCACTGAGCGAAAAATGAGCCTCATCACTAAAGAAAATCTTGTTCGAAAAATCGTTATCAATGGCTTGCTGTGCAATCACCCAATTCGCATACATTCTGCGTTGTGGATGGTCTTTAGGCTTAAGCTCTTGAAATAGTTGGATTTTGTACGGAAATGTTGAGCACGTTGAGGAATCGACTTCCTCCACACTTTGAGCAACGACAGCGATATCTTCAGCAGAACGAATGTTGCGATGATGCACAGGCCTTGCAATATCAATAACCGATCCAGTCTCTCCAAATTTTCTCACTGCGTTCGAAATTGTTTGCTGTATAAGTCGATTGTGTCGACCGTAATCGGCTCGTAAAGCCCTTAATGTTTGTAGTGAATTTCGAATGTTCAAATAAGTCCGTAAAGGACTGCAGCGATGTTCTGCTGCCTCGGCAGAGGAAGGTGTCGGTATCTGCCAAGAATGCCCTCGTCTGGAGATGCGTGAATGCGCTGGCAGGCTAGCATTGCGGTGTCGTGGGGTGGGTTCATTTCCCCAGCACGAGAGGACCCACTACAAAAAATTTCGCATTCAAGAATTGGACTACAGATCAAAAGGCGACCGAAGTCGCAAAAATTGTAGATAACCTCACAGAGGGAGATGGAACTTGTTACGAGAACAAGTGGAACCTGAAAAGAAAGGCGAACTTGGGGTGACCTCGTCATTACCCGACGAAGTTCATGGCCCATAAATGAAAGAGGGGCAAACGGATGGTGGTGGAGCCCCTTCGTACCCACCCAACCGGAATAAATCCATGTATATCTTGTTGAAGTGGCCAGGTATTCCTCTTCTGAGTGGAAAACTCATACAACTTGAATTGCATGAACTTTCCCATCAGAAGGGGAGTACCCCGGTGACCAATTTATGTCATAGAATTATACAATTGGATTGCATAACTCTATGCCATAAAGAGGCACTCTGCTTGGGCCACTCAACCCACGAAGCCACCTGAAACAGAAAAAGGATTAATAAGTACCTGGTGGCTGGCTCATGGTTTTAGGGGTCAGCCTGCCACCGTACTGAGTCCTATACCCGGTCAGAGTGATCGGAAAGGAAAGACCGACGTTGTACGTTTAATTCAGCATTCCTTTAATATATATATAAAGTGCACAACATAGCAATCAAAATCAATTTACAATTTAATTTTATAACTTCAATATATTAATATCTCGTTTTAAAATATCATATATAGGAACAATAAATAATGTTAAAATATAAACTTTAGGTCACGTTCTCTTTGTGCTTCATAAGTTTTAATTTGCCCTCAATATAATAGAATAATTAAATATTTTTTTACCGTTTAACAAACAAGATAATTCGTAATAAAAAATATACCAAAAGGGTGCTTACCTACATGGTCCGTCGAGCGCTCGATGACGATGCAGGTATCCTTTAATTTACTGGGCATGGGACACAAAAAAATAATTATGATAATCATCAATTTTAAAAATTATTGCCAGAATAATTTAATCGCCAGATACAATCACTACAGGTGACTATTCGGTAAAACTGTGCTGCAACCTTTAAAAATTATGCTGAATCTATGCAGTGTAAAGCCATTAGGTTTGATATAAACATTCCGCGAGCAATCGTTTAGATTCAATGCGTGATAAAATGTCCGTAATTTCGCTTTATAGGCAAGTACAGAAGACAGGGGATCAGATTTCAAGGCTTCCCCCGCCAATTTTCACATACAATGCATTCGCCAAACATCATGGTTTTCATCGTTTAAAAACCAATACCAATGTTTCGACACTCGCGAGCAATCACGCAAATCACGCAAGTCTAAATGCGAAAAGATACTCTCAAATATGTGATCCGGCAACCGATTTATTATGGGTTCGTCTATATTTCCACTTCGAGTTCCGCTATTCTGATTTGTGGGCTAACACTCGAAGGACTTGTAGTTGGGAGATCCGCCTGTCTGACTGTTACAACTCACAATGAATGCTCGCTCGTAAACACTTTAACCAGCCGTAACTTTCCGATAAGCACTGTGTAGGGGACGCGGGTTTTTACAGCCAGAGTATGGAGATAACTTTTGAACGGGAAGTTAATACATTTTATATTGCATATCACTAGGGTCGTAACAAAAAAAATCCACTTTTAGATGAGCCTGACATACGAATCACAATTGTATGCACGCATGACGCAAGGCCCGTAATGAACCGCTCTACAGTACAGTCGTCCAATCGACATTCCCGTATCAACTCCTTTGATAATCCACTTAACGGAACTAACAAAATTCAACGAATCACAAGCCAACAGGAAACCCGTTTTTCTTGTCTTCTCCACTGCTTTTTTTTTCTCGCCGATACCAATCGAAAAGCGGATATCAACACTTCGTCAGATGTTCGACGAAGTACCTGACACGGCGCGCCACACACGGATCCCCTGAAACGGTAATCACCACAAAACAAACGGAATCGCTTTGCATGGGAATTCGAGGGTTTTCCCTGACCGTCACACATTTGCTTCTACGCCGACTTCCTCATACAAACTCAATCTCCAATATCTACTTATTCCGAACTATTGTAATCTTTGCACTTTAAATTCTTACTGAAATTCCACTTTTAACACTCTCGAGCAAGAAACACCGTCACACTCAATGTTATTCGCACATAACTGTTCGGAACATTAATCCATTTAAAGCTGAAGTCCGGTCAGGGTCCTCCCGTGATCTCGATCTTGGGTAATCCGTTATAAGAATACAAGCCGGTTGCTATTTTCGATGATAAAAAGGATTTTGTTAATTCAAGAACTTAAGTTTTGCGAAATTCCCCGTTAAACCGCTCGACGAACTTCGTCTTTCAATAATCCCGCCGCAATTTTCTCTTCCCTATCTTCCGTCCACGCGCGTTCGCGGTTGCAACTTCACTCCCCAACGCGTTTTCAAATTCCCGACTCACGCGACGGCTATCTTCTCGTTCTTTTTCATTCTATCCACGAACGGCATTTTTTCGTTTTCTTTTATTACCATCTCGCGTACACATGCACTAGGTGGGAGATTAAATATTTATCGTCTCGACAACACAAACGATGAGAATATCTCAATATAAAACGCGAACTTTTCCTCGATTACTTTTGGTATCTTTATACTTCGATTCATAAAATGGCAAAAACGCAACGAATCCACGCAAGCAATTTTCTCGTCCCGCCGTGCTCGCTGTCGCTAATCCCAACCGACCCTCCCAACTCCTCGCGATCGCGCTCATGCACAAGAACGACAGCCCGTCCACAAAACGCAGCGCAAAATGCCCAGCAAATTGGACACCGAACCGTGTTTTCGCTTCGGTTCGATGTGGGCACCTTGAAAATGTGACCGAACCGGCATAATCGCGTACTCGTCTGATATCTTGTGATTGTGTTGTCGATTGGATATTCGCGCCAGTTTGAGCTTGAGTTGGCACCATTTGTGCTTGCTATTTTAAGACAGGCGATTGGGAATTTTGACTATGCTGTTGCAATTTTTTTTGTTGTTGGAAAGAAACGGATATTGCTTGCGGCTGTTCTAAAGATGTTTGATTTTGTTGTAACGAGGTGCTTTGTTGAAGACTTGTTGGCAGCATTCCCTGCACCTGATTTATTATTCAAGCTTTCAATATGTTTTGGAGATGACTATCACATCTTTGAATTGAATTTTGCCCTTGAACAAGGTTTGGAGCTGTTGGTGTGACCTGCTCTGATTGATGCAGATTTAGGGCAGTATCTTGTGTTGTATGTGTCGCGACAGTTTGAATAAACGCTTGAGCTTTGAAATGTGAGTCTTGTGTATAACATTTGGAACTCGTTGACATTGGTTGGAGCTTGTATTAGTTGGAAGCTGTGAGTTCTGAATTGGAAATAATGGAGGTTGCTGATTCTGAGAAGATTGCACTGTTGTGAACTGAGCTGGAGTGGTGGATGGCTGCATATATGTAGCCTGTTGTTGGGGCGTGGATGTGTAAAGTTGTGTTTGCGGTAGTGGCTGCTGTGACGGTGGTTGAGATGCATGCGATGATTTTTGATGGCTTGTATTGGGGTGAAGCTGCGATGGTTGCGGTTGCACCTGCGCTTGTTGCGACTGTGAAATACCTTGCAATGATTGTAATGATTGCGCAGTTTGATAAAACTGCTGCAATCGAGTAAGTGGCCCTTGGGACTGTTGCACTGCTCCTTGACACTGCTGAGAGCTTTGATTATGTGGAATATTGAGCTGGGCTGCGGAATTCGATTGTGAAGGTGACGGCTGAGGTTGGGCCAAATTTAAAAGTGGTGAAGGTACAAGGCTTTGCGGTTGTAGATTTGTTTCAGAAGAGATCTGGTTTTGTTGCTGGTCAAATTCCTCCATCGCTTGCATTGTCAATTGTTCTAAACGAGCCTTTTCTTTCTCCAATTGCATCTGAGCCATCTTTTCTTTCCTTTCCTTGAGAAGAGACGTCACTTGTACTTTCAAAAGTTTCGCAACAGCGCGAGAATCTTCTTCGGAAGTTATATTAGGTTTGAACATATCATTAGCGATATCATCTGAGTTGTCCACATGAACATCAAAATCAAATTGAATTGCTTCATTCTCTTTGTGTTTGTATATCCGCTTTTTTGGATCAAGCAATCTAAATCTAAATTCGATTTTTGTTGTTTCAGGATTGTTTATAAAAGTATCCTTCGATATAGGTTCCAATCGAATACCAATATCTTCACCGAAAAATTCTGAGTTCAATAAATCTTTACAACTTGGCCGATCTGCTTTATTCAATTGAATGCATCGCTCGATAATTTCAAGAACCTCTGGATCCTCCTCGATTACTACATGTTGATACAGCAGAATCACCATTTTTATAATAAAATTTAATAATTTTAACGCGTCCTTCGACTGTTAAACGATCCATATTTGTAAATGGCAAACCTTCAACTAAAAACACGCTTTGGATGACATTTAATTCTGACAAGTGTCAAATGGCAGGGTTATACTTTCCTACCACAAAACGGATAACCCTGTATAACTTAATAATTAATGGTGTCCAGGTGAAAATGCCCCGGTCGATGTTGGTATTCCTGATAATATAATAGATCGTTAGTTGTATTTGGTGTTAGTAGTTGGGACAGAATCAGCAGGTTGAGAATGGGGAAAGGTGAGGAAATGGAAATTACTGATTGTACGGGGAGGGCTGTGGGCAACTAGTTTTTGACATACTGTGCGTGGGAGAAGTAATAAGTATTTCCTATTGTGATGTTGTAGTGGGTAACTCTTCCAACTGGATCAACGGCTCACCCTTCATTGTGCAGATCTCGTAGGTTCTGGGGGAATAGTGAAGGGTGATCACAATTCTCTATGATTTCGGCAGAGATGACTTTAATCTCTTGGACCAGGATTTTTTCAAAAATCTTAAGAGGTTAGTTATGGCAAAGAGATCTTTCCTTGGTATTCTAGTTGCATCGTAAAGACGCGGATTTGGGATGAAGTGCCTTGAGACTGGAGATTTGCGAAGGTTGGAGTACGGCGTAAAGAATCGTCTCTCGGTCTTACGGAGTTCCTCTATGAGTGATGGGGAAATATACACCAGAACGTGAGTCCGTATACAAGGATTGAGCGGATAAGTTTCATATAAACTAAAGTTTTGATTGGTATTGGGTATGAGGAGTTAAAGTGGATTATTGAGTGGAACGCATTCTAGGCTCTAGTTGCTTTTGCAACAGCCGAATATACCTGAGTTGTGGGGAAAAAGTGAGAGCTGAAAGAGACGCCAAAATAGGTGACACTTACCTGCATGGATATAATTGCACCCTTAATATTCAGAGGGAAGCTGCGGGTTTTGTTACACATTTTTTTGGTTAGGCGTAATTTACTCGGACTTAGAGGGATTGAGAACAAGCCGACAGTTATGGAAGAAAGTATCAATTATGTCAAGGTGTAAGTTAAGCTGAGATTGGAGTGTGGGGAAGTTGCGGAAAGAAGCGAATAAGATTATGTCATCCGCATATGTAAGTAGTTTGATCGGTAGCGGTTGTTCAGGAGGAATGTGAGGTCAGCGGTGTATGCAGAGAAGAGGATCACAGATAAGACAGATCCTTGAGGAATGCCTACATAGTTTGCGAATGGCAGAGATTATTAATGTTGTCAGCAATGTTGGGTTAAATATGAGTAGAGGGTGTTCTACCGAAAGTTCTGTTGGTTGGCAAACTGGAAAGGAGGTATAATATTCCTGGCAGAGAGGTGCTTGTCAATGAGCTCTTTGAGCACAAACTCGAAAATCTTTCCAGTCGTAGAAAGGAGCAAAATATGCCGGTAGCTATTTGGGAGTAGGGAGCTTTCGTTTTTCTTTAGAATAGGGGTTATGATTGCGCTCTTCTGTGCACTTGAAAAATACGCATTGAGGAAGCAGTGTTTGAACAGCCTCGAAAGAAATAGGGAGAGAGTGTCACTACACCTTTTGAGTAAGATAGGAGGAACTCTATCAGATACGCAGGGCTTTTTGTTGGGTTTAGAAAGGATAAGGGATTTGATTTAAGCGGATGTTGTGAACGACAGACTGCTTTGGGGGGAGTTGGCAAGAGGGACGAGAGAACAAGATAGGGGAATGAATGTTTTCTAGGGCAAAAGACGGTTGTCTGTATAGATTTGAGATGTAATTGTTTACTAGATTTTCCGAGAAGGGCCCAGAGAGGTTTTTTCTAGTGGATTGTGCAGAAGCAAAGTGAGTGGCAAGGCGATTGGCTTTCTCCGCAGGGTATTGATTTTATTGCAAGAAATTTCAACAGTTAGATAAGGACTTCTCCAGGCTTTGGCAGACTTTCTGGAGTTTTCGGAAAGTTTCTGAACCTGGATTTTCCATTTTAACGACAAGATGCTGTTGAATAAGCGCATTGATCTCTAAATGGATCCTTACACTCAGGTCTTAGATTTCATTTTTTAGAAAGTCGAACCCCGCATCGTAGTGATGCCTGAAAAGGTACTTTCGAAGGGATTTTTTGCGCTGTATGTTGCGTATGATTTCAGATGGAAGGGAAATCATGTTTTTATATCCAAGTTTTCGCTTTGGAATACACGAATAGACATACTTCTAAATCAACTCAGAATATTTGTCGACTGTGGCGTCAATACAGACGTTACAAACCTAGAAGTTGTCAAGAAGAATGTGATTAGAAGTAGGTAGGGCAGGGCTCAGGATGGATGATCTTGAAAAACTGGCTTATTCTGAAGCGAGTTTTCTGTTTTACGATGTAAACTTCATGAATTACACTAGTTGTTGTAAATCAGTGGTATCAAGTTCTTGGTTTGAGCAGTAGATGGCTGCATTAACAAAAATATAGCTTCTAATTTCGAAATCGATGAAGGTGTTCTCAATAGTTGAGAGAGGAGAGGGTAAAAATAATTGAGAAGACTGCACGGAATTTTAGGCGTGCCACCACCAGATTAGTTAAGATGCTCTGTTCGGTGCAGATGAAAGTTCTTGAACGAGGGAGAGTGAAAAGATGCAAGTTTTGTTTCAGCCAGGAACACAATATTTGGCCTGTGTTGGTCCAGCAAAGACTAAAGTTCATACCGCTTTCTACTGCTCATGATTGAATTTATGGTCAACTGGATAAACCTCGATTCCATTGGGACCAAAAAAAGCTGAAGAAGAAGCAGTCTTTTATGGTCTTTGTTTTGCAGTACACGCAGCTTCTTTAGCTTTGTGGCCAAAAGAGGAAGGCTTACTCCGAGGAGGGTATTGTCTTCCTTTTCAATGAAACTAGGAGGTGAAGTGGACTGTTGGTGGAGTGGCTTTCGGAAGAGGCTTGCGAAGGTGGTTCCATCACTCTTCTTCATAGCAGGTCCTCAAGGGGGAGAAATGCTAGTAATAGGGGTAGGTTTGGGCGCTTGTTTGGCGCGGACTTAGTTGAAGGTCGCACAGTTGCGATAGTTGGCGGGGTAGCCTTCACCATAAAAATTGGCAAGATGACGCGTTGCGCGATAGCCGGATGTAATTTTTGCTCAGTCATAGTTGTACTGAGGACAAAATTGAGCATTACCGCAAACTTAGCTGGTTTTCCACTCCTTATAAACGAACCACCACCCTATATCATCTAGTTCGGAGCTGAGCAGAATAGCTAAACTACCGTTTATACTTGATTCACCCTCGTATATTCCATAACAAGTAAAATCGAATATGCAATATCCAGATTTTCATTTATTGATATAAAAGGGAAGAAAAAACTAAAAATAATGTCTATTATTTAAAAAGGAAGCAATTAAAACAAATACATACAAAACTGTGTCAAGTAAATGGAGTTAAGTGATGTCAATCATATATGACACAAAATAATCAAGAAATATATAGACATTAAGATGCGATTCTAAGCCAAATGAACCGAAAAGAAATAGAACATAGCCTTAAATAAGGCGAGGAATTAGGCTAAAAACTTATGTAATAAAATATGTTACAAAGTAAATTGTGCTCATTCCACCAGATACCTCAGATTAAAAAGAACTGGATGTGCTAAGTTCATATAAAATGCATGAGAGAGCATGCGGCCCGTTTCTGCTCTCTTCCAAGCAATCTGTCTGTCATTTCCTCTCCGTCTGCCTCTTGCTGATCACTTTATTGTTCCAAAAGCTGACTAGAAGTGAACTGTCTGTAAAGTTAACCGATGCTAATTGGACGCCAAATCGGCCAATTTGCAAGTTTTGTCGCAAATTTTATCCGATATTAAAACTGTGGAAAGTGTTCGCGATCTTAATTCGTTCCAAGTGTTTAAACATTCGATTGCAGTTTGTGATTCAAGTAACTTTAACGTGTGACACTGTGAAATTAATTTAGAATTTCAAAATGAAATGTGTAATGCCTTCGTGAAAAAAATCATAGTGAAAAAGGATCTGTAGGTGTTTCCTTTCACAAGCGAGTAGTTAATATATTAATGTTTGTCACGTGGTTTTCCACTCCAGTATTATTTAATTACTCAATGCCAGATACATATCGAAGGAAGTGAAAGCAATGACACTTAAATCCGCTACATTTACCGGGACTGGTAAGCAGCGTTGTGCATCAAAATACATCTTTACCGTGCCCTGTGGCCATTAGGTTTTCGAATAATTTTGATATTTTAAATTTGCTTTATGTTTGAGAAATGCTAAGGATACTTTCAGGTTAAATATATTCTTGATTTCAATCAAATTATCCATTTGATTGATCCAAAAAGAACAAATTTTAATGTACATACGAAAAAAAAATTGTGTTTGAGGCTAAAATCCAAACGACGGTAAAAGAAAAAAATCACCGTTGGCAGGACCAGCCGGAAAGGTAAATTTCCCGTATGTAGCGTTAGGTTTCGAAAAAGAATTTGGCTTGCCTATTACTAGACTTCTTACTGCAATTTTCGTAGCACCACATGGGTATTCATTAACATAAAAAGAATTTGCCAACGTTCGTTTTTAGCGGCTTTTTATGGAGGCGCAAATATTTTGCTAATTAAATTGAGTTGCACACGTATGGATCACATATTGAAAATGAGAGGATAGTAGATTGTTATAAATATACAAATGCAGGTTTTGTCCTACTCACATTTGCTCTTTACACATTTCACAGTGATTACCACACAAAGGTGATAACTTTTCGGCTTAAATAGCTCTAATAGTTAATTTCAAAAGATTTCCTTTAAAGTTTAATCAGCACTTGCGTTGCAAGTAATATATACATTTTCAATTCTTTTTTGAACCATTGAATTTTCATTGAAGAAGGCTGTTAAAAATTAAGCTGTTAATTTTCGACTTTTTTATTTGTCATTTGATTTGCATAATTTTTTGCAGATTAAATTAACTTGCCTCAATAACTTATAGTTTCTAGTTTCATCGGAATCTGTTGAGAAACTTGGCTGCTAGAAATGAAAAACGAATGTTAAGTCGACTACCCCTCCCCCCCCCCTATGGGGAGATCCCCTTGAACATCTTCAAATATTTTCTTACGCTGCAAATTTCGAGAGGCACCAGTTTGACCTATGTAGAAAATTTCCTCATTCTAGCTCATGTGGTTTGCCAGAAAACTTGAGGATAAATCTCGCTCAAATTCTAGTTTCACTCTAGGCAGGGCGAAAGTATTCAATTTTTAGTTATAATTGTAGCTAAAGATATTAGTTTTAAAATTTTTGACTATTTTAATAATTTTTTGCTTAAACAAGAACTTAGTACAGAGATCCGCTGGAAAATGTGATCGCTAGAGGGCCCCAAAAACCTGAAAAAATGCATATCCAAACCACCGCTATTTTGAAATTTGCACACTCATGGTCACCAAAATGTCAAAGTCACTAGATTTAACTGATTTCTATCTTAAAACCTAGTTTCATTTACATCGGATCAAAATTGCGGTTTTTAGGGGCCTTTAAAATTTTGAGCTTCAATTGGCCGCCGTTTTGTTTATTGCAACTTGACCACCATTTTTTTACATAATTCTTTAGATACTTTATCAAATTACCGAATTTCATTAACATCGGTTGAAAGCTGTGGTCGCAACTGCAACAGCAAAATTTTGAACGTTTTTCAACCTTTGAGCGGCGGCCATTTTATTTCAGCCGTACCGACTTTGGATTTTTTATTGTGAGGTTCATCACATACATCAGTGAATCTTTGTACTAAATTTCATCCGATTTGGTCTGAACAGAAATCACGATTTGTCGTCTAATATGGCCACCATTTTGTTTTCGCTTGGCTGATATAGCTGGTTCACAAAGGTGGGGTAAAGCCGAAAGTGTGGGTAAACCCGACCTACCTCTGTTATCGAAAATCGGAAGCACTACGCAAACTTATATTAGTGTTGTCTTGTAGAGCATCGAAAATGATTAAAATGGTGGCATACAGCATTTTATTAGTTAACATTGAGATGCTCAAACGGCAACAAGCTTTCTTTTGACAATTTTGACTTTAATTTTCGTGCAAAATTGACTCCAGGATATTTCTTTTTGTCAAAGTGATCGCATAAAAAAGGTAAGTGGATTTAGATTCTTTGATTAAAGTCCTACAAAGTACATATAAGTTTGGTTCAATTTTTTTCATAATATCTTTTGTAATTGCGTTGTTATGAAAAATTACGCAGTGGGGCAAATCCGACCTCTAAATAGATATTTTTTTTTTAACAGAATGGTTCGTAATTACAAACGAAAGACACAAAAACGTGATGAAAATGGTATTCGTCGGATGCAAATGGGGATGTCTTTACGTGCTGCTGCTCGTGATTTTGGCATTTCAAGGTCGACATTGTTATTGCACCGCCGTGCCAATGAAGTAACTACGCAACCTACTGAGGTGGACTTGAACAGCATTACTATCACTTCTCAAGGCCGTGATACTGTAAAGTATTAAAATTCATTGAAATTATATTGCTGTTTTCTTTTATTCGGTTTGATTGATTTTTTATTCTCAAATAGGTGCTCACCAAAGAACAGGAAACCGCTTTTGAAGAATTTTTGAAACACGCTTCTGATGTTTTTTTCGGTTTGACCGCCAATCAAACAAGATTGTTGGCATACAAATTTGCTGTACAAGTCAGAGCCAAGTTTCCTGAATCATGGAAAGATGAAAAGAAGGCTGGATTCAATTGATTTCGTGGTTTCATGCAACGTCATCCACGACTTTCGTTACGAAAGCCAGAAGCAACTAGTATAGCGAGAGCTAGTGCATTCAATCGCCATATTGTTGCAAAATTTGAAAACTATAAAAAAGTAAGTGACATGCATGTTTTTGATGCGAATAATAACTGGAATGTGGACGAAACAAGCGTCACAACAGCGCATCATGCTGTTAGAGTAGTTGCCCATCGAGGCTTCCGACATGTTGGCCAAATTACTTCTGCGGAAAGGGGAAAATTAGTTACAGTTCTTTTGCCTGTGTCAGCTATTGGTATGCATATGCCACCATATTTCGTTTTCCCTAAAGCAATTTTTTGAATGGCGGGCCAGCCGGTAGTGTTGGTGGTGCAAATCCATTAGGATGGATCACAGCCGATTTATTTTGGGATTTTTTGAAGCATTTTCAAGCTTTCACGCGTTCTTCGCCTGATCAGCCAGTATTGTTGTTAATGGATAATCGCGAAAGCCATCGATCTTGGCTGCTTTGGAATTTTGTCGAGCAAATGGCATTCACGCTGTCTCATTTCCACCTCATTGCTCACATCGCTTACAACCGCTCGATGTCTCAGTATTCGGCCCTTTCAAAACAGCAATGAACCAACAATCATTAAATTTTATACAAATCCATCCAGGCCGACCAATTCAAATATTTAACATTCCTGCGATGGTCACTCGACCACTTGAAATCGGTGCAACGGAAGTGAATATAAAGGTTGGATTCCGTGCAACTGGTATTTGGCCAGTAGAACCAGACATTTTTCAAGATATCGACTTCATGCCCAGCTTAACAACAGATCGGCCATTAGAAACAGTTGAAATGGAAGTTGAAGCTGATGAAGAACAAGAAGACGATGTTCCATTTACTCTATCACCTGCTACTTCAACACCAGCAACATCAAGAACCAGTTTGAATGAGACGTTAGAGTCTATTCGTCCCTTTCCGCGCGCTCCGCCACGAAGCCAAGGACCAAGACGTGGTCACAAACCTGGGCGGACATCCATTTTAACATCAGATGAAATGATTTCTGAAGTTGCACAGGCTGAGCAAATCAAAAAAAAAATAAAGCCAAACGGGCAAAAACGGCTGCCGCAAAAAAAGCCAAAAAACAACAATGACACCAAAACAATCAACACCGCAGCCAACCAGACCTTCAACTCGAACCAAAAAAACGCCAGCAAGCTATTTGAGCAGCGAATCAGATAACTCTGATTAATTATTTTGCTATTTTCATTCTTTTTAATTCCAGTACATGTTATTACCATTATATAATGTAACAGTCATTGATTTATCATTGCAAAACCATTATATTTAAGCTATATCTGTACTAAATTAACCAAAAACATAGGCGGTCGGGTTTACCCCATCATTTTTGAAAATAGCAGAAATGAACTTTTTCGTAAAACGCTTGTATCTCAAAATGTTTTAAAGGTATTAATAAAATGCTATGCATAGAAAGTTGCGCAAAAGTCTAACCTTTAATTTGGTATATATAACGACTTGATCCGATTTAAGATAAGCATTTCATAGCCAAAACCATTTACTAGGTCGGATTTGCCCCACCTTACCCTACTCAATACACCTTTCCTGAAAATTTGATGGAAATTGGAGCAAAATTGCAACCTCTAGCGTGGTCACAAATTTCGTTATATTCCATATAATTTTGGAGAACTATTTTTTTTTATGTTGGTAGTACTGTCAGTGACATCTATGCCAAATTTAAATGTCAAAATATTCATTAGTGTTTGAGATACGCGTCGTTTTGTGAGCTGCTAAAAGTGAGTTTTTCGTTTTTTGCGATGTCGAAATTTGTTGAATTTGCATCAAATTTTGTTTGCAGATACATTGAGGATGGTGCAAAAAGCCTTTGGTGATGAGGTCATGTCTAAGAAAAATGTTTACAAGTGGTATAGTGAGTTCCAAGCCGGCCGTGAACGTGTCAAAGACGAAGAGCGTCCTGGGTGATCATCAACCTCTTTTCTTCTTCGATTATCATGGTTTTGTGCATTATGAATTCCCTCCGCGGGGCCAAACAGTCAACAAGGAATATTATTTGAACGTTATGCGTCATTTGCATAACGCTACCCGCCTAAAAACGCCGAAATTGTGGAAAGACAATTCTTGGTTTTTACACCATGATAATATACCATCCCATACTGCACTCGTAATTCGTGATCATTTCGCCAAAAACTCAACCCATATCGTTCCGCAACCACCGTATTTCCTGATCTGGCGCCGGGCAACTTTTGGCTGTTCAGCAAGCTCAAAAGACCGCTCCGGGGACACCGTTTTGATACGACAGAGGAGATTCAAGCCGCAGCGAAGACGGAACTGAAGGCCATTCCGGAAACGACGCGTATCTCAAGCACAAATAAATATTTTGACATGTAAATTTGACATAGATGTCACTGATAGTACTACCAACTTTAAAAAAATTCTCAAAATCCTTCAACACGCGCAGTTTAAATTCAAATGTCACCTTATTTTTTGGTCACAGTAATGACATTGATTTACTATGCCCGGGATATGCCACAAGATTCAGATGTGGGCTCTGATGAAGATAACTCGATAGATGAAGATTCACCTCTAGGAGTTGAAAATGAGCAAACATCCAGTAGGGTTCAGTCTATGGAAACAGCACAAGGTCCTTTTGGTTGCCACAGCGTGGAAATCAAGAACCAAGGAACTAGTCTGGAAAAAAGAACTTAGAATGGAATGATGATCGTGTAACATTTCTAGGTCAGTCGGAATAACCAGCAGAAATAGCCTAGCTATCTAATTTTTTCTCAATTTTTATAAATGAAAGTATTCTCAACAAAATTGTTGATGAAACAAATTTGTATATCACGCGAAAAGAAATTTCTAACTGTCATCCAGTCAATGTTACTAAAATTTGCCACTTTTTTTGCATTATCATATTTATATCAGTTTTCCATTACCTTGTGCCTATTCATACTGGTCTCAGTGCGGTTTTCAACATTTAATGCAGACAATGACATTAAACAGAAAACTACGATCTGTGATCCACTTCAATCAGCCTCACGGTCATCCACATCACGATCTGACGTTTTATAAAACATCTAATTGAATGCTTCATAAATGCTGCACCGTTTGTGCATAGACTATCGTTGGATGAGCAAATGTGTTCTACAAAAAATGCACATTTCATGAAACAATACGTCATGAATGAACCCCATAAATGGGGGTTCAAGTTATTTGTTGTATGTTCACTCTCAGGAAATGCTTACAGCTTTGAAATTTACTCTAGAAGGCAAGACTTTAAAAATCTGCCTGGTGAACCAGACCTTGGTGATGTAGGAAACACTGTTATTCGATTATGGCGTTCAGTACCACAAATGAAGAATCATATCCTTTATTTTGACAATTTCTACATATCTTTTTCGTTATCGCATTATCTAAAAACTCAGGCAATATACGCAATACGGGCAATTCAACGGAATCGGCTCGGAAAAATTGCAAGCTAGATTTAATGAAAAATACTCCTCGTATTCCCCGTGGGTCATACGAAGAACAAGTGGCTGAGTACAAGGGTGTTGACATTTTAGTAACATGCTGGAAATACAATAAACTAGTTACATTGGCTTTGACTCACGTTGGTTCTGAACCTGCAAGTACCATCAATAGATTCGGCAAAAAACAAAAACGCCAAATCACTATACCCTCTCTAAAAAGATTATAACGCACACGTGCCGTTGACCTCATGGAAAGTTTTTTGAGTAAGCATAAAATTTGGATCAAGAGCCGTAAGTGGTACATACGCATATACTACCACATGATTGATATGGCAATTATAAATTCATGGGTTCTATACAAAAATAAGAACGAGAATATGACACTGGCTGATTACAGAGTGGAACTGGCAGAAACGTTATGTAAGTGAAAAAAATCTGTGGAAAATAAGAGAGGGAGGTCCTCTAATAGTAGTATTGAAAGGAAGTTGCAAGTAAATAGAAGTTGTGGACCTACGCAGCCTGTTCCACCGAAAGATATAAAGACAGATGGTATAGACCATAATGAGTTGAAGTGTGCGTCGAAAAGTAGATGTTAACTTCCAGGTTGCAAAGGTTTTTCGCGCACATAAATGCACTAAATGCAAATTTGCTGTATGTCACACAAAATATAGAAATTGTTTCGCGGCATTTCATTCCAAATAACTTAAAATAGTCATAATTTAAAGCATATCTACTCATACTATGCTCTATTTATTTTGAGTACTACAGAATTTCTTTTTTGATGTATACGCATAGTGTTGCCAAATAGAAACATAGATTTATTCACTAATAAGAACTTTATTACAATGAGTAGATTGTTTTGGAAGGAAAATTAAACTTAGCTGTTGTCGATTGAACAAGTTTTATGTTAAAATTTGAAGTGAAAAAGCAACAACTGATGTGCTGAGAAGGGATTGCCTACTTTACTTCTTCTTCGTCTTCTTTGTAGCACTACAGCCCCTCTCGGGCCTTCGCTTAGGAATAGTTAGAGTATTTCATTTTCATAACCGTACTGATTTTTTTTCGGGAGTTGGTTTGGTCAGTACCATGCTCCCGTGTGCTTGCTCAGCTATGATGTGATCAGATTAAATCAGTGAATATCACCACTGAGTGAACACTCATAGTCTGTCCGAAAATTCCCCTGAACTAAATCACGTTGCAACCAACGAGATTTGAACCTGGGACCTTCGGCTTATGGGTTCATGCTCTAACCACTAGGCCACACAGACTCGCTTACTTTACTTAGTGACAGTTAAAAAACTTTTCTCAGCCTACTCATCAGATGATCAGGATGAAGATTGTTCTCAAGTTCATAATTAAAACCTTTCTACAAAATTACGAGTGATTTTCCTTCACAAGAAAACTTCCTTCAGTTTGAATGTAGTTGCAATAATCTGTTGAACTTTAGAGTCTTTCATTTTTCGAAGGAAAAAATATTCTCGACTTACTTTTCAATTCAATTTACTCATACCTTCCAAGGAACTTGCCATCATCATGCAACAAGAAAAAGTTTCACTTTAAACGACATCATAACAGTACCCATTTAAAAATTACACAACATTGCGAAAAAGTTTTCGCACTAACGATTGCTTTCAATAGGAAGAAATTGTGTAGGAGGATCTTCGGAAACTTTTACAAACTGCTGCTCCATGAAAATTTAATCCCAATGACCATGAGGGAGGAAAAGGTTCTTTAAACTGGCAAGATATTGTTCGTGATGTTGGAAGGAAACTCCTTAAGTGGTTTCGTTCAATTTTATTGAGCCCTGATACTTGCAAACATGCAACGTTTTCATCTTACCCTTTTAAGTAATATGTCCTTCGCTAGACACTAGAGAAGGAAAATCTGAGCATAAAAATTAAATTGTTGCTATTGTATATATCTTGTAAATAATACCAGCTGTGGTGTGCTCTATAATTTTTTTCGTTCAACTGTTGCGTTATTAGTTTTCCCACATTTTCATCAGAAGAAAATTAAAACAAGAAACAGAAAAATTGCCACCAGAACAAAATGCTGCTCAAGAAGTGATTAAATAGAATTCTCAGGTGTATTGAGCAAAAAACCTTTTATTTTGGTGGTACATTTGAATATCACGAATCATATTCAAAATTCATTGACCAATAATTTTTATTTTCGTTTTAGAGTCTTGTATCAACATACAAAATCATATTTAGATCACCATATGTTGGTCAGTCTGTCATAGCAGTGTAATATTAATAAGGACCAAACTTGGCAGGCTGATATAACCTCTTGGAGGTTTCGATATATTGTAAATAAAAATCAAAGGTTCTTATGGTTTTTTACCAAAGATAGTCATGTAGTTCATAACACTATAGATCCTGATGAGAACTTACCAGAACATGTCTTAAGCTTGCATATTATTTTTGTCGATAGAATCCATTGCATATCAGTAAATGCCTTTGAGCCAACTATATTCACCCTGGCTGGAGTTAATCCCATTGATTTTCATGCGAGAGAGAAAAGATATATATTCGACCAGGACAAAATAAGGAAGGTTGGAGGTTGCAATACAGACACGTCCTTACATGATAGCAATGTGGCTGCAGAGATCCAGAGAAAAGCACTGCTGGGTGATGACAAAATTTCTTATAGCATCCCTTGGTCTATAAATGCGCCAGATTCATGGGGAAATGTTACTTTTTTCATGAAGTCTGATTACTCCAGGAAAAACTCAAACAAAAAGGATGAGCTTGCCACAGTGTGGCTTTATTCCTGAGAATAAGAAGACTCATTCGGTACAAATTTATTCTGTGCACGGGTTTCTGGAGAAAAATCTTGCTTAAAACTTAAAACCGGCCTTTTGATTCCTGATAAACTCTAAAGGCAAATACTAAACGGAGTTTAAATAGTATAAAATCAGCTTATCCCTCCAACGAAAATAAAACACTTGGGTTTTGATCAAACATAAAATAATTTTATTTCCGAATTATTAATTAGAAATACAAACGTCAACTTGCATCGAAGAAAAATAAATATTGACTCTTGGCTCTACTCTATGGTTGCTTTGTTACTCGTTCCCTACACTCGGCCCTCCTATGATGACCTCCGTCCTTGGATGTCTTTTTTGTTGTTTTGAACTCTATAGCAGCCATCGCCCTGGTCGTCCTCGGAGTCGCTACTATTTCTATCGTATGCCCACAAATTCATGTGATCAGCGGTCGTTGACGTTTGCAAAGGTCCTTCATGTTTGCCGATATCGTGAAATGTATATCTATTGTTCCGTAAAACTGTCGCTACATGGTATGGTTTGAAATACTTAACTGCTAATTTTAAACCCGGTTCTTGCTGAGTCCAACGAATAGCCACCAAATGGCCTTCTCCATAAACATTTGCATCTTTTCTTTTCTTGTTAAAAACACGTCGGTTCCACTTTTGAATTTTTTTGATACTTTCCTTGGCCTGAAACTGAATTTTGTTGCGGTTTTCGTCAAAAGCGTTGATCCATTCGTCTTCGACAAGCTCGCGAACACTTAGATCTTCACGAATACGTGCATGGGTTCCGAAAAGCAAACGGAAGGGTGTCGTATCGATGCTTCTGTTGAGAGCTGTGTTCAAGTACAGAAATGCCGTGCTCAGATATTTGTACCATTCTTCCAGTATCAGTGCAGACATCTTCATAAGCACCGGAATGAGCGTAAAATTTACCCGCTCCACTTGACTGTTTGTTCTCGAGACTCGCATCGTGATTGGTACATATCGAATCTTATCGTTGCAATAAGCCTCTAATTCATTCGATTTGTAGGCAGTACCACGATCGAATACAATTCTTCTTCGATTTTCAAATCTCACGGACTGCTTCATTAGCCGATCCAACACCGTAGCCATCGTTATCGATTTGGTTGTGTATAACCATGTAAATTTTGAAAAGCTGTATATTACGACAAAGATATGTCGGTAACTTTTCCTTTTTGTCGCCAAAGGTCCCAAATGATCGACATGAAAAGTATTCAAAGCATTTTCACGCTTTTCGATGGAATTTAGTTATCCCTCTTATCGTCCTTACTTCTTTTCTGCCAGTATGCAACGAACACAATTGCGAATCACTTTCTCGACTTTGGCACGAAGACTTGGCACCCAAGAGTCTTTTTTCACAAGAACCTCCAGTTTGCTCACAGAAAAGTGAACTGTCCTGTACCATTTTGATAACTTCCTTCTGCATCCCTTTTTGAACTTCAAGTCGTAGATTTCCACCATCGTCTCAGAACAGCACACCACCGCAAACGATATAACCTTAAGCTTTGTGCTTGTCTGCCAGCTTGAATAGTCTTCGGATTTCTGCATCTTCTTTCTGAGCTTTTTTCAACTTTGGCAGCAATCTTTCGTCGATCTTCTTGATTAGCATGTAGTTTGGCAGCGGGTTACGGCTAAGCGTATCAGCATGTGCCATGCTTTTGCCTGGACAATGTTGTGTGCTATACGCGAATTCCTCCAACTGGAGCGCCCATCTCGCAAAATGCACGCAAAGGTCTCGCTTATTCGTAGTAAAAGGAACGCATGGCAATCAGTTACACTCTTGAACGGGGTCGCAAGTAAGAACTTCGTGAGCACTTTTACAATCACAAGTACCTCGAGCTCATAGTTCGGGCAATTATCTTCCGCCGACGTCGTCTTTTCGCTTGCATAATATACTGGATGCAATACCTTGTCTTCACTGTTTCTCTGCAGCAATATCGCCCCATAACCGTGCTTTGATGCAGTGCTGTGTAGTTCCACATCTGCACCTAAGCAGTACAGATTCAAAACAGGCTGACTCGTCAAAATGATTCTAAGATGCATAAAAGTTTCATTATGGGCGTCACCAAATTCGAACTTTACATTAGACTTCAACAAGTTCGACAGCAATCGAGCTATAATAGAATATCCGGGTACAAACCTTCGGAAATATCCGGTTAACCCGAAAAATCCCTGAGTCCGTCAAACATTTTTCGGCTTCGAAAATTTCGCAACAGCTTCGATTTTTCTTTCGCTCGGGTGGATACGTCCACTTACAATGGTGCGAAACAAAAATTCAGTTTTCGTCTGAAGGCTTTTACATTTGTTCCAGTTCATGATAAGGCTAGTGTCACTGGTAGTTTTCAATACACGCTTTACTTTCTCTAGTCCACACTCATAATCTTCTGACGGCACGATCAAGTCATCCATGTACGTCAACACGATACCTTTGCGAGTAAGCTTCCAAAATGCGGTGTCCACGAACTTTTGAAAAACAGCTGGCGAGTTGCATACACCGAACAGTACTCTCATAAATTCAAAATGACCATCAAGTACTATAAAAGCCGCATACTTCTGACTCGACTCGTCAACTGACACATGGAAAAACACATTTTTCAAATCAAGAATGCTGAACACTCGCGCACTCTGCAGTCTGTCGAGCTGGTCTTCAATCAGCAGTAGTGAATCTTTGATAATTTTCGTATTCAGGAGTCAATAGTCAACGCAAAATCTTTCTGAACCATCTTTTTTTCGACTAGGACAACCGGACTCACATAATCCAAGAAGGACTGCCGAACAATTGCGTCGTCTTTACAATTGCTAATCTGAGCATTGACCAGCTCTCCCTCGTACGATGCCGACCGTTTCGCCCTTTGCTATACAGGCTCATCGTTTTTCAATATAAGTGTCATTTTTAAACCCACGTTGCGAGTCTTTACTGGCTTGGAATCATCGAAGATTCGATAAATCTAAATATTCGATAAATCTGTCATATTTGGATCGCAGCATTCTACCAAATTGACTCAAAATATCTCTAGCTCCTCGTTGCATGCGGAGAAACTTTCGGCCGAAGGGCTGATTGTAGTCGTCAAATCTATCAAATGAAAAAACCGTCAGTCAAAGTCAAGTCAAAAGCGCTTTATTTAATACCAATCGTTATAAATTTTTAAAAGAACATAAAGCAAATTCCAAACAATAAAACTATAAAAAACTTAATGGCCCGAATGGCTCTCTAAATTTATACGTTATCAGTTAAACACATTTAATGAAAAAAATTCACTTGCAAATTTAAATTAATTAAGATTATTAGATATTTTTTGATTCAATTGGAAAAAGGAGAAAAAACCAACCAGCATTATTCAAAAATTACTTATACTACTAACACAACAATGAACTTATATCCTATACCTAATATGTTGCACCCTAATTCTAAATAAGTTCAATCAAAAAAAAAAAAAACGTTACCTTATATTGAAACCTATACCTAGTTTATAATACAAATGAACAACAATACTAGATGTAGCAATAATGAGATGAATCTAAAAAAAACTAAGTAACGAGAAAAAGCACAAAAACACAAAATGAACACGAATAATTTAGACATTGTCATCCAGCCACCAATACCTAGATTGCTCCATCTCAGCTCGACCAGCCTCAACGAATCTAGTAAATGAGTAACTCCATTGGAATTGTTGGTCTCGTGAACTCAGATTCGGAGGATATTTTATCTTCTTATCGGTGGCCCGTCGTTATATGTGATTTATGATTGGGACGCCGTCAGAATCAAGAACATATCGATTCATGTCCAAATACACGAATGCTTCTGGAGGAACGAAGCCAGTAGTGAGGCAAGTCACAATATACCCGTCTGTAGGGTGGAACGGCTGTGAAATCCATGGGTTTTCACTCACAGTTACAGATCTTGCGATATGATTCCGAAGAAGTTTCAATATGAAGATATCGACTCTTGTCACTTGAGCGGTTTGATAAATTTTTCTATTCGATATATAGTGCTTCCAATCCGTCTCAGGCTTTCTGTACAAACCAGTACATGCACGAAGACATTTCCTTTCGAAAACTCTTAATCTTTCCATTGTACTAGCACTCTGGTTGTACCAGATCTGGCATCCGTATGTCAAAACTGGCCTAACTAGGGTCTTGTAACAAATAACTTTGACTTTTTGATCAATGTATCTGGAATGAAAGAGTCGCCGAAGGGCCATGACTACTTTTAGTGCTTTACTGAGCATGATTTTGACATGTTCAGTATAGTACAGATACTGATCGAGATGAACACCGAGGTATCGAACACAGGATTTATGTGGAACCCGTTCTGAACTACCCTCACCAGCCATAATGTGGAAATCCTTCCAACTACGTTTCAGGTCTTGACTGGCCCCCTGCAGCGTTGTCCGAAACAAAATTGTTTCGCACTTCTGCGCATTGATTTTCATTCGCCAATTGTCGGTGTAGAGCTGCACATCATTAAACATTTTTTGAAGATTGCTCTGAACTATTGTAGCTTTTCGGTCTGCGGTATAGATGATCAGATCATCAGCGAACGCTACCAATGATCGCGTTGGCGAGGCATTAAAATCAAAGCTGTTCAATAGCTTGCGAATGAATATTGAGAAAAGCAGGGGCGCAGTAACTGTTCCCTGCTGTAGACCATTCAAGACCTTTAATTCGCGCATTGTTGTCAAATTTCCATTAGTTACAACAAATGATTTCCCGTATAACATATAACACATCATGGCGACAAGGTGTCTGGGGAACCTGTCCTGAAGAAGTTCGAAAACTAGTCCATCTAACCACACCGTATCGAAGATGAACAAGTTGGGTAGACAAACCTATGCTCATGTCAGAAGGGTTTTGTACTCAACTTACAAAATGCAGTAACCAGCAACGAATAAAATCAAGAAACATGTCAAAGACGATTTAATTGGAGAAAATGTGAAATTCGAGGATCATACTTTTATTAACAAAGTTGAACGAATTTTGACTTCTGAGGTATTTGTTATAGTTATACCCATAAATATCTCCTTTGATATTTTTTTCAGATTTTTTAGATCACTGGTGTCCATTCGCGAGGGAGGAAACACATTTTTCATGTATTTTCCCCCCCTGTGCTCCAACTGAAACAAAAACTGTCAGTTTAAGAACTGTTTTGAAAAGCTCTCATAGAGAACTTTCAGTTGATATTCATATCGGCTACCTTTCATGAAATTTTTTTCAGGGGCCACTCCTCTGTACTGTAATCATCGATTCATGGCCTATTATTTCGAATCCTAGAATGGTTACAAAGCCCTTTCGCTAGGAGCTCCCTCCTGCCTCTTCGACTTGTTTCAATTGTATGTACTCATCTTCATGATACCTATCACTCCTGAAATTTTCATGCAAATCCTAGCAAAGCTGTAGTGTCTAAGTCGGTAAAAAGCGCATATGGCTCCATAGCAATATGTTTCCATAGTAATACAGGGCATATTGCTCCATAGTAATATACGAAAATTCAAATCGCTATAACTTCGGTAAATACTATTCGATCTTTATGAAACTTTCAGAAAAGATCAATCTTATAAATAGCCATCTCTTCGCTAAATTTTATTGAGTTTAAGGGTACCGTTTAGATTTTATTCAAGAAAACACAAAATCAATAAATCATACTATTACTAACAAAGTTGAGTGAATTTCGACTTCTCATGTATTTGTTGTTGTTGTACTCATTAAGGCCTACATTCATGATTTTTTTCAGATTTTTCGGATGGAAGGTGTCCAATCGCGAGGGGAGGGTACGCGAAAAGTTCGTACATTTCCCCTTCCCCTGCCCCCCTCGGTACTTATAAGACTTGTTTCGAAAAGATCTCATTGAGACCTTTCCAATGACACCCTACTCCACTACCAATGGTGAAATTTTTTTTTTGAGGGGTCACCCCCTTATATGGGAAGACCCCCCTTAAACGCCTTTGAAAAATTTTTCCACCCTTGAACTTTCAAGAGGTCACCACTTCTGACCTTTCTACAAAGTTTCATGGCTGTAGCCCTTATAGTTTCGGAGAAAAAGTGCTGTGACATACAGACGGACGGACGGACGGACGGACGGACAGACGGACACAGTTCGTGATTGCAATAGGGTTTTGTATTTTAGTACAAAACCCTAAAAAACCGTCGAATGGCATCGACGAGTAATAAATCTTGACTTTTGGCTCTACTCTATGGTTGCTTTGTTACTAGTTTGCTACGATGGTATAAACTAACATATTTTATTGGGGAAACATTAAGAACAAAAAACTCAAGGCTTCACTTGTGGAATAATAAAATGGCGGTACTTAATAGCGGAGCCTTAGACTGATCTTGAAAATACAGCGGACTTCAAGACGGCTTTCCATGCCCCAGTAGAGCTTGTTATTTGATATTTGCGTGAAAAGAGTACATACTTGTGACTTTCCATGTGATATCGAAGCAATATTTAATAATGTTCGCCAGTAAGCAAAATCTTCATGATGGTATTTTATTTCCTTACTATAGATACTAACAATTATTCAACTTGTAAAGAAACTTGATTAAAATGGATTAAAGGTGATTAAGAGTTTGGATGCTATTGTTTTTGACATATCTAGAAATTTTCTTTGAAAATACAAATGATTCCTTGCTCACCCTTTCGCAATGGTACCAAGAGAGTAGCGTCAATGCCACCTCAAAGTGAATTTATTGTATTTACCAAAGAAATATAACGTTCCGACCCTTGGGCTACTGAAGCTTAAAAGGACTCAAAAGTACCTAAAAATTTCATCAAAATCAAAAAGAAAGGAGAATGTAGCATAAAAACCGTAAGTTCTGGACGAGAAACTTAATTTAAGAAGTGGAAATGCCTTAATGCTGAACGTAATGCATTATTATAATGTAATGTTATTATTATAACTCTGGGCACGGATGCGGTTTGCTTTATTTGGGTAAAATTTAAGTTCTCCTGGGCAATTTCTAATTTAGGAACTGATGGAATTTCCCTACATAATTCCTTAGAACTGATGAGGCTTTCTTAACCAGTCCCAAGAATTCAATACAAAACTTGTCATGGAATCCATTTGCACTTTGTTGTTTTTTTTTCTTTTCTCAGTGGTTGTTGAAATGCCACCCAAGCCAAGGTTAATATTAAAAATTATTAAGGGCTAAAATAATAAAATCAAAAAAATCAAAAGATTAAAATGAAAATGTAAAGTACAAAATAAGCAAAAACGAAATGTTAAAAGATTAAAATAAAAATGTAAAGTAATAAAAAACTTTTAGAAAAAAAAGAAAACCGACTTCGGAATGCCCTAAAAAGGATGAAATAAATTTTTTGGAAGCGGTGCCATATCACATTTTCCCCCATTCTTTTGTGATGATGCAGATTTTGGAAGAATCTATGTACAAATGGGGAAATTGATTTGGCACAGCTTCCAAAAAATTTATTTCATCCTTTTTAGGGCATTCCGAAGTCGGTTTTGTTTTTTTTCTAAAAGTTTTTTATTTCACCCTTTTTAGTGGCAAATTTTTTCATTTCAAACCATTCAAAACTCAGTTTCTTGAATACATTGTATCATGTTCCCGTATATTAAAATATAATTTTTTACTGCAATGCGAAAACCACTACGGCTAAAATCTGCAGCGTTCACAGGAATCGAATTTAACTCTGGTACATTTAATCCATGATCTCATCAAAGTCTACCTTGAATTTAGATTTCATCATAATCCAATATGAATTGAAGCTTCGAGAAATTTTCGAATTTTGAACTTTGCATAGCCCGCCATTTTTATATTTTGACCTGACCCTGAAGTGCTTTTTTATCTTTCAACTTTTTTCGACCTTTGAGCGACCGCCATTTCGTTTCAAATTCTTCAAGTTTGGATTTTTTTATATCACACAATTGAATAAATCTTTGTACTAGTTTTGATACAAACTGGAGCTATACTTTGGCCACAACAGAAATATTGCTGAAAATTTGGAGATAACCGAAGCAAAAGCACACACATACACACACATAGCCATATATATATATATATATATATATATATATATATATATATATATATATATATATATATATATATATATATATATATATGATACACACATATATATATATATATATATATATATATATATATATATATGTATATATATATATATATATATATATATATATATATATATATATATATATATATACAAATATATATTCGATACTCATCGCCTTCGTTTTCAGTTAAATATGGCACCTAATTTTTATGAAAGTTTCAAGAAAATCATACCATATAGTTCAATGAAAACTCGGCTATGCATTTTCATCTTCATCTGTACAGTTATGATCAATTATAGCAGGAAATGTATCCTTTTTAGGGTTTTGTAAAATAATTTTACAAAACCCTTCTAAAATCGCGTCCTGTCTGTCCGTCTGTCCGTCTGTCTGTCTGTCCGTCCGTCCGTCCGTCCGTCCGTCCGTCCGTCCGTGTGTCACAGCAGTTTTTCTCGGAAACTACTTAAGCTAGAAACATCAAATTTTGTATGTAGGTGTAAAGTGGTGTTCTCTTCAAAGTTCGAATACAAAAAAAATTTTATAAGGTATTTAAGGGGGGTCTCCCCATATAGGGGAGTGACCCCCAAAAAAAAAATTTCATTGAAGGTGGCCGATATGGGTATCAAATGAAAGGTCTTGATGAGAACTTTTGAAAACAGATCTCTGTTTGGCAAAGTTTGCTTCGAGGGGCGCACAGGGAGGGGAAATACACGAAAAATTTGTGTCGCACCCCCCTCGCGATTGGACACCTGTGATCCGAAAAATCTGAAAAAAATCAGGAATGTAGGGCTTGGTGAGTACAACAACAACAAATACGTTAGAAGTGGCAATTCACTCAACTTTGTTAGTAATAGTATGATTTCTCGATTTTATGTTTTCTTGAATAAAATCTTAACGGTACCCTTAAATTCTACGAAATTCAGTACATAGATGACTATTCATAAGGTTGATCTATCCTGAAAGTTTCATAAAGATTGAATCATATTTAGTAAAGTTATAGCGGTTTGAATTTTCCTGTATTACTATGGAACAATATGCGCTGCATTTATTACTATGGCAACATATGGCTATGGAACAACATGCGCTTTTTACCGACTCAGACACTACAGTTTTGCTGGGATTTGCATGAAAATTTCAGGAATGATAGGTGTCATGAATATCTTTGCGAATCAGTTCAGCTAGTGGTATCAGTAATCGTAAAACAAAATGGTGGCTGTTTTAAATGCGAAGATTGAATAATTTTGAGTTATTTTTTTCCAACTTCAACGTTTAAGGTACATGCTTTGAACACTTGATTCAATTTAATGAATGACTGAAGATGAGTACCTACAATTAATACTCATAAGCGAAGCAAGTCAAGGAGGCGGGAGAGAGCTTCTAGCAAAAGGGCTTTGTAACCATTCTAGGATTCGAAAAAATTGGCCATTAATCGATGATAACAGTACAGGAGAGTGGCTCCTGAAAATAAAAATTCATCAAACGTAGCCGGTATGAGTATGAAATGAAAGTTTTCATGGGAGCTTTTCAAAACAGTTGTTAAACTGTCAGTTTTTGCTTCAGTGGGTGCACAGGGGGGAAATACATGAAAAATGGGTTTCCTCCCTAGCGAATGGGTATCTGAAATAATTATCAAGGGAGATATTTATGAGTATAACAACAACAAAAATCTCAGAACACGAAATTCGTTCAACTTTGTTAATAATAGTATGATCTTCGAATTTCATATTTTCTCCAATAAAATCGTTTCTTGATTTTATTCGATCTGGTGACTGCATTTTGTAAATTGAATACAAAACCCTTCTAACATGACCGTAGGTCTGTTTACCCAACTTGTTTAGGTTGCGATTAGCGCCGGTTTTTAGTATGGAAATCACTGATTTTAGATTTCTATGCATATGTTGTAATGTAGATATAATATTAACCGGAAGGTAACAATTCAACTCTATAATTTGCAATCACTCACTCCTTATTATTTCTTCGGGAAATTTTATAATCCTATATGTAACGTTTACGTCTAAGGATGCAAGCAGGATCCTATACCAAGCTCATTAGTAAGCAAAGAATGAATGCGGAAGAGAAAAGCATCCTGAAATGTTCCCTTTAACTGTTGTATTTATGCTGCACCTAGAATTAATTTATTGGTTATTTCCGGTAGAAATTATGGAATAAAATGTACCGTTTATGCTTAGAAATTAAGGATACTGATCATTTTTACCATCCGTCACCAAAGGACTCGGTATCTCCAACAAATCCTTGCAGAGTGCCAACTAATTGGCACTTTTCGTACGAAATATCATTTAAGTTTAATTTCTTGACATCAATGTATCATATTTAACTGTTAATATCTACAGAGTCCTTAGAAGGATTTCAATTCTGTTCCGATATATTTTAGCTCAATATGTTGTCTTTCATTTGAAACGTCTACAATCAAAATCCTTACACGCGTCGATCAGTTATGCTGAAAAATCGGGATGAAAGTCGGAATTTTTTTAGTTTTAACGGTAAAAGTCCTTTCCCGTTCTTTGAATTTTTTATCCTTTAAACGGGACCTAACTGGAAGAAAGACGTATCATTTGCCAAAAACAGGACTCTTCTATCTATCTCCGTTTAAAAGTTATGCGTGAACATACAAAACAAAAAAAAGCAAAAAAAAAAAAAATATACGCAATGAATTGATAACCTTCTTTCTTTTGGAAGTCGGTTAAAAATCGACAAAAACAATAAGAAAACAAAATCCGACTACCATCACTTACACGCAAAGCAGAGCTGGAAACAAATCCTGAATTATTAATTCAAAAAGCCGGAAATGTTCACATTCCAAACCGAAGTCAATCGCATGATGGAACTTATCATCAACTTCCCCATTTATATGTGGACAAGTACAACGGATCTTCTTTGGCGGCAGCAATAGCATTGCTAAGTGCATAACCAAAACTAGCTTGCCGTAGATGTGCAAGACTCCGATTTGCTTAGTATACCGCATTGTGTGGATTTTAATTATTAGCTTCCGAATAGCAGTCTATCGCCTTGTTGAATTTTCTCTTTTTTTAGGGTTTTGTAAAATAATTTTACAAAACCCTACTAGTTTCGCGACCAGTCTGTCCGTCTGTCCGTCCGTCCGTCCGTCCGTGTGTCACAGCAGTTTTTCTCGGAAACTACTTAAGCTAGAAACATCAAATTTTGTATGTAGGTTTGAAGTGGTGATCTCTTCAAAGTTCAACTACAAAAAAATGTATAAGGTATTTAAGGGGGGTCTCCCCATATAGGAGAGTGACCCCCCGAAAAAAAAATTTCATTGAAGGTAGCCGATATGGGTATCAAATGAAAGGTCTTGATGAGAACTTTCCAAAACAGGTCTTAGTTTGCCAAAATTTGCTTCGAGGGGCGCCCAGGGAGGGGAAAAACACGAAAAATTTGTGTCCCCCCCCTCGCGATTGGACACCTGTGATCCGAAAAATCTGAAAAAAATCAGGGATGTAGGCCTTGGTGCGTACAACAACAACAAATACGTGAGAAGTCGCAATTTACTCAACTTTGTTAGTAATAGTATAATTTATCGATTTTATGTTTTCTTGAATAAAATCTTAACGGTACCTTTAAATTCAATGAAATACAGTACGTAGATGTCTATTCATAAGATTGATCTATCCTGAAAGTTTCATAAAGATTAAATCATATTTAGCGAAGTTATAGCGGTTTGAATTTTCCTGTTTTACTATGGAACAATATGCGCTGCATGTATTACTATGGCAACATATGGCTATGGAACAACATGCGCTTTTTACCGACTCAGACACTACAGTTTTGCTAGGATTTGCATGAAAATTTCAGGAATGATAGGTGTCATGTATATCTTTGAGAATCGGTTCAGCTAGTAGTATCAGTAATCGTAAAACAAGATAGTGGCTGTTTTAAATGCGAAGATTGAATAATTTGGAGTTATTTTTTCCCAACTTCAACGTTTAAGGTGCATGCTTTGAACACTTGATTCAATTTAATGAATGACTGAAGATGAGTACCTACAATTAATGCTCATAAGTGAAATAAGTCAAGGAGGTGGGAGAGAGGTCCTAGCAAAAGGGTTTCGTAACCATTCTAGGATTCGAAAAAATTGGCCATGAATCGATGATTTCAGCACAGGAGAGTGGCCCCTGAAAAAAATTTATCAAACGTAGCCGGTATGAGTATAAAATGAAAGTTTTCATGAGAGCTTTTCAAAACAGTTGTTAAACTGTCAGTTTTTGCTACAGTGGGGGCACAGGGGGGAAATACATGAAAAATGTGTTTCCTCCGTCGCGGATGGACATCTGAAATAATTATCAAGGGAGATATTTATGAGTATAACAATACCAAAAACCTCAAAAGTCGAAATTCATTGAACTTTGTTAAAAATACTATGATCTTGGTATTTCATATTTTCTCCAATAAAATCGTCTTTGACTTGTTTCTTGATTTGATTTGATCTGGTGACTGCATTTTGTAAATTGAATACAAAACCCTTCTGACATGAGCGTAGGTCTGTTTACCCAACTTGTTATATTCTAGGTTCTAAAAGTTCTAACCAAGACCTTTCATTTAATACCCCACTCGACTACCTTTGATTAAAAAACATTTTAGGGGCTAATTAGTTTTTATAAATTTTTTAAATTTTTGGTAAGGCCTTAATTTTTGAGAAACTATTACTTCTGACCTTTTTGAGGTTTGAGCATTCTAGCTTTTATAGTTTCTGAGGAAACTAGCTATGACGCACGGACAGACAAACAGACAGGTCGCGAAACTAGTAGGTCTTTGTAAAAAAACTTTTTTACAATGACCTAATAAAGGATGGAATAAAATTAAGATGGTGAAAATGATTTGCTAAAATTATGATGGTGAAAATGATTTGCTATGTTAATCATACCATTTCCCTCCAGTAATTCGTTTTCAGAAAGAAGTGAAGAGGGGAAATAGGTACTCATATGTTGTGAAGAGGAGGGTTTTCATATAGATCTGAAAATGATCGGTTGTTCGGTTCCATTACGTGGTACCATAGTTTGTGATTGTTTGTTTTTTATTAGCGTACAATATATCATTTTGAATTCGAGTAGATTATTTCAGGTACGGCATCGGTATTGAGATCGAAAATGCATGGATTTGTTTCAAAGCGGTAACTGATCGACAGCCTTGCAAAGGCAACTTTACAGTACTGACGAAATTTTCTTCGGGATATTTTTGGAAAGCATTTGAAGCGGGCATTTGAATCGGCGACTGAAGAGAATATATCGAGACTTAGTCTACTCACGTAAGACTGGTCATCGAAATTCCTCTCCGAACTAGCTTTCCTGCAAGCAGCCACTTGGAGTAAACTAAGAATGCCCGCACTACTTGATCTTCTGGGTACAATTGATTGGCATGTACTGAGACTTCACGTCTTGAACCCATGAGAGATTGATTTCGATTTCCTTCGAGAAATCTTGTGTGAGAATGATTTAAGAAAATTATTGCAATTTAGTTTAACCTAGTAAAGCATAAAATTAAGTAGTTTTGATGAGGTAACCAGCTTTCCTCGTAAGAAATAGTCACTTCTGATCACCATGGGACTGCTCGACTGCACAGGTTTACTACGATGGTTGTTAGAAGATTTGGGGACAACTAATACAGAAAGCTTCTACCTTGACCACAAAGTTGAGAATGGTATAAGATCTGCTGAATTGAATTTTATTCTCTTTCTCCACTTGGCTGTAGTATTTTCAAGTAAAGATGCTGGAGATATACGAAAGCAATTCATATAATCAAATAATCATTGTATTTGTATTTTTACTGACAGCAAACCAAATGTACAGTTTCTCACCAGATTTTAGACCTTCTTGAAGCTTGCCATAAAATGTGTCTCCGTCTGGCTTCGCTCTAATTATTTGCCTAAGGACCCGACACTTGAAGGTATTCAACATATTTGCGGATGATTGTATCAGGGTCCATGTTTCACACCCATACCATAGCACCGGACCTATCACAGATTTCACTACTTGGAACTTTGTATTACTGTTTATGCAGCTTGTCTTTAAAATCGTTGAAACTGAACAATATATTTTATTTGCGAGCTGTATTCTTTGCCGTATTTTGTTTTTTTTTAATACCGGCTCTCATTATTACTGATTTCGCCAAGTGTGATATTTTGTGTAATTAGGGTATTTCTCGTCGACTGCATCATGAGCTTTGTTTTATTCTCATTGATTTGTAGCCCTACTAGTTTTGCTTCACTGTCGAATTTCAGGAATTCTTTCTTTGGCAGTTGTTAAAGACCGCGACAAAATGCTACTTGGCTCGATTTGTACAGGAGTATACCTCATGTATCGATTGGTATCTTTCTTATGACGTACTTTAGATCCAAATTGAATAGCAATGGGGCCAGCCAACCTCCCTGTTTTAGTCAGATATTTGTGTCAAAGACATCGGTGAGTTCATTAATATTGTAGGCTTGAGAGTTCATCAACGACATTGTCATTTTGGTGAGATGGACTAGTTTGGCTGGGATGCCAAAGCAAAGCATTATTTGGTACAATTTGTTACGATCACATTCGGCGTACGTCTATGTTGAACTGCCAACATTTTTCCAGTACTTCCTTGACAGTAAACAATTGGTTTATCATCGATCTTTCTGCTCTTTATTACTCCCTAATAATACTGTTGGCAAATGATCTGATTTAATTTTCAAAGATCTATGAAAATATTTTGTACGTCATACAAAGCAGCGAAATGCCTCTTTAGCTGTCGTACTGTAGCTTGTCACCTTTTTTTTAGATAAGGAATATAATTGATTAGCTCTACTCTTTTGGCATATGTTCTTGTTGCCGAATGTGCTGGATGAATTTGCAAATGTGTTTCTGAACATTTTAAATGAGCTCCACCAGAATCTTATCGATGCTCGGCATTTTATTACCCTCTTCGGCTTTGACGGTGGAACAAATTTCATCCAGACTTGGGGGGGGGGGGGGGGAATAGGAGCTCTCCGGAAATATCTATAAGCTTTGATGTTCTGGAACTGTATGGAGGATTAAGGAGGTTCTTGAAATATGATGCCCATCTTTCCTTAATCTTGGTTTCAGCAGCGATGATATTACTGATGTCATCTTTACAGAGCAAAGTTTTGGATTCACGGCCTCATTTTAGGCTTTTAACTAGTTTTTTGCTCGTCTTGTATTCTTGCTGGCTAGACTTATATTAATACTTTTCAATTGATTATCAAATATTTGCTTTTCTTCATACTAATTATCTCATTCACTGTTTTTCTGAGATTTTCATAGTGTTCTATTTCGCCCTGAATTTTCTACCTAAGTATCCTCTGTATGCCTGATTCTTTTTGTCTAACGCATTCTGGCATACCTTCCAACCAATCTTCTCTTTTGGGCCAGTCTTGATATCCAATTGTCTGTTCTGCTACGGTCTTAATAGTCGCTTTCACTTCCACCCACTGCTCGTTGCTTGTTTTCAGCGATGTGTATAATAAGATGGGAGCCAGCTAGTTGTTGAGGGTCTCCGTGGAATTTTTTGCCAGAGAACCCGTTTTGACCCTCTTGATGTCGAGTTTTCGGAGCGGGCTAGTCTTCGCCGAATATATCTTTGACATATGACATCGATATGTTAGTTTGATCAAGTAGTGATCTGAGTTATAATTGACTACTCGCTTTGTACGGACGTCAAGTGTACTTGAAGCCCAACGTTGTTGGATTAGAACATGGTCGATCTGGTTTTTTGTGTTACCAACTGAGACTTACTCTACAGAAAAATTATAGGATGGGTGACCAATGATCAGTCCTGGAAGGGCGCTCCAAAGAGAAAGGGAACCACCTGGCTAGTCCATGTTCTGAGGTCATGGCTCAATTGAAGGTATGGTGAGACTGACTCCTATATGACCCAGCTCTTAAGTCAGTATGTATATTTGGATCTTACCTACACAATCTTGGTAAGTCGTCATCTCTGAACGGTATAAATGGATGATGTTTTTCATACAAGCACTGCGAAAAATAGGAAAACGGGTATTGTAATCTCTTCACTGAACTTTTTGCGATGTCCCCGGAAATTATAATTCAGGAGATGTATAGGTTTTTTGACAAATGGGACTAGGTGACACATACTGTTTGGCAGTGATATGAATAAAAAGGGCATATAGCAACGCTGAGAAGCATGAAAGATGAGAGCTCTTTTTTGTGCAATCTCTTTCCCTCCATTTTCGCTAAAAAGTAGATACCTGTTGCCCGAAGGCACCTTATGATGCAGGAAAAGAAAACCTAGTGCAAAGTAATGGGTCAAATTATTCTATGCAATTTTATATTTGACAGGGTAGGTATTTAGTGAGCTTTTGCCACACTGCCACAAAAAATGGTCATATTCTACAAAACAAGCAGAGAGCAAAATTTGCTCCAGGAGGAGAAGTAATCAAAGATTCTATTCAAGCATAGAAAAGGTGGAGTATAGGCTTGCTTGATTAAAACTGAGGAGAAACCGTGGTGATGTGGTTCGGATAAATGTCCGTTGAGGACTACAGCGATGGTCTTGGCGAAAGAGGATGGTGGGATTCACCGAGATTGGCCTTGTCTGAGGACGCGTGAAAGCGCTAGCAGGCTAGCATTACGGTGTTTTGTGGGGCGGGTTATTTTCCCCAGCACAACTCCACTAAAAAAAATTTCGCATCCACGAATTGAAACAATCTGATGCAGATTGACTGGTGTTGAGGCTGAGGTAACCTACGAAGGGTTGAAATTGCTTATAGCCAGTAACAAACTAGGCCGGGAGAAAACAAACGGACTTGAGAGGACTTCGTCATTACCGGAAATATTTATGGCCCCCAAATAAGAACGGTGACTCCTAATTGCGACCCGAAATTTCATTTGCTACTGTGGTTTGCATTTCAGGTTCTAGAGTTGGTTTCGTCATAAATACTCGGTAACCAAAAAATCCGTGAAAGCTCCACCGTGTAATGTCTTTCAATCTATTACATATTTGTCAACAAGCTTTAATGATCCCGATCTAATTGCTGCATTCGTTATACGACTGAAAGATGCAGCATCCATAAATTCCACTGTCCTACAATATCCATAAATACCTAATAGCGTCCACAGTGATCCTTTCGTATCTATTCCACTAAACATCATCTCTTTCTCATCACCGTTGATTACATACACTACATCACCCGTTGAATTCACACAGTAAAATAAAACGCTATCGTTTTCACAGTATTGCTCCTGTAAAACTTTTACCCAGAATCCAGCACGATTTGTCAAGTCAGGACATGCATATTTCTGTAGAGCATTACATAGTGTTGCAGGATCATGGTTGGTGAATCCAAAACGTATTCCACCATTCCGATTGTTGGCTACATCTATAAATTTCATGCATACACGTTCTTTCACTCGAAAAGGACAAGCGAAGGATGTAATAGCGTGTCAAAAGCTTTCAAAACATCGTGCCAAAGTTAGAATATAACCACCATGAACTGCATGAAATCGTAGTGACGGTAAATTATTTGGACCTGCACATGATGGTAGACTACGTCGTGAGTTAAATCATTTCTCCAACTCTCCCTCGTACTTCCGGTATACTTTTCAAGGTAGATAAAGAATACCTTTAAAACCTTTTCCCTTGGAGAAGTCATCAAGATAACCACTTTGAAGCTCGCACAAAAACTTTAATTTCTTTGTTGGAATTACTAGTTTCCCTTGGGTTTTCTTGGGTTTCTACAAATTGCAGTTAATTTACCAGACGAAACTTGAAATACCAGTTTATACTCGTATCTAGGATTGCTAATAATGCAATAAAGGCGACTCAGAACTATCACACACCACCGCGCGTATTCCCGCCGACGTGCTCCTTCGCGATCCACAATCAGTCGTCCCTTGCTGTATTTGTCACACCGGGACTCGACGAGAAAACCGTTCATTTGGCTGCACAACTTAACTTCGCCAATGCAATACGTGCATGTGCAGCGGGAAAAGGTGTTGTCATGTCCGAATTTTTATTGTAGATTTGAATTATTAAATTAATATAAATAAAATAACATAGAAAAATTTAAATAATAATAGAAAAAGATAAATATCATAAGGAATATAATTATAAAGAAAAATTTAATTTCATTGTAGGGAAAAAAGATAATACGAAATTTATAGTCAATAACTTTGTTTATTTGATATCCGCAGGCCAATCCTCTTTTTTCTTTAAAAGCCGTCGGGCCTTGCTTAGTTGTGTGAGCAGACGCGTTTCGACTACTTTGAGTCATCTTCAGTGTCACTGAAGATGACTCAAAGTAGTCGAAACGCGTCTGCTCACACAACTACGAAATTTATATTTATAATAAAAAAATATTTTTTAATTTACAAGACTTTGAACTGTAATAATTAATATTTTCAAATCTGCAATTAAAATTCGAATCAGTATTCTGCCGGTTTTTGAGCAGTTTGCTTAGGCGACTGCTCGATCACTACAAAACAACCAGCTACAAAATCGCAAAAAATGCCGTAATCAGGTTATTCTTAGAGGCAATGTCATCATCAAAGCCTCTCTAGTAACAGCGTTCATAAGGATATTTTTTAAAAACAATTTCACAATGGGCCTGCAAGTGCTCTCATTCACTGAGAAATTTCAGAGGAGTCTTACATTTAACCTGCCAACTTACTAGACTAAATAATGTCTGTGTTATATTTGAAACACTCAAATAATACTGAATTAGCGGGATCTGAGAAGTAATTTTCCATGATCATATTAAACTATTACAGAAGCAAATACCGGTCTAGATAATTTTAACTAGCAACGTAAAGTGATTTAAGCCAGTAAAAATATATTAAAACCTATTAGTTTGCTTTTTGTTTTAACGCTGCAACCCCAATCAGGCTTTCGCTTAGAGAGATCTCATGATCTCCGTCATACTGTCACTCAAGGAGGTTTTATGGTCAGTGCCATGCATGGCAGTGTATCCAAACACTCAGCCTTGATATGCTCTGATTTGAACCCAGTACCTATCATAACTGATTGGACTCACAGTCTGCCCGATGAATCACTCAAAAAAATCTCATTATCACCAACGGAATTTGAACCAAGGACCTTCGGCTTACGCGGTGAGCACTTACTATATATCACTACTTCACGTGGGCTCCTTGGTTTGTTGTGGCAACGAGAGTTTGCACAATGTTCCCACTTGTCCCGGAAGAAAAAAAAGGCAAATCTTTTAATTTAGTAAAGCTATACGACACATCATAAGATTCACATTAAATGCGTATGCGTCCACAAAATTATCCCTTGAAGCCCAAAGTCATCGAAGTTGTCATACGATATGTTGTTCCGGGAGAATAAAATCGCTCAAAAAATAATCGACTAAATTATCAAATAAAATTGAATCCATGTCATTCATTTTTCATATTTTCATTCGCTTAATGATATTGTCATACATTATTGTATTCTCGTACGCTTCAATTTCATTCATTGTCGCACATGTTGACGAATACATTATCTTTCAGCCTGTTTCCGCGCCTCACGGCTCATCACTTTGAATTTCGCTTACTCAATAAAAGTGAACATTCTGGAAGGAAAATATGAAATAATCGTTGCCACAATTCACTGCAGGGGATGTGTGATGATCTTCTCATGGAGTGTAAATAAATTACAAAAATGCTTTATTGAAAGCTCTAAAATAAAATTTTATCGATTCCACTCCTACCGGTAGCGTAATAAAATTCCAGCAACATAACAACTTTGTGTTTAGATAACGGTCTTGATGGAATGTAAGAAGAAGCTTCACCAAAGACATGTTGGTGTGGCATCTTGGGAAAGTGATATGGAGAGAGAAAAAATGGATACAGTGAGTGTGGCAAGGACGAAACACTCCAACACAGACGTTTAAAGATCCGACTGAATCCACTTGTGCAACCTTCTATTTGACAATAAAATTATCTGCCATCAGTCGTAAAGTTTGATTGCTTCCTTAAGAATCCTTGTTCAGTTCTCGGTACTTCCCACACTCCTTCCACTGGGTTGGCTTCGCTTTGGTTTTTACATCGTCTCGATTTCCATCAGTCCGACCACATTTCCCGCCCCCTTTTCAGTTTGCCTGCTCTGATAAAGAGTTGAAAGCTTACGGGGTCATGCAGCATTTTTCGAGTCAGATTTAAGGGTTTAGGTAATATTTTATGGTCTAGTCTTCGGAGTTGAGATGTTAAACCAAATAGATTTAAAGTTATTACCTCTCAGTTGGAAATTGCTTTCCTATTTTCATGATGACATAAAATTGATAGGTGCATTTGTAAGATGCCTGGCGTCATTGGAAGGTAATTCAATTATCCCAAACTTTTATCTTGTGTATTATATAGAAAAATAATTCAATTTGAATAGGAAAATGAATACCAAATATATTGTTAGTCAATTGGTAATATATGTGTAGTGTGCTGTTTCTCGTAGAAACTAAGTTAACCATTATCTTCAAAATTCTATTGCATATTTAATTAATGCTATGTACTAGTGAAAACCAAAGCTTGAGCTCTTGAATTTCAGATTTCTTTTACCAATCAGAAAATATTCGCTGAGTAAGACCATAAAAACAGTAAGGAGTTTCACCATTGTACTGAAAAGCATACCATTCTAGCTTTCACCACATCCGGTGAAGATTTTTCATATCACGGTAGAATATTTCATCTTGCCTGGAAGCCACATGACGTTGAATCAAAGTCTGTAGTTTTTAATTAAAAAATCTCACTCATACTAACAAAAATGCACCCTCTGACGAATACTCACCGAATCGGTAGCATTATGAAATTTTTAATTGCAAGCCAGGATGTCAACGTCATCTGAGAGGGAAATCGGAAAATCCTGGATAACCCATCGAAACTGAAGTGTATTGAGAAGCGAAACCGCGCCTACAATCGAATCTAGCGAGCTACTGAGGGACCGAAAGGATGATGCCATGATGAATGAACATTAAAGAGACCCTTGATTGGGGTCATCCAAGCGTACATTTTTGGCGATTTTCTGTTTGAATGAGTCTGAAGGGAAATCATTAGTAAGGGAAATGATTGGAACATATTGAAAAGTATCTTATATTGAATTGAGGGTTTTCGAGAGTAATTTGTGTGATGGGCAGTCGATTGCAGTGGTAAAAAATTATTAAACTCAACCAAACTGAGCTTTACAATTGGAGGTATGTTGTTATCATAAATTGTAGACAAATCAAAACAAAGCTAAATACACAGTCTAGATAGAGTGTGTGACTATCTATGGGAGGTTGACATACTTGTTTGAGGCTATTCAAATGAACCCCACACAAAATGTATGGAAAATTGGTTTCGGTTGATTTCGCTGAAATTTCAATATGTTCAAGGCCTCTACTTCTCTCTACTTAATTGATTCCATGGATTGTTTCAGAGATATAAAAGGGGAAAATAAACAACATTTTCCGCAGGCCTGAGTAAACTTCACAAAATCGATTCGCTTCGAAACAGAGACTTGTATCGAATTTCAAGTAGTCAGTGTATCGGCTTTTGCGGTCACTTAATCAAAATCTGTAGATTGTTAACCCTCCGAGAGCAACTAAAGCTCAAATCAAGATTATTTTAAGGTAAAATTAAATAAAGTGCCTGCAAATGAGTTCTACTTAACGGTTGAAATGAATTTTTGGTTCTCTAAATGCGCATATGACCATCTTTTATACTTAATAGGTCACCTACTGGTCAAATACAGTAACTTTAAGGTCGATTCGTCCTGTTAGTGACACTCGACGTCAGGAATGCCTTCAACTCCGCTAGATGGGTGGATATTCTGGATACGCTGAAAAACTCTTTTCAAGTTCCAGAATATCTAATGTGGCTTGTGAGGAACTGCCTAAAGGACCGAAGCCTGCTCTACGACACGACACAGGGCCAATGAAGGATGGAAATAACATCGGGTGTTGCCCAGGGATCTATCCTTGGTCCGGACCTGTGGAACGTGTCTTACGATGGGCTATTGAGACTTGAGATGCCAGATGAGTCGCGCTCTGTCGGCTATGCGGATGATGTTGCGGCTCTGATCGCTAGACGCACCATTGAACAAGCGCAACTTAGGCTAGGTATGCTAATGCGCCTAGTAAGGGACTGGATGATTGCTCGCGGGGTGAGTTTAGCACTGGAGAAAACCGAAGTGGTCTTCTTGACAAAAAAGAGAATCCCTAGAGTAAGGATGATCAGTATTGGAGACATACAAATCGGATCGAAGCCAGCGGTGAAGTACCTGGGGCTACTGATCGACTCGAAGATGAGTTTCTCTGAGCAAATCAGGGCAACGGCTGAGAAGGCTTCTTCGGGAATATCGACTCTGAGTCGACTTATGGCCAACGTAGGGGACCCAGCCCATCAAGGAGATGCCTCTTGATGAGTGCTGTAGGGTCAGTGCTACTGTACGGAGCAGAGGTATAGGGCGACGCTCTCAGCAAGGAGATATACCGAAAACGTTTGGCACAGGTACAGAGAAGAAGAGCACTGAGAATTGCATCTTCGTATCCAACAGTCTCTGACTCGGCGGTGAGAGTTATTGCAGGCGTGATGCCTGTCGCCCTCGTTGCTAGAAACCGCGCGATATTTACCTGTGCCGAAACGAGGATGCGAGGGAGATGGTTGTCCACAAGGAGAAACAGCGCTCGCTCAATTATTGGCAGCAGTCTTGGGGGAATTTCACGAAGGGAAGGTGGACTGCGCGCCTCATCCCGGATGTGTGACCGTGGCTGAATCGAAGGCATGGTGAGACTGACTTCTATCTGGCCCAGCTTTTGAGCGGGCATGGGTGTTTTCAGTCCTACCTGCACAAGATTGATAATTCACGGTCTCCCAACTGTCGGTTTTGCCAACGAGAGGAGGACAATGCCTGTCTTAATAAGGATGTTTTATTAAGAAAGAAGATCTTGACAATTGCACAATCCACAATGTGGAAAAAGTAAAAATCAGCACAAACAGTGCTGCATATTGTTTTATTAACAACTACAAGGACCCCACCAAGGATTTATTCCAATTTCCTTTTGGAAAAACGATTGACGTGAATTGATAATTTCAAGCAATAAAAAAAGCTTCTTTTTCAATTAATGATATTTAAAATTGTTTGGGGTTACGTTAAAAAATGTACAATACCCTATTTGAATTGGTACCTATCAATCCGTTTGTACGTCACAGCAGGCTTTCTAAAGAGGCACAGAATCTAGAGTGAGCAAATCTTGGCAGGAATTTCTGGTTGATGAAAATTCAATTGCCGAGAAAAGTTTCGAACGATTTTAAGGGAGTTAAATTCACTGAAATTTCGCATTTAGGGCACTTTATAAAAGGTATTTATACTCTGTAATTTTTAGTCAAACAAATCACACTTAGGTAAGTTATAGCCATTTGAATTTGCATATCCTATGTGTGTGTCTCCTATTTTAGTTTGAGCAAAAACCTTCTCCGCCGTAGACGGTCCCAAGCCCGTTTGAGAAGGGAGGAGGGCACCCCTTGTTTCCCCAACCCATAGCTTGCATGATTCCTCATCCCAAACCCCTCCAATTAAACGGTAGTGAATGCTCTCGGGGTGCACATTGGGTTTACTGGTTCCCCAATAATGCAGCATTATATGTCGAGAAATGCTCATAACTGTGAAAACATCTCCAGCTCTGCTACTAAATCCTACTAACACCTCCTTTGTGAGGACGTAAGAGGGTGAAGGCGAATCTTCCGCGCCTGATAAAGGAATCACCGTAATAACCATAACGCTGGAATGGAGGTTGGGCGACGGGCTAACTCCCCGTCCCTGGAAAACCTTTATATGTTTCGAAACCTGTAGATGGGCCACGGAGTAGATTGGATTCACGGCAACGACCTTGCAAATGAAAAAAGGACTATGGCATTGGATCCTGAAATGTCAGATCACTCAATTACCCATGCGCTGTTAAGGACCTTTACAACAGGCCAGTCAATATCAATTAAAAATACTGGCAGTCCAGGAAACGAATTGGACTGGAAATGACATTTAAGACATGAGATCGCACACAATATTCAAAGTTAGGAAGCCTACTGGAAAACGAGGATTTGAGTGACCTTCATTGTGGAAAGGGAGTTCAAAACAGATGTTATTGAATTTAAGGCAATAAACGAACCGTTGTGTGCGATCCGTATAAAAGTGAAATTTCTTAAAATCTGGCTGATTAATATTCACGCTCCGACCGAAGAAATTAAGGAAACGTTTTACAATCACCTGGAAAGACTGGTGGACTCATTGCCTACAAACGACACAAAAATAATTCTGGATAATTTCAACGCTAAGGTTGGTAATGAGCTATCTCATCGGGGAACGACTGGAGGATATAGCCTCCACGATGAAACAAATGAAAATGGCCAGCGCCTGATTAAATTTGCATGTAGCAGAAATCTAGTCATACGTTCGACTTACTTCTTACATCGCTGCACACAAAATCAGATCAATCATGTTCTGATCCAACAACGTTGCGCCTCAGGCATACTTGATGTCTGTACATACCGAGGGGCCAATCGTAACTCAGATCATTACTTAATCAAATTAATCTATCGATGTCGTATGTCAAAGGTATATTCGGCTCCAAACGGCATCTGTGGCCGAAAATTTCACGGAGACCCTCGACAACCAGCTGTCTCCCATGTTACCAGACGCACCGTTAAAGATGAGCAACGAGCTCTGGGTGGAAGTGAAAGCGGCTATTAGGACCGTGCCAGAACAGCCGATCGGACATCAAGTCCGGCGCAAAAGGAATGATTGGTTTGATGATGAGTGCCAGAATGCGTCAGATAAAAAGAATCAGGCGTACAAAAAATAAATAAGTAGGGAAACCAGGACGAAGGCAGAGCACTTTGAAAATCTCAAAAGAGTAGCGAATAAGATAATTAGGATTAAGAAAAGAAAATACTATGACGACCAATTGAGGAGTATAGATATAAGTTTTGGCGCGCAACTACACATGATAAGCATACAAAGAAGTGAAAAGCCTGAAACGTGATTACCAGTCCAAAACCACGCTCTGTCGTGATAACATCGGCAATATCATCGCTGATGAAACGAAAATTAAGGAAAGATGGGCATCATATTTTATGAACCTCCTTAATCCACCAACTCTGGATGAAGTTTGTTCCGCCATCAAAGCCCAAAAGAATAATAAAGCGCCAGGCATCAATGAGATTCCACTAGAGCTCATCAAATATGGTGGCAGTAGTGTTTATTAAGCTATTCACAGAGTCATCCAGCACATTTGGCAACAAGAACACAGTCAAGCTGGTACTTGAAAAATGCTGGGAGTTCAACAGAGACTTTCACTAAATTTTCGTTGACTTTCAGAAAACATCTGACAGTATTGATTGTAACGTACTGTTCCAAATAATGCTTAGCTTTGGCATCCCAGCCAAATTAGTCCGTCTAACCAAATTAACAATGACGTTGACGACCTCCCAAGTCCGCATCAATAACCAACTCACCAATGCATTTGACGGAAATATCGGACTAAAGCAGGAAGATGGGCTGGCCCCATTGCTATTCAATTTGGCTGTAGAGTACGTCATACAAAAGCTACCTGCTGGTACGCAAGGTACATTACTGTACAAGTCGAGCCAAGTAGTAGCCTATGCGGATGATATAAACATTTTGTCATGGTCATTAACAGCTGCCAAAGAACTTTTCCTAAAACTCTACAGCGAAGCAAAGCTAGTGGGGCTACAAATTAATGAACATAAAACGAAGCTCATGACGCAATCGAGGAAAGATACTTTGAGTACACAAAGCATCACACTTGACGAATATAATATCAAAAACGTTAGCGGATTGGTGTATTTAGGTGCCAAAATAACGAAAAGGGTAATGAAAAAGACGAAATACGCCGAAGAATATATATATATGAACAACGGATACCCAAAAAGGTATTCGTTGGGAGAACTGAAGACCGGACAGCAATGGGGAAACCGAGGAAACATTGGTTTGACTTGGTCGACGAAGACAGTTCATCACTGCTTGGATTTTGAAATTGGAGGACGCTTTCAATGGACCGAAACAGTTTGAGGCGCTGTTCACAGGAAGCGAAGGCCCGAGAGGAGCTGTAGTGCTAAGAAGATGACAAAACTCGTGTAATATGGGCGCAGATGTATCTAACGAAATTGATTATTTTATTCCTGGTTTTCAGTGGTTGGGAGTTGCATACTGTTCACACCGTAGGTGTGGAGTTTCCAGATACGCAACGCGTCTGGACCATGCATGGAACTCCTTTTCCTGATAATCTAGACTTGAATTGTTTCAAGCATTTTTTCACGCTAAATTTCATTTTGCTACGATGTGGGGTGCCTTGAAGCTGGGCAATCTTTCCTCTAGTAGAAGGGAATATAGCAGGAAGGACTGTTAAAAAATAATCCCCCCAACCTCAACGTGTCCGGCTGTTGTGAGCCTTTTTCATTTTTAGGACTTCCCAACATAATGTGCCACATGACTCCATTTGTCAACTGATCTTAGCATCTCCTCTATTGAACTATCTGAAGAGAGCTCTCCTGTTTTATCGCCTACGGCGAGCATTATCTGCCCCACTACACAAAGCTCAAGTCAAGGGACCTTGACCTAGGAATGTGGTGGAAGCAAGACTGAAAGTAGCCGTTTTTCCTCAAAAACTGGGCCTGATAGAAGTCAATCTCACCGTGTGCTCGACTAAGCTAAGGTTAATCTTCTCTTCATCCTATTTACCCAAGTCTGCTGCCAATCATTGAATGAGCGTTGTTTCTCCTCCCGGGCAACTGTCTCCCTCATATCTTTATTTCAATGTTAATAGATAGTACGGTGTTTCTTAGCGAGGAGGGCGATAGTTATCACACCTATGATGACTAGCACCACAAAATCAGAGACTGTTGGGTATGGAAATGCAATCCTTAGAGCTCCTCTGCACTTGTAACAAGCGCTCTCGATACAGCTCCTTACTGATAGCGTCACCGCATATTTTTGCTCCCTGCAATAACACCAACTTTGCGACTCTTGATTACTAATGCTGCTACGCCAGCTATAAGTAGACTCAGAGCGTATTAGCTCTGAAGCAGCGCTATCAGAAATTGCAACCCTAGGTAGATTACGGATGGTTTTGATTCAACCTGTATACTAATCCTCCCTACTCTAAGGATTCTCTTCTTTATCAGGATGGCCCCAAAGATTATTTCTGGTTTCACGAGACCTAATGTGCACCACGTGAAAGTTAAATAAACGTACTTTGAAAACCGTTTGGCTCCGAAATGATTAGATAGATAATTAATAAGATTTTCCACTACGACTAAAACTAGAACACTTTTCGGCTCTTATGCTATGTTTACATCTGCGAGAAATTGCGTGAGTTTTCTGTCTGACAGTCAAAATTGTAAATGTAAACAGATGGGCAAGCAGTGTTGCAACTACTCTCGCGAGCGGTGTCGCGAGTAGAACAAGAAGGTGTCCGACAATCAAGGTTGCAGGTCTAAAAATCAAGCCTCACTCTACTAATTTCTCTCACTCGCACTGTCGCCCGATCAAACATTGGGAGATATTTCACGACATTTTTGAGCGAGTACGGGTAGTGAGTGGTTGTGCCAAGTCTCGCGTGTTTCGTATTGTGTTGTTCTATGGCTGAAGATAATACTATGGAATTGACCCCTGAGCAATTGTCTAATTGCATTTCCAAAACTACAACACATGATAGTAAAAAGTGGTTCGATTTGAAGACAAGAAAATTAATTGATTTGAACGAAGAAAACGAAATACTATGGAACGTGACATTGACTGATTATAGAAATCGAGTTAAAAAACATGAAGCACTGCGTGATATTGGCACGAAACTAAGAATTGATGTACCTGAAGTACAAAGAAAACTACATAATTTGAAAAGTCAATTCAACTCGGAGTTGAAGGAATTAAACAAAAAATCATCAGGTCAAGCAACGGATGAACTTTATGTATCGAATTGGCCCTAATTTGCTGCTATGAAATTCATCAACACTCTTAAAAATTTTAGGTAAATTTCTGGAGAGATATTTACCTATATATATATATATATATATATATATATATATATATATATATATATATATATATATATATATATATATATATATATATATATATATATATATATATATATATATATATATGTATATATATGTATATATATATATATATATATATATATATATATATAAATATATACGTATAAATACATATATATACACACATGTATATACATATATATGTATATATATATATATATATATATATATATATATATATATATATATATATATACATATATATATATATATGTATAAATAAATATATATATATATATATATATAAATATATATACATATATATGTATATATATATATATATATATATATATATATATATATATATATATATATATGTATATATAAAGGGTGGTTCATAGCAAGTGTACACAGTTTTGTCAAAAAAATATATTTTTTGTGAAGATTGAGCTGTGATGTTTATTTATTATAAAAATTTGGTCCCTTACAATTAAATATGAAACATTGTTTCGGGCATATGTGCACTTCGTGCTGCTTTACAGACTATCAAACGATGATTGTAATTTTCGATGACATTTTCGCACATTTCCGGCGTTATTAGGCGTACGTTGGCTCGAATATTGTTTTTTAATGCATCAGTAGTCTGGGGAGCATCAGCGGAAAAACGATCCTTCAGAAATACCCAAAGGAAGAAGTCACAAGGAGTCAAATCACACGATCTTGCCGGCCAATTTTTGGGTGGACCAAAAAATTCATGTAGAGTGCGAAATGTTTGCACTGGCGATTCTTTATTTTTGTAAAAAGTTTCATCAATAATAAAACGTTTGGCTAATGTGTATGATGCCATGGTTAAAATTGTAAAAGACCAAACTATCATAATCTGTCAAAATATGGACCTGAAATTGGTGATAAATAAGAGTTAAGGCCCATTCACATGTGTACACTTGTTATCATATACATATATATTATATATATATATATATATATATATATATATATATATATATATATATATATATATACACATATATATATATATATATATATATATATATATATATATATATATATATATATATATATATATATATAAATCTATAATTCATATGGAATAACAAACTAAAATAAAAAGAAATAAAACTAAATTTTAAAGTTTAATTGATAAATTGATAAATGAAAAAAGCACTACAATTTATCTCATATGATTTTGTGTCGTCGTCTAAATAAGCTTATACTCCCGGTGAATCTTTCCTTGAGGAGATAAGAAGTACTCTGTGAACTCCATACAAACTTGTTCTGCAAGTTGTTTTCAGCCATACCCTCTTCTGAACGCCAGGATCCATCAATCAAATTGCTGGTTTCAGTGTCTTCCATATCAAATGTTCTTTGCGGGGCATACCTCTTTTTGGACTCTTTTTCTTGCATAAGATAACTATCCAGCATGCAAATTGCCAAAAAAACACAACCTTTACTCTTTCTGGATGCAATAGCATTGGTTTTCGTAAAACCCTAAATCTGTTAGCAGCCAACCAAACACATTTTCAACAACTCTTCTGCATCGAGATAGCCGATAGTTGAACCCACGTTGCGAAACGGATAAGGTTTCATTAGGTAGGTGTTTAGTGCGCATGAATCATCAGCAACTATCACATATGGTATTGGTTACCGTCTTCCTCTTAATCGAGAATTATCTGGTAGATCTATGGACCCGTTAACGATGCTTTCTTTTAGGGAACTGTTGTTAAACACCCCACCATCAGAAATTCTTCCACAACATCCAACATCAATGAAGATAAACTTGTCGTTACTGTCAACTAATGCGAGCAACACAATGCTGTGCATTCCCTTGTAGTCAAAGTACAAACTTCCACTGTTTGGAGGTGCTTGCATTACAAAATGTTTGCCGTCGAGCACACCAACGCGATTAGAAAAATTCCATTGGATATCAAAACCTGTAGCAATATTTTTCCATTCATCTTTGGTTCCCGGCATCTGCAATGAGACATATGCAAACTCATAACAAGGAGTACATACGAGTATATCTTAAAAGTTGTTTTCATTTCAGGCAATGAAAGCGAAGAAAAGCATCTTTGAAACAGCTGGAGAGTTAAATTCTGAAGATGAGGATATTGAGCAGTCTTTCACAGACATGACTGAACTGCAAGGAGAGGCAGAAGCTGAAATTCGAGCACCTCCAGTCAAGAAAAAAAAAAATTAAGCCTTTTCAAGAAATACCACTCTACGTTCAGCAGGCAGTACGTCAACTAAATCAAACCAACGATGAGGAACAGGTATTTGCCAACAAACGTATGTTCAAAAAGTTGTCATGGAAGCCATCACAAACATTGGGGAAGCTGAAACATTGGGGTTGGTTTATATGCCGTACAATCGGTCCCTTGATGGTAATTTTTCTATTCCCTCTACAATGGCTTCCCCATTTCCTGGATCAAGCGAACATCCCTCCCCTTTTCCGTTACAGCAGCAGGGAAAACCGGCGAGCAGCAACAACAAATGTTACTACTGGAACAATCTAGAATGAACCGATCTTGTTGCAGCTAAGTAGTTATAACGACAACACCTAGTTTACAAGTCTCCTTAAAAATTTACTTACTAGCCGGCTTATTTGTAGGCTAATATGAACGTTAAAAATTTAAAAAAAAAACGGTCGGACAGAGTTGTACCGATTTTAGTAGGATTTTGTAATTTATTTTTACAAAATCCTAAACAAAGATAAACTTTAGTATAACTTGCTGTGTTGTTATTATTTTTTATTTTAACCCTCCACTTTTCTACTTTACATTTTACAATATAAAACTTCAGTTGTAATGGTAGTCATTCGACAATCAGAGTAACTTAGTCAACGAAAAAAAATAAGCAGTATTGTTTGTTAACCTGTCGTCAGTGTTTTGATTATATTAATAAATTAGAATTTTCATGTTCATGAGAATATTGCAGTGAATACACACTCTTTACACGTAAAAGTAATAACCTAACCTTCATCAACGTTTTGTTGAGGGAGTCGAAAATCGCTGCACACACTTCCGGTACGAATTAGCTTATTGTACATGCTGGGATTCTGAATAGATACATCAGAGAATGATACGAGTCAGTTTAAAAATTTATATCTGGGCTAATTTAATGGTTAAAAAATGTTTGTTAACTTACCAGTGGCAAAAAAGCGTAAGGTAACCATCAACCACTCACTTGTTGGTATAGATTCCCTCAGAACAGTATCCTGTTTCTGGATTTTAGGTCCAACAATGTGTAGCAAATCCTCCAATTCTCCAGCAGACATCGTTATAAAATTCCTGAACTGTAGACAGTCTTCAATTCTTAGTTCATTATTTAAACTATGGAACGCTCCTAGATCTCGTCTTCTTTCAATCCATTCTCTAACCCATATTCTTCTCTTCTGCTTTTTCCGTTCATTTGCTCTCAACCAATAATCTACAATCACAAGTGCACTAGCAATTTTAAATCGTCTGTTTGGCGGCATGGTTAGAATCGACTGAAATTGGCATGGAAGAGACTGCTTAAGCAAGTTGGTATTGCATTGAATTCTCTCACATGCAAACGGATACTATACAAACTGTCGCAACAACCAAAGACACTAGCTCGCGCGAGAGCTCGCAGGACAACTTGCGGCCAACTCTCCGGAAAAATTACATCATTGTGTTTACACTACACGACACTACTTGCGCAAGTACTGTCGCAATTTTTCTCGCAGATGTAAACGTAGCATTATGCTTTTGCTTAAAGTCGACATGCTATTGTGACATCAGCTTCTTCCGTAAGTGGAGAATGATATTCAATAATTTTCATCATCATATACGGAATAGCTCATGGCCCTCATACGTATGGCCCGACATATTAGCCGTGATGTCGAAATGTCGACCATAAAAAACAAAGAATACATAACGATCCGCCATTACTTCTCATTGACAGTAAGCTTTGAGAACATAAACAATTGGTTCGTGACAGTGAATTTATTTAAATTAATCTCATAATAACTCTAATACTTTATTTACACGTTAACGTGAAGTTAAATCAAGCCAAAGAAACTCCGATAAATAAAATTCCATTACTCGGAACCATCCAGTATACGACTTAATAATAAACGTGGCTATCACTGTGAAGCAAAAGAAATTTCGTGTATTGCAATTTAAAAGTGAATAAAACTACTTTTAAAAATAGCTTCATGCATTTTTTTTTTCCTTTAAAATTATTTTTCTTGGTTCTTGAAAAAAAAATAGGTGTACCTTTTAAGTGATTTGTGACATGAGCGCATGATATTTGTTTCCATCTATTCAGCTGATGCAACCTATGAACAAATACAGTGACAGCGTTTTACATGGATCATGCTTAGGATTTTTTGGTACTTGACAATGACATCACTAAGGAAAAGTTTGAATGTGGCGGTCCATATGTACGAGGGCCATGCATAGCTCCGATTCAAATATTTGCCTACAGTAGTAGTCGCTTTCAATCGTCAGGGCTCTGCAAACTCGTTCACCAATTGGAAATCTTTCGCGTTCTACCCTTCAACGTTCGTCTGGGGAGCTTATGTCCTTTCATTCTCCATACATTTTCTGTTTATTGTATTTTGCATGCAGATGCATTTGCATTGTTACAAAGATTATACTGCTTATTGTTGTGATGAAGCCTCTACCTTGCTTCATGCTTTGCTGGGCTATAAATTCTCCTCAGTGCTTGCATTAAAATACGTCTAAACATTTTTCAGAGCCCAGCTTTCACATTCATATAGCAGCATAAGTCTTATTAGTGAGTTGCATGTGCAAAATTTTATTTTTTTAGTGAAGATCTCAGGAACTTAGTATTGGAGAAACTGAGAAGAAGTCTTTGAACGCTCCTGTCACATCCGGAATCGGGACGAACATATTGTTAACATTGTCAACATACACTACTAGTTACGTGAACTTGTAGAGTAGCGTATCCATGATGTCTCCTGGCACTTTCCTATACCAGAGCAATATCTAACAACATTGGGCAATCTCATCCCCCTATTTTAGGTCAAAGCTTGTTGGAAGCTTTGAATTACATCTCCGTTAACTTTGACCTGAGACTCGATGTTTTAACATTATCATCTTAGACATGTGGACAAATTTATCTAGAATGGTAAGGTCTAGCGTTGTTTTGAGCAAATATGTCTATCAACATTGTTGTAGGCTTGCTTGAAGTCTGCAAAGAGCTGGTATACATCGATATCATATTCCAACCTATTTTTGAGTACCAGTTTTATAGTAAATATTGGTAAGTGTAACAAGTATTGAGCCTTTTTCGTCATTTTTCGATTGAATATGTTTATTTATTTGTCCATTATTATCTATGACCTTTTGCCATTTTTCGGGTAGTGTATCGGTGTAGAACTTCTGTACTTTATCAGCGAAAAACTTGGGCAAGTGATTTTCACAGTCCTGTTTTGAAGTAAATTTCTTTGCATTAAGGAAGTTTTGCAGGGACCAAAACAAATGGTAGTCTGATGGTGCAAAGATGCATCAAAACTTCCCAACCAAGATCTGTCAATTTTTGCCGGGTCATCAAAGATGTATGTGGTCTAGCATTGGCATGAGGGAAGACAACGCCCTTTCTATTGATCAATTCTGACCATTTTTTTTGAATTGCTTGTTGCAATCTGGTTAATTGCTGACAGTACAGAGCCAAATTGAGTGTTTGGCCAGATTTTTGCACCTCATGATAAACGATTCTCCTCCAATCCCACCATACACACAGCATAACCTGATTTGGTGTCAATCCTGGCTTTGAAGTCATTTGTGATGATTCACCTTTTTTGACCATGATATTTTTCGAACGACATTCTCGTACCTTGCCCATTTTTCATCGCCCGTAAAAATTTGCTTCAAAAATGGCTCGATTTCGTTGCGTTTTATTAGCATTCGCAAATGGAAATTCAGTCGATCAAATTTTTTTGTATTAATTCATGCGGCACCCAAACGTCGAGCTTCTTTGTGTATCCAGCCTTACGAAAATGGCTAAAAACTGTTGATAATGGATATTCAGTTCCTTAGCAATGTCATGGCTGCTTCTGTGTCGGTCTTCTTCAATTTTTTGTAAGATATCACCGGCTTTTTCAGTGATTGGTCGATCTGAGCGAGGTGCATCTTTGACATCAAAATTTCCAGAATGAAAGCGAGTGAAACATCTCTTGGCTGTGGCTTTTAATAAAGTATCTTGACCGTAGACAGCACAATTTTTTTCACGAGCCTGCGATGCATTCTCACCTTGATCGTAGTGATACTGTAAAATATAAAGAATTTTTTTCAGAAATTTCACTCATTTTTAACTGAATACAACTTTTGACACGAGTGACGAAAAACAAAACAGGCCGCAAGAATTGTAGACTGGAATGTAAAATTTCAAACGCATATCAGTTTGATTCAATTTGATTAGTATTGCCCGATATATGACAACGAACACCATCTAGTGACAAAAATACTTTTTAGACTATCCAATGTCCATTATTTCCTCAATATCAATAATCTTCTTATTAACTGTAACTGTCGAGGAATCCATTTTCATCTCAATTTGATCAAGATCATAATAAATGAGCACTAAATACCAAAATTACAGCAGATGAAAAAAAATCCAACAATTGCAACCACGACAACCTGTAATACTGAGAAGAAACACTTTTCGAATTAATCTCTCAGACCCTAGAGATGGTGATCGATTTTTAAAGACATTTCATAAATGAAATGTAATATTGCTATGTCATCAGAATTACTCAAACAATTCAAAACATGAGAACCACATTTTGTTTTTCTAACTCGAGTTACAAAACTCTTCTGGCGAAAGCACTCTCCTGTTACTTTCTTAGTTTGAGACCACTACATAGCGTTAAATTACTGGATTCATAAGCTATGCACAAACTATTTCGCATATCTTCTACATGGTTGCTATTCGATTCTTTTATTTTCATTTTATTCTATTTACTTTTTCTCATACCTTGCAATTGGGTTCACCGCCTATAAGGATTAAAAAAATAAATGAATAAATAGAATTGCAATCCTTGAGCTGTTCTTTTATAATTAGCACCTCACGATTCGTCAAGCTTTTTATGCGAGACCTAGGGCACGTTCCCACTTTCCCCTTTGTGATTTTTAACTTGGAATTGCAACAGATAATTTTGTTTGTTTTGTATTTGAACATTTTAACTTACCTTAACATTATCATCCGTAATCAAAATTTTATTTTCGAAATTAATTTTTGGCACAGTCTTCTAAAGATCAAGTCCTTGAACGAATCAAACGCTTTTCATTACTGATACTAGGAAAAAAAAAATAATTTTTTTTTTATAATAATTTTCACCCATGAACTCAACTCCTCTCCAATAGACATAGAAGATCTAAAGGAAATTTCTCATTATTTTTCATTGGAAGACTGCGCTATCATCACCGTCATCATTAGCATCACCATCAAATGGAAAATAGAAAGTGACTTGAACATTCAAACAATTGTTATTACTTTTCACGCGATTTTCCTTTCAATATTACAAAAGAAAAGGATCTACTCTTGTATGTATGAAAGGTAATAAAGAAAAGTGCTTGGAATTTACAGAAAAAAAGCTCCCATACGAATTCGATATGAAATCAAGGTTTCAGATTTCATTCCATAAAGAAAAATGCTTTCTTTTCACCGTAATATGTTCTGATTCAGGAAAAACTCGATGACTGAAAGTGGTAGCGTTGCCAGATCAAATGAAATCATTCGCGACAACGTTGTTGTCGACAGTGACGATGATGATCCATTGCTTTGAATTATGTACGCCTTATCAAGTTACCGGGTGGATAAAAGCAAGATAAAAAAGAATCCATGCAGCCCATTTCTAGGAGTTTTCAGTGAAATTTTTGTAGGTAAATGTCAATAGAGAGGCATGCACGCAGGGGATTTGCCTTGAAGCCTTTTGAAGGTGTCACAAGTTGGGTTTTCATGTGAACGATTATTGCATGAGTACATATTCGACAAAGTCGTTTTGTTGTAAGCAGAGGAGTGTACTTTATTTGAAGATTCGAAGAGCACTATGGTGTTGAATTTGTGATATTGCGATATATTAGTTTCATTGAGGGTTTTAGTTTCTGGAGCTTTGGGGTTATTTTCAGTAAAAAAACTCAGAAATAATTAAAAACTAAATGAAGCATGAAGGAACTAATAGCTCAGACCCATCTAGATCCTGTGGGCTAACATCTCTCAGTTTCTCCGCCCTTTGATTGCTGACTAAAATCCTAAAGTATGAACGGATTAAGTTCTGCACATTCTTCAGGTGTAATTTCCAGAAATTGACAACAAATATTGTTGACACGTGTAAAAAGAAGGCTTTTCAACCTTGTGATGGTTGGTATTTCATATCGCTCAAAATTGTTTCGATGGTTAATTTTGGGAACTATTTTCTCAATGGTTCTGATTGTCAGCCTCTCTAACTCTACAAATAGAGATCTATTCCATCATTAGTTAGATTCCTGTCTTTGAGAACTATTTGACAGGAGTTACAGCCTTCAGAAGGTTGACATTGCTCTGGCATACCCGATTAAACTTCTTGTGAAACTTTTCCCAATCTGCTTTCCTGAAATTGAACGGATGACTTTCATTTTGTACCGAATTGAAAAAGACTTCACCTCTTTGATGATTAACTTGCACTACAATAGTAAAATGTTCGCTATCATAAGGAGGAACTAGTGATTTCTGTTGGAGATTGTTAAATATGAATGCGTCAGCAATGCAAAGGTCCCAATATGAATTTGTCTTAGGGTATGTTGGAAACTCCGACTTGTATAAATTGCAGCTGTATTCAATTTCATTCTCTGTTATCCGTAATTTCAGGAAAATACCGTATGTACTATTGTTGGCAAAAAGGAATCCTCTCTGCATTATGTAACAAGCATACCAATGGGGGAAATCCTGTAAAATAGCTCTTCATTCCCTGGTCGAGAAAATTGACGAGGTGATGGATAGGAAAGGATAAGGAGTTAATTAACGAAATTCACTCACTGAACCCTAATATTTGAGAAAATGATAAACTGGAATTGGTTCATGCCAGACGAACAAAAAATGGTAAATGGTTGCATATTCTGCAGGTAAATGGGAGTATGTACCAAAGACTGGTGAATAGGTACATCAATATTGATTATGGGTCTTACCTTGTGAAGGAAGACTACAATATAACGAGGTGTTATAAGTGCCAGAAATACAACCACAAGACATCAAAATGTGAAGGAGAGCAAACATGTGCTAAGTGTGGAGGAAAGCACGATACGAAGGATTGCAAGAGCTCGTGCGAGAAATGCTGTAACTGTGCAGGAAATAGTAAGAACGTAGATTATTCCCACAGAGCAGACTCTACGGAGTGCGCAGAATACCAGCGAAGGATCACAATTGCTAGGAGGAGCATTGACTACGAGTTCAAATGATTTTTAACAACGCAAATCGATTAATTGGGACGAAATAAACGCTCTTATATGCCAATATAAGAAGTTTACGGCACAAACTAAATGACATGCAGATTTATTCGAAGCAAAATCCTGAGATAGATGTGATGATACTGAACGAAGTATGGATTTATCCTGAGGAATCGAAATATTTTAATATTGAGGGTTATAACTCGGTATTCTCCTGCAGACCTGGAAGAGGTGGTGGGACAGCTATTTTTGTAAAAGATAAAATAAACTTCATCATTAAACGCGATACACCTGATAAATATAATATTATAATAATCGAATTAAACCTCGTAGGCAAAAAAATTAAAATCGGTACCTTCTATAACCCGAACCGTCTGAATGCGCAAGATCTCTGCTCGGTACTCGACAACCTATATTCCTCAGAAAATAATTTATTTACAGTAGCTGACACAAACATTGATGTTATTACCGATTCCTCAGAAGCAAGGCTTTACAAGGATGTACTGGATACTAATGGTGCTGTTATCATCAACAACGAAACAATTACTCGTCCTGTTTCGCATACGTGCCTCGATCATATCGTTACAAACGATAAGTCAACTGCGGGAAAAATCAATTTCATATTTGAGGATTGGCCAGAGCTGGATCATCGTGTCTTCAAAATAAGCATCCAAGGCATAAGCGCACAAAAACAAAAACCTGTATACAAAAGATTCCAACACTTGAACAAAGAACTCTTCAAATCACATCTGCAAAGGTCATTAGAAGTCCGGAGTCCCCTAAACCTAATGGAACTTACGAATATGATCACAGAGTCCAAACGTTACTCCATCGTCGAGAAAAAGCTTAGATGCCGCCAGCAGACATGGATAACAAAGCGAGTAATCGAAGCCAGTATTAAAAAGAGAAAGGCGTACATAAGCTTTAGAAGGAACATGGAAGATCGTGTGCTAAAAAACATGTACATACAAGCGAAAAATGAATCAAAACGTCTTGTGAAGGAAGCTAAATTCTCTTACTTCGCTAAAAGGTTGGAGACAGCGGCAGATAACAATCATGAAATATGGAAGATAATAAATGAAGTAAAAGACAACTCTCCCCCCCGAATTTTAATACCGGATTCGCAGTTTTCTCCAGTGACCCCTAATATTTTATCACAACCAGATGGAGCAGCAACTTTCTTGAACAACTTTTTCTCAACTGTGGGCGAAAAAATTACAAAAGAGCTTGGTGATGTCCCAACAAGTAGGCTAGATCACGCTAACATCTCACCCGATTCCATGTTTCATATTCATCCAACCAATAAAAGCGAAGTTCTTAAGACTATTCAGGCAATGAAGAAAAATACGGCTCCAGGTATTGATCAGATCACGATGGAGGAAATTGCGCTTGTAAAAAATGAAATAGCAGAACTCGTGGCTAATTATTTAAATGAGCATATCAGAAACGGAACGTTTCCTGAAGAGGGGAAGCTTGCAAAAATTGTACCTATATTCAAAGGAGATCGATCGGACCCCAATAATTATCGCCCAATTGCACTCTTGACCGGATTTAGTAAAATATTTGAAAAAGTAATTAACTCTCGCTTAACATCCTTCATATTAGATAACTCTATCCTAAACTCCCGCCAATATGGCTTTCAGAAAAACAAGGGAACATTTGACGCTCTACTCTCGGTAACGCGATTCATCAACGAGAGACTTGATGTAGGGGATTATGTTGTTGCCATTTTTGTGGATCTAAGGAAAGCATTTAATACGGTTGATCATGACCTCTTACTTCGAAAACTAGAAGCATATGGTGTTCAAGGCACAGCAAATAAACTATTTCAAAATTACCTAAAAGGCAGACTGCAGAAAACAGCATTTAATAATGTTCTGAGTGACCCGGCACCAATGAAATCAGGTGTTCCACAAGGCTCAATACTTGGCCCAACCTTGTTCCTGCTATACACTAATAATTTAAATACATGCAGGCTAAGTGGTAATTACTTTTTATATGCTGATGATACAGTGCTTCTTTACTCGGGACGCGATAAAAATGACATCGGAGACGCTATCAACGAGGATCTAAATTCATATAATTTATGGTTGAAAGAGAATAAACTAGCGTTGAATATTTCAAAGACAAAATATATTATCTTTAAGCAAAAGAACAGGGAAGACATAGATGTTGATATAAAAATTAATGGTGAAAAGCTGCAAAGAGTGCTCGAACTTAAATATCTTGGCCTTACTATCGATCACCGTCTGACCTGGCTCCCGCATATAAACAACTTAAGGAGGCAATTAGCACCAATAATTGGATTCTTACGAAGATATGAGGAATTTCCAGAAAACATCAAGTATCTTGTTCTGAATGCCTTCGTACTGTCAAAAGTACATTACGGAGTGGTAATTTGGAGTCAGTCCTCAAAGCAACACCTAAATATAATTTCCAGGATATTAACCAAGGCGTATAAAAATATACATAATCTCCCAAGGCTCACACCAACAAACATAGTGTATCAATCATGTGACGCATTAGCTTTTAACCAAATCATTAAAATGGAGAAAGCCAAGTTTATCTTCAAAAGTTTAAATCTCAGCTTGTCGTCACAAACACCATTTATTAAAGTCTCACAAAAGAATCAATACAGTACTAGGAACGCAAACCAATTTGTAATTCCTTTTGCAAGGACAGATCGCCTGAAGAACGATGCTACAAATGACGCCCTTCGTATATACAACAATCTTCCAGAATCAGTTGAAGAAGCGAATTCTCTTATGGTTTTCAAGAAACTATTTAATGAATAACGATTGAATCTCAGTGCAGAAACTTTCAACATAGCATCTTAGGTCAATTATTGATCCTATCATCGAGATGCCTCGAGAAACACCTACTATTATTATAATATCAGTCCAGTAATTTCAACATAGCATCTTAGGGCATTGTTGACCCTATCGTCGAGATGCTTGGAGAGACAGCTATTCTTTTAACTCAGAGTTTTTTTTTACTGCGTCGAATTTATAATTTTTTTTTATCTCTGAGAGCTGATCACGATATGGACAAGACAAGATTAACCGGAGGACTTCACATATTTCTGTGTGCCCCCTTATACCGATGTGTTATACATTGCCTGGGTGGCACACCTGAGGAAACGACGAAATGTGAAGTGCAGATCGCACGAGCGTAGTGCGACGAAGAAAGTGTGATGGAGAGAGTGGAAGGGAATGGAGGTAAAAAAAAAAAAAAAAAAAATGCCAGAGGTATTTACTGATACTGAAAGAACCTTCGATCAAGCATTGTACAACTCCCTACATAAAGTAGAAAGATCTCATGGGGTTGAACTAGAGATTGCAAATTCGATCAGCAACAGATAGTTCTCCACAGTGACAGAGTGTAGACAATGCGTTGTAGCCAACGCAGAGAAGGAATGTTCTCAAGAGGGTGTTCTTTTTTCAAAGCTATGGAGAATATTTGTCAATATTCTTTTTTTCTTTTTAGGTTGCGTTGTAAATACCATTCCCGCACTCAGTGAAGGGCTCCCATACTCACGAGTGACTGAACTACCCATAAAATACCTCCCCTGTAAAGCTGAGGACATAGCCGAGAACCGTTTGACACGTTACTTCAGACCAGGTCTCGTTTTGTTACACCATGAGGTGGCTTTAAGCTAGAGGATCCTTCCTCTAGCGAAACAAAAGGCAGGAATTGCTGGATAAGCACTCCTTTGACCCCGACGTCCCCAGCTACCGTAAGTCACTTTTATCTTTCAGAACTGCCTAAACATAATGTGCCAAATGGTTACATTTGCCAAATGTTCCAAACATTACTGCAACTACACTATCCAAGGTTAGTTCTCCCGTCTCGCTATGGAGGTCCTGTCACAGCCTGAACCATTTTATGCGCGCAAAAAATGTGTGGCAGATATCTTCTTCCTTTGTTGGGCAGAATCTACAGTCGGGCGGTCATAACTTACCAATATTCTGCAGGTAACACTGAAAATACCCATACCCGCTTAAAAACTGGGTCAGATAGAAGTCAATCTCACCATGCCTTTGATTAGATCATAATCTTGGGTGAAATTTACCCAAGATTGCTGCAAATCGTTGATTGAGTGCTGCCTCTCTTTGCAGGCAACCACCCCTCTCGCATCTGCGCTTAGACACAGGTAAATAGCATGGTGCTCTCTAGCAAGGAGGGCAATGGGCATTGCGCCTGCAATAACTCTCACCGATGAATCAGAGAATATCGGATATGAAGATGCAATCCTCAGCGCTCTTCTTCTCTGTAGCTATGCCAAGCGTTTCCAGTCCGCCTCCTTACTGAGAGCGTTGCCCTATGTTTCTGCTTCGTAAATCAGCACTGACCTTACGGCGGCTTCTTAATGGCTTGGGTCTCCTTACCTTAACTATAAGTCAACCCAGAGCCGATATTTACGACGCAGGCTTCCTAGGCATTACCCTGATTTGCTCAGAGAAATCCATCTTTGAGTCAATCAGTAGATTTCACTTGGATTAGAGGAGCATAAAGTCTATTTGCAAGCATATCTACATATCTAGTTCTGCTTGCCATCGACAAGCATATAAGAGCTCCTTGAGAAAATATGCATTCTGTTCTACACACGCTGTAGCAGTGGTATTAGAACAGTGGAGTTTCAGCTAATTAGCTTGAAATCATGGTAATTCTTTTCATGGAGAAACGATCTCAACTGAGTGGTGTCACTATCTAGCTACAATCAGAAGTCAAATATCTTAGGGTCACCTTTGACTTTAAAAATTTCTTTGGAAGGAGCATATTTTAGCAAAGATCAAGGAGGTTAGCAGACTATTTGGACAACACAGAAATGCTTTAGGAAAGTTGCGGGGCTTGATGCCCAAGCAGACCTTATCACTGTATATATCAACTATTAGGCCACTAATTTTCTATGTGTCTGTAATCTGTTGACATAAAGTTGACCACTTTTGAACGTCGCCTTGCCTGAAAGAGCTGCAACAAGTGGTGTATGTGGGAATTACTAGGGTGTTTAGCACAACACCAGGTAAAATCTTAAGCTTAAGCTTAAGTTAACTTACATCCATTTGAATCATTTGATAAAGGAGAGACTCTGAAATCTGCCCTAAAAATGACGTTCGAAAGGTAAATGGGAAGATCTTCTGCAAGTCATAAGAGCATCTTCACAGTATTGATGGAATATGTCTATGAGATATTTATGCCGACCGATAGAATGAGTGCTGCTCCGAATTTTAGTAGGAGGTTTCGCTTTAGGATCTCGAGCTGGAGTCAGTATTTGGTAAGGCAGGTATGATCTTTTACACGGATGACTCTAAAACCAAAGTGGAAATAGAAACAAATTGGTTCTTAAATAAAGATTTTCATAAATTGATACCACTAGGATTATTGACTGTTGTAATTCAGACAGAAGTCTTTGCTATACTGGACTTGATTCAACGCGTCAAGAACAATATATAAGAAGGGAGACAAATCAACATTTGCAGTGGTAGCTAAATGGCAGTGTTTGGTTTTTCTGGGTTCCACAATATTGAAAGTTCAACGGCAATGAAGATTCCGACGTTTTAGCAAAACTCACAAACATTTTTCTAAAGCCCAGATCCCTGTATTGGAGCCTAAAGCTCTCAAATCATTTTTAAGATAAATTCCGCGCTGAAAATTTAGTGAGCGTATTGTTAGTGAGGATGCGACGGCTGTTTCCCTCTTGGGCCTTCATTCCTGCAAACAGCGAATCCAACTGTCTCGGTCCATTGAACATAGCCTCCAATTCCAAAATCCGAGCAGCGGTGAAGTGTCTTCGTGGACCGAGTCAGACCAGCGTTTTCTCGGTTTCCCCACTGGCCTCTGGCCTTCAGTTCTCCCAACAAATACCTTCTTGGGTATCCGTTGTTCATCCATACGATTCATGTGTCCAGCCCATTGCAGCTTCCGCAGTTTTAAAATCATTGAGATCCCCGGTTGGATTAATAACAGGCCATTATTTTCTTTGTACTTTGTGGACAGATAGACGTAAGCAGGAAGACCGAAAGCTTGATGAGAAGACACGGTAGAACCTGTCATCAAATCCTTGCTGCCATTAAAGCCATTCAAGCAAATGGCCAACAAGGCTTCAAATAGTGTACTAACGACAAAAGGAGAACAAAAGATTACGTGCGTTTTGTGCAAGGGGCTACACCATTTAAGACGATGTACTGGAGAATCTGAACATTCAGAGAAATTTCAAGTAGTCAAAAGAAATGTTTTATGTCTCAATTATCTGAACAAGGGGCATTTGGTTGGATTTTGCCTAGTAGTAGTAGTAGTAGAAGTTCTAGTGTAAGAAAGCATATCGTATGCTCCTCCACCAACCTCATGTATTAAGTAGTGAGAAAATTGTTCATCAATCACCACATGTGCCTGGGCCACGAGAGCAATCATCAAATCCGGTGTCATTCAATAATCAGTTTTCATCAACAGGCTTTAATCATCATTTTTTGGCAGCGTTTTTGCATACTGAGCAAACATCTTTCATATCTCCTTTAGATCAAGGGCCATCAATCTCATCATCAACAGCCGTTGAACATAGCTCTTTTACCAATAACATTAAACAATCGGTTTTGCTAGCGATAACTTCCTTAAAAGTTGATATTTTATGTGTGTGGGACTTTAAGTACCTTGCTGGATCAAGTGTTGCAAACATCAATAATTACTGAGACTGCCCAACGAATTACAATAAGGTCAACGAACATTACTAAAGCTGGCATTGGGAAATCGAAGGGTATCACAACTAACGGAAATTTAAAATTAGACTGCATATTGGAACAAACAAATGTTTGACAATAATCGATCTGACCATGTAAAAATTAACCAGCTTCGTTCCATCACAAAGAATTCCCACATCACTTGGAGATTATATTCAAAAATTGGACATCTTCATTTGGACCAGCCATAAAATCGATCTTTTCTTGGGGGCAGATGTTTACACCCAAATCATACTTGGGAGAGTTCAAAGCTGGAACATACCATGAGTAACAGACTAACATGATTCATCAGTATCACTCCATGGGTTCTATGATGCATCTCAACGAGCATATGCAGCAGCAATTTATATAGTGCTGCAATGGTCGTCATCCATCATCAGTCATCTGTTAATAGAGAGTACCAAAGTTGCACGAGTGAAACTTATTAGCACATCTTGCCTAGAATTATGTTGTGCAGCCTTGCTGTCACCACTACTGAAAGAGGTTGCAGGGTCATTCGGGTTCAAGGAAACACCCATCAGGTTGTGGACCAACTCCGAAGTTGTCTTAGCATGGTTGAAAGGGCATCTGGACTTAATCAAAAATCAACTTTGGCGGAATGTCCAGCTGGCTATTCGAGAGTTGCGATGAACAGCCTGAAATTAAAGAAACCCAATCAATTAATGTCGAGAAGCAGAAACATGTAATGATTAATGTTAGCTTGTATGCAGAAAATTGCTTGATGTGAAACAGGACTGACATGGAAGAGGAATCAAGACCACAAAAGAATACTTGGCTATATTTTTTTGTAAGGCAGTGAAAGCCATATATTTTGAAGTCTCCAATGACCTCTCTGCACGCACTTTCCTTGCAGCCTTACGGAGGTAACAATTTCATTGATGCCCATGCATACTTGAAGAAGATGGTGGAAATCAGTACAGGTATGGCCGAAATTCTGACATAGGATAGAATAACATGGCATTTTAATGCTCCACTTCAACCCAATTAAGGAGTGCTTTGAGACGCTGGAATTTAGTCTATAAAATTGCATTTACGTTAAGTATTAGGCAACAGTTTGTTAACATACGAAGAGTTGACCACGGTATTCGTTCAAATAGAAGCTTGCTGTAATCCCCATCTATTGTGCCCCTTTGTGACGACCCGATGGACAGCGCAGAACTAACTCCTGTTCATATCTTAATCGATGACACAATGATAACTCCATCGGTGATCAATATTAACCACTTCCACAGGAGGCAACTGACACTGAAAATCACCTGAAATTTTTAGAAACTGGATTATTTAAACTGTCTGTAATGCCAGCCGAAGAGGTTTGAAATTAAAACAACGCCAAAGTAGGCAATTTATGCATACTGAAGGAAGAGAGAACTCCGTTTTGCCGATGGCCTCTGGCGAGGATCCTCCAGGTCCACCCAGGATATAATTGTTTATTTATTTATTTATTTACTTCGATTTTACATAATAAATCCAATTACAAAATAGATGAAGTAATAGCAAAGCGAAATAGATTTAGTAATAGCACAGCAAGGAGAAGGAAAAAAAACATGAAAGTAGCAAAATAAAAGTAATAAAAACTACAAAAACGAGCAGGAAAAAAATTCTGAAGAATTGAGAAGAAGAGAGTGGGCATATTTTTTATAAACTAAATATGAAAGGGGGAAGGGCCCAAGCTGAAGGTCATCATGCTTACGTGGTAACCTAAGCCTGAGTGAGTGAAAATATACCAGGCTACGTGTGGATGGAACATCAAAGATATAAGGCGATCTTGTCGAACGCATAACGCACCTCACTGGAACGCGGTTGATTAGGCGAGTATTGAGCAAACCACGGCAAAACCTTGAAAGGAAAAACTCATTAAGGTAGAGACGACGCTTTTCAAGCGAAGGAATATTGAGGATAGATAACCGTGATTCATAAAAAAATGTAGGAAATCAGGAACTTCAAGAAGACGATCCAGGTAAATCTTTTTTGCATCGCTTCTAGAGTGAACTTCAAACACTTCAAATGAATCGACAAAACTGGCGAAAAGTACGCAAGGATGAGAGTAATCCAATTAGAATATAATTTGACACATGATAGAGAAGTGGAAAAAATATGGGAATTTCTTAAGATCAAGCCAGAAATACGAGAGGCTTTAGAAGTAATTTCAGAAATATGAACTTTGAATTTCAATTCAGAGACGAAAGTAACACCTAAGTTCCTGAAATGTGTTATCGTACTAAGATACGAATTATTTAACGAAAGTTGAAAGCTTATAGGGCAAGGATTATAAAAAAATGAAAAATGGATGCACTTAGAAACATTTAGGGTAAGCTGGTTATAAGAGCTCCAAAATAAAATGGCATCCAAATCTTCTTGAAGCAAGGCACAGTACTACACAGGCCTACTTTGAAAACGTTGACGTTTTCTGCATAAAAAAACAGCAGAAGTTGATAGCAATGGATGGCAAGTCATTTATACAGAGTGAACAATCGTGGGCTAAGAATGGATCTTTGAGGAACACCTAAAGATTGATGGAAGGAAGTAAAATGACAGCCTTGAAAAGATACTTGACTGACACGATCGGATAAGTAGGAGGATAACCAGTGGAGTAAATAATCACGAACGTTAAGAAATTTAAGTTTGCTCAACAAAATATTGTTATTTACTGAGTCAAAGGCTTTAGAGAAATCCATGTACAAGGTTTCGACTTGTAAATGGTCCTCCAAGGCTTTTGAAGAAGCACTCATGAATTCTTACAAATCCCTTAAAGTTGATCGCCCTTTGATAGAACCATGTTGTTCAGGAACGAACAAATTATGAATGAGTGAAAAAATGTGCAAGCAGATGATTTCTACAATAGTTTGGAGAAATAGGATGATAAGGAGATAGGCTGGTAATCAGCAACATCTGAGGTGCTACTTTTTTTAAAAACAGGAGCAACATAGGATCTTTTCAAACACGAAGAAAAGAGCCTGAAGCTAAGCTAAAGTTGAAGAAAAAGGAGAGGGGCACACAAATAGAAATAGCAAAAGACTTCAAAAAATGATTAGGAATACCATCGGGACCTGAGTTAATAGAATCATCAGGTTTTAAAATAAGCTTCATAATATCTTCCGGGTAGCAAGTGAAAGGAAATGAAGATGGCGTGTGTATAGTCGGGAACAAAGGGCTTTTGCTGGGAGTAGCATTAAAAATAGAAGAAAACTGAGTTCTAAAAAGTTCACAAATCTTGAAAGGTGAAGTTACTAAGCAGCCATTCAAATGAAGCGAGGATGGGAAACTGGAAGAGGATTTAAGAGAGCTTATATACTTCCACAATGGTTTCGTATGATTTGAGTTTAGAGAGCCTTCAATACTATGAAAATAGGAAGTCTAGCGATTTGCATCCCTTTCTAAGCTATCGGCCTCAGATGAAAAAAAGCGTTATGTGACTCAGGAGATATCCTACGTGAAAAATATTGATGTACTCGATCATTGGCTTTGAAGGCTCATTTCACACCGAGAGTTAACCAGGGACAGTCAGAAGAGTTCCTTATACTGACAAATGGAGTCGTGTTAGAAATAGCAGCGTTCAAGAAGTCATAGAAATTCTTGCAACAAGCATCCGAATCACGACCGCAAAAGAAGGAGGGCCAATCAACGGAGCGAATTGTTTCAGAAAGTAGCTCATAATTAGTTTTATAAAAGTTAAAAAGCCAATACCCTTTCTGACTATATCGAATTGAAGCAATATAAAAAATTTCAAAACATAAGAGAAGATCCTTCTCCTGAGAAAGATAAGAAAAAAGAACTAGAGGTGAACAGAACAACGATTGGTCGATACTACAGAAGAATAATTCAAGGATATGATGATTAACGTTCAGAAAATTATTAAATTTAGCCAAGAAATACATGCACATAAAAGAAGAAATTAAAGACCAAATTTGAGACGACTCAAAATCAACCTTAGCAAGCAAAGTACCAAAATCCCTGGTTTGAATTGTATTTCTTTGTTAGAAAATTTCAATACTTCTTGGTACCTTAAAATGTTCAGTTGCGAGTAGAAAATCAATCGTTACAAAAAAAGTGAATCAGATTGTTAGTTTTGTACAAGTTTTGTGCCCAAATAGTTATTGCAAATGTTTATTTTGATTGAAATGAATTAAATTTTTAACAAAAGCTCTTGACAAAATTTTTATTTTTCGTTTTTAGGGTTTTGTAAATAATTTTACAAAACCCTTCTAAAATCGCGTCCTGTCTGTCCGTCTGTCCGTCTGTCTGTCCGTCCGTCCGTGTGTCACAGCAGTTTTTCTCGGAAACTACTTAAGCTAGAAACATCAAATTTTGTATGTAGGTGTAAAGTGGTGTTTTCTTCAAAGTTCAAATATAAAAAAAAATTTATAAGGTATTTAAGGGGGGTCTCCCCATATAGGAGAGTGAACCCCCGAAAAAAAAAATTCATTGAAGGTGGCCATTATGGGTATCAAATGAAAGGTCTTGATGAGAACTTTTCAAACCAGGTCTTCGTTTGGCAAAGTTTGCTTCAAGGGGCGCACAGGGAGGGGAAATACACGGAAAATTTGTGTCCCCCCCCCTCGCGATTGGACACCTGTGATCCGAAAAATCTGAAGAAAATCAAGAATGTAGATCTTGATGAGTACAACACAACAAATACGTTAGAAGTCTCAATTCACTCAACTTTGTTAGTCATAGTATGATTTATCGATTTTATGTTTTCTTGAATAAAATCTTAACGGTGCCCTTAAATTCAACGAAACACAGATGGCTATTAATAAGATTAATCTATTCTGAAAGTTTCGTAAAGATTAAATCATATTAAGCGAAGTTACAGCGGTTTAAATTTTCCTGTATTACTATGGAACAATATACGCTGCATTTATTACTATGGAACCATATGGCTATGGAACAACATGCGCTTTTTGCCGACTCAGACACTACAGTTTTGCTAGGATTTGCATCAAAATTTCAGGAATGATAGGTGTCATGAATATCTTTGAGAACCGGTTCAGCTAGTGGTATCAGTAATCGTAAAACAAAATAGTGTCTGTTTTAAATGCGAAGATTGAATAATTTTGAGTTATTTTTTCCCAACTTCAACGTTAAGGTGAATGCTTTGAACGCTTGATTCAATTTAATGAATGACTGAAGATGAGTACCTACAATTAATACTCATAAGCGAAACAAGGCACAAGGCGGGAGAGAGCTCCTAGCAAAAGGGCTTTGTAACCATTCTAGGATTCGAAAAATTGGCCATGAATCGATGATAACAGTACAGGAGAGTGGCCCCTGAAATTAAAAATTCATCAAACGTAGCCGATATGAGTATGAAATGAAAGTTTACATGGGAGCTTTTCAAAACAGTTCTTAAACTGTCAGTTTTTGCTTCAGTGGGGGCACAGGGGGAATGGATATCTGAAATAATTATCAAGGGAGATATTTATGAGTATAACAATAACAAATACCTCAAAAGTTGAAATTCGTTCAACTTTGTTAATAATAGTATGATCTTCGAATTTCATATTTTCTCCAATAAAATCGTCTTTGACATGTTACTTGATTTGATTCGATCTGGTGACTGCATTTTGTAAATTGAATACAAAACCCTTCTGACATGAGCGTAGGGCTGTTTACCCAACTTGTTTGTATTGCAAATAATAGGGTGCTTTATTTTTGATTTCAGTATGTAAACACTGCATAGCTGGAAAAAACAAACAATTTCTATGTATGAGATATGTTTTATTCAGTTTGGTTGTTTGCAATTTCTTTGGATCAGTTATTGAAAACAACATCAATGCAAAAGCAAAATGTGCCCTATTTGCTGCATTTTCCAGTACTTTTTCAAGCATCTCGTGCTATATACATTGCAATGATTTTGGCACGGACGTTTGCTTTGGCATCGTCAATGGTCTGAAGCATAGTATACTCAACTAGTAACCACACTCCATCAACCCTCCGGAAAAATTCGAACACAAGCCGAACAGCGAGCCATAAATCTTCGGTAGCAGGTAGATGGTAAACGCTGATGCGAGGAATGGCGCGAATATAAACATATGCTTCGATGAGAGATTTCAGGGCTACCAGAGCTAAAAAATCAATAACATTGCAGAAAAACAAATTCGTTCCATGCAATCTTTTAGTTTTTTGTTAGGATGTGGCAGCACTCCCTATGTTCTGTAATGCGTAAAAGAACACGTGCGTCGGAAATTTTATTTGCATTTTGCTTTGTTTCTTGAGCGCGCGAAACATGGGATCAATTGTCATGCCCCGGATCAGCTGACGTGCCCCTGGGAAAATTCAAAAAGTGTGCAACACAGGGTAAATGAAAGGTGTGGCTACTATTTGAGTATACTATGGTCTGAAGCTTGCTGAAAAACTCCATGCTTTTCAAATAATCCAAGGAAAAGAAGCCTGGAGATCTAGGCAGCGGATCAATGTCGCCTCCTTTTGACATCAGATGTCCAGGGAATTTTCGTTGCAGAAACTAAATTTTATGATTTGCAGTATAGCAAAGTGCGCCATCATGTTAGACCCAATAACCATCAAGACATTTTTTGTGCATCTGTGGGAAGACTTAATAAGCACTGATATTGATTTCCATCGACTGCTTCATTTCCTTTGAAAAAAATGGCTCTATGATGGTTTGGCTCAAACGCTAGACCATTCAGTCACTTTTAGGTAAATTTCTCGAGAGAAATTTACCTATTGCGGAGAGCATTATATATATATATATATATATATATATATATATATATATATATATATATATATATATATATATATATATATATATATATATATATATATATATAGGATATAACGAAATTTGTGACCACGCTACAGGTTGCAATTTTGCTTCGATTTTCACCAAATTTTCAGGAAAGGTGTATAAGGTAATTATCTCGGTTAAGTTCGTGAACCAGCTATATCGGCTGGGCAAAAAAAATTGCGGCCACTTTAGACGAAAACTCGCGATTTATGTTCTGACAAAAGTATAGCTCCGATTTGGATGAAATTTGGTACAAAGGTTCATTGAGGTGTGTGATGAATCTCACAATAAAAAATCCAAAGTCGGTACGGCAGAAACAAAATGGTGGCCGCTCAAATGTCGAAAAATGTGCAAAATTTTGTTGTTGTAATAGTGGTCAAAGCTTTCAACAGATTTTCATGAAATTCGGTAGTTTGATAGAAATTACAAGTACCTAAAGAATTAAGTAAAAGTTAAAAGTCGCAATTTTGATCCGACATATATGAAACTTGGTTTCAAGATAAACATTACTTACACCTACAGTCTTTGATATTTTGGTGATCATGCATGTGCAAATTTCAAAATGGCACCCGTTTAAATATGCGTTTTTTCATGTTTTTGTGGCCCTCTAGCGGTCACATTTTCCAACGGATTTTGATGAAACTTGAGATTATGAATCCCTGTACTATGTTCTTGTATTTTGCAGTAAATTATTAAAATTGAATGAAAAATAAAAAAGTCAAAAATTTAAAGCCTAGTATTTTTAGCTGCGATTTTCTTTAAAAATTGAATTATTTTGCCCTGTCTAGAGTGAAACTCCTATTTGAACGAGATAGTACATTGATTGATGAGGTCCTAGCATACAAAGATTTAAAATAATCCAAAATCAAATGCATGCATTCAAAATGGCGGCCCCCAAATGTCTGAAGGCAAGCGCAATCCGCTATTTTAGTGCCAACTGAAATAATGAATATTTTTCATTGAAACGTTTTAAATGACTTTACTTGAAAGAACTTATAAACCAGATCATTTTTAAGATATTGTATAATATTTTTAACAATACCCTAAAAAATTATAAAATCGCGACTTGTCTGTCTGTCCGTCCCTCCTACCGTTTGTTCGTGCGTCATAACAAGTTTTCTCGCAAACCACATGAGCTAGAATGAGGAAATTTTCTACGTAGGTCAAAAGTGGTGCCTCTTGAAATTTGCAGTGCAAGAAAATATTGTAAGGTATTTAAGGGGGGTCTCCCCATACAGGCGGGTCTCCCCATACAGGGGGATGGCATACAATTTTTTTAAGGGTTTTGTACTAAAATACAAAACCCTATTGCAATCACGACCTGTGTCCGTCTGTCCGTCCGTCCGTCCGTCCGTCCGTCCGTCTGTATGTCACAGCACTTTTTCTCCGTAACTATAGAGGCTACAGCCATGAAACTTTGTGGAAAGGTCAGAAGTGATGACCTCTTGAAAATTCAAGGGTAAAAAATTTTTTCAAAGGGGTTTAAGGGGGGTCTCCCCATATAGGGAGTTGACCCCTCAAAAAAATTTTTTCACCATTGGTGGTCGAGTAGGGTATCATTGGAAAGGTCTCAATGAGATCTTTTCAAAACAGGTTTTAGAATTGCCTTATGAGTACCGAGAGGGGCAGGGGAAGGGGAAATGTGCGAACTTTTCGCGTACCCCCCCCTCGCGATTGGACATCTTCCAGCCGAAAAATCTGAAAAAAATCATGAATGTAGGCCTTAATGAGTACAACAACAACAAATACATGAGAAGTCGAAATTCACTCAACTTTGTTAGTAATAGTATGATTTATCGATTTTATATTTTCTTGAATAAAATCTAAATGGTAACCTTAAATTCAATAAAATTTAGCAAACAGATGACTATTTATAAGATTGATCTTTTCTGAAAGTTTCATAAAGATCGAATAGTATTTAACGAAGTTATAGCGATTTGAATTTTCCTGTATTACTATGGAACAATATGCCCTGTATTACTATGGAAACATATGACTATGGAGCTATATGCGCTTTTTACTGACTTAGACACTACAGCTTTGCTAGGATTTGCATGAAAATTTCAGGAATGATAGATATCATGAGGATGACTACATACAATTGAAAGAAGTCGAAGAGGCAGGAGAGAGCTCCTAGCAAAAGGGCTTTGTAGCCATTCTAGGATTCGAAAAAAAAGGCCATGAATCGATGCTTACAGTAGAGAGGAGTGGCCCCTGAAAAAAATTTCATGAAAGGTAGCCGATATGAGTATCAAATGAAAGTTCTCTATGAGAGCTTTTCAAAACAGTTCTTAAACTGACAGTTTTTGCTTCAGTAGGGACACAGAGGGGGGGGGGGGGGGAAATACATGAAAAATGTGTTTTCTCCCTCGCGAATGGACACCCGTGATCTAAAAAAATCTGAAAAAATTATCAAGCGAGATATTTATGGGTATAACTTTAACAAATGCCTCAGAATTCAAAATTCTTTCAACTTAGTTAATAATAGTATGATCCTTGAACCTGACGTGTTTCTTAATTTTATTCGTTGCTGGTTACGGCATTTTGTAAGTTGAGTACAAAACCCTTCTGACATGAGCATAGGTCTGTCTACCCAACTTGTTTATTTCTGTAGCCCTCTAGCAGCCAAGATTCTCAACAGATTCCGTTGAAACTTGAAATTATAAGTTATTAAGGTAAGTTAATTTAATTTAATTATGCAAATCGAATGACAAATAAAAAGTCGAAAATTTACAGCTTAATATTTTTAGCAGCCGATTTCAATAAAAATCGAAATGACGGTCCTCATAGTTCAGAAAAAAATTGAAAATGTATATATTAATGGCAATGCAAGTGCTGATTAAACTTTTATGGAAATCTTTTGAAATTAACTATTCGAGCTATTTAAGCCTTTGTGTGGTTACCACTGTGAACTGTGTAAACAGCAGATGCGAGAGAGGCGAAACTGGTATTTATATGTTTACAACAATATGTAATCCATACGCATGCAACTCAATTTAATTAGCAAAATATTTGCGCCCCGATAAAAGGTCTCTAAAAACGAACGTGGCCAGATTTTTTTTTATGTTAATAAATACCTATGTGGTACTACGAAAATTGCAGAAAGAAGTTTAGTAGTAGGCAAGCCAAATTCTTTTTTGAAACTTTACGCTACATACGAGAAATTTACCTTTCCGGCTGGTGCTGCCAACGGGGATTTTTATTCTTGTAACGGTGTTTTGTGGATCTCATGTGGATTCTCCGTTTTCCACATGTAGTGATTTTACTTATTAGTGCTACCAGAATGTGTGAAACGGACCTCGTTAGTCATGAAAATTTGCTTTCAAAAATTAGGTTCTGTGTCTACCATTTCAACGCCCATTTGGCTGTACTCCAAACGACATGGCTGATCTGTCGGTATTATTTTTTTTTTTTTTTTGCAAAAATGCAAATCATTCTTCGAAATTCGCCACAAAGCGGTTCCACTGACGCTAAACTGTTGAGTGCGGTGGGCTCTGGGCAAAGTTCTCACTTACCGCTCCAAACAATCCATTGGAACGTCTTGATCGTTGACAAAAGGCATAATGATAATCTTCCACTGTCCCGTGCTCAACAAAGTTTGACATCAAACGATGAATAGTTTTATCAAGCGGTGTCTGTTGGCCATGATATTTTCGACGATATGCACGTTGAGTTAATACAACTCAACGACTATTTCAAATATACATCGTCACTTTTCCGGCACGCTGTTTCGGTGTGGAACAATTTTTCGTTAAAATTGTACTGAATTCGCATTTCAAAAACATATCTAATCAAGTCAGTCAGTTCTCAAATATCAATGTTATTCAATATTTACAGACCAACATAAAAGATGGGGTACTCTTTGCCTTGAAATATGACTATTAAACTACTGACCCATTCAACGGATTCAATGTGAACGTAGCCTTTAATGTAGCTAACAATGTTTTTCATTCACTTGAAGCTCTATTTTAAGGTAAATTTCTCGAGAGAAATTTACCTATTGCGGAGAGTATCTTATATATATATATATATATATATATATATATATATATATATATATATATATATATATATATATATATATATATATATATATATATATATATATATATATATATATATATATATATATATATATATGCATATATATATATATATATATATATATATATATATATATATATATATATATATATATATATATATATATATATATGAGATGTAACGAAGTTTGTGAGAGGTTACAATTTTGCTCCGATTTTCACATAATTTTCAGGAAAAGTGTATTGGGTAAATCTCTCAGTCAAGTTCGTGAACCAGCTATGTCGGCATGGCAAAAACAAAACGGTGGCCATTTTAGACGAAAAATCGTGAATTCTGTTCTGACCAAAATCTAGCTCCGATTTGGATGAAATTTAGTACAAAGATTCACTGACGTATGTGATGAATCTCACAATAAAAAATCCAAAGTCGGTACAGCAGAAACAAAATGGCGGCCGCTCAAAGGTAGAAAAACGTGCAAAATGTTGTTGTTGTAATAGTGGTCAAAGCTTTCAACAGATGTTCATGAAATTCGGCAGTTAGATAGAAATTATAAGTATCTAAAGAGTTTTGCGGCCAGTTGAATCTCAAAATTTCAAAGTCCTGTAAAAGTCGCAATTTAGATTCGATGTATATAAGATTTGATTTTAAGATAGAAATTAATTAGATCTAAAAAGTTTGACATATTGGTGGTCATGCATGTGCAATTTTCAAAATAGCGGTGGTTTAAATATGCGACTTTTTCAGGTTTTCGTGGCCCTCTAGCGGTCATATTTTCCAACGAATTTTGATGAAACTCAAGATTATGGATCTTTGTACTAAGTTCTTGTGTTATGCAGAAAATTTTATAAATCAAATGAAAATTCAAATTTTTAAAACCTAATATTTTTAGCTGCCATATTCACTAAAAATTGAATGATTTTGCCCTGTCAAGAGTGAAACTCTGATTTGAACGAGATTTGCCGTATTAATTGATGAGGTCCTAGCATACAAAGGTTTAAAATAATCCAAAATCAAATGCATACGTTCAAAATGGCGGCCCCCAAAGATCAGAAGGCAAGCGCAATTCGCTATTTTAATAGCAACTGAAATAATTAATAATTTTCATGGAAACGTTTTAAATTACTTAACTTGGAAGAATTTGTAAAGCAGACCATCTTCAGGATATTGTTAAAATATTTTTAACAACACCCCAAAAAATTATAAAACCGTGACTTGTCTGTCTGTTCGTCCGTTTGTTCGTGCGTGACAACAAGTTTTCTCGCAAACCACATGAGCTAGAATGAGGAAATTTTCTACGTAGGTCAAAAGTGGTACCTCTCGACATTTGCAGTGCAAGAAAATATTTTAAAGTGTTTAGGGTGGGCCTCCCTATACAGGGTGGCGACTTAAATTTTTGAAGTAAAACTTCTTTACGCACGCTTGACTTGGGGAGTAAGCTGATGAATGCGTTACGAAAGGCGTGATCGGGCGAGGCGATGGAAGTTGAGGGGAAAATATAGGTTAGTGAAGGCAGAAACAACATTTACATCCCGAATTTTGATTGTACTGCGAAATTTAAGCGTAAAAATGTTAGAACAGCAGCTGTGGAAATTTATCAGAAACCAAAGGATGTCTCGATTAAAGTAACTTCGAACATAGACATTTTATTATGATATATTAATGAAATCGATATTGATCAATCATCAATTGGTGATTTATGTGCTGTTTTGGACGATGGAAAAAATATTATAATGGTAGTTGTTTACATTTTGCCTAATAACAAAGTTAATAATATTGTAAAATTTTTAATATAAACGACTTGTGATTTACGGCCGAGTAGGCTCTGAAGAGTTAGGAGAAAACTATCATACGTTGCCACTAATTTTAGCAGAAGATTTCAATGTTAATTTTGTGTCCGAAGATGGACAACTCTTGATAAGCTTTCTAGAAGATAAATTATAACTATAAATCAATAATAACCGAAATAAGCCTACCACAAGACATGGAACAACAAAAGATGCAGTTTTCTTAAGATATCTTTCAAATCTTCATTCGAAAACATATTTATCCTATTTCTCATACCATATTGTCTCGGTATAACAATCAACCACAGTAATTACTGACGTATCCGATAATGAAAATAATAAATAAAAATAAAAAATCTATTCAAAAATATTAATTTATCAATGAAAACCGATAGTAAATTTAAATATTGGTAGAAAATTACTATATAATATATTTACATGTATATATACATACAGATCGTTGAAGCTAAAGAAGTTTTACTTCACTCGTGCGGTGTAAAGCACACTCGTTTTTTTTTATTTTTTATTTCTGTAGCCCTCCAGCAGCCAAGTTTCTCAACAGATTCCAATGAAATTTGACATTATGAGTTATTAAAGCAAGTTAATTCAACCTGCAAAAAAATTATGCAAATCGGATGACAAATGAAAAAGTCGAAAATTTACAGCTTAATATTTTTAGCAGCCGTTTTCAATAAAAATTCAAAATGGTGGCCCCTGATGGTTCAGAAAAGAATTGAAAATATTTATATTAAAAGCAATGCAAGTGCTGTTTCAACTTTAATGAAAATCTTTTGAAATTAGCTATTTGAGATATTTAAGCCGACAAGCGATCACCTTTGTGTGGTAACCACGGTGAAATGCTTAAACAGCAAATGTGAGAAGCGCAACACCTGTATTTATATGATCATAGCAATTTATTATCTACCGATTTCAATATTTGATCCATAACTCAATTGAATGAGCAAAATATTTGCGCCTCTATGAAGGGTCTTTAAATACAAACGTCGGCAGATTCTTTTCATGTCAATAAATATCCATGTGGTGCTACGAAAATTGCAGTTAAAAGATCAGTAGTACGCAAGCCAAATTCTTTTCCTAAATATTACGCTACATACGGAAATTTACCTTTCCAGCTGGTGCTGCCAACGGGGATTTTAACTTAATTCAAACATCAAGCATAAAATACAATCATATTCTCTCACTCTACGTATTCTTATCAACCTTAACGACATCTTCATGAGATCCTCCTTCAAAGTTTATTCATCGCTAATTTTCAAGCCTATTCCTTACAACATATTAATTTGAAAGGCGTAAATAATTTAATTAAGATGGGCCTGGTCATCACTGGCAAAATTGTTTTCAATTTGAATCTTCTTCAGTCCAAATAAATTTTATTAAAATCATAAAACTGATGAAGTTTTCTTCAACATCCGTTAATTTTAGTTGACGGGCTCTCGACCCCTCCCTATAAATACAAAAAAAGACGTAAAATGGTGAATAGTCCTTTTACGATCTATTTACTGAAAGTGGAACGCTCGTTTATTTGAAGGAAATGAATGAAAGTGGACAAGATTGTTTAGGTGTAATATAATTTATGAGAGTCTAGAGTAGAGAAACAATAAGAAAATCTATATCAAGTAAAATTAGAAAATTTGGTGACATTATTTAGATAGTACGGGATTCATTTTTTAATACAAGCTTTATGTTAAGACGTTCAATAATATGAACATCTACGACTAATTCATGTAACCTATTGTATCTGAAATAAAAATCGAATCTAACCCCAACCACACGAAGCATTAAATTTTATTGCGGTATATTTTCTTGAAGAATTCAACGAAACTTTTTCCATTTATTGGATTCCTGGCGTACTTTCTCCTCGATTGTTCTTTAAAACTATCGAAATAATAAAAAAAATCGTTTTCCACTTAATTAAGTCAAACTACGCCGTAGAGTCATTTAGCCTTTTTATGGTACTGCGGTACGTTCACCATAAAGTCCTTTTATAAACATTTAAAACGTTTCTTCAAACCACACAGTTTTATATATCTTTGATAAGCTCACTCTTACCACATACCAATCCAGTTCAAGGGAATTTCAAAGACGGGAGCTTACGATGCTATTTACAGTTCCAACAGGATTGTATTTTATGCGAACGATTTTGCATTTTTATTGCACGTGGCTTTTATTCCTATCTAAGGTTTATTTTATGGTCATTAAAAGACGAACAGATGCGATTGTACTAAGAAACCTTACAGGAATTAAATGCTTCGACTTGGTGGAAAAAGAAATGGAAGAGTCGACGGTGAAATGATTAAGTTTAAATCTCGTTAAAATATATTCTTTAAACTCAGTTTCAATCATCTCAAGTCTGGCCATAAGTATATCATAGGAAGATTTCGCAGAATAGAAGCTTCATTCGTAATCGTTGTTAACAACTCATAAGTTGTACCTTCGCAGGTTTTATAAAATATTATTTTTTTTAACGTAGGTTTTATTTCATACTACGGAATTTGGTTTTATCATAATGGAAAAAGAAACTCAAGAAGCTTATATTGAATAAAAGTTCCTTTTTAAGGTTGCAAGAGTCAGCAAATGAATAAAAATTCCAAAAATTAGAGTGAAGTTATTAAGGCAAGCAGCTTAAATATTGTTTGTTCAACGACTGTTAGATTACGCAAAGCAGCTTATAAAAATGTCAGAAAAAAAAATTTTACCTTTGAAACCATCTTGTCGAAATAAATTAAAAATTGGAAAACTCCTTAACAAGACCGATCAAAATAAAGCACGGATAGTCACAAAAACGTTCTATACCAATAACCAACAACAACGTGAATTCATTTTCGATACACTTAAAAAAAGTGGATGCGGACAATAAATGTCGCCATAACGTCAACTTCAAGTGATACTAGAATCACTAACTGAACAATATACCAACAAATTGCGTATTGCATTCAAATGTACGAGTACAAAGGTTTTCAGAAATCAAAGAGAACAAACTTTCGTACATGGTTTTAATTGCTTTCAATCCTGTGATTCTGGGAAACAGCAAATTGTACTTCAGAGGACATTCGAAAACAATTGCAACATTTCCTAGAGCAACAACGAGCACCGAGTGGCATTTGTCGAGTATTTAGCTCTCCTACTGTCACAGGGAATGCACATAGGAAGGTACTTTGCTAATTGAAAATTATTGAGAGTGCTCGTTCAAACCTTCATTGACCTTACCAATGAGTTCCTGAAACAACTATTGAAAAAATTGAAGATGACATTTTCGCAGAGTATTTTAAAATCATATGGAAAATTTCATTGATATTACAGTTTTATATTTATTGTAAGTCAAATTTCACACCTCTTAAAAAAAACTGACGAATGCAGCAGATAAGTCAAAAAATTGAAAAATAAATTACTATCTTAAAATTTAAAATAATTGCACAGTCAGTTTTTTTATGAAGTTCATTTAATACTTTTTGCTGGCGTTTGTTTTATGTTTTTTATAATTGATATATTTTATGTCACGCGTTTTTGAGGTAAGTTAAGGAAGGAAAAAGTTGAGGTGAATACACTTGACTACACTTTTCTCATGTGAAGACGAAAATCATAGTGGAAGTTTTACATTAACTAAGACATATTATATTAGACCACACTAGGTGAGTTGTACTTTTAACTTGGGCAAATCACCTAAGCTACTAAGATAACCCTCATTACATACTAAATTCTTTAATAGCAGCAAATTAAACTACTTACCATCTTCTTTTTCTTAGCACTACAGCCCCTTTTGGGCCTTCACTTCCTGCAAACAGCGCCTCCAACCGTCTCGGTCCATTGACCGCATCTTCCAATTCCGAAATCCGATCAGCGATAAACTGTCTTCGTCGACCGAGTCAGACCAGCGTTTACTCGGTTTCTCTACTGGCCGCCGGCCTTCAGTTCTCCCAACGAATACCTTCTTGGGTATCCGTTGTTCGTCCATACGAACAGAATATTTTATTTGCGAGCTGTATTCTTCGGCGTATTTCGTCTCTTTCATTGCCCGTTTTCGTTATTTTGGCGCCTAAATATACAAATTCGCTAACATTTTCGATACTGTATTCGCCAAGTGTGATATTTTGTGTAATTGGGGTATTTTCCTCCACTGAGTCATGAACTTTGTCTTATTTTTGTTGGTTTGTAGCCCTACTAGTTTTGCTTGCCTATCAAGTTTCAGGAAGAGTTCTTGAGCAGTTGTTAATGACCGTGACAGAATGTTTATGTCATCCGCATAGGCCAATACTTGGCTCGACTAGTATAGTAATGTACCTCGCATATCGACAGGTAGCTTCCGTATGACTTACTCCAGAGCCAAATTGAATAGCAATGGGGCCAGCCCATCTCCCTGCTTTAGTCCGATATTTGTGTCAAAGGCATCGGTGAGTTGGTTATTGATGTGGACTTCGGAGGTTGTTAACGACATTGTCATTTCAGTAAGACGAACTAATTTGGCTGGGATGCCAAAACCAAGCATTATTTGGTACAATACGTTACGATCAATACTGTCGTATGCTTGCTTTTAGTCAACGAAAATTTGGTGTACGTCTATGTTGAACTCCCAGTGTTTTTTAAATACTTGCTTGACTGTGAACAATTGGTCTGTTGTTGATCTACCTGCCCTAAAACCACTACTTACCATCTGCACATTAAATTCGTTAACTTTGTGATTCATCCAGATTGAATTACTAATTCCATCGATAATTGAACAGATCATTCAACGTTTTTTATATTTCTATATAAAGTTCACTTTCCACATTGTTTGATTTTCTGGATATTCCGCATAAGCATTTTTCATTCATAATAGATAATTTAAATTTATTCAAAATTCCCATGTAAAGTTCATTTGCGCGTGGTATGGATTATTTCCATGAGAATTTTCCTTCATTATACACAATAATTCACGTGCCGCATTAAGCAACATAAAAAATGCTGACAATTATTCCAAGAACATTTAAGTATTTTATATGTAAGTGGAAATTGTAAAGTATAAAAATGTAAGGCAATAATAATTTATTCCCAGGTCAACAAGAACCCCACTTGTGTTTACTTATAATCATACATCCTATTCCTCGAAGAGTTAAAAGACTTTACAACAATTATGTCTTTTGACTAACATCTAAACTGCAAAATCATAACTTTGATGATCGTCATCTTGCCGCTAAACCTACACCGTAGTTCAACCGCCCAAAATCTGTTTGAGCAGTTGTGAGGGACATGAAAGTCAACTTCTTGCCGCTGAGTGAGCAACAGCATGATAAAAATTTGGCATCATGGTATCCCGAAGAAACTGGTACTGCCGTCATCTGGGTTCAGAACAGTGATTTTCAGGTAGATAGCTGTGGACAGTGGGATGGTTTTGAGTGGGTTCGCTACTCAGGGACTACTTTATTTACTATGTATCTGGCGCCGAACGGATCGATATCATCTTTCTAAGCCATGCTTAATGCTTTAGAAGGCACTGTCTCGAACGCAAACGGCAACGTTCACAGAAAACGAGGAAGGCTCCAGGTCCTCATGGTGTTCCAGCTGAGGTACTGCAACTTGTCTATCATCATTGTCCTGACTTGCTGCTCAGCACATTCAACGTTTGCCTACGGGACGGGATTTTCCCGGTGCGATGGAAGGTCACCCGGTTGTCGGGTTTGCCCAGGAGAGAAAGGCGATGGCTGCCACACAATTTTTGTGTGCACAAAATGGAACAAGCTACGGCCTCTACAGGGAGATGGGAGAGCTCACTCCAGATAATATAGTCGCAGTGATGCTCAAATCGGTTGACAAATGGAGCCGGGTAGCACATTATGTTCAGGCAGTCTTAAAAGATACAACGGACTCACTGCTGCCGGGGGCGTTGGGGCTGGGGGATTACTTGTCCGGCAGTTCTTCTTCCCCTCAACCCTCTCGCTAGAGGAGGGATACCCCAGCTTGAAGGTACCTCATGGCGTTGCAAAACGAGACCTGGCCCAAAGTAAAGTGTCCAACGGTTCCAAGCTGCGTTCTCGGGCTGACAGGAGAAGGGATTAGTGGGAAGTTCAGTCGCCTTCTTGCGAGAATGGGAGTCCCACACTCTGCGTAAATGACAGTCACCTCCCAACCACAAAAAACTGCATCTGTTGGGGATGCTCTTTAGATACTTTCCATTGTCTTTCTTGCCTAGCTTATTTCCTTTCTAAGTATTTCTAGTGATTCAAAGCGTTTTGAAGTGATTTCCAGTCTCGGAACTCTACAACGTGTTGATATCTTTCATTGGTACTTTTCATTGATAATTTTTCATTAAAAATTCAACAATGGATACATCGCGAATTTTGGAGGACCAGCGATCATGAGTCATATAAATGGAAACCATCAACCGAGATTTCACGAAGGACAACCCAATAAGAAAAACAGCTGAATATTTTGTAAAAAGATATCCATATTGGACGAAATATACCAGAGCACACAAAAAATCATATATTGCTTATTGGGAGCCTATCCCTTGAAGGCCATTATTGCGCAAATGGCATGTACGAAGCTACAGACCCAAAATTCTTGATTTGAATTCACATTTCCAACAAAAAAAATAGAACCATGCCTGAACCGGTAACTCACGCTCCTCAATAAGTGAATCTTGACGCATAAATCTTAAATCCAGTAGCAAAATAGTATGCATTACCGTACAATAACGGATTTATTTTGAACTGCCAAAGCTGCCTCCAATTTAGACTCTTATTTTCAATGGATCCATTGCAATCCGACATTGTGATTCATTTAGAAGATGTAGTACTTGCTGGTCTACCTTCAAGGAGACGCTAAAGATTCAGTCCGTCATTTACAATCTTTTTTTATTTGAAACGTCAATGCCATTTATGCATAGAGTGTGGGACTCCCATGCTCACAAGAAGGTGCCTGGACTACCCACTAAACACCTCCCCTGTCAACGTAAGAACCTAGCTTGGAACGGTTTGACACATTACTTCGGGCCAGTTCTCGTTTTGTTATGCCGTGAGGCGCCTTTAAGCTGAGGGATCCCCCTTCTAGCAGGAGGGGACAGGAGAAGAGGAAGTGTGAGAAAAGCAATCCCCCAGCCTCAGCGCCCCCAAGCTGCAGTGAGTTCCTTTTAGCTTTAAGGATTGCCCGAACATAATGTCCCACCTGGTATCATTCGTCAACCGATTCGAGCATCGATGTGACTATATTATCCGGGAGAGCAATTGATCTCGGAGTCACACATTGGGTTTACTGGTTCCCAAATGATCGAACATCTAATGCCAAAAAACGTCAATAATTCCAAATACACCTGCTGCTCTACTACTAAATATTATTCACACGCCCTTTGTGGTAACGTAAGACGGTGAGAGCGAGTCTTCCGTGCCTGATAACGAAATCAAAAGTAATGGCCATGCCTATCTGTCCCTATAAAACCCTACATTATTGAATTTAATCTACGGCAATGACCTCACAACCGAAAAAAAACTTTGGCCGTTGATCCTGAAACATCAGCTTACGATAAGCAGTCACAAACGACGAATGAATTCAAGAAACACGTCCAAGAGAAAAAATCTATTGTTTCTTCATTTTTAACGGCCAGCATTTTATTGCAAAGTAACAAAAATTACCCATAATGAATTCTCAAAAATATTTAGGTTATTGATCTTATCTGTAAATGTTCAGAAAATCAAATCAAAACTGCAGTGTCTGATTAGATGGAAGGTCCATAAAGTACCAAAATTGTGTATTATTGTTGCTATGTGGCTATAATTTCCGTGAATATTATTCGATTTTCATCAAACTTGCATGGTATTAGGCTCTTTTGTAAGAATACTTAGAATGAGGGCATCCATACAATTTCATTGGGGAAAATGTGAAATTCGATGATCATACTATTATTGACAATTTAAGTGAATTTCAACTTTTGAGGTGTTTGATAATGTTGCACTCATAAACACCTAACCCCATATCTTTTTCAGAATTTTCAGATAACAGGTGTCCAATCGTGAGAGGAGGACACAAATCGTTTGTGTATTTACCCTAAATGTGCTTCCCTCGAATCAAAAAAAATTATTTGTTTTCAACGTTTCTCACCAAGACCTTTCATTTGATACCCATATCGACTACCGTTGATGATTTTTTTTTTTCAGGGGCTGCTCCCCTATATGGGTAGGCCCTCTCAACTACCTTATATATTTTTTTTTTTGTAGTGGAAATTTGAAGAGGGTATTTTATGCCTTTTGGATGCCCTCTACGGTCGCAAAGCGTTTTCCTTTCATGGCCGAATCCAATTTTCCAAATAGGTGAAATTCACAAGGAGCCATATCAGGCGAATGCGGTGAGTAATAGATGGTAAAAATGCGATTTCTAGTCAAAAAATCATGTCTTTCAAATGTTGAATTCTGAGCAATTTTTGGTCATCAGTTAACTTGCACGGAAAAAAACGTGCGCAAACGTTTTGTAAGCCCAAATGATCGGTTTAAATGCAATAAATCGATGTTTTGGAGACTTCGATTCCATGAATTTCAACGATAATTTTTAATAAATTCACGCACAATTTCGATGGAGTTGTCGCTGATCTCTGATTTTGGACGGCCCGTATGTTCATCATCATTTATATCGTAACGACCATCTTTAAAACGTGTGAACCACTCATGAACTCTGACACGAGATAGACAATCATCACCATAAACTTTTTTCATCAATTCAAATGTTTCGGTAAACGTTTTACCAATTTTAAAACAAAATTTGATATTAGCTCTTTGTTCGAAACTCATTTTTATACCAATGACACAAACATGCTTTAACTTTAGACTCAATAACTTCACTTCCACTGAACCGAATGTCACCAAACTTTGACTGGAAGTCAGAGAGGGAAGTAATTTTTCAACGCATTATTTGTGTCTTATTTACAGATGGTGCCACCAACAAAATTTTAACGACAAAAGTCTTGTTTTTTTTTTGGAAATAAATGTACCTTTTACGAAAAGGTGGGTTCAAGTTGCAGAAATGGACCAGCAATAACTAAAATCAACTGAAATGTATTCCCCGAATTTCCCAAGAATACAAAGCAAATTCTGAACAATAAAAGTATTTAAACTTAATAGTCTAAATGGCTCTACAAATTTATACATTATCAATCAAAAACCTTTAACCAAAAAAAAAAAAACATAAACAATATCAAATTCAAAATAATTTACGATTCGATTGGAAGAAGGAAAAATTTCTCGTATGTAGCGGAAGGTTTCGAAAAAGAAATTGGCTTATCTACTACTGGGCTTCTTATTGCAATTTTTGTAGCACTACATGAGTATTTATTAACAGAAAGGATCTGCCGCCGTTCTTATTTGGAGACCCTTCATAGAGACGCAAATATTTTGCTAATTAAATTGAGTTGCACACGTTTGGATCACATATTGAAAATCGGCGGGTAATAAATTGTTATAAACATATTTATACTCATTTCGCCCTTCTCACATTTGCTGTTTTTGATAACTTTTTGGCTTAAATAGTTCAAATAGTTAATTTCAAAAGATTTCCATAAAAGTTTAATCAGCACTTGCATTGCCATTAATATATACATTTTTGATTCTTTACTGAACCATCAGGGGCCGTTATTTTGAATTTTCATTGAAAACGGCTGCTTAAAAATATTTAGCTGTAAATTTTCGAATTTTTTATTTGTCATCCGATTTGCATAATTAAATTAAATTAACTAGCTTTAATAACTTATAATTTCAAGTTTTATCGGAATCTGTTGGAAATCTTGGCTGCTAGAGGGCTACAGAAATAGGAAAAATGTTTATGTCACCCCCCTGTATGGGGAGACCCAATTAAACACTTTAAAATATGTTCTTACACTGCAAATTTCAAGAGGCACCACTTTTGACCTACGTAGAAAATTTCCTCATTCTAGCTCATGTGGTTTGCGAGAAAAACTTGTGACACACGAACAAACGGACGGACGGACAGACAGACAAGTCGCGATTTTATAATTTCTTAGGGGATTGTTAAAAATATTTTACAACATTTAAAAAATATTCTGATTTATAAATACGTTCAAGATAAGTCATTTAAAACGTTTCCATGAAAAAAAAAACATTATTTCAGTTGCTACTAAAATAGCGAATTGCGCTTGTTCCTGACCTTTGGGGGGCCGCCATTTTGAATGCATGCATTTGATTTTGGACAATTTTAAATCTCTGTGGGCTAGGACTTCATCAATCAATGTGCCAAATCTCGTTCAAATCGGAGTTTCACTCTAGACAGGGCAAAATAATTCAATTTTTAGTGAAAAGGGCAGCTTAAAAATATTGGGTTTTAAATTTTCGACTTCTTTATTTTCCATTCAATTTTAATAATTTTCAGCATAATACAAGAACAAAGTACAGAGATCCATAATCTCAAGTTTCATCAAAATCCGCTGGAAAATGTGATCACTAGAGGGCCACAAAACCTGAAAAAAAGCATATTTAAAACGCCGCCATTTTGAAATTTGCACATGCATGATCACCAAAATATCAAAAACTGTAGACATAAGTAATGCCTATCTTGAAACCAAGTTTAATATATATCAGATTAAAATTGCGACTTTTAGAAGCTTTGAACTGGCCGCCATTTTGTTTTTTGAAACCTAACCTCCAAATTTTTCACGCAATACTTTAGATACTCATAATTTCTATCTAAACGCCAAATTTCGTGAAAATTTATTGAAAGCTTTGACCACTATTACAACAACAAAATTTTGCACGTTTTCCGACCTTTGAGCGGCCGCCATTTTGTTTCTGCGGTACTGACTTTGAATTTTTTATTGTGAGATTCATCGCATACGTCAGTGAACCTTTGTACCAAATTTCATTCAAATCGGAGCTATATGGTTCACGAACTGAACCGAGATATTAACCCAATACACCTTTTCTGGAAATTTGGTGAAAATCGTAGCAAAATTGCAACCTCTAGCGTGGTCACCAATTTCGTTATATCCCATATATATATATATATATATATATATATATATATAATTATATATATATATATATATATATATATATATATATATATATATATATATATATATATATATATATATATATATATATATATGTTGCTCTCCGCAATAGATAAATTTCTCTCGAGAAATTTACCTAAAACCCAGCCAACACTTTTCGAAAACAATTTATAATTTTAAGACAACAGTGAAATTTTATTCTACACATAATATGCTATAACCTAATTCTTATAAAATTCAATCGAAAGCTTTATCTTATGCTTAAAAAAATGCTACCGCAATATTCCTAACTCAAACGTTAAACCTTACCTCTAAACACTAAATATTAACCAGCTGAAACTCAAAACTATGCAACAAAAAATGCAAAACAAAATTAAATAACATGATTTCTGAAAAATCCATAGGTTTTCGCTCACAGTTACAGATCTTGCGATATGATTCCGAAGAAACCTCAATATGAAATATCGACTCTCGTCGCTTTATCTGTTTGATAATTTTTTTCTATTTGAAATATAGTGTTTCCAATTCATCTCAGGTTTTCTGTACAAACCAATACATGTACGAAGATATTTCCTTTCAGACACTCTTAGTCTTTCCATAGTCCTAGCGCTCTGGTCGTATCAGGTTTGACATTCATACGTCAAAACTAGTCTATTCAGGGTCTTGTGTAATGATTTTAAAGTCTAAGTCCGGACGAGGAACCGACCTCTCATCGGTTCTAGACGTTAAGTCTGAGTAGTGCCAACAGATGGTACCAAACGGTCAACTTATCCGTGCACCGTAATCCATTTTCGCGGTGGCTGCTTGTCGGCAAACTAGATCGGAAAGGATTTCGGTCGCGGGTCTCCAAATGGATTACGCTCATTTACAATCTTCAGCCACCAATACATGCCCGTTTTCAAACGCGTCACCAAAACAAAACCATACGGAGAGGAAACCTACTTTACGTTACTCCGTATTTCTTCATGCAATCAGTCAAAGGACAAAGATCTAATCTTTACTTTGTGTTCCCGAATTTCCGACGCAGTACCGAAAAAATACTACGCTAACGTAAATCCGAAAAAAACTACGCTAAAGAAAAACCAAGATCAACTGAGGTACCGCGCGCGACGCGAAACCGACCTCAGCGGATTTTCTCAAACCTTACCCTCGCGACGGCATACTTACCATGCACTCTATTTCCCGCTGAAAGAAGGGAACCACTGGAAAGGAAAGTCGTTGTTAGAGTTAGCAATTCATTTTAATGTTTTTTTTTGCCCTACGAGTATCAATATAAAGTGTTTAATTCAACTTACGAGTAGTTTAAATAATCTGCAATTATCTAATTCATAGTAATGTTAAAGTAATCGTAGTTAGCTCTCTTCTAAATCATTACGCATATTTATTGAATGTGGGTTTACTTAGACTCCTATGCTATGTGCCTAATGGAAATAATTGTTCTGTCGAAAAAACTAGAACTTCATTTTTGCACTCAATATACACAGGAAAAATTATATAAAACTGTTTGAACCTACAAAGATTTTATTATCATAAAATCAACAAATGGAATGGAGATCTGGAAGGTTATATATTGTAGTACCCAGATAAAATTCATTTAAATAAATATTATAATACTTATCAATATTATATTTAGATAACCTTATGTACTTGTTTTATTTGTTGATTATAGATTTTGTAGGTAAGATTCATTTACTTATTTCTTTACGTATCTTCTTTTATTTACGTTAATTATTTTTCGTCGTTTGTTTTATATTGTAGGCCTCTGTAAATAACATAAAATAGTTATTCTTTTTTTCTTCAGCAGTACTTGTAAGAAGCTGCAGACTGTTTAAAATAATTTAAAAGGAATTTTAAGGATTGCCTTTGTGAACCAATGTAATAGACATTCGCACTACAAATTTACGATTGCAAACAAAATTTTCTAAACATTGTTGTGATCAACTTATTAATCCAAAAAGATTTATATAATCTCTAAATTAATAATACTGCTGAGTATAAGGTAAAGACAAATTAAACCAAATAATCGCAGCCTGTTCCCCGTACTAAATTTTTCGTTAAAATTATATTTTAATAGCAAAAGCACATCAGAAACCCGCAAAACATTGCTTTCTTATTGCTAATGAGAAAACCTAATTAAAAGCTTGAATGTAGAATCAAATACTACTATTATCACATCTTGAGCTAACTAGTAATGTAAATTCTATGGTAAGTAATGATGTGAGCACGAATATAAAGTTGGGTTTAGTTTGTTAGAAGGGCTGAAACTCATTATAAAGTTTCTTTCCTTGAAAAGCCGTCGGGCCTTGCTTTGCTGTGTGAGCAGACGCGTTTCGACTCCTTTGGGTCATCTTCAGTGATGACTATTATAAAACTAATTCTAAAAATTACAATTCTTATGAAATCGAATTAAAAGTCAATTGGAACGGAATTATGAAATTCTCAACTCATTAAAAAATCTTGCTAAGTGAAGTTGTAAGTTAAAATTATGTAAATGTAATTATAGAGTAAAAATTGCTTTTTGTAAGATCAAATCAGAATCTAAAGGTAACTAGCTTATAAATCATTATTTTTTTTTTTGTTTGTCCTTCATTTGAGCAGCATTTATTAGGTGTACTTCTTATTAGTTCATAGAACTTTATAAATCTTGTACTCACAAAATGGATCCGACATCCAATGTACACATGATTTCCGAATTGATATGCTTATTTCGGTTCCCATTTGTATCGGGGTGGTCTTTAGCGAGGGAATAGTTGTCTTGGTTAAGCACGAACGTTTCGCCCACAACGAGATTTGTGTTGAGGATGCCTTTGTTTCGGTTGCTGGTGAAGAAGTTTTACAGCCCGGCAGCGAGCGTAGTATTGCGGCCACAAGTTATACCAAAAATGCCGATGATTAACCACCCACTGCACCAGTTTCGCAGTTTAAGCAAGCGACGTTTGACAAGGGCTGCTATTGATTGTTTGACCGCAGTCGCTCTGCAGGACACATATATCCACCATCACAGTCGTTATTACAACCAGTCTGCTGATAAGAAAAGCAATCAAGAAGCAAAGGAGCTTTACTGGCGTTTATTACCGGCTTATCTTTTCATGACCTTCGTGAAGTCGTTTGTGCAAAATCACAATTAGGGCCGTTTCATAACGTGATCTTTCAAGTATAATTGCGTACCTTCAGCAATGTAAAAATTGACAAGCCTCCGACGAAGATAACACCAATGGCTGCCGGGATTGCGAACGCATATTGCAGAGGCGGGAACAGACCGTGAATCCAATGATCTTCTTCAATCGGCATACACAGCAGCCCCAAAACTCAGAACAAATAATAAACGAATACGAGAACAATGAGTGCTACGCCAAAGAAGAACTTTATCTACGAAAGAATTTGACGCTTTTAATAGCAAGAAAATAACACAATATGTAGCATTATATGCACCTACTTCTGCCTCATTGTTTGCAATTTGATCAAAGACACCTTCATAATTTACCCTCGAACTCAAATTCCTCTCCACTCAGTCAATTTATCGATTACACTTCGTATATACACTGTAAGATTTCTAACCTGACAACTAATCGGAGATCGCCAACCCGCTCCCACGTTTTTTCTTTTCCCCGGACTATCACTTCTCTACTTGGGTGGCGGCCACTACGTGCACACTTCACTGCCATGTGGCTGTCAAATTCTCTTGACATCCCACGACAAAATTGACGTGGGATGTGCGCTCGTCGCAACCAACGTGAAATGACAAGCCACCTAGCAGCAAGGTGTGTTAGTACTGATCGCCAGCGGCGTCGCATGATCCATTACACTTGTTTCAGATAACTTTGAACTTTTAATCAATGTACTGTGAATGAAAGAGTCATCAAAGGGCTATGACTACTTTTTGTGCTTTACGGAGTATGATTTTAGCATGTTCAGTATAGTACAGTTACTGATCGAGATGGACGCTGAGGTATCAAACACAAGATTCACGCGGAAATCGTTCTGAACTACCCTTACCAGTCATAATTTGGAAACCATTCCAACTACGTTTCATATTTTGACCGGCAACTGCAGCGTTCTCCGCAATGAAAATGTCTCGCACTTCTGCGCATTGATTTTCATTCGCCAATTGTCGGTGTAGAGCTGCACATCATTGACCATTTTTTTAAGATTGCTCTGAACTACTGTAGTTTTTCAATTTTATCAGATCCTCAGCAAACAATGCCAATAATCTCGTCGGCGAGACGTTAAAATTAAAGTTTGCGAATAAATATGGATAAAAGCAGATGTACAGTAACTATTCCCTACTGGAGACCATTCATGACTCTGAAGCTACTCAATGTCGTCAGATTTTCAACAATTACAGCAAATGATTTCCCATATATTATTTTGCACATCATGGCGATGAGGTGTCTGGAAAACCTGTCTAAACGGAGTTTAAATACTAGTTCATCTAACCAAACCGTATCGAAGGCTTTCTCCATTTCAACAAGACACGCCCCAACACATTCTCTATTGTTTAGTTTCCAACAGATGTTTGAGGTTACTCTCGTTATCATATATATGTTATGGTCGAATGCCTGGTACGAAAACCAAACTGGCAATTTAGGATCAACTTATATTTCTCAATCTGGGCGTTTAATACTTTATTTAGTATCACTTCAAGCACCTTGCCGATGTTAGGCAGCAAGCTGATATGGCAATCGCTTTTAGGGCTCAAAGATTCTTTTCCTCTTTTCAAGATCGGAAACACTTTTTTCACTCTTTTGGGAAATATAAATTGCTCAATGTTCTGTTGAACAATATGCAATAATTCTTAATAGAAACCTCAGGCAAATTTTGGAGAACTCTACTCGGAATTTCGCCAATACCACATGATTTGTTGTTGTTTGTCCTACCAAATTTGAAACACAAGTCTTCATAGCTGACAAGGTAATGAATAACACTTTGAGCTTGGCATGATGATCAAGAACTGATTTGCCGTTCAGGCTTGATTTGATGCCAAACATTTTTGCTACAACGAGTTGTAAAAGTATTTGATTCCCTCTCTCAGTATTTGGTAGATGGGCCAATTCAAACTGAACTCCAATCAGTGAAAGTTTTCGCAATCCATCACATGCAATCCTGTTTGCATTTTAATCCGGAGTCGTCCTGTCAATTTCGATACCAGCCCCATCGAGAAGGTTTATCCCATCACTAGTGACGTCAAGATTCGATACCTTTACTCGAGACTTCTTACGGAATAAGCTTTTCATTTTCTTGAAAATGCCATCTTGGCCCTGTGGTTTTTTCGCCCGTTGATTGCTGACTTCAATCCTGAAGTATGAATGGATTAGAACCCAGACATTCTTGAGGCCTGAATTGAACAAAGCCAACAAGGGATGATTGTAGTTCAAAGATCGCCGATAAATATTGTTGATGCGCATGAGAAGAAGGCTTTTCAATATTTTAAATCTTGCCATGGTTGATATTTGATATCCTTCCATAATGTTTCAATGTTTAATCTTGGGGACAACTTTTTCAATCGTTCGCCACGACAGCTTCTCTAACATCGAGTAATAGGGATTTATTTGATCGTTAGTTAGATTTCTGTCATCAGGAACCATTGAGCAAGCGTTGAAGTAGGACATTGCCTCTGGTACTCCGGATAAAGCTTCTTTCGAATCTTTTTCCAATCCGCTTTTTTTTTTTTAAATCCAACCGATAAATTTTATGTTTGATTGAAGTGAGGAAGATATAATCCCTTTGATGATTTACTTCCTTTTGTTCATTGACTGACTTGAAATCAGCAACATGTGATTTGAACTGCCTATCTATATTTATTTATTTATTTATTTACAATTCCATTTAACAGATTAAAATAAATCCAATTACAAAATGGAAAAACGACAAGCAGAAACAAGTAAGAATGAAAACTTAAATTAAGCAAAGAAAAATTAGGAAGATTAAATAATATTAATATTGAAAAACTAGGCATTATTGTCTATTAAACTATGAAAAGGTTAATATGAAATTAACAGGCTTAAAAATGAAGTTAAAGCGCAAAAAAAGAAAAGAAAAAAAAACAACAAGTCGAACTATTCAAAATGAGTTGTAAGGACTTGGTTTCTTAGTCTTATTTTGAATGCAAAATAGGAATCAGAAAAAGGACCAAGCTCAAGTTTATTATGTTTCCTTAACATTCGCACAACGGGAGAATGAAAGTATAAGTTCGTACGGGCAAAGGGCACCTCGAACAAAGTGTTTAATCGAGAAGGACGCGTTGATTGACGGAAGTGCAAGTCAGCATATAATATTGGAGAGATTTGATTGTAACATAGTTGATACAGAAAACACTGATCCAAGTAGATGTGACGGGACAACAAAGTCGGAAGACATAAAAAAGATAAGCGGCATTCATAGGATTGATATGGGAGTTTGAGTTTGTAGAACAAAACTCGACTAAATTTACGCTGTACATTCTCTAACGAGTTCGTGAGGTAGGAGTATCGGGGGGACCAAACTACAGAACAATATTCTAGGATAGAACGGACAAGACAAGTAAACAAGCGGATAGGAGTGGATATGTTGGTGAACTTGTATGTGTGCCTAAAAATAAGCCCCATTATTTTTGATGCCCTGGCAGTCACATTTAAGATGTGAGCATCAAAATTGAGGCAAGGCTCAAAAATAACACCAAGGTCTTTAGCAGAGCACACAGCAGTCAGTGGGATATCATTTAACGTATAGGTAAAGAAAATGGGAGATTGCTTTAGATTAAACGTAATTTTATGGCATTTAGCAACATTTAGACAAAGGTAGTTAGTCGAACACCAATTATTAAGAGCAATCAGATCCATCTGAAAATATTGACAATCTTGTATCGATCTGATAGCTCGAAAGACTTTGAAATCGTCTGCATACAATAGACAATTAGAAGCAATGACTGATGGAAGGTCATTTATTAATAAAAGGAAGAGGAGAGGGCCTAGAATGGAACCTTGGGGAACGCCGGACGTTGGATGAAATGGTATAGAGGTTGCTCCACAGTAACTAACACAACAAGTGCGAGAAGACAGATATGAATCCATCCATGATAAAAGAGGGCTAGCCACTCCAAAGGCTTTAAGTTTGTGACAGAGTAGTTGATGGTTGACAGTGTCAAAAGCCTTAGAGAAGTCAGTGAAGATCACATCAACCTGCAAACGATTGTCCAGGGCCTTCGCGATGTAGTCAGTAAATTCAATTAGGTTGGAGGTCGTAGAGCGACACTTAAGAAAGCCATGTTGTTCCTTTGACAAGATAGGTGCCAATAAAACTGAAAGCCGGTTATGCACAAGACGCTCAAGTAATCTCGGAAAACAGGAGATTAGGGAAATAGGACGATAATTGGACACAGAAGTAGGATCACCACTTTTAAGAATAGGAACAACATTTGCTCTTTTCCAGCAAGCCGAGAACGCACCAGTACGCAAACTAACGTTAAAGAGGAAAGCCAGGGGAATGCAAAGCGATGACGCTAATGACTTATGGGCCACTTGGTGCTTAACACAATCAACGCTTGTCTACGGCAATATTCAACGCTTCCCGGTACAATGGGAGGTAACGAGGCTCATGCAGATCAGCAAGGGGTAGGGAAAGCCGTCTGCATACCGCCCCGTTATGCATGCTAGACGCGGGAGTAGCGGCTCTGAGTCGACTTATGGCCAACACAGGGGAACTCAGCCTATCAAGAAGACGCCTCTTGATGAGTGCTGTAGGCTTAGTGCTACTCTATGGAACAGACGCTCTCAGTAAGAATGTATGTAAACGTAATAGCAATCAGTCATGTTAGCGTGGCAACACTGTAGAAGTGGTTCTGGACATTTGGTCGTGCCTTTGATCAGACAGAGTTGATTTTCCGACGCTGCGGTGCTAAGGTCCTCAGTAGATGTGAATTCAATTACTTTTTAATTTATAATTCATTTAAATAAATCATCGTTTAAATCAACCTGAACTTTTCGTTTAAATAAACCTGAACTTTAATTTGTTAGACTTAAATAAAACAAGTCATTTTACAATTCTTACTTGTAAACCGAAAAGGCTTGGAACAGGTACAGAAAAGAGGAACACTGAAGATTTCATCTTCGTATCTGACAGTCCCTGATTTGGCAGTGAGAGTTATTCCAGGCGTGACACCTGTTGCCTTCCTTGTTAGAGAGTGCCGCGCTATTTACCTGCGTCGAAACGAGGATATGAGAGAAATGGTTGTCCACGAGGAGAGACTGCGCTCACTCAACGATTGGCAACAGTCTTGGGTAAATTGCACGAAGGTAAGGTGGACTGCGCGCCTCATCCCGCATGTGGGATCGTGGCGAAATCGAAGGCATGGTGAGACTGACTTCTATCTGACCCAGCTTTTGAGGGACCATGGGTGTTTTTAGTCTTACCTGCACAAGATTGGTATGCCACATATTTTTTGCGTGAATAAAATGGGACATGTTGCGAAGGAACCTCTACAGGGATACAGGAGAGCTCACCCTGGATAATATAGTCGTGGTGATGCTCGAGCCGGTTGACAAATAGAACCAGGTGGCGCATTATATTTGGGCAGTCCTAAAAGATAAAAGGGACTCACAGCATCCGGTAGCGTTGGGGCTGGGGGTCGCTTTTCTTGCACTTTCTCTTCTTCTCTCCCTTCGTGCTAGAAGAGGAATCCCCCAGCTTGAAGGTACCTCACGACGTAACAAAATGAGACCTGGCCCGAGGTAACGTGTCAAACGGTTCCAGGCTGCGTTCTCAGGTTGACAAGGGAGGTGTTTAGTGGGTAGTTCAGTTCACCCTCTTACGTCACCATAAAGGAGGTTCAGGTGTAAATGCAGTAATCGGCATTTAATGTCACATCATTAGAGAACCAGTATAAACGATTCAAGACACAGAGACTGTTTACTACCATTTGGTCGTGAGACTTAGGATGAGGAAACATGTAATTTGTGAATTGAAAAACAAGAAGATCCCTCCTTCTTTCTCAAAAAGGGTGAAAACGTCTACTGTGGAATTGTCATTGATTCAATTTTAGTTAGAATGAGTATATCTCACCATCGTGGTGATGAAAATCAAAAGCTGCGCACCAGAACACGACCACACACTACTTTCCAATCATCATATAGCGCTCAAAAAATGATAAGTTTCCTTACACTCTCAGCTATTAAGGTTAAAACTTTGACATTATGAAGGACAAGAGATACTTACTAGTCAAATTTTTCCTAACACAGAGCTGAATCTGATATGGTTATACAAATAAATTTGACAACTTTAAGCTTTGTGGCGAAGGGCTAAGAAAAATCACTAAAATATTGACAACGCACGAAATCAGTGGAAATCTAATGTTTAATAGGAAAATGTTAAGATCAGCTATCATCTTTCTCATACTAGATTCCACATCATTTGAAAAATGTGAAATGAAAGAGAGTACCATTCCCCCTGTTCTCTATGCTTTATTTATCACATGCAACCTCATTACTCTAGATGTCCATTGCTTCCAACAAAAAAATGTTCACAAAATTCATAATTATGTCTTATACATTTTTCAAACTTTTACAAATATTGACTTTATGTAAATACAAATTAGGTCAGATAGTACGCCTCAACCTTAATGCAAATTAAATATAATGCACCAAATCTAAAGCTTGCACCTGCACATGAAGTTCTTGAAAAATAGCCTTCGGGTCGTATTTTTATTCATGACAGCCAAACTTATTAGTATGCCATGAAACGGATTACCCTCCCATTACAAAATTATGATTTACTGCTTCCAAGTTGTTTAACTTTCAGCGTCTATTGCCGGTAAAATACCAAGAAACAAGTTGGGTAAACAGACCTACGCTCATGTCAGAAGGGTTTTGTATTCAATTTACAAAATGCAGTCACCAGATCGAATCAAATCAAGAAACATGTCAAAGACGATTTTATTGGAGAAAATATGAAATACGAAGATCATACTTTTATTAACAAAGTTGAACAAATTTCGACTTCTGAGGATTTTGGTATTGTTATACTCATAAATATCTCCTTGATAATTATTTCAGATGTCCATCCGCGACGGAGGAAACACATTTTTCATGTATTTCTCCCCTGTGCCCCCACTGAAGCAAAAACTGACAGTTTAACAACTGCTTTGAAAAGCTCCCATGAAAACTTTTATTTCATACTCATATCGGCTACGTTTGATGAATTTTTTTTCAGGGGCCACTCTCCTGTACTGTTATCATCGATTCATGGCCAATTTTTTCGAATCCTAGAATGGTTACAAAACCCTTTTGCTAGGAGCTCTCTCCCATCTCTTTGACTTGTTTCACTTATGAGCATTAATTGTAGGTACTCATCTTCAGTCATTCATTAAATTGAATCAAGTGTTCAAAGCATGCACCTTAAACGTTGAAGTTGGGAAAAAATAACTCAAAATTATTCAATATTTGCATTTAAAACAGCCACTATTTTGTTTTACGATTACTGATACCACTAGCTAAACCGATTCTCAAAGATATACATGACACCTATCATTCCTGAAATTTTCATGCAAATCCTAGGAAGACTGTAGTGTCTGAGTCGGTAAAAAGCGCATGTTGTTCCATAGCTATATGTTGCCATAGTATAAATGCAGCGCATATTGTTCCATAGTAATACAGGAAAATTCAAACCGCTGTAACTTCGCTAAATATGATTCAATCTTTATGAAACTTTCAGGATAGATTAATCTTATAAATAGACATCTACGTACTGAATTTTATTGAATTTAAGGGTATCGTTAAGATTTTATTCAAGAAAACATAAAATCGATAAATCATACTATTACTAACAAAGTTGAGTGAATTGCGACTTCTCACGTATTTGTTGTTGTTGTACTCACCAAGGCCTACATTCCTGATTTTTTTCAGATTTTTCGGATCACAGGTGTCCAATCGCGAGGGGGGAGACACAATTTGTTCGTGTATTTCCCCTCCCTGTGCGCCTCTCGAAGCAAATTTTGCCAAACTAAGACCTGTTTTGAAAAGTTCCCATCAAGACCTTTCATTTGATACCCATATCGGCTACCTTCAATGGAATTTTTTTCGGGGGGTCACTCTCCTATATGGGGAGACCCCCCTTAAATACCTTATAAAATTTTTTTGAAGTTGAACTTTGAAGAGATCACCATTTTACACCTACACACAAAATTTGATGTTTCTAGCTCAAGTAGTTTCCGAGAAAAACTGCTGTGACACACGGACGGACGGACGGACAGACGGACAGACTGGTCGCGATTTTAGTAGGGTTTTGTAAAATTATTTTACAAAACCCTAAAAAGATACATAAACTTTAAACTTCCACCGTGGCTTTCCAATGGCATCAATATTAATAATTCATAGAAACGTAAGAACCTTAAAAAAATCTGTCTGCACAAAAACAGCGATCCTGAATTAAAAATAAAAGAAATAGCTTTACTTAGAGAAAGCTTGGCATGAATAAGTTTCTACCCTAAGTAGGAGTACTATATGAAATATATTTCAAAATTTATTTTGATTACATAGCAAACATAAAATTTTATTTTTTTTTTAGGACTCCTTGAACTAACGATAATAGGGAACCTAATATAATTAGTAATTCAATCACCCAATCATACCTAGTAAATATTTGTTCTCATTTCATGTTGCACTAAACTATGTCTTGAAATTTAAATAAATGCATGCAATACCCATTCTAATGTAAATTCAATTGCAGACAATCATGTTATTTACATACCGCGCAGAATTTCCAGATGTGATGAATATCCTCGCATGGCATCATATCTTACAATCAGACTCGCGGATGGAATATGAATTCTAGCTTGAGCTCCACATAATACAGAACACTTTGTCAAAGTAGGTTAAATGTAGAGCTGCAGCATCCTTAACGAATATTCTGTGAGCAGTTTTCATAATATCGATGCCATTTCCGTGTTTCACTTTGTCTTTTCCACTCCTTGCATTCGCTTCAAGAAACGTGATCACATATTGATTTTCTCTGGTTATGTTCTTTTGCCATGCTTCTGTCATTTTGATTCAGTGGTATGTTTTTATTACTCATCCTTGCAGAGTCATAAGCATTCTCATCAACAGCCCCAGGGCAATGCAAAGCTCTTCAGTCACACTCTCGGGGAATTAAGTTGCAAAAAGTTGAGATGTTAACAGAGCAAAAACAACCACAATAAAGATATGTTAAGCACTGTAAATGGAGGAGTAATTTATCCTTTCTTGCATGCATATTTATTGGAAAAGAATTCTATTTATAACTTATGCAACTAATTATAAATAAAATCAACAATGTTAAACATTCTTTCACTGATGACAAGTTTACCTCATTAACTGGCTGTGAAAGGAAAGAAGGTTATCAGTTTATCATATATATTTTTTTTATTGCTTTTTAATGTACGAGAATGTTCACGCATAACTTTTGAACGGAGATAGATATAAGAGTCCTGTTTGCAGCAAATGATACGTTTTTCCTTTTGTTAGGTACCATTCAAAGGACAAGAAAATCAAACAATGTTAAATGACTTTTACCGTTCAAACTAAAAAGTTTCCGATGTTCTCCCCCGTTTTCTCAGCATAACTGATCGACACATGTGAGGAATTTGATTGTGCAGGTGATTGCGGATTCCGGCCGTACCAGCCTTCTCCCTTCTGCAACTTCGAGTTGCCTCCGTAACATCTTCACCTTCTTTTGGGTACATATAACTTTTCCTTTGTATATTTATTTATTTATTTTTTTAATATTTGATCGTTTAACCTTTAATTTTTATTTCCCCATTATATAATTCTACCCTCTTACCCTATTTTTAATTACAAAAATTTAATTAATAATAACGATCTTATCTTTCCCATTAACAACATTTCATTCATTACTTCCTATTAACAAAATTTAATTCGATACATTTTCACTAACAAAATTTAATTCCTTCTATCATCCTAACTTATTTTGTTCATTATCTCCCATCAACAAAATTTTATTTGTTATACTAACAAAAATTTATTCGCACTGACAACTTTCACAGTTGAAGTTGTTAAATGGATGAACGGGAGATCAACATAAGGTGGCTCCGGCAGTAGCGTCGTAGACTCTAAACCGAGGGGTCCTCTGGGACCCTGGGCTCATGTTTCTCCGAGTGCAGAAACACTCTTTTTGGATCGGCAACAGCAATTATTTCCGTGTGTATGACGGTTAGCATATAACCAAACGAAATCATGGCTATGCAAACCGCGATGTATGCAAAATGGCAATTGTTGCATTTGTCGATACGACAAAAATGTGTGGGTGACCGAGTCGAAGTGTATTGAACTTCGATTACTTTACCTCGATGCGGCAGCCGGAATTGAGAAAAAAGGGATTGCGGGATTGGTCTTTTGAGTTGGGGAGTCTGGATTTAGCTTTCAGAGAAAAGGGAGCTCTTTTGGGGTAGAAGGTTCCTTCTTTTTCCTCGTCAATTTCTGGTGGTGACGAAAGCGGTGGTTAGCAATAGTAGAGGGTGGGAAAGAAATTTTTGTGAAGAGATGGGAAAAGTGTTGAGTGATGGTGTTGTGAAGAGAAAAATTTAGGAAAAAATGTAATTGAATGAAAATTAACGTAAATTTCACATGATGAGAGTAGAAAAAGAAGTGTGTGATACGATAAACTGGTGATTCTGGTATTAATTGAATGATATAATAGACAGTCAATTTATAGTTATGTTCGTGCTAGGGTAAGCCATTGTTTGCTTTCTATCAGAAGTTTTTTGTGAGCGATAAAGTGATTAATTCAGTTAATCTAATTATTCAATTAACTGTGTCGATTTTGATGCCAGACAGCCGGGTTTTTAGGTGAGTTTTTTTATTCAAAAACAAAATCTATGAAAACATAAAAGAAAGGGTGAAAGTAACAGTAACGGCTTTAATGACCATTTTTACTGAATTATCGAAATGAAATGATTTCAAGGAACAGACACGCGGATTTGTGGCCGTTTGATTTTTTTTTTTTTATTTTTTGCTGAAGTAAATTTAATTTGGTTTTTATAATTATTTTTGGCTTCCCTCTACTAGTTGCAGAGAGCTCTGCAGCTCCAAATAAGCTGGGTAGACAGAGCTACTCTCATGTCAAAAGGGTTTTATACTTAACCTACAATATGTGGATAAATAGAATGATTTAATTCAAGAAAAACTTTTATGACATACACAACAAATATATTCTTGTTTTAAAAGAACTCCATTTTAAGCAGCCAACATATTGTTCGAAATTCCTAAAACCCTTGGCTGCTCTGAGTCTTAAATATATTTTTGGAATTCATCTTATCTGAAAATTTGGAAAATAATCAATCAAAAGTATTGTGTCTGGTTCAATGGGAAGCCCATATAGTAGAAAAATCGTAATTGATTGTTGTAATTGGAGCAAATTCTAATCGCTATAACGTCGTTAAATTTTATTGAAACTTAAAAAATAAAAAAGTATTTTAAAGAAATACTTAAATCGCTAATTTCATCCAATTTTATGGTAATAATACAGTTTTACTGACAAAAAATATTAAATCCTACTCCTACTAGCAAAGTTAAATGAACTTCAACCTCTAAGTCATTTGTTATTGGATGTAGCTCCATTATTTTTAACCTTCAAGCAGTCGCGCGGTACCGAATCGATCGCACTTAGTATGTTTTTGTTTCCTATATCGTTTTTTTTGTTGTATGCTTTCACCATCTCCAGTAACCCGTCAATTTTTCACTGTGCACATGACAAACAGATTACATCCACTCCTTGCCTCCCCCGGAGCGCATAAATTGCAGTTGTTTTAGTTGCACCCTAGACGTCAAAAGCACGCCACGCGCTTGTCGTCGAAAAGGTTACGCGTGACGCTCAGGCGAGAAGTTCTGATTTAAAATTCACCTTACAGTTCCGAGTAAACATTTTAATAGTGTTTTTTTTATAAAATGACTCGTCGACTGCTAACTGATAGTAAAATTCTTTCGTCAATACAAGAAGAAGATAACGAGAGTGAATCCAAATTTAGTGATCAAAGTTCAGAAGTTTCCGATCACATTCCAGTTCCAGAAGGAATCCAAGCTGCTGAAGAATAAAGCAGCTCAAATTCAGATGAGATGACTTTGCCGCTTTCAGTTATAAACACATATTTTACTGGGCGTAATAAGACAGCAAAGTGGTGAAAATCAAACAACAACAGAGTGAAACGCCAAGCTCAAAATATTCTCACGCGAAATTCAGGTGCTCGTAGAAATGGCTTTGGAGTGACAACATTCGTGCAAGCCTAGAGTTTATTCATTTCTGAGGACATTATTACAAAAATTGTCAAACGCACTAATGAATTCATCCAAAAAATTGTGCCATCGTATGACAGACCCCTTGATTGCAAATCGACTGATGCAGTTGAAATTCGAGCATAATATTCGGACTATTGTACATAGCAGGAATCTTGCGGATATCACACGCAAATGTAGAGGACCTATATGCGACTGATGGCACAGTCGTTCCTTTATTTCCCACTAAGATGGCACTGAAAAGAATAAAATTTCTACTAAATTCATTGAGAGTTGATGACGCAACCACACGAGCATCTCGTCATACTCTGGATAAAGCTATACCAATTAGAAAGATTTTGGGAACGTGCACACAAAACTGCCTCTCACCATATTCTGTTGGACAGAACGTGGTTATTGATGAGATGATGGCAGGTTTTCGAGGAAAATGACCCTTCAGACAATATATCAAATCGAAACACGATAAAAACGGAATAAAATTATATCTAATTGTAGACGCTGCTGCGTTTTATGTCCTCAATATTGATGTTTATGCCGGCAAGCAGCCAGAAAGCCCGTACTCGTTGAGCAACGCTGCAGCAGACGTCGTGAAGATGCTAATTAAACCAATTTCTGGAATAGGAAGAAACCTTAGAATTGACAATTGGTACACCAGTGTTCCTTTGGTTGATGATTTAGCTAAATATCATAAAGTTTCTATTGTAGGTATCATGCGCAAAAACAAAAAAGAAATACCGCCTTGTTTTACAGATAAAAATAACCCTGAATATTCAAGTCAATTTGGATTTTCTACGAAATTTGATGGAAATCAAATCCTAATCAAGTGAGTTATCGTCCTTTCAATTGTATGGCATTACAAAAACTGTAACACATGTTGATAGTTAATATACACATACAGGTCCAGCAGGAAAAATCTTCGCAGGCTTATTAACAAGAGCAAGGCCCGATGCTGGCAAGACCTCGCGGACGATGTAAATAGGGATCCGTGGGGCCTTGGCTACAAGCTGGTCATGGGGAAACTTTGTGCCCTACGGAAGCCTTGTATACATGACGCGGAAAAGATGGACGCGATAGTCCGGGGACTCTTCCCCGCCCACCCCGTCCGTGTTGACGCTGTCCATGGTGAAACAGCAGTCGAGTGCCCACTCTTTACACAGCTGGAACTGGAGGAGGCAGTCCTCTCCCTGAAAGCGAGGAAGGCTCCAGGTCCAGATGGTGTTCCAGCTGAGGTTTTGCAGCTCGTCTATCACCATTGTCCTGACTTGCTGCTCAGCACATTCAACGCTTGCCTACGGGACGGGGTTTTCTCGGTACGATGGACGGTGACGAGGCTCGTGCTGGTCAGCAAGGGGAAGGGAAATCCCGAATCGCCATCTGCATACCGCCCGTTATGCATGCTAGACACGGCTGCGAAAGTGCTAGAGAAACTCATCAAGGGAAGACTCACTGACGCGATTCGTGCTGCTGGGGACCTATCTCCTCGGCAGTACGGCTTTAGAGCAGGACGTTCTACCATTGATGCGATTGCAGAGGTGGTGAACGCGGTCCAAAAGGCAGAGGAATATAGTCGCACCAAGCGACGGATCGTCCTGTTGGTGACACTCGACGTCAGGAATGCCTTCAACTCCGCTAGATGGGTGGATATTCTGGGCACGCTGGAAAACTCTTTTCAAGTTCCAGAATATCTAATGCGGCTTTTGAAGAACTACCTAAAGGACCAAAGCCTGCTCTACGACACGACACAGGGCTAACGAAGGATGGAAATTACATCGGGTGTTGCCCAGGGATCTATCCTTGGTCCGGACCTGTGGAACGTGTCTTACGACGGGCTACTGAGACTTGAGATGCCAGATGAGTCGCGCTTGGTCGGCTATGCAGATGATGTTGCGGCTCTGGTCACCGGACGCACCGTTGAACAAGCGCAACTTAGGCTAGGTATGCTAATGCGCCGAGTGAGGGACTGGATGACTGCTCGCGGGCTCAGTTTAGCATTGGAGAAAACCGAAGTGGTCATCTTGACAAAAAAGAGAATCCCTAGAGTAAGGATGATCAGTATTGGAGATATACAAATCGAATCGAAGCCAGCGGTGAAGTACCTGGGGCTACTGATCGACTCGAAGATGAGTTTCTCTGAGCAAATCAGGGCAACGGCTGAGAAGGCTGCTTCGGGAATATCGGCCCTGAGTCGACTTATGGCCAACGTAGGGGAAACCAGCCCATCAAGAAGACGCCTCTGGATGAGTGCTGTAGGGTCAGTGCTACTGTACGGAGCAGAGGTATGGGGCGACGCTCTCAGCAAGGAGGTATACCGAAAACGATTGGCGCAGGTACAGAGAAGAGGAGCACTGAGAATTGCATCTTCGTATCCAACAGTCTCCGACTCGGCGGTGAGAGTGATTACAGGCGTGATACCTGTCACCCTCCTTGCTAGAGAGCGCCGTGCTATTTACCTGCGCGGAAACGAGGATGTGAGGGAGATGGGTGTCCGCGAGGAGAGACAACGCTCGCTCAACGATTGGCAGCAGTCTTGGAGGAATTGCACGAAGGGAAGGTGGACTGCGCGCCTCATCCCGGATGTGAGACCGTGGCTAAATCGAAGACATGGTGAGACTGACTTCTATCTGACCCAGCTTTTGAGCGGGCACGGGTGTTTTCAGTCTTACCTGCACAAGATCGGTAAGTCACGGTCTCCCGATTGTCGGTTTTGCCCAGGAGAGGAGGACAATGCCTGTCACACATTTTTTGCTTGTACCAAATGGGCCAGGCTGCGAAGGGAACTCTACAGGGAGACGGGAGAGCTCACCCCGGATAATATAGTTGCGGTGATGCCCGAATCAGTTGACAAATGGAACCAGGTGGCACATTATGCTCGGGCAGTCCTAAAAGATAAAAGGGACTCGCAGCAGCCGGAGGTGGGCGGGCTGGGGGATCGCTCTTCAGGCATTTCCTCTTCTCCTCTCCCCTCCCACTAGGAAAGGGACTTCCCAGCTTGAAGGTGCCTCACGGCGTAACAAAACGAGACCTGGCCCGAAGTAATGTGTCAAACGGTTCCAGGCTAGGTTCTCAAATTGACAGGGGAGGTGTTTAGTGGGTAGTCCAAGGGTATCCTCCATGGGAGTCCCACACTGCCAGACTCGGCGGGCGTAAATGCCTTCACCTCCCTACCACAAAAAAAAAAAAAAAAAATATATATATATATATATATATATATATATATATATATAATTTATATATATATATATATATATATATATATATATATATATATATAAATACACGGTTTGTTCCAAAATAAACGAGACTGAACTAAAATAGAAACGACAGGAGCTTTGTTCTGATAAATTTGAGTTTATTTATTCAAAATAATCTCCTCTGGCCCTGATGCACTGTCTTGCGCAATCCAAAAGCTTTTCGAAACAGTGTAACAAGTCATTCACCGGAATGACCTTCAGGATGTCGGTACAAGCCTTTTGGATGCCCTGTGTGGACGCAAAGCGTTTTCTTTTCGTGGCCAAATTTCCCAAATAGGTAAAAGTCACAGGGAGCCATATCAGGTGAACACGGTGAGTGATTAAAGGTTAAAATGCGATTTCTAGTCAAAAAATCAGTCACAAGAGTGGATTTTTATGACAAAAGTCTTGTTTATTTTGGAACAAACGTGCACAAACCTTTTGTAAGCCCAAATTAAACCGATGTTTTGCAGATATTCAACTCCGGTTTCACGAATTTCAACGATGATTACGACTCGTTTTTGATAAATTCACGCACAATTTTAATGGAGTTTTTGGTGATCACTGATTTGGGGATTTATAGTATGAATATTTTTGAGGATTTGTTCAACTAGTGAAAACAGTGATCGTAAAAAATGGAGGCCGGGTTGAATGCGTAAATATTTAGTAAACTTAGTACAGGCTGTTTACTCTTGATTAACATTTTTTTAATGGTTGACCCAGTAAAGGGTGATTCATTCTGAGGTTTGATTTTCAATAGGTTTTTTTTGACAGATCACGCATGACTCTTGTTGAATGGTATTGTAATTTTTATTCAGTTTTGTTTGGAAAATCATCATGAAGAGACTTGCACCGCAACAACGTATCCAAATAGTTCAGCGGTATAACGAAAATCAGCGTTCGATGAGAAATGTTTTTCGAACAGCGATAAAAACAATATACTTATTGAGGGATCATTTTGTTAAAAGCTTAATTTCACGTTTTGGACCAGTAATTTCATATGATATCACACCTTTAGATTATTTGTATTTTCTTTGGGGTTACATGAGGTCTCTCGTCTTTTGGGATAAGCCATCTCCAATTGACGCTCAGAAAGCCAACATTAAACATGTCATTCGCAAGATACCGACCGCTGTACTGGCATGTTAGAGCTCCACCGTGGGCGGTCTCAAGCCCGTTTCCCCAACCCATAGTTGCTATGATTCCCTGTCCCAAATTCTATGATTAAATAGTAATATATGTTCACGGAGTCACACATAGGGTTTACTGGTTCCCCAAATAATGCGAAATTAAATGCCTAGAAATGCTAATAACTGTAAATAAACCTACAGCCCTCCTATTAAATCCTACCTACACCTCCTTTGCGGGGACGTAAGAGGGAGAAGGCGAGTCTTTCGCGCCTGATAATGGAATCAGAGTAATAACCATGCCACCGGAATGGATGTTGAGCGAGGGGCTAACTCCCTGTCGCTGGAAAACCCTACCATGCTTCGAAACCTGCAGAAGGGCCTCGGAATGAATTGGACTCACGACAATGACCTTGCAAATGGGAAAAGGAATTTGGCATTAGATCCTGGAATATCAGATCACGCAATTACTCTGGCATTGTTAAGGACCTTTAACAACAGGCCAGCCATTCTAAGTTAAAAGTAATGGCAATCTAGGGATCTAACTAGACTGGAAACGGTATTCAAGACATGATATCGCACACAACACTCAAAAGTGGGGTGCCTACTGGAAAATTAGAATTCGGGGTGGCCTTTATTGTGTATAGGGAGTTCAAATCACACGTTATTGATTTTAAGTCAGTTAATGAACGGTTACGTGCGATGCATTTTAAAGTGAAATTTTTCACAATCTGGCCGATCAACGTACAGGCCCCGACTGATGAAAATGATGAAGAAACAGAGACAACGCTCTACAATTACCTAGAAAGCCTAGTCAACTCATTTCTTACAAAAGACACAAAAATTATGCCAAGCGATCTCAACGCTAAGATTGGCAATGAAATATCTCTTCGGGGAATGACTGGAGGGTAAACCCTTCACGATGAAACCAGTGACATGGCCAGTACCTGATTGACTTTGCACGTATCAGAAATCCAGTCATACGTTCGACTTGCTTTCCTCATCGACTCATACAGAAAATTACCTGGGTATCATCGGATGGCAATGCACAAAACCAGATCATCGACCATGTTCTGATTCAACAACGTTGAGCCTCGAGCCGTACATACCGATGAGCCAATTGTAATTCAGATCATTACTTGATAAAATTAATCTATCGATGTTGTTTGTCAAATGCATATTCATTGAAGACTAGCCCGCTACAAAAATTTGAAATCGAAACGCTCCAAGCGGCGTCTGTGGCAAGAAATTTTACGGAGACCCTTAACAACAAACTGGCTGTCTGTTTATCTGAAACATCGCTGAAAACAAGAATGAGCTCTGATTGGAAGTGAAAGCAGCTATCAAGACTGCGGCAGAACACACAGTTAGATATCAAGCCCGGTGAAAAAGAAATTCTTGGGTCAATTATGAGTACCAGAATGTGTTAACATAAATAATCAGGCGTACAAAGAGTATCCAGGTAGGCAAACCAGTGCAAAGAGAGGACATTATGAGAATCTCAGAGGAATAGTGAATAAAAAAATTAGAATTTAGAAAAGAAAATACTTTGACGACCAACTGAAAAGTATCATATAAGTCTAGCGAGCAACAAGACAAACATACAAAGTAGTAAAAAGCCTGAAGCGTGGTTATTTGCCCAAAACTACGCTCTGTAATGATGACATCAGCAATATTATCGCTACTGAAACCATATCATATTCAATCATTTTTCAAGAACCTCTTGAATCCCCCGCAAAGCTCCACAATCTTGCAGCCTTAAGATGTTTCCGAAGAGTTTCGATTGGCCCACATATTGTGGATGAAGTTTTCTCTACAATCAAAGGCCAAAAGATTAATAAAGCACCGGGCATGGAGGAGATTCTCGTATAGCTCATTAAATATCGTAGCTGCAGTTTTCATAAAGCTATTCACAAAGCCACCCAGCACACTTGACAAGAATATATGCCGAAAGAGTCGAGCCAATCAGTTAAAGAGTGGTTCAAGCAAACCGCACGGTGGTAATTGTAAATAAAGCAAAAAGGTTTCAGATAATTATTTTAATGTTTTTAATTATAATAGAAAGATCTACGAGAATCATGCGTAAAACAAAATATTGCCCAAATGCTCGCCACGGCTACGGTAGCATACTTCTATCCAATGGTCCATATTTTCAATGACTCTGAGACATAGTTGAAGTTCAATGTCGTTAATGTGCTGAATTATCTCATCCTTTAGTTCTTGAATTGTTCTTGGCTTATTGACTTACATTTTTCTTTTAAATACACTAGACAAAGAAGTCCAATGGTGCCAAATCACATGATCGTGGTGGCCAATTAATAAAACATCGCCACAACATGAGATGACACGGCCATTGAATTTCTCGTGCAAAAGAGTCATTGTTTCATTGGCTGTGGCAAGTGCTACCATCCTGTTGGAACCACACATCGTCCAGGTCCATAACCTCGATTTCTGATGTTCGTGAGATGTTCAATGGTTGGGCACGACAACGAGTCGAGGTTGACGGCTCTTCTGCCACACTATCGCGAACAACAGCAGTGTTTTCCGCAGAACGAACTGGGCGCACAGGTGATTTCACATTTCCTACAGACCCGGTTTGCTGAAATTTTCGATAAATTCTCCCGATTGTGGACATATTTGGTCGATTATACTGACCAAAAAAATCACCGAATGCACAAAATGCATTTTGATTTGAATGCCCATTTTTGTAAAAGGCTTAAATAACCTTAACGCACTACTGAATTATGTACCTCTTCATGGATGAATTCGTCAAACACTGAAACAAACACATGTCAAATCAAGTTGGGCGAAAAACTGAACTTTAAGGTGTGACTCACAATTAACATCGTGCATTATGGCTGGACTACTGTTACGGGGTAACGCCATGTAGGTTACATTCGCGACGACCACGAAGGGATCTTGGCATGAGTTTACGTAATCAGCCGCGAATAAACGCAAACCCCACGAGCAGAAAGTGTAAAGTAACGTACTCCAAAAATGTCTTTGGTATTATAAATTGGTACTAGTTTAACTCAACAAATTCATCAAGTTCAACAACATGCATGGCACCAAACCCAATCATCTCTTTATCATCAAACTACAACCACAAACAATTTCGCAAGCGGCACAACCTGGACAAGTAATCGTTAGTGAGGATTTTTTTGGAGCATACAACCTTTAGCTCCAATTCAGATGCTGCGGGCAGCGCAAATGTGATAAATTTAACAGCCAATGATTTAACGAATCAACATCAAATTCTGAAACTGGTGAGCGACGGTAATCGCGGGAATATATTCATCGATTCATTATCGAATGGAGGCCACGCACATGGAAATCCGAAATTAGTCATTAGCAATGTAGCTGTCCTAGCGAAACGATCTCCCGGAGGTAGTCAACCGACATTTAATTTCCTGAATGCAAACGGAATATCATATTCGTCCACAGCAATTAGACTCAACAATGGAATAATAAGCCGACTCTGAAAGTTTCAACTTGACTCGCATGTAGATAGTCTTACAAACCAAAACAATCATTCATTCATCTTTTAAAAAAATTACTTCGTTTGGCAATGCATATAAACGAATACTCGCAATTATGCACTAAAACGAATACTCGCAATTATGTACTAAAACGATCGCACAATTTTATGTTCGAATTGTTTAAAAAAATCGCATAAAATATCCAGAAAGCGAATGAATTACAACTGGAATATAATTAGCTAAGAAAATAGTACACGAACGTTACAATAAAGGCTTTATAACACAAAAAAAGGAGAAAATGAAACACATGATTAACAATTCCCGGATTCTATCACTAATGAACTTAATAGATCAGCGAATCGTTTCAAACGAACATGATTAGAGTGAATTCGAATACAATGAATTATAAAGGAATAATCAACATTAATAAAGTGCCGAATATCATAGAGTATTCAAAATCGAGCGCGAATGGTAAATGGTGGAATTGAAACAATACTAAACAACTCCGTACATCTGATCAGGAGTGAGATTCCATGAACACGCAAAAGCGCCGATTCTAGTGGTGGAAAACTACCTAGCCGACCACATGCCGGGGGATTTTTAAGGTCTTCAACCTCCCCGAATAAGCCGTTGGCTGACAAGCTAATAAAAGGGGGCTGGAAGAGTGTCCCGCTCTTCTTGTTGGCGAAAGGCTTTCACGTAAAGGGTGGCTAGTGGATACACGGTGTTACGAGCGAGCGGAGAAAAATTCATCAAGTAGATTGGCAGTATCTGGCGGTTCTATAGAAGAAATTGGATCTGAAATCAAAAATATAAGTCAAAGAGCTTGGCAGTGGAGATAAGAAATCAATCATCTGGGGACCCCCACATCAGCGGAATAATCATCGTAGGTGTTGGCCAACCATTCTTTTTTTTCTCGTTTTCTTTTATAAAAGATATATTTTCTGTTGAATTTTTAAAACTATATTTACATACGCAGTGTTAATAGATTGTTCTGTGTCACTTCATCATATTAACAAATTATAATAGTAAACTCATTGCGGTTTTTCATTTAATTTGAATAGTGAATTTTTTCCTGACTTGCAAACTTTCTGCTCGTCAGCGGGAAGATATTTTGTTTCCCAAGAAGGGAATTGACTAGCATCGTCTTGGAGTCACGGGGTTGCGAAGCACCCGTCGTGGTCAGCTCCCGATATAAGTTATTTCCTGGCGTATCCAGCGTTTTCTGTTTCTCAGGTGTTGTAGGGATTGATATTGGTAGAAAAGGTTTTGGGATAGGTGGAATTTGTATGCATTGTTCTCCGGGGAGCCGCAATCTCGTTTGGCGGCTCCAATCGGGCTCCAAGGGCGAACAAGTGGTGCCTGCGCCATCTCCGACGGAGCTATCCGGGGCCGAGAACAGCCTGACCGGAGCACCCCAAGTTAACGCGTTAATACTACCCTTTATATTTCCTTTCCACAAAACAGGTGATAAGCTACAGCACGAAAATTATAGGGGCAAATCACCGCTTTGTACAGCGTATCAGCGTAAAAATAAAATCGGATCATACGCCAACAGTTTTAATGGGGAGTATCAAGGTGGTTTTAGACAGATAGATCGACGATAGACCAATCGTTCATTGTCAAGCAGGTACTTGAGAAATGCTGTGAGCTCAACATAGATGTACACCAAATTTTTGTACACTTTAAGCAAGCATACGGCAGTTTTGATCGTAACGTACCGTGCCAAATAATGCTTTGCTTTGGTATCCCAGCAAAATTAGTCCATCTTACTAAAATGACAATGACGTCGACAATCTCCCAAGTTCGCATGAATAACCAATCCACCGATGCCTTTGACACAAATACCGGTCTAGAGCTGGGAGAAGGGCTGGCGCTATTGTTGTGCAATTTGGCTCTGGAGTGCGTCATAAGATAGCTTCCTGTCGATACAAGACGCACATTAATATAAAAATTGAGCCAAGTAGCAGCCTATGCGGGCGACATCAACATTTTGTCACGGTCGTTGACAACAGCCAAAGAATGCTAACTGAAACTCGAGCGAGAAGCAAAACTAACAGAGCTACAAATTATTGAGAATAAAACCAAATTCATGACGCAGTCAAGGAAAACTATCTCAAATGCCCAAAGTATAACACTTGCCCAATTTAATATCTAAAATGTGGGTAAATTTGTTTATTTAGCGGCCAACATAACGAGAACTGGTAATGAAAGAGATGGAATACGCCGAAGAATATAGCTCGCAAACAAAATATTTTATTCAGTTTTGACAATCTCGAAGAACAGCTGCATACACAGGAAAACAAAGCTCCAAGTATACAGATCTGTGATAAGACCTGTGTTATGCTATGGGGAAACAATGGACCCTAACCAAAGCATATATTGAACGCCTTTAAGTGATGGGTCCTGACGCGAATAACAGGAGCGAAGCTATACGGGGAACAATGGCAAATTCAATACAACCATGAGAAGTATAAAATTTTTGACGAGCCGGAGGTCTCAACGATTGTAAGACTACAGAAGCTACGATGGCCTGGCTACATGAATCGTATGGATGAACAACGGATACCCAAAAAAGTATTTGCTTGGAGAACTAAAGGTCGGAGGCCAGTGAGGAAATCGAGGAAATGCTGGGCTGACTTGGTAGATGAAGACATTTCATCGCTGCTCAAGTTTCAAAGTTGGAGGACACGTTCAATAACCAAGACAGTTGAAGGCGCTATTGGCAGGAAGCTAAGGCCCGAAAAGGGTTGTAGTGCTACGAAGAAAAAAAGAGATGTTAGAACATGTCGTCCGAAATTGGGGCCTCAAAATGGACCATTTACGGCGTAGTCACGGTCAATATTTTAACAAGATAATATTTGAAATGTCAATATCTTAAATTGTTCTTTCGAATCACAATAAAATTTTTACGATAAAATTCAACTTGATGCCTTTTATTTGAGATTAAAAACCAGATCTTATAATGAATTACGCTTTGTAAAACCCTACATTATTTAGGTTGAATACAAGTCCTTTCAAGTAGGAGCATACTCCTGCTTGCCTAATCAGTTGGTATTGCATTTAATGTATTCATAATATCATTCTGTATGTACGGCAAGTGTCTGGCAATCGACAAAATCTAAGGGTAGATTACTTGCATGCATTGGAATGATCGCGTAATTTGATGAAATTAGAGCTTGAATTATTTTAATTTAATTGGAATACTGAATATAAAGTATCTATTGCATGTATTTTCTGAAAATCTAAGCGTTTCAAAATATCAAAGATTACTGATATCAACAGCAGCATCCTTCTCCGTTTAATACCCACAAATCCTTATGCATCCTAAATTTAATATAAAGCATCTCCGAAAAGAGCTTTATCTGTAGCACTTATAAATGAGATAAAATCCACTTTAAAAGAATTCTATGCATGAGGAAATATTCACATTTTCTGCATGGAGAAATTGCAATTTCTGCGAAAAACTTGGCTGAGAGAAAATCCTATTTCCATCATTCGAATATACCTACATACTTCATACCCCACATATCCTCATACAAAGTCTATGCATGGATACGAGAAAGACGAACTCCTTAAATATCGTTTTCCGGTTTGAATGCTCACTTTTCGCTCTTGAGCTTAACGTTCCGGTTTTTGAATTTCAATTCGTTGTTGAATCGACTGTGTTACAATTACATTAAATTGAATATCCTAGAAATGAATGTACAATATGAGAGAGAAGAGTAAAAGGCCTCCACTGTGAAGTCGTGCGTGAATATTTCAAGTATCTCAACCTCATATGCCATTTACGCAATACGAGCATACAAGATATGCGAAGGAGATCCTTCTCGCTATTTGTCTGTTGATGGAGCGGCAAAAGCACTACAATCATTGCATGTATTCAAGGGATAAAGGGATATGCGATTGTTTCGCTGAAGGCAAGTTTAATTGCCGACAAATTTCAAGAATTTAAATTAATGAAATTCAAAATACAGCGAGAGCTCGCTTTAATGTTTGTCATGATCCAACGTTGATTGTGTTCTGTATCTATTCGTTAAATTTAATATTTCGTACCGAAAGCTGGTTCAGCATGTTACCAGTGCAAATTTTTGCCTAAATTCACCAAAGGTAGATATAATATCTGCTTAGGTCGGTTTCTTTAACCAATTCACAAAGAAATTTTTCTGTGTGTTATTCCTTCCAATAAACATTGAATGCCTCTTCTCGGGATGAACAACATGATTTTATTAATAGAATTTATTGTTGCTGGTAGTGCTATTGTATTTTGTTGATTCTTTTCCGGAATTTACCTTTTTGTTCAAAGAACGTGACAGAAAATGAATGTAATAAATCCTTATTTGCCTAATATTACTCTAGCACAAAAACCTTTGTATTCTCAAAATCCGCAGAGTTTTTCGCAGAAGATTTCACGAGAAATGAGCCAGAATGCGTCACCTTATCTTTGTAAGGCCTTAAAAATATACGGATGTCAGTAGACACGAGTTTGAAGCAATAAGTACTGCGAGAATGTAGAGAAAACCTTATACAAGTACCGTTAAGGAGTTTGTGTGACCTTGCTACTTACTTGTTAAACACTGCATAAATCACTCGATGTCAGTTTACAACATTTGGTGTATTCCATTTCAATGAATGATGTACGAAAGTCATTTAAGCGGGTGTTGTGGAAAATGTGCTGAATGAGTTCCTTGCAATAATAACAAAAAGTTTACTTGCTTGATAGCAGAAGTATCATTTGAAAAAGTTGGTGGGACAGAACTACGCTCATGTCAGAGAGGTTTGTACTCAACTCATAAAATGCAGACACCAATAATGAATCAACTCAAGAAAAATACTAACGATATCTAACCATTGTTACTCGTTTTCAACTAGCCACCATTTGGTTGCAATATTACTAGCAACTAATGACTGAATGAAATCTTAACGTCCACTATGCCTGGTGGAAAGAATCGCATCAAGAGCCTAGCGGGGTCCACAAGACCCCAAAATAAAATATCATATTTTATAGATTGTGAGAATAACATCCATCTGATGTTTATTCATACATATATTTAACGCTTAATATAGGATATTTCAAATAAAACTATTACATCGTTACGTCAAATATTTAATTAAATGAGTACATAATAAATGCTAACAGTTTTTTCTTTAAGCGATACTTAAAAAAAATTTTCTTTGGCAATCATGAAATTTTCTGACCAAAGTCTAATTATTTTAAATTTATATCAAGGGTAACATAACTTTCGCCGACAGCTCAGCAGGAACGCATTAGTGGCTCAATTATGCCTGTACAAAGACCTTGCACCCTTACTCGTAGTAAATCGCTGGCAAAGTTATCGGCTCCTAAAACCCCGAACATTGCTGCTGGTTCTAGGATCACTACGTCGTGTTCTAATTCTCCTATGCCTTCAGCACCAACTCAGCATATAGTTGGTAATGAATTACCTGTGACATGTGATAAGCTTTCCGGGATCCTCATCAATAAATCGGAGGGCAATCTCTAAACCCAAAAATAATCACTCGCCTAGTCTTCCGCCCTCATCTGGTGTTGACACATCGGCTGTGGCTACTCTGATTTCGGGTGAAAAATTTCCAATACTTGACATCGTATCCCCTCCAAAGGAGATCTTTATTTCGCGTCTAAGCTACCATACAACTGCGGACTACCTTAAAAAACTACGTTTGTAAAAAATTTGGGCCAGCTGTTAAAGTTATTAGTTGCTACAAATTCACTAAGGATAATCTGGAGGACAAAGTGGTAGTGGTTTCTTCATTACAATACATCTTTATTAGTTTCCTCTCTCTACATACCTAGTAACTCTCCTCTGTATGTATATGAGACATTCTTTGACGAGTTTTCCTCTTATGTCTTATTGCATCATCCGCAATTTTTAATCCTAATATGCGGTGATTTTAATTTGGGAACAGTGCAATGGACGAAGAACCTTCCTTTCTCTGCTTCATCAACCGATGCATCTTCTTTATCCCTCTCCTCGTTTCTATCACTCTGTTCACTATCGCAATTCAATAATATTCCTAATGCTAATGGTCGCGTACTTGACCTTGTTCTTTCTAACTTTCCCCTTAACTGTCTATCTGTTTCCACTGCATTAAATCCTCTAGTGAGTATTGATAGTCATCATCCGCCATTATCGCTCGATCCCTCCATTACACCTTTGTCAAATCGTACTTTTGCTTCTTCTCCAAAACTCAACTTCCTCAAAGCAAACTACAAAGCTCTAGCCTCCGAGCTGAGCTTGGTTGACTGGCAGGAGTTTTTTGATAATTTGGAGTGTGAGGAAGCTCTGAATAAGATTTATAATTACCTCTATGAGTTGATTAAACACTTCACACCTTAACAAGCTCTTCGCAAAGTAAAGCAGAAACCATGGCTAACCAAGCAAGTACTTAGTGCCTTGAATGCTAAAAGTAAGGCACACCGCCGTTTCAAGCGTTGTGGTACTGAAGAATCCAGAGCCCGCTTCTGTGACTACGTCTTGTAGCAAAAAAAAACTAAAGACTGCAACGAAAAACTACTTCAGTAGCTTGGAGTGTTCCCTCATGGCAAATAACGCGAAACCATTCTGGTCATACATTAGATCCTTTAAGTCCTCCGCTTCTGTCCCTCCTTCAGTCCGCTGGAATAATATAGTTAGCTCTTCTCCACAGGACATTTCCAACTTGTTCTCTCAGTTCTTCTCGTCAACTTTTATTCCTTCTTCTCATGTCTCCGATCCCGTTAATACACCCGTACTTCACTCTATTGACATTTCTTCACTTTTCACTGACCATATCGAAGTTGAATCCCTCAGTAGTTCACTTAATCCTAATATATCACCTGGTCCTGATGGCTTACCGAATATTTTTGTCAAGTCATTAGCGTCTTCACTTTGTATCCCTCTGGCTTTTCTCTTCAACCTCAGTCTAAAAATTGGTATTTTCCCTACTTATTCGAAAAGAGCAATCGATGTTCCTATTCTTAAAAGTGGTGATCCTTCTTCTGTGTCCAATTATCGTCCTATTTCCTTAATTTCCTGATTCCCAAAATTACTCGGGCGTCTGGTACATAACGGGCTTTCAGTTTCATTGACCCCTATCTTGTCGAAGGAACAACATGGGTTTCTCAAAGGTCGCTCTACGACCTCAAATTTAATTGAATTCACCGTTTTCATTGCTAAGCCCCTAAACAATCGATTGCAGGTTGATGTCATCTTCACTGACTTCACGAAGGCGTTTGACACGGTCAACCATCAACTTCTCGGTTACAAACTGAAAGCTTTTGCGGTTGCCGGCCCTCTCTTATCATGGATGGACTCTTACTTGTCTTCTCGTATATGTTGTGTTAGTTACTGTGGAACTACCTCTATTCCATTCTATCCATCCTCTGGTATTCCTCAAGGTTCCATTTTAGGTCCCCTCCTACTCCTATTGTTTATAAATGATCTTCCTTCGGTTATCGCTTCCAATCGCTTACTGTATGCCGATGATTTTAAAGTCTTTCGAGCTATCAGGTCTGTACAAGATTGTCAATATCTTCAGATGGACCTGATTGCACTAAGTAACTGGTGTTCGTCTAGCTACCTCTGTCTTAATGTTGCCAAACGCTATAAAATGACTTTGAATCTAAATGATTCTCCGCTGACTTTCACTTATATGTTAAATGAAGTCCCACTCGCTGCTGTGCGCTCTGCTAAGGGCCTTGGCGTTACTTTTGATCCTAAGTTCAATTTTGATGCACACATTCTAATCGCGACTACTAAGGCCTCGAAAATATTGGGACTTATTTTCAGGCATGCTCATAAATTTAATGATATATCTACCCCCGTCCTATTGTTTATCTGTCTTATCCATCCTATCCTCGAATATTGCTCTGTAGTTTGGTCTTCCCGACACTTGTTAGAGAATGTCCAGCGTAAATTTACTCGTGTCTTGTTTAACAAATCCAAAGTCCCGTATCAACCCTATGACTGCCGTTTATCCTTCCTACGTTTGCCTACTCCGTCGTCCCGTCGCATGTTTCTAGATCAGTGTTTTCTGTATCGACTCTGCCACAATCAAATTTCATCAACATTGTTTGCAGACTTACGTCTTCGTCAATCATCGCGTTCTTCTCGGGCAAACAATTTTTTCGTGCCACCGTATGGCCGTACATATTTTTATTTTCACTCTCCCACTATACAAACGGTAAGGAATCATGATAAGCTTGAGCTTGGCACTTTTCCGACTCATACCTAGTTTTTAAATTGAGATTAGGAAGCCTGATTCTAAAAACTCAATTGGAGTAAATATTAGACTTTATTATTTTTTTTTTTGTGTGCTTTGATTTAATTTTACATGCATATTTATTATTTTTAATACCATTGAATTTCTTTTTTATATTAACTTTAACACTTAATTCTGAGTTTCATTAATTTTCTTGTCTGTTTGTTTTGTTCCATTTTGTAATTGGATTATGTTTTATCTGTTAAATAGAATTTAAATAAATAAATAACGTGAATAAAAGTTCTGTCTCTTAAAATATAATAGTTAATCTTCTTTAGTCAGTGTTGGAGATCGATCATTCTTCAGGCATTCCTTACAAACAAATTTTGCTAAGTGAAAGTCCAAAGTGCTTTACTCAATACTAGTAATAACTTTTCAAAGAATATCAAGCGAATCCCAAATAATAAAATCACTAAAACTTAATGGCCCAAATGGTTCTCTAAATTTAAACATTATCAATTAAAAAACATTTAATCAAAAAGCAATATCAAATTCAATTTACTTAAAATTATTACATATTTTTTGATTCAATTGTAAAAGGAACCAACAGTGTTCAAAAATTGAATTGAATTGAACTTTTATCCTACGTCTAGTATGCTATAATCTAACTCTAATCAAATTTAATCCAAAACTTTATCTAATATTAATAAAACGCTATCCCGATACTGCTAACCTGAAAACTAAAACTAATCTCTAATATTTGTAATCGAATTCATCTTCACAAAATAATTGAAGAAGTCTTCAGAAAATGCTCCTACTGAAAGCAGAAGTAAAAAGCTTCCTTTTGATTTTGTGTGTTTTATTTTTCTTGAAATCGATTTCCGACAGTAATCGTTCGGTCTTCTTCAGTGATTAATTTATTTTGACTTACATTCCTGCTTATATACTACCTGTGTTTAAGAAAATTTACATTAGATCATTTTCAGGTAGTAAAAAAAATTTGCTTAAGCTCATAAGATGTTGGGAAGGTAATTTACAAAAGGGTAGTTGCAAAAATATTGTTTTTACAAAATTCAGAAAAGATATTAATATTATTTAATTAATTTGAATTGCCATGATCTGCAGTTTCCGTCATCCTGATTCATAAACCTTTCCTTTTCCGGGTAATTGCCAGGCTTTCCACCACATCCAATTCACGTATGTCTCTAGTTTCCTTGATGATCGTTGCGAACCCCATTGTTATATCGTGTACTTCGTGATAATATGTTCCGCTACCGCCGACTTGAAATTTAAAATTCTTCCCTTCTTCCTTGCTGCTGCTGCTTCGTATAGATGCTGCTTGAGCATCTTGGCGATAAGTCTAAAGGCGGAGTAGCAATGGGAAATCCGCTTTCACCATTCTTCGGCGAGATATTTATGACAAAATTAGAAGAGGGACTGCAGCAGAAAGGGCAGTTACCAATGCAGCGGAAAAGCCAGTTACCGTTGTGTTTGCGTATGTGAAAAAAAGTGACGTGGAGAAGGTGCTTGCGGACCTGAATTGAGCCCACAAGAATATAGTATTCACGATGGAGGAAGAGAAAGACATTAAGCTATCGTTACTAGATACAGTAGTAAGAAGAACTCAAACAAATATAACTTTCGATGTATACGGGAAAGGAACTCACACACAGAGAACGATCCCAAATATATCAAATCATTCGCAGAAAATTAAGGTTTCTCCATACAGATCCATGATCCGCAGGATGCTCGATTTGCCAGTAAGCAAAGAAGCTAAGGAAAAGGAGATGAGTTGCATTGTTGAGAAAACTAGACTAAACGGCTTCAAAGGTTCTACAATTAGGAGAATGGCGCAGAAGATCCAGATAACTAGACAGTGACAGGGGCGATCAACATTATCAAATACGAATACCGAAAGAACGTACTGGATGGCTTTAACTTATCATGAAGGTATCAATAATCGGATCAAGAGGCGAATCAATCAGCTCAATTCTGTATGGTTAATTGAATTAAGCAGCAAGAACCATCTCAAAAACATTCTTGGATCAACAAAGGACAAACACAAACTACACAAAAAATCTGGTATCTATCGCATCGAATGCCCCACTTGTGATGAAGTGTACATAGGCCAAACGAGAAGACTCATCGGTACGCAAACCAAGAAGCATCTAGGCGAAGCAGCAGCAAGGAAGAATGTAACAACTGCAATTTCCTTAAACACAGCTAGTATATAAGCAGGAATGTAAGTCAAAATAAATTAATCGCTGAAGAAGACCGAACAATTATGGTTTAAAATTGATTTTGAGAAAACTAAAACACACAAAATCAAAAGGAAGTTTTTATCTTTACTTTCAACCTATCTCTAAGCCTCATATAATAAACATCACATATACGTATCTGATATATTGAACCAATCGCTAATTTTTTACATAAGCAAACAACAACCACACGAAATGTAGCAATAATGAGATGAAACTCAAAACAAGGTAGCAAAAAATATACAGCAAAAAAAATAATAAACACGAATAATTTAGACATTGTCATTTAGCATCCAGTACATAGATTACACCGTCAGAAATCTAGCAAATGAATATCTTCAGTATCGTCGGTCTTGTGAACTCAAATTTGGAGGATATTTTATCTTCTTATCGATGGCTTATCTTTATATGTGATATATAATTGGGACAACGTTAGAATCAGAAACATATCGATCCATGTCCAAATTCACAAATGTACTTCAGTACAAAGCCCTATGGCAATCACGAGCTGTGCCAATCTGCCCGTCCGTCCGTGCGTCCGTCCGTCTGTTCGTCTGTATGTCACAGCTCCTTTTCTCCGAAACTATAAAAGCTACAGCCATGAAACTTTGTAGAAAGATCAGAAGTGGCAACTTCTTGAAAGTTCAAGGGTAAAACAATTTTTCAAAGGGTTTTAAGGGGGGACTCCCCATACTGGGAGGTGACCCCTCAAAAAAAAATTTCACCGCTGGTAGTCGAGTAGGGTGTCTTTGGAAAGGTCTTAATGAGATCTTTTCAAAACAAGTCTTAAAATTACCTTGTCGGTACCGAGGGGGGCAGGGAAAGGGGAAATGTACGAACTGTACGAATAAATATATCAGAATTCAAAATTCGTTCAACTATGTGAATAATAGTGTGATCCTCGGATTTCACATATTCTCCAATAAAATCGTCTTTGACATGTTTCTTGATTTTATTCCTTACTGGTTACTGCTTTTGTAAGTTGAGTACAAAGCCCTTCTGACATGAGCGTAGGTCTGTCTACCCAACTTGTTATCTCTACTTTCAACTTATCTCTAAGCCTAACATAATGAACATCACATATACGTATCTGACATATTGCAACCAACCCCTAATTTTTTACATAAGCAAACAACAACCGCACGAAATGTAGCAATAATGAGATGAAACTCAAAACTAAGTAGCAAAAAATATACAGCAGTCTCAATATACTCGTCTGTAGAGTGGAATGGCTGTAAAATCTCGGGGTTTTTGTACACAGTTACAGATCTTCCGATAAGATTCCCACGAATTTTCAATATGAAGATATCGACTCTCGCCACTTTAGCAGTTTGATAATTTTTTCTATTCAATATATAGTGCTCCATTCCATCTCAGGATTTCTGTACAATCTAGTACATACTCGATGACATTTCCTTTCCAAAACTTCTTATCATTCCATAGTACTAGCACCCTGATTATACCAGACCTGACATCCATATGTCAAAACTCGTCTAACCAAGGTCTTGTAATAGATAACAGACATCTGTAATGAAAGAATCATCGAAGGGCCAAGACTATGACTTCACTTGTTCATATAGTACACAGGATTTATGTGAAACCCGTTCTGGACTACCCTCATCAGCACCAATGTGGAGATCCGTTCAATTACGTTTCAGGTCTTGACTGGCCCCCTGCAGCGTTGTCCATAGAAAAATTATTTCGCACTTCGGCGCATTGATTTTCATTCGCCAATTTTCAGTGTAGAGCTGCACATAATTAAACAGTTTTTGAAGGTTACTCTGGACTATTGTAGCTCTTTGGTCTGCTGTATGAATAAATAAATCATCAGTAACCGTTTTCAATGATCGCGTTGGCGAGACGTTATAATCAAAATCGTTTTTAAGGCGGTACGTGGTCCTACAATAATGATATTCTTGTTTGAGATTCAGATAATTATTCGATGTGAGCCTCTGTATGGCCGCCGTAATGTCCATCTGATAGCGTCAACTTTAAGGAACACATGTGTACACGTCCTGAGGTCGTTATGAACAAATCCACTCCGGTTGTTTTTTTTTGGGCAATAGGTTTAGGCCTGATTTTTCTCATTTGTAGTTTGAAATTTTAATTGAAAAAATTAGGATTACTTGGGATGTTGTCCTCGATCAGAAATTCTCCCAGGAGTCTTAATGTTGTGCCCAATACTAACTCCATGTAGCTAGCTCCCAAGTCATTCTTATAGCGATTTCTTAGGCTCAAGAGTATGTTTAAAAGTAGTCTAGGCCAGTTCCTGTCATCTTCGGGACACATGATGGTGGCTTTTAGTGTCCGATGCCACCTCTCACCTAGTCAATTTGCAGCAGGGTGATATGGTGAGTTTCTTGCTTTACTGGTTCCTATAATGTTAGTCAGTGACCTGAACCATGCTGACTCAAATTGTGCTCTCCAGTCTGCGACCACAATTTCTGCCACTCTAAAACGACACCCAGGTAGCATATACGGCTTAAGCTACTGCATCTGCTATTTGCTTTTTCAATGGTACTGCCTCTAGCTAGATCAAAAACCTATCAATCATTATTAAAACGTACATAAATCCATCTATTTGCGTTAGTGGTCTGACTACATCCATTCACACTACTTAAAAGCGTTTGTAGGGGACTGGAAATTGTTGCAAAGCGTTTTTTGTATATCTGCCGACTTTGGATCTGTAGTGAAAATAGCTAGATAAACTAAATCTCCGTGAAGGACTGCAGCGATGGTCTGCTGCCTCAGCGAAAGAGGATGGTAGGATCTGCCGAGATCGTGCGTGTATGCACTGGCAGTCTAGCATTGCGGTGTCTTGGAACGGGTTACCCCAGCACAAGGACCGACTAGAAAAAAAAAATTCGTATCCTTGAATTTTGAGGGTCAAATGAATATCGACCGATGTCGAGAAGAAGATGACCTACTAAGGGTTATTAAATTGCTGGCTTGGAGTACAAACTGGGCCTGGAGAAAACAGATGGACTTAAGAGGAGTTCGTCGTTACCAATGATACTTTTCAAAATCAAATTTCGCATTTCTATAACAACAACCATAAGGAGATACAAAACCCTTTTGGAATTGCACAAATTACTTTCCCATCTATAACTTTTCTTGCACCCTCTATCTACTCATTTTCTCATCAACTAATCTACTAGTAAGATCTATAAAATTAAATTAGTAACAACAATATTCTTTCGGTTATTGACTCAGTGGGATTTATCTTGCTGTATAATTAAAAACGATCTTTTAAGATCATCATATATAATTACAAACATTATTTCTAAATTTAGCAAAAAAAATATCTTTTTACTTTCTCTTTGAATTTTCAGCACAATATATGTTCACGTTTCATATACCAAATAAATCCAAATACTTTTCGACATCCCAACAACATTAAGTAGAAATTTATTTCAAAATGTTTTAACTCATAAATTTTTCATTATTTTTGAATTATTCAAATACCCATTTTCGAATGAAACTTCAATTTAAATTGATGTGTATATATGCGTATGAATCAAATATTGTGTATGATAAAAGAAACTAGAGGGTACATACCCAACATCGTCGCCGGGCGCCCGCTGATGATGCGCGCTGTTGTCCGCGATAGTGTGGGAGAAGAAGTTGTCGTGCCTAACAATTGAACATCCCACGAACATCACTGATGCGAATTTTGAGCTAAAGTCTATTGACCATTTCAAGCGTCGGCAAGACGCCAGATGGTTGATTGAAAAGACAAAAGGAAATGGTGACTTTACAGACAAAATCATCTTCAGCGGCAAGGCATACTTTCACCTCAGTGGATTCGTTAATAAGCAGAATTGCTGCTTTTGAACAAGTGAGATTCCACGAGTGTTTTCTGAAAAGCCGATGCATCCACAAAAAGTGACTGTTTGCTGTGGTTTATGGGCTGGTGACGTCATCGGGCCGTACTTCTTGGAAAACGAGGACGGTCAAGGAGTTACCGTGAATGGTGTTCGCTATTGCGAGATGATAACGGACTTTTTGTGGCCAAAAATTGAGCTTATGAACCCGGACGATACGTGATTCCAACAGGATGGTGCCACTTGCCACACAGCCATCAAAACAATGGCTCTTTTGCGCGAAATATTCAATGGCCGTGTTATCTCACGTTGTGGTGATGTTAATTGGCCGCCACAATCAAGTTATTCTCTTTCTCTGGGGATATTGAAAAGAAAAAGTGTACATTAGTAAGCCAAAAACAATTTAAGAGCTAAAAGATGAGATAATACAGCACATTAATGACATTGAACTTCAATTATGTTTCAGAGTCATTGAAAATATGGACCATCAGATAGAAGTATGCCAGCATAGCCATGGCGAGCATTTGCGCGATATTTTGCTTTACGCATCATTCTCATAGACCCTTCAATTATAATAAAAAACAAGTTGAGTAAGCAGGAGAGTGCTCCTACCAGAAGGTCTTTGTAAACATCCTAGGGTTAGAAACAAGTTTTCTAATGGCGTGAATCGATAACTTGAATTATTCATTCAATACTTAGATATGAAATCGTTCAAATTTATGCAAAAGATGCACAGTTTCTTTCATAAGCACAGTGCAGCTGCCATTTTAATCTAGCTTAAATGATTTTTCTAAATGCTCGGCCGATTGAACATGTTCAAGTTAAACACTATTCCTTAAATTTTCATGAAAATTGAAAGAAAATAAAAGTGCCTAAGTCAATTTTAAATATATATAGGGTTTTCCAACAAGAGGTGTAACTTTTAATAGATCTTCTGATTTAACACCTTGCGATTTCTTCCTTTGGAGCCACGTGATAGAGAAGGTCTATGCCAATAGCCCAGCGTCGATTCAAGATCTCAAAGATGAAATTCGTGAGGCTATCGAGGACATAGGGCAACCACTTTGAGATTTGGTCATGGAAAATTTCATGAAGAGGATATGATCCTGTAAGCGTGTCGTAGTGGTTATTTGCTCAATGTTAATTATTGCTACTAACGGCATATCTTCTTCTTTATAATGAAATAAACATTCGATCATTTGTGTTAAAAGTGGCATTTTTCTTTTAATATCAAAATAACACCTCTTATTGGAAAACCCTATATCAACCATAAACACGTGTTATTGTTGGTGTAATTCCATATAATTGAAATGGCTATAACTCGCCTGATTATGATTCGATCTCAACTAAATTTTGTGGACATATATATCGTATATCAGTCTATATAATTGCGAAATTTCAAGAAGATCAAAGGTACCGTTTTGATTTTATGGGCAAAAATGTAAAATCTACAAATCATACTATTATTAACAAAGTTGAGTGAATTTCGATTTTTAAGGTATTTGTTGCCCTTGTACTTATAAAGGTCCATGTTCGTGATAATTTTCAGATTTTTCGGCTGAAAGGTGTCCAATCGCGAGGGGGGGGGGGGACACAAATTTTGCCTACATTTTGCCTTCCCCTGGACCCCCTAATTCATAAAATGATTTTTTTATTTCAGATTCTAAAAGTTCTAGTTAAGACCTTTCATTTGATATCCCACTCGACTACCTTCGATGAAAAAAAATTTTTAAGGGCCAATTCGTTATTAGGGGGGACCCCCCTTAAACATTTTTTAAATTTTTGTCAAGGCCTTAACTTTTGAGAAATCATCACTTCTGACCTTTTCATAAAGTTTGAGCATTCTAGCTTCTATAGTTTCTGAGGAAATCAGCTGTGACGCACGGACAGACGGACAGACGGACAGACGGACGGACGGACAGACGGACGGACAGACGGACAGACAGGTCGCGAAACTAGTAGGTCTTTGTAAAAATTTTTTTTACAAAGACCTAATATTAACATAATTCTCTGAATACTTTTTTTTATTTACAATTAACCCTCGAAGCACACAGGGGGCCACTGTGACCCCAAAATTTTGTTTTACTTCTATTATTATTATGAGTAAATGAGTAGAAATATTCTAATACTAAAAAAAATAAAAAAATTATAAAATTTCCTTTTAAAGCGCTATTTATTCTTAATTTTCTTAACCAGATACCGGTATTTCGAGGACAAGTTATCTTCTTCATATTTTTTTTAGTATCATAATTTTTTTTATTTTTTTATCTATTTTTTTCAGTATCATAACAGGAGCTTTTACTGCCTAAATGCAAATCGTAGAAATATTTTACCCACCCGGTGCGTGGTTGCGTAGACCTAACTTTAATCTAAACGTATCCTGAAGGGCAGCTTTCTGCCGTGTTTAGTATAGAGGCCGTGGGGTCACATTGACCCCGGTGTGTGCTAGTGAGTGTTTCATAAAAAAATATTTGCCTTCCTGAAGTATTTGAAGTATTCGAGTAAGTATAAATTGGTGTATAAACATTATGTAGATTTAGAAAGAAAACCTTTACTATACTAAAACTTGAAAAAGAGTAGTTTCGCTAATGTCACGTCCCAAGATGATTCATATATGGACGTGACATTAACATGACTATTCTTTTATAAGTTCTAGCATAATATTTCCTTACAGAATGACTTACAACCTCCGTGAAAACCGTGTCCTCAACTATTTATTAGAATCAGATGGTGAGGACGAAGATTTTGGCTCGGATACTGATAACGAAAACGATGAGTATGTGGTTATGAGCGAAGAAGGAAATGAAAGTGATTCCTTGGATTCTAATGACGATGATGTTCAGAATGCTACATATAAAAAATGCGCAATAGAAACAGCTTCACGTAAAGCGGGACGACCTGTCTCTGTTCTCAAAGGAAAAAATTGACATACCTGGTCACTTCATATTCCGAAGCGGGGTTCAGGTAAAGAAATCACCTTTATGTTTATGAGTTCTATAGCCAAGTGTTTGAAAAGATAGATAAACAAGTAAATAATAAAATAAATGAAAAAATAATAAAATGAATAAATAAATAAATAAAATAATAGTATATATGTAAATAATAAAATGGATGCTAGCCTCACTCTTTTTACTAAATTAAATTATAATTTTTTTCTGATCATCATCGATTGCCAAATCGTAGAATAATACCTGGATCAATAAATGATACTGGTCAATGCAATGAAATCTATGAATATTGGGAGACTCTCTTCATAGAAGAGAATCGTCAACTAGTTAATTATATAAATTTGAAAATTGAATTAGTACTCAAAGAAATTACAGACAAGGGACACATTCTTCAAACTTACCATCACACCACAGACCTAATTGAAATGAACGCTTTTTTTGATTGCTATATCATGCTTGACTGTGGAGGGCAAATCGTGTTGCTCTTAAACAGTTGTGGTCTAATGAAGAAGGCTACAATTTATTTAGTTGTACTATGCCACTAAATAGATTCATTTTTTTGGCTAAGTATCTCCGTTTTGATGACAAATCAAAGAGACCACAATGCAATAGCTTTGCATGTATTGAAGAGATATGGAACAAATTCATTGAACGATGTCGCAGTAACTATGAAGCGCACGGGCTATGCACAGTATACGAGCAATTACTAGGGTTTCGAGGGAATTGCCCTTTTCGTGTAAGATTTTTTTTTAAATGCTTGATCAAGCAATTGTCAACAATCGTATACTTTATGTTCGCAAAATTTCAGCCAATAAACAAGAAAAAAAATCTTGATCAGCCTTCGAATCTAAATAACTCTCGCTCACAATCAGAACAAGTTGAGTAGACAGACCTATGCTCATGTCAGAAGGGTTTTCTACTCTGCTTACAAAATGCAGTAACCAGTAACGAATAAAATCAAGAAACATGTCATGTTCGAGGATCATACTATTATTAACAAAGTTGAAAGAATTTTGACTTCTGAGGTATTTCTTAAAGTTATACCCATAAATATATCGCTTGATAATTTTTTCAGATTTTTTAGATCACGGGTGTCCATTCGCGAGGTAGGAAACACATTTTTCATGTATTCCACCCCCCCCCCCCTGTGGCCCCACTGAAGCAAAAACTGTCAGTTTAAGAACTGTTTTGAAAAGCTCTCATAGAGAACTTTCAGTTGATACTCATATCGGCTACCTTTTATGAAATTTTTTTTCAGGGGCCACTCCTCTGTACTGTAATCATCGATTCATGGCCTGTTTTTTCGAATCTTAGAATGGTTACAAAGCCCTTTTGCTAGGAGCTCTCTCCTGCCTCTTCAACTTGTTTCAATTGTATGTACTCATCTTCATGATACCTATCATTTTTGAAATTTTCATGCAAATCCTAGCAAAGCTGTAGTGTCTAAATCGGTAAAAAGCGCATATGGCTCCATAGCCATATGTTCCCATAGTAATACAGGGCATATTGTTCCATAGTAATACAGGAAAATTCAAACCGCTATAACTTCGTTAAATACTATTCCATAGCCATATGTTCCCATAGTAATACAGGGCATATTGTTCCATAGTAATACAGGAAAATTCAAACCGCTATAACTGCGTTAAATACTATTCGATCTTCATGAAACTTACAGAAAAGATTGATCTTATAAATAGTCATCATTTCGCTAAATTTTATTGAATTTAAAGGTACCGTTTAGATTTTATTCAAGAAAACATAAAATCGATAAGTCATACTATTACTAACAAAGTTGAGTGAATTTCGACTTCTCATGTATTTGTTGTTGTTGTACTCATTAAGGCCTATATTTATGATTTTTTCGAATTTTCGGATGGAAGGTCTCCAATCGCGAGGGGTACGCGAAAAGTTCGTACATTTTCCTTCCCCTGCCCCCCTTGGTACTCATAAGGCAATTTTAAGACTTGTTTTGAAAAGATCTCATTGAGACCTTTCCAATGACACCCTATTCGACTACTAATGGTGAAATTTTTTTTGAGGGGTCACCTCCCTATATGGGGAGACCCCCCTTAAACCCCTTTGAAAAATTTTTCCACCCTTGAACTTTCAAGAAGTCACCACTTCTGATCTTTCCACAAAGTTTCATGGCTTTAGATTCTATAGTTTCGGAGAAAAAGTGCTGTGACATACAGACGGACGGACGGACGGACAGACGGACACAGGTCGTGATTGCAATAGGGTTTTGTATTTTAGTACAAAACCCTAAAAACGTGTACGTTGCGCTCTATTTCCACGAAAAGATGACTTAAAAACAAAAACGTTATGTTCATCATGTATGTTGGCTATATGTGACAAACATCGCATGTATTTATGTAATGATTGTGGCGGAATTGAATAAATACCTTTTTTATAATTTTTCAATAAACAGAAATATTAATAATGAACAGTATTTGTATTTATTATGATAGATACCTATGTATTCTTTCTGATTTCTTACTTTAAAAATACCCATTTTCACATAAGAGAATAATTATACTTTTTTCTATGCTGACAAAAATGAGTTCATCCATTTCCGTACTTTCTACTTCAAAATCCCAAATTCTTCTTTTTTTAACGTATATTTAACGTTCATACGCTTTTTTTATGTAAAATACCTCATTTTTGGAGATAGCTCTAACTTTAATTGATTTTACCACTGAGTGTATTCGAAAGTACATCGTTTTAGTTACAAAAAACCTTATAACCAAAATTTCGAAAAAATGTATAGTTTTCGAGACATAATAATTAGAAAATAGAGTGAGGTAAATTTGACCCCGTGTGTACTTCGAAGTATTATTCAGAGGTGTGTGCTTGAAGGGTTAACATCGTTCGTTTTGGTTGGACCACTCTTTATATTTTAATATCTCTCCCGAGTCAGTAACTCTGAGTCTCAAAATGCATTTTTGATGCTCCGATGACGCTAAAGATTTTGTAAGGATATCATTTCATTAGTTGGGGTGTAAGGGACTTTAATTGAATGTTCTTGTAGAACCTGCCGGATGAAGTGATGTTGGATATCTATATGTTTGAATCAACCGTGGAATCTTGGGTTAAGAGCAAATTTCCCAGTACCTTGATTGTCGTTGTACATGATAACATCGAAGAGTTCACTGAATCTGAGTTCTTTTAAGAACCCGATGATGTGAACTACAGGGTGCGGCGCCAAAATCCGGACAAAATTCAATTTAAATTTCCCCCGATTCTATAAGGTTTCGAGAGGTCGCGATTCGCCTACAAATAGCTTAACACATGTGTTGAACATTCGTAACCTCGAAAAAGTTGCAATGTTGAAGCTTAGTTCAGAGTATAATCGAAAAGGCGCGATTATTGAAAGTGTTCGCGCTGGGCGCTCAGCCACAGAAATGATTCGATTCTTCGGCTACCCAAGATTGACTGTGTGTGAAGTCATTGCGAAATATAATGAATTGGAGAAGTCAGACAAAGGCTCTGCGATACCAGCAAGGAAACTCCACTCCAAAGAACGTGTCGTCAGGACCCCCGAAATCATTAAACGGGCTCAGGAATTGATTTTCGAGGATCCAACCCAGTCAATCCGAAAATTGTGCTCAGTTGTCGGTGTTAGTGAGAAAACGATGCGTCAAATCGTGGAAGAGGACCTCCGCTGCAAGTTTTTTACAATTAAAATAAGACAGATGCTTTCTAAAGCTGCAAGGACAAAACGCGTTGAACGCTGTAACTTACTTTTGTGTTCTTTACGAAACAAGGCTGCCGGACGCCTCAGGTTTTTTTTTCTGATTTTGGCCTACTAACAACCCAGACTTGAGTCTTTTGGATTACTATGTACGGAGCGTGGTTGAATGGGACACTAACAAATGCAGACATCCAAACGTGGCTTCATTGAGAGCCGCTGTTGAAGAGGCATTCAATGAAATGGACCGTGCCGCATTAAAACGGGCCTGCGAATGCTTCATGCCGAGGACAGTGGCGGTTATCGAAGCACAAGGGGGTTATATAGAGTGAATGTGTTTTTTTATGTTCACCAAACAATTTAATAAAAGAAACAATTATAAACTTTCCCAATTTTGTATTAAAAATTATTTTCAATACAATGTTTATTTTGTCCGGATTTTGGAGCCGCACCCTGTACTTCCTTTGCTGCATCTGTGAGTCCCATGTATTCAGCTTCTGCGGATGATAGTGCAACTATGCGTTGCTTTCGCGATTCCCAAAAAATAGACCGTCCAACAAGGGTAAACTCTAATCCCATGTATGAGTACCTGTCTTTTGTGCATCCTCACTAGTAAGAGTCCACGTAACCGATGAGCTTTTGGTTAGTCCTTTTAGAACATAGCCCATAATTTGTTGTTCCAGCGAAATATCATAGAATACGTTTACCGGTTGTTCAATGGACTTTCTTACAACAGTTCGTTGAATGGCTCAATTTCCTTACTGCATGTGAAATATCTGGACGAGTTACCACGGCCAAGTACATGAGCACACCAATTAGTTCGCGAGAAGGGACCATTCTCGTGAGTTCACATTGTCGTCGTTGGAAATATCTGCTAAGTTATTTCCAGTTGCAAGCGGAGCACGTGCGGGTTTGCAATTGTTCATTCCAAAACTATCGAGAATGGTTCAAATATCGCCAGATTACGATGAATATGTTGAGCCGGCTTGGCGATTGATTTCGACGCCGATACAATATTTACCCTGTCCAAGGTTCTTTATCTTAAATTTTCTTTGCAGTTTGTCTATGATTTTGTGAACTTTTGTGTCATTTTTGGAGGCGATCAAGATGTCATCAACGTAAACGAGAATGAACATTTCTTTTTGTTTGTCAACGTATATATGTACGTGGGTCTGCATTTATGGGAGCGAAAAAAATGAGCGGAGTAAAATTATACACTTCCAATACGTTTTAATTCAGGTTTACTACTTTGCAAAAATTTATAAAACAAAAGGAGAACATTGTTCTCAGATATTATCTCAAAAAGAGCTTTGCCAATCTTTGTTGATCGAAAGCAATTCCATTGTTGGTGCTTCGCATTCAAATCACCACAAAGAAGATAGCCTTGGTTATTATTAATAAGCCTTTTCAAATCCCTAACAAAACCGCCTAATCTTTCATTGGTCAACTTGGTTCCAGGAAAGTAAATTGAATAGATTTTAATATTAATACCTTCAATCATAACACTGACTTTTTCAATATAAGGAGATTAGAATGAAGGTATTAGAAAGAGTTTTATAGATTTTTTGATGGCCAAAGCAACTCCACCACCAATCTTTCCTATTCTGTCTTTCCTGTAAATAGCATAGTATGGATGCGAGAGCTTATTGTGCGATCTTAGCCACGTTTCAGATATAGCAAATACATCAATTTCATTTTTTACGGCGAAATCAAACGCTTCAATGTGCTTATTACTAATACTTTGAGCATTCCAGAATAAAATTTTTAGATTATTATGAGTAGACAAACTTAAGAGCCAGCTTAACTATAACATCGTATTAGTCTGCTTTTAAAGAACTGGCTGAACTATTTAAGAAACTCAAAAACAGCAAGGCACCGGACCATGACAATATCCCCAATATAGCGTTGAAAAATTTACCCAGGAAAGCTGTGGTACTTCTCACGTACGTCTTTAATGCCTGTGTTAAAATTTCTTACTTTCCTGCTGTATGGAAACAGGCAATAATCTTACCTATATGCAAACCAGGTAAAAGCCCACGACTCCCTGTAAATTACAGGCCAATAAGCCTCCTACCAGCAACAGGTAAATTACTTGAGAAACTGATCCTTCAGCGGTTGAACGAGTTTGTAGAAACAACCAATATTCTCCCTTACCACCAGTTTGGTTTTAGACACCAGCACTCTAGGGAGCAACAACTACTCCGTGTCACTCAACACATCAGATGCGCGTTAAAATAAAAAGTTTCCGTCGGGTTAATCTCACTCGACATTGAAAAAGCATTTGATACAGTGTGGCATACTGGTCTTCTCTACAAACAAGCAACACTTGGTTTCCCGCAATATCTAATAAATATTATTTACTCCATCCTTAATGTCCGGAAATATTCAGTAAAAGTTCAAGACTCTTTCTCAAAGCACCGAAACATACCAGTAGGAGTCCCCCAGGGCTCCTGCCTAAGCCCATTACTCTTCAACATTTACACGGCAGATATGCCTACACATGATTCTTGCAAATTAGCTACTTTGGCAGATGATACATGTTTTTATACTACATCCATAGACCCAAATGAGATAATAACGATCTTGAAATATTTTTCCAAAGATTATATCAATACTTCCACCGGTGGAAAATCAAAATTAACATCTCGAAAACTCAGGCAATGTTCTTTACCAAGAAAAGAAAGCAAAACCTACTGCCTCCAAGGAACATAAATTTATTAGGCCTAGAAATACCTTGGTCAAAAGAAATTACCTATTTAGGACTCACATTAGACCAAAAACTAACTTACAAAAATCACATCGAAACTACGTGTAACAAAATTTCGAAAGCGACATTAGCCTTATATCCCATGCTAAACCGGAAATCATTTCTCAGCGCTAAAAACAAAACAATAATAATTAAAATGGTAATCATGCCCATTATCCTATATGGAGCACCCGTTTGGAGCTTATGTGCTAAATATTTGAAATCAAAACTTCAAGTCGCCCAAAATCGTTGCTTGAAAATGGCTCTCAATAAACCTTTTTTCTTCTCTAGCGAAAAACTTTATCAACTTGCCAGAATGAGCAATATTGAAAAATGTGTTCAGGAACGAACTAGAAGGTTGTTGGCCAGAGCAAGCACTGCAACCAATCCATTAATACTCGCACTTTCAAGCGATAATAATTACTGAAAGCTATTGTGCTATCTTACCAGTCAACATAATCCAAGCTAGTTGACGTAATGTTAAGGTATTTTAATATAGGTTAAGTTAGTTTTAAGATAAAGAAGGTTTTTTTTTGTTTAATTTTTACTTGGGAGTTATGTATTATTGTGCTTTAAAATCATGAAAGCTATGCTAAACTGTATATATTAAGGCTGAAATGAATTGAATTCAGAACACATAAATTAAGATTTTCAAATATTGTAAGTGGTAAAATTCAATAAATAAATAAATAAAAACAAATAAAACAAGTTGGGTAAACAGACCTACGCTCATGTCAGAAGGGTTTTGTATTCAATTTACAACATGCAGTCACCAGATCGAATCAAATCAAGAAACATGTTAAAGACGATTTTATTGGAGAAAATATGAAATGCCAAGATCATAATATTTTTAACAAAGTTCAATGAATTTCGACTTTTGAGGTTTTTGGTATTGTTATACTCATAAATATCTCCCTTGATAATTATTTCAGATGTCCATCCGCGACGGAGGAAACACATTTTTCATGTATTTCCCCCCTGTGCCCCCACTCAAGCAAAAACTGACAGTTTAACAACTGTTTTGAAAAGCTCCCATGAAAACTATCATTTTATACTCATACCGGCTACGTTTGATGAATTTTTTTTCAGGGGCCACTCTCCTGTGCTGAAATCATCGATTCATGGCCATTTTTTTCGAATCCTAGAATGGTTACAAAACTCTTTTGCTAGGAGCTCTCTTCCACCTCCTTGACTTATTTCACTTATGAGCATTAATTGTAGGTACTCATCTTCAGCCATTCATTAAATTGAATCAAGTGTTCAAAGCATGCACCTTAAACGTTGAAGTTGGGAAAAAATAACTCCAAATTATTCAAACTTCGCATTTAAAACAGCCACTATCTTGTTTTACGATTACTGATACTACTAGCTGAACCGATTCTCAAAGATATACATGACACCTATCATTCCTGAAATTTTCATGCAAATCCTAGCAAAACTGTAGTGTCTGAGTCGGTAAAAAGCGCATGTTGTTCCATAGCCATATGTTGCCATAGTAATACATGCAGCGCATATTGTTCCATAGTAAAACAGGAAAATTCAAACCGCTATAACTTCGCTAAGTATGATTTAATCTTTATGAAACTTTCAGGATAGATCAATCTTATGAATAGACATCTACGTACTGAATTTCATTGAATTTAAGGGTACCGTTAAGATTTTATTCAAGAAAACATAAAATCGATAAATCATACTATTACTAACAAAGTTGAGTGAATTGCGACTTCTCACGTATTTGTTGTTGTTGTACGCACCAAGGCCTACATCCCTGATTTTTTCCAGATTTTTCGGATGACAGGTGTCCAATCGCGAGGGGGGGGACACAAATTTTTCGTGTATTTGCCCTCCCTGTGCGCCCCTCAAAGCAAATTTTGCCAAACTAAGACCTGTTTTGTGAAGTTCTCATTAAGATCTTTCATTAGATACCCATATCGCCTACCTTCAATGAAATTTTTTTTTCGGGGGGTCACTCTCCTATATGGTGAGACCCCCCTTAAATACCTTATAAAATTTTTTTTGTAGTTGAACTTTGAAGAGATCACCACTTCACACCTACGCACAAAATTTGATGTTTCTAGCTTAAGCAGTTTCCGAGAAAAACTGCTGTGACACACGGACGGACGGACGGACGGACGGACGGACAGACGGACAGACGGACAGACTGGTCGCGAAACTAGTAGGGTTTTGTAAAATTATTTTACAAAACCCTAAAAAGGAGAACAATTCATGTATAGGGGGCTTCCAATAAGAGGTGTTATTTTGAAATTAAAAGAAAAATGCCATTTTTTAATATAAATGATCGAATATTTCTTTCATTATAAAGAAAAAGGTATGCCGTTAAGATTGAAAAATAACATCAGGCAAATGACTACCACAAACACGCTTACAGGACCATATCCTTTGCATGAAATTTTCCATAACCGAATCCAAGAAGAGATATTATTTTGATATTAAAAGAAAAATATTATTTTTTAATATGAATGATCAAATGTTTATTTCATTATAAAGAAGAAGGTTTGTCGTTAATAGCGAAAAAAATGAGGCAAATTACCACCACGACATGTTTACAGAACCATATCCTTTTCATAAAATTTTCCATGACCAAATCACAAAGTGGCTGCCCAATGTTCTCGATAGCCCTACGAATTCCATCTTTTAGATCTTGAATCGACGCTTCGCTGTTGGTGTAGACCTTTTCTTTCACGTGGCCCAAAAGGAAGAAGTCGCAAGCTGTTAAATCACAAAATCTATTCAAAATAACACATCTTATTGCAAAACCCTATATTTGTGTATGTGAATAAAAACGTGAGTGTGGAGTGAAAGAGTTGATTATATATTTTAACAGACTCCTGTATCCGAAACACCAAAAATGTTTACTTGAGACCAAAAACTATGAACGAAAAAATATTTATCATCATGTTGGGGGATCACTACATAAAGTACCGCTGGATCCAAGTCTGCAGTGCAACTAAACGGACCGCAATCCAAGAGGGCCAGACATGATATGAACATATAGCTTTCTTTTTCTGTTTTCAGATATTTGAATCGGAACAACTTACCCTCAGCACTTTCAACCACGCCCTCCCCTTTTAGAGGCCAAGCGAACTTTAATATTCCACTAAAAAATTTACTGAGACGGAAGAAAGTCTATTTACAAGGATTTTTGATACCAAAGCCATAAAACGTCCAAAGATTACTTGTCAAAGTACTTTGTTGTTTCACATTACCTGGTTTTCAATTATAACAATTATGCTGTTTGCCTGCTGAAGTGATTTATTTAATTTTATTTTTGATTATGAATTAGATTCAAGTCCTGAAAGGAAAAAGTATCTTCTGTAGATAGTTATTTTATTGATAATTATCTGAGTTAAAAAATTTTTAATATGATAAAACTTTCCAAACGTATGGTGATTACATTAGCTATTAAAAATAAATGGTCATTGAATTATTCGGTATTTCCTATTCCTCGAACCTCTAACAGATCTTTAAAACTACCCGTGACTGCTTTCGTTCTAATTGCCTACGCGCCTACTTGAAGGTTAAAATAAGTTATATTTCCCTCATCCTTACTTGATACCATTTTATACCATTTCCTTATTTCTGCGCATCACCAAAATTGAAAATCAAGATCGTGATATATGTGACAAACACGTGATCTCATTTTCTTGTTTCAGCATGAGTGGACGCTGATATGTTAGCTCATATCCCTTTGCCGTGTCATGATGGGTTTTTCGATTTTCCCAAAAGACCCTCACAAGCACCATCATGCATTTTAAATTCTGAAAAAATAATCATCGTGGCTTATCTACAAACGATGTGAATTCATCGCTTCAATTTCCTCTTAAGATAATTTAAAGCACAAAAGCACTCCATTACGGCACATTACTGCTAGTCATTTCCTCGATGGAAGAATCCTTTCACCATCGTTATGTGAATATAATGGAAATGAAAATGTTCCTAGAGCAAGAGAAACACCAAATTAGCCAGCATACAAAATCGGTGTTGAACTCTGTCCAAGGGCGAAGGTCTATCTCCCGAAAATGTTAATTTCATTAATTCGATTGAACTGCCATGTTTTAAAATACACTCATAAAACCCTTCATCCTCACGTTTCATGCAACAATTAGTTTGAATGGAGTTTCAGGAAGTTTTGCAAACTACATGAATTACATTTATATTAAATGAAAATGATCAGGGCAGGCAGACGGACATTCAAACAGTTAAAAACCATGAGCCTGAAAAGTTTAAGCTTTGGAAAGTATTTTATTTGCATAGATTTGGGCAAAGCAAAGCTAATCATTAAATGGCCGAGTGGTTTTTCCGAAAATTATGTTTCACATTACTTGGCTTTTGTAGAAATTTAATTAATTTTCAGTCCAAGGTGGTAGACACTGTGATTAATTAAAAGTTTAAAATATGACTTTCTAATTGAAAGGAAAAGAGCTATAGAATTCATTCGAGCTTTACAAGGAGTTGAAAGGAATTTCACAAAGAAAATAAACGCAGATTAGAATTGATCTTAAATATATTATCTGAGTGACGATAAAGTCTTTAGTTTCCAAGCAAGTAAGATTTCTTCGTAACGTTACTTACCACTCCATAAATATTTCTTCAATTCCTCAAACTAGCTTAGTGGCCTTCTTTTAGTGCCCATAATAATATACTCGCATACAATCGCAGCAATGTTTTACAAGTAAATGCGTTTAAGGACACCATTCATAAGTCATTCATCTCTCCGGTGAGCCGAACAGCCATAGAAACTGAGAAGCCACACTTGCTCAATGTGTTGCAATTTCAAGTTAAAATTCAATAAATCTCTTGTAAACCACTTTCTTAAGAAAAGCCAAGACTAAGTACTAGTAAAACGAGTGAAAGTGGTGGAAATGAATACCAGGACCCTGTGCAAAACGACCGATAATGTAACTTGGGAGCCGAGAAACCATTTATGGTTGTTCTTAGCAGTTGACAATAAATAACATTAGCATTTCAATAACAACCCCATAAAGCAGACTTCTAAGCCATTAAAATTTATGGTTCCTTCCCGCATTCTCGTACACTTGGCGTACTCGTGTCCTTTCTAGAACTACGTGCTAGTTGTAAGCGCTTTTGGAGACTCCCGTGCAGACCGACAACCAGGGAGCGGTTCTTGCTCCAAAGCATGTTGCACCATTAAACGTTAATGGCGAGTGATGTCAACACATTATTCGTGTTATAATATATATAAAGGGCTAAATATAATGTATCCTTTTCCGTGATGTCACAATGTGGTTTTAGGCATAGCGCCGGCTGACTTGGAAACAATAAATAAATTTTTCGAATATTGCAGACATTTCAGAGCTGAAACAGTTTTGGAGAAATGGCAGAAGTTTTCGACTGAAGAATTTAACTTGAGGAAAGAAGGTTTTTGTTGATTTATTAATACTCAGGTAGATTATTTTTGGCAAATCATTGACATAGAGACAATAGAAATATAGAAGCAATTTTGTTTAATTAATTAGAGATAGAAATAAATACACAACTGGTGAAAGCAGGTAATATCCTTTATTTAAATTAAATCATTACAAAGTGAATTTTAAGAACTTTGTCGTTATTTATTGACCTCAACACACACTCAATAGGAATTTGCACAATATTTAAGTCTTTTATCCACCAAGAAGGAGCATAACTAACATTCTCACTCCTCCTTTTCATGTTGCCATGCACATTTTATTGCATGCGGCCATTGAATTTATCACAGGCTTATTTTTTTGGAATCCTGTCAAAGGCCTGGAACACCTCACGGTTGTCCATTTCCAATCGTTTTTGTTCTTGTTTCACTCCTAAAATTCGCATTATATCCTGTATTTTAAAGGCATTGACAGTTTTTGGAAGTGATGAGTAACAATGCTTGCCCTATAGTACTATATATACAGGTTGCGTACGGTATTTGAGGACATGCATAAATGTGACTATAACTTCGCGATTTTTATTTTTATTTTTTTTTCCTTTTCAGATAAGGAATGGCGGACTACAATATCACTCAAAAAATGAAGAGACATGCTGTCATCGTCGCTATATGTGCAAACCATACAGATTTAGAGATCTCTAATTTTCTTAATTGCGCCCGTCCATTCGTGCATATGGTTCGCCGGGAATTGGAAGCATCAGGAGGCAATACAGAATCGGTTGCAAAACACAAAAAGCACGAACAAATTTCTAACACTGTCCGATCTCCAGAATTTTTTGAGCAAGTCCAAGCGATCATAGACGAAGACCCTTCAAAATCAATTAGGGTCCTTGCGAGTGAGCTTCATGTTTCTGAGCGCCTTATTCGTAGAGTTGTCCACGAAGACCTTCAGTATAAGTCTTACGTGATGCGCAAAAGGCAGTTCATGTCGGAACGACCACGAAAACAGAGAGTTATCCGATCAAAACGTCTTTTAAACAAAATCAAGCACCCTGAGGCAACCAAAATTTTATGGTTTTTTTCCGACGAAAAATTTTTTGACCAAGATCAAAAGACCAAACGCAGAAATGACAGATGGTTATGTTCAAATCCTACGGAGGTTTCTGTTGTTATGCACACAAAATTTCCAGCCACTATTATGGTTTTAGGTTTTGTCAGCAACGAAGGACATGTTATGCCACCACACTTTTTTACTCAAGGACTTCGAGTGAACTCTGCTGCATACATCGAGGTTTTTGAGAAGTTAGTGAAATACTGGATAGAGAATGTAAGCGGAGGCAGACCATACATTTTTCAACAAAACTCTGCTCCTTCACATAAAACGATGGCGACACAAGATTGGATGGCCGAAAATGTTCATGACCACATAACACCGAGCATATGGCCACCTAGCTCCCCAGACCTTAATCCTTCCGATTATTACCTATAGGGCGTAATTGAGCGTGAGACCAATAAGCGTCCTCATAATACCACTTCTTCGTTGAAGACTGCTATAAATACCGTAATGGTCAATATGAACAAGGAGCATTTGATTCTGGTATGTAGTCGCTTCCGGACCCGGATCGAAGAGGTTATTACTGCTAATGGTGATTTTATTGAATAACTTTATAGCCATATATTAATTTAACGTTGTATGAAAAATTCCTAAAATTTCATTAAATTTTGTTAAAAATGCAAGCTAATTAATTTTACTCTCAAGTTGTCCTCAAATACCGTACGTACTCTGTACATTGGTAGCTTAGCACAGTTGTTGGATCCAAATATTAAAAGTTGTCTTGGTCATCATACCAATCGCATTCGCAAGTAATTTGAAAATGTTGTAGACTGCACATAGCTCCTGAAGTTGATTAGTGCTCAGTTTTCATAAAAATTCGGGAGGATATTAAACTCATGCCGAGCAACTTGCAAAGAACAACACGCAAGACGAATAGGATCCAAGAGAAAAATTTGAAAAATGAGAAATTGTTGATTAGCTTATCATTGCTGTATTTATTGTGAAACTTTGCACAAAAAACTTTGAAATGAGGTCAAAAAACCTTATTATAAATACCTGGAAAGCTATCGTGAATTTTTCTGGTATTTTTTTCTAATATCCAATATATTCTCCAGTGGGAAGTATTTTCTAAGGCAGGGCACAATGAGCCGGGGGTCTGTTGCGCTATTCATTGTAGCAAGTAGTCAAAGTGTATTAATCGTATTGTATTAATCGAGCAGTCACACAATCAAACTGCTCGAAAACTTTCTTATCTCCTACTTGGAATTTTGTGGCAGATTTGAAAAAATATGTATTTGATTTTATTTGCAAACATATTTTTGTAGAATACTTTTTCGGTTTATTAATCTTATCAAATGTTTTTTTTATCTGTTTTCCTTAACATTAAAATTTAAATGTCACCCTTTAATTTTATTCGTCATAAGATTTAACTTTTAATAAATATTTAAAATTTTCACTGCTTTGCTCTCGTTAAAATTTCTTTACCTCTTTTAAATTTCTTTTCTACATTGCAAATTTCCTTACTTCATTTTAATTTTCTTTACTTTAATTAAATTTTGCTTTAAAAATTTCAAATCTGCATGTAAAATTCCGGGTTTGAGGAAGAGAAGGCAGCAGAACTGTCGGAATCAGCTGAGGCGATTCACCGTATGTACGGGATGAAAAGAAAGATATGTTTTGGATGGATGCAAAAGTGAAAAGGGGGAGTCCGCTTCAAATCGCCAAGCAGGGAAGTCGACGAAAAATCGAAAAGCCCGAGCACGGCGGCCGGGAATGTGAGCAATGCAAGTGATATTGTGCGTCGAATTCAAGCGGTATTTGTATGCGTTGGAATTTCAAACTAACACTGTAGTGTATAGATTATCTTATAAAGATACTGTGCGACCATCTGTCGAAAAGTTATTCTTTGTCCCAGATACAATCAAGTCCCCAAATGAGATACAGTGAAATCGAAAAACAATTTGCCAAAGGTGCCTTTGATTTTCCCCCGAGTCTAGTTACAATTATGCGCTCAATGCGATTAATCTGTAAAGTAGTCAAAAATAACAATTATAGCTTTCGTCGGAGATTTGTCGAAATGCGGTGATGCTACTTTGTTTTTATTCCAGCATAGAAATCGTTTCGCGTGAAATTTTTGGTGTTAAAAAGACAGTGCATGTGTCTGGCTCTTTGCGGAGAAGAGATATCACCACGAATGCGACAGATATTTGGGATGTGGAATTTAGCCTTTCCTCTTTGGGCCCTGTCATATTTTCATTTGGACGGAAACATTTTTATTGATCTGCTTGCAAGCCCCAGCGATGGAAACGAAGTAGAGCCATTTTTATTCCTATGTAGTCCAATACAAGTTCGGAAACTCCTCCACAATACTTATTGAAAGAAGCGTGCACACAGAGGTGAATTGTAAAATAATACAAACAAAATGGCACCTTTCATAGAGGTGCACAGAACGTCTTATCGTGCATGCTATTATCCGACGGTGGACTAGTTATTCCAATACAGCGGCTGCAAGTCCCTCAACAAAATTATGCCAAAGATCCATATATAGAAGCCTTCTCGAGCAGTGTTGTGTACCAAGAGTGTAATTGAGGACGTGTACGGATGAGGCGATATGCGTTTGGGCAATTTTACACCGTTGTGAACTTGAGCAAGAATCTTCAAATTGGGAAAAGTAGAAGTCAACCTAAGACTGTTCGAGTGTGATTTTGTAAGATTTACGTTATAGTTATACCCACTGCATCATTTTTAAGTTGCAATTAAGAAATAAATGATTGAAGTGCTCGCGGTAAAAGAGAAAAAAATAAATAAACAAATTTAATTACTCCTTCTTTAGGAAAATTTCACCACATCGCTAGATGGCGCCTGACGAGGATGTTGGTGAGTACCTGTTTTTTTCTCTTAAATTTTATAATTGATAATTTTTATAATTGATTTTTATTTTTGAGTAATTTTCTTTTTGATGTATTTGATTAAAATTTCTTTCCTTGATGTATTTGAATAAAATTTCCAAAATTTATTGAATTTTTTTTATCTAAGATGTTTTCCTTATATATTTTATTATATTTTTTTCTAAAAACTTGCACCAAAGCAGGCGCGTCAAAAGTAATTGCTGTAGATTGCTCGAACATAGTGGATTATGCACGACAGATTGTCATTATAATAAATTAACAGACGTGATAACTGTTATCAAAGTAAAAACAGGAATTGTAAGAATACAATGATTTGTTAAACAGTCAAATCCGGTCTTTCCATTGTGTCAAATATGACCGGGTATAGGACCCGCAACGATAGAAGGCTTTCCAGATAACATGGGCTAGCTATTGGGCGCGCTCCACCGTTTTGTTGTGTCGTCGTTAATGACGAAGTCTCCACCAGTCCGTCTGTTTTTGCTCGTCTCAACTTTTTCTCTGAACAAGCAATTTCAACCCTTAGTAGGTTACCTCGGCCGCGACACCTGTCCTTTGGCATTTTTCCACTTTTAGTTTGTGAATGCAAAATTTTTTTGTAGTGGGTCTTTGTGCTAGGGGGAAAGAACCCGCCCCACGACACTGCAACGCTACCCTGCTAGCGCATTCATGCGTCTCCAGACAAGGCCAATCTCGGCGGATCTTAACATCCTCTTCCGCCGAGGCAGCAGACCATCGCTGCAGTCCTGTATAGACATTTTTTATACACCTTATTTCACTACAAGCGCTTTTATGGCTTAAATTTAATTTCTAGTCAAATTATCAGTCACAAGAGTGGATTTTTATGGCAAAGGTCTCGTTTATTTTGGAAAAAAACGTGCACAGAACTTTTGCAAGCCCAAATGATCGGTTAAAATGCAATAAATCGATGTTCTGGAGATATTCAACTGCGATTCTATGAACTTCAACGATGATTACGGCTCGTTTTTGATAAATTTACGCTTAATTTCGGTGATCACTTAATTTGGGTGGCCCATATGTTCATCGTCATTCATGCCCTCACGACCATCTCTGAAACGTGTAAACCACTAATGAACTCTGGCACGAGATAGACAATCATCACCATAAACTTTTTTCATCAATTCAAATGTTTCTGTAAAGGTTTTACCGATTTTAAAACAAAATTTGATATTAGCTCTTTTTCCGAAACTCATTTTGTACCGATGACACAAACATACTGTCACTTGAACCGCAATAACTTCGGTTCCACTGAACCGAATATCACCAAGCTTTAATTGAAAGTCAGGAAGCAACGTAGCTTTCCAATGCATTATCTCATTTAAAGATGGCGTTACCAAAAAAATTTTAACGACAATCCCCGATTATTTTCGAAAGTACCTTGCATAGTGCTTCCAATTTGTCTCAGACTTCCTGTACAAACCAGTACATGCACGAAGACATTTCTTTTCGAAAACTCTTAATTTTTTCAAAGTATTAGCACTCAGGTTGTTCCAGATTTGACATCCATATGTTGAAACTGGTCCAACTAGGGTCTTGTAACAGATCATTTTGACATTTTGATCAAGGTATCTGGAATGAAAGTGTCGTCGAAAGGCCATGACTATATTTTGTGTTTTACTGAGCATAATTTTGACGTGTTCAGTATAGTACAGATACTGATCGAGATGAACTCTGAGGTATCGAACACAGGATTTATGTGGAACCCGTCCTGAACTACCCTCACTAGCCATAATGTGGAAATCCTACCAGTTACGTTTCAGGTCTTGACTTACCCCCCGCTGCGTTGCCCGAAACAAAATTGTCTCGCACTTCTGCGCATTGATTTTCATTCGCCATTTGTCAGTGTACAGCTGAATATCATTAAAGAATTTTTGAAGATTGCTCTAAACTATTGTAGCTTTTCGTTCTGACGTATAGATGATCAGATTATCAGTAAATGCTACCAATGATCGCGTTGGCGAGACGTTAAAATCAAAGCCGTTCAATAGCTTGCGAATGAATGTTGAGAAAAGCAGAGGTACAGTAATTGTTCTCTACTATAGACCATTTAAGACCCTACATTTGTGCATTGTTGTCAGCTTTCCATCAGTTTCAACATATTGCACATCATGGCAATAAGGTGTCCGGGCAACCTGCCCTGAAAGAGTTTAAAAACTAGCCCATCCAACCACACCGTATCGAAGGCTTTCTCCATATCAATGAGACATACTCCAACACATTCCCTGTTGTTTATTTTCCAAGAGATGTCGGAGCTTACTTCCATTATCGCATGTATCGTCGAATGTCTAGCACAAAAATCAAATTAGCAATTCGCCATCAACTCATATTTCTTAATGTGGGCATTTAATGCTTTATTTTGTATCACTTCAAACACATTGCTGATGTTAAGCAGCAAGCTGATTGAGCCATTGCTTTAAAAACTCGAAGGTTACTTTCTTTTCTTCAAGATCAGAAATACCTGAACTTTCTCCACTCATTTGGGAAATATGAATTGCTCAACATGCTGTTGAAGAATATGCAATAATTTCTAATAGTAACCTTAGGCAAATGTCAGAGAACTATATTTGGAAGGCCATCAGTGCCACATGATTTCTTGTTGTTTATCCTGAAAAATATGAAACACAAGGCTTCATAGTTGTCAAAATAATCAAATTCAAGCTCGGTCTGAGGTCAGATGTTAATGTTTTACTGAAATGAAGAATGGATTCACCGTTCAGGCTTGATTTGAAGTCAAAAACGTTTGCTTCAACGACCTCTGAAAATATTTCATTCCCTCTCTCAGGGTTTGGTAGATGAACTACTTCAAACTGTGTTCCAATCAGGCAAAGTTTTTGCAATTCATCATATATACTCCTGTTTTCTTTCTACCCGGAGTCGCACCATCAATTTCAATACCACCCCCATCGAGAAACTTTATCTCATCACTAGTGACTTCAAGATTCGATACCTTCACTCGAGACTTCTTATGGAATAAGCTATTTATTTTCTCGAAAACACCATCTGGATCCTGTTGGCTAGTAAACCATAGCTTTTCCCCTCATAGATTGCTGACCTCACTCCTCATATATAAACGTTTAAAGTTCCGGGCATTTTTCAAGTGTAATTTCAACAAAGCCAACGAGGGATGGTTGTAGTCTAATAATCGCCGATAAATATTGTCAACGCGTGTGAGAAGAAGGCTTTTTAATCTTTCCAACCTTGCAATAGTCGGTGTTTCATATCTTTCCATATTGTGTCGATGTTTAATCTTGGGAAGTACTTTCTCAATCGTTTCCAACGTCAGCTTCTCTAACTTCGACAAAAAGAGATCTGTTTCATCGTTAGTTAGATTCCTGTCATTAGGAACCATTGAGCAAGCGTTGCCATCATCTGAAAGAGGACAGTGCTTCTGGTACTCTCAGTTAAACTTCTTTTGAAACTTTTCCCTGTCTGTTGTTTTTGAAATTCATCCGATAATTTTCATGTTGAATTGAGATGAGAAAGAGATCATCCCTTTGTTGATTGATTTCCATCACAATTGCGTTAAGTCGCTATCAGAAGGAACCACCTGCAATTTCCGTTGAGGACTATTAAAGCTAAATTCAAGTCTTGCGTCAGCAATGCAATGCACTCCGACTCATATAGATTGTACCTGTATTCAATTTGGTTCTCTGTCATTCACGATTTCAAGAATGCACCTTTTTTATTATTTGTGGCGTTCAGCCATGATGTATGCTTCGCATTCAGGTCAGGAAAGAATATAATAATTATGTAGCATGCTTCGTTCGTGTATTTCAAACAAGGATTTCAAACAAGGAATTGAGCTCCTCGTTGAGCTTAAGAAGACTTTGACCAGTTACATAGGCAGAAATAACGAAGACGTTATCCCCACCTGGCAGTGTAATCTTGATAACGGACAATTTACGAGATTCAAAGTTTTTGAATTCGACTTTTTCAATATTTTGAATACAACATGGTCTTTTCACTAATATTCCGGTAACACCTCTCCCATCACCGTTCACCCTATCGTTTCTTACGAATTTGAAATCCTTGAGTGCCATAGAGTACCATGAATGTTTCAGTGAGAAGGATGATGTCAGGCTTTCGCTTGACAAGGAATTCCAAGAGACAGTCACGTCGATGTAGAGTCACAATGGAGTTGACGTCGATCGAGTTGAGACGAATCCTAACCGTGGAAATTTGACTGGATTACAATTTATGTTGAGGCATTTGAAAGCCCTAAACGCTGAAAAACAAATTTAACTTTAGAATCTTTTTTATCGATTCTCTCAGATAAGGAATTTAATTGCTGATAAATTTTAAGAAGCAGCTCATTATTGCCACTCATATTATTTATTTTATTTACATTGTCTACTCGTCTTCTGGCAGCAGGTGCAAATGACACCCTGGGCTTGACGAAAATGGTAGGTAACACACTGTGGTGTACTTGACTTTGCTTTGGAGTAAATTTTATCGTTGCATCTATATACCAGAGGCATCCTCGATATGATGCTGGATGGCCAAAGTCTTTTAGCTCCGCCTGAGCCAATTTACACTCGCCGGGAGCATGGCCATCTTTACACCTTACACATCTTTAGATTATGGCACAGTTGGCAACCGAATGACTGAAGCTTTGGTACCTGTGTCGCTGGTTGACCTTGCTCTTTTGAAAGCGTTCCCACCTCACTTTACGGAAGTTCAAGTAACTTATTTTATGAAGGGCACTTGGACTGCTTTTGCTGGAAATATGGACTAAGTAGTAAGCAAGTTTTTACGCTCCACAATCGATCTCCTTGTTGCAAAGTCTTTAACGGAAATAAATTCTATTTCTGGTGCAACTTCTTGAAGCACTTGAAGGAGATCAACTTTGTCCTCTCCGCAGTCCAGACCCTTCAATAAAAAAGCCTGGTTGTGCGGAGTGTGTACGTAAAATGGTAAGCCTCTCCAGAATTCAACGTACTTTTTGCTGCCTGAAAATCAACCAATGACTTAGTTCTAATTGTTACTTAATCGGCATTCACTCTCTTCATCTCAAAATCATTGAATTTATTTCCGGCTGCCGAAAGCTGAACCATATCTTTGACTGTTTGCCCAAATTTTTCTTTCTTTTAATTAACCTTGACAGACGGACCAGCAGACAAAGCTTTTGGTTTTTCTTCCTTATTTTGAGTTCATTCTCAGGTTTAATAAAAAAACAATGGGAATTTTTGATACCTTTATGCTTTTCAATGTTCATGGAATCGTCTAGCCTAGCTAACACTGCAGCATAGTTCAAAGTTCCACCTGCACTGAAGACATCTTCTTGATCAGGTTGCTATTCCGGTTTTTTTCGATTTTTTGCCTTTGGTTGCTTTTGACTTTACTTCTTTTTCTTTCTTGGTAGTTTCTTTTCCTCTTTTGAGCGTTAATTTCCAACAAGCTTTTCTAGTGACTTGATCCAAAGTTACAGGTCCTCGTTTTCTCATTTTTTACTTCTCAGCTTTGTTGTTAGCTGTGAATAGTTGCCCGATATCGATTACTGTTAAAATTTTCGGTTTTTCTTCATTGCCATCGAATCTTCGTTTTAGCTTTTTTTCGCCCGTCATCGTTGGCAATGGACACTATCGTTTTAGTTTATGGCTGAAGTCATCGGGCTCCTCCATCCTGTTGCTTTTGCAGCGAGATTAGATGTTTTCCCTTCAATGTATTTCCGCTTTTTGATGCTTCACCAGAAAGAAACTTTAAGTATTCGATAAATGCTTGACTCATTCGACGGCTACACCAAAGATGCAAGGCAGGGTGGCCAATCAAAGCGATAGAAGCCATTACGTTAGTTGCTGGCCAACCTTCAATGTGATTGTGTGAGTGCATCGTTGTTAATTTAGTATGTAACTGGATCTCTCTGTCGAAATCTGGCAAATTAAGCTATTCAATTCTAATGCTACAGTGGTAGTAATTTTAAAAAGCCCATCCACATAGTGGAATAAATTAACTGCTCTCGTTACTTCATTACAAGATTATGCATTTTCATTACACGTTCTTCGCTTACATTTCTGACAGAATAATAAATTTTACCACACATGAAGTAAAAATTCACAATCTTGTACCGAATTTTTTTTAGAAGAGAACATTTATTCATACAAAATGAATAATTTTGTAACAACTGTGAATGCTCATTATATATAAAATGAAATTTTCTGAATCTATTTTTTGTATGTAACATAATTTGGACTTTGATTCGTACAACATTTTGCAGATCAGATGACTTCGAATCCGTTATCGCAGAGGCCAAGTTAGAGTCCTCGCCTGAGTATTAGCAGTTGTTGAAATGAGTTTAATAAAAATTAAATTACGAAAAGGATTTGTTTATATAAAATAATGGACTCCGCCCTAGATGGTCCCAAGCCCGTTTGAGAAAGGAAGAGGAAACCCCTTGTTTCCCCAACCCATAGTTTCCATGATTCCACATCCCAAACCCGCCCCAATTAAACGGTAGTAAGTGCTCAAATATGCACATTGCGTTTACTGGTTCCCCAATAGTGTAACATCAAATGTCGAGAAATGCTCATAACTGGGAATAGATCTCCAGCTCTGCTACTAAATCCTACCTACACCTCCTTTGTGAGCACTTAAGAGGGTGAAGGCGAATCTTCCGCGCCTGATAACGGAATAGACGTAATAACCATGCCGCCGGAATGGAAGATGGGCGACGGGCTAACTCCTCGTCCCTGGAAAACCTTTAATTGTTTCAAAACCTGCAGATAGGCCTCGGAATGGATTGGACTCACGCCAACGACCTCGCAAACGAGAAAAGGACTATGGCATTGGATCCTGGAATGTCAGATCACTCAATTACCGTGGCGCTGTTAAGGACCTTTTACAACAGGCCAGTCAATATCAATTTAAAATACTGGCAGTCCAGGAAACGAATTGGACTGGAAACGACCTTCAAGACATGAGATCGCACACGATATTCAAAAGTGGGAAGCCTACTGAAAAACGAGAATTCAGAGTGGCCTTCATTGCGGATATGGAGTTCAAATCGCACGTTATTGATTTTCAGGCAGTCAACGAACGGTTGTGTGCGATCCGTATAAAAGCAAAATTCTTCAAAATCTGGCTGATTAATGTTCACGTCCCGACCGAAGAAAAAGACGAAGAAACGAAGGAATCGTTTCACAATCACCTGTAAAGACTGGTCAACTCATTGCCCACAAACGACACAAAAATTATTCTGGGTGATTTCAACGCTAAGGTTGGCAATGAGTTAGCTCATCGGGGAATGACTGGAGGATATAGCCTCCACGATGAAACAAATGACAACGGCCAGCGCCTGATTGACTTTGCATGTAGCAGAAATCTGGTCATACGTTCGATTTGCTTCCCACATCGACGCATTCATAAAATGACCTGGGCATCACCAAATAGCAACACACAAAACCAGATCGATCATGTTCTGATCCAACAACGTTGGGCCTCGAGCATACTTGACTTCCGTACATACCGAGGAGCCAATTGTAACTCAGATCATTACTTGATCAAATTAAACTATCGATGCCATATTTCAAAGCCATATGCAACAAAGACCAGTCTGCTACAAAAATTTGACATCGAAAGGCTCCAAACGGCGTCTGTGGCCGAAAATTTCACGGAAACCCTCGATAACCAGCTGGCTCCCATCTTATCAGATGCATCTTTAAAGACGAGCAACGAGCTCTGGATGGAAGTGAAAGCGGCTATTATAATCGTGGCAGAACCGACGATCGGACATCAAGCCCGGCGCAAGAGGAATGATTGATTCGATGACGAGTGCCAGAATGCGTTAAATAAAAAGAATCAGGCGTACAAAGAATACGTAGGTAGGAAAACCAGGATGAAGAGAGAACACTATGAAAATCTCAGAAGAGTAGTGAATAAGATAATGAGGGTTAAGAAAAGAAAATACTATGACGACCAATTGAGAAGTATAGATGTAAGTTTGGCGAGCAATAACACAAGACAAGCATACAAAGTAGTGAAAAGCCTGAAACGAGGTTATCAGCCCAAAACGACGCTCTGTCGTGATGACAGCGGCAATAAAATCGCTGATGAAAACAAGATTAAGGAAAGATGGGTATCATATTTCAAGAACCTCCTTAATCCTCCACACAGCTCCAGAATATCAGAGCCTATAGATGTCTGCGGAGAGCTTCCATTGGCCCCACCAAATCTGGATGAAGTTTGTTCCATCATCAACGCGCCAGGCATTGATGAGATTTCAGTAGAGCTCATCAAATATGGCCGCAGTAGTGTTCACCAAGCTATTTACAAAGTCATCCAGTACATTTGGCAACAAGAATATATGCCGAAAGAGTGGAGTCAATCAATGATATTCCCTATCCACAAAAAAGTTGACAAGCTACAGTGCGAACATTATAGAGGCATATCACTACTTTGTACGGCGTACAAAATATTTTCTAAAATCTTAGAAAACAAAATCGGATCAAACGTCAACAGTATTATTGGGGAGTATCAAGGTGGTCTTAGGGCAGGTAGATCAACAACAGGCCAACTGTTCACAGTCAAGCAGGTACTTGAAAAATGCTGGGAATTCAACATAGACGTACACCAAATTTTCGTTGACTTCACGCAAGCATACGACAGTATTGATCGTAACGTACTGTACCAAATAATGCTTGGCTTTGGCATCCCAGGCAAATTAGTCCGTCTTATCAAAATGACAATGACGTCGACAATCCCCCGATTCTGCATCAATAACCAACTCCCCGATGCCTTTGACACAAATATCGGACTAAAGCAGGGAGATGGGCTGGCCCCATTGTTATTCGATTTGGCTCTGGAGTGCGTCATACGGTAGCTACCTGTCAATACGCGAGGTACATTGCTATGCAAGTCGAGCCAAGTAGTGGCTTATGCGGATGACATCAATATTCTGTCACGGTCGCTGACAACTGCCAAAGAACTCTTCCTGAAACTTGACTGCGAAGCAAAACTAGTAGGGTTACAAATCAACGAAAATAAAACAAAGCTCATGACGCAGTTGAGGTAAAATACCCCAAATACACAAAATGTCACACTTGGTGAATACAGTATCGAAAATGTTAGCGAATTTGTGTATTTAGGCGCCAAAATAACGAAAACGGGCAATGAAAGAGACGAAATATGCCGACGAATACAGCTCGCAAATAAAATATTTTATTCAGTATTGACGATCTTGAAGACCAGCTGCATACACAGGAAAACAAAGCTCCAAGTATACAAATCTGTGATAAGACCTGTGTTATGCTATGGGTGTGAAACATGGACCCTAACGTAAGCATCCGCCAATATATTGAACGCCTTTAAGTGACGGATCCTGAGGCGAATAATTGGAGCGAAGCTATACGGACACCAACGGCGAATTCAATACAACCATGAGCTGTATGAAATTTTTGACGAACCGGAGGTCTCAAGGATTGTAAGACTGCGGAAGCTGCAATGGGCTGGACACATGAATCGTATGGACGAACAATGGATACCCAAGAAGGTATTCGTTAGGAGAACTGAAGGCCGGCAGCCAGTGAAGAAACGCTGATCTGACTCGGTCGACGAAGACAGTTCATCGCTGCTCGGATTTCGAAATTGGAGAACGTGGTCCCTGGACCGAGATGGTTGGAGGCGCTGTTTGCAGGAGGCGAAGGCCGGAAAGGGGCTGTAGTGCTAAATAGAAGAAGAAGAAGAATATAAAATAATGGGAAGATAGTGGTTGCTTTGTATGGTGGTGGACTACATTGAAGGTCAGAGCGTGTAGATTACATTCACTTTATATGTTATGTATTCATATATACTACTACTATTTTGCAATAAATTTCAATATTTTGAAAATGAAATTCATTGTGCTATTGTGAGCAATGTAGTAACTTGATCAATAAATAATAAAAGTTACAACTGCAATGGGATGAAAAATTATCACCTTTTTGGTGGATTTCATGGCAGTTTTGATATCCCTTCATGTAGGATCAATACCATCTAGTATGCCGAAAAAAGCAAAAATACGAGTATTAAGAACCTTAAAACAAATATTAATGCAAATTTAGGACAGGCATCCACGGAGAGAAAGTGTAATGAAATTTCATCAAAATTGCAACAAAATCCAAAATAAATTTGATAATTTCCATCTCATTGCAGTTATAACAAAATTCATAGCATAAATCACTATACAGCTGTGGAATTTTTCAAAACAGCGTAATAAATTTAACTTGAAAAATGGATTTTATTGCAATTTGGGTAATATAACCGCATATGTAATAAGCTTCATTATTAAATGCCTTTAATGAGACTGAGACCTCAATACATACTTAAATAGAAAAACTAAAATTGTTGCATATAAAACTTAATTGTAAATACACCGAAACGTTCAATATTTCAACCAAGAGAAACATTCGTCAATTTTTCATTATTTTATATAATGTAGTAAAATGAAGAATGTAAAATATACGTATAGGACTGCAGTAATAGTCTGCTGAGGGATGTTGGTGCTCGCTGAAATTGGCCTTGTCTGAAGACGTGTGAATGCGCTGGCAGGCTAGCATTGCCGTGTCGTGAAGCAGGTTCAACTAACTAGGCGTGGCGAAAACGAGCGAGGCTTAAGAAGATCTCGTCTTTACCAGGGATACTTATGGCCCGCAAATAAGAGTGGGACATCCAGATTGAAGCGGAGCCCCCTCGCACTCTCTTATCTGGATCAAGATCCATTGTAGATATGACCAGATGTTTCCCAATGAATGAAAAACCCATACAAACATAATTCGCATGAATTTCCCACTCAAATAAAAAACATTAACATTTCAAATTTATCTTAAAGTCTTATATTATGGAATCACATAATACTATAACATAAATAAGAACCCAAGCTAAAGCTGCTCTACCCTGCGAGAGCAGCTGCAACGTAAAAAGAAGGGGTGAGCTCATCCGATGGCTAGCTCAGGAGTGGATGGGCCACCCAACGTAGCGGGTGCAATACTCGGTCCAAGTTCCAAACAAATAGAAAGACTAAGATTGGAATAATTTTCTATTTATTGTATTTAATTGGCAGCGTGAATTACGTAACAATTGAATTTTCCATTAATCAGGAACAAAGAAAAAGAAGCATTGGTTTTATAAGCAAAAAATATAGATAAAATATTTTTGAAGAATTATATGAAAGAATGAAAAACGGTCTGTAAAATTGATATACTGGTATTGTAGGCTATTATGTTTTATTAAAGTTATCTACTCTCATTTTTTTGAACTTGTTAAATTTTACTATTCAACAACTAAACTACTCTTTTTTTGTTATTATTTTTTTTGTTTTTTGTATAAATGAAACGGGATGGGTAAGGTCTGCAACTACCGAAATTTTGTTTTCTGTTTCCTTTTTTTTCTTTATTAGATGAATGCACGAAATTATTTTTATGACACAAATTATGTTAAAGGTTCGATGACACAGAAAAACAAATACACGATACCATATTCTTTCCGATTAAAAAAATGAAATATTTTTAATTTATTTTGTACTAGGCTATACCGAAACACTTTTAAGCACACCTTATACTCTAGTTATTAGCATTGGAACGATTTGTTTCAAAGAACATATTATCAATGGCATGATCAATTAATTGAATTAATCGAAGCGATGTTGTTGCTGTGAAATTCTCATCGGAAAAATACTACGGCTCAGTTCCATGTTACAGCAGTGCCGCCCGCCCGTCTTGATATCGTGGATCCGATGGCGAGCAAATTGCATGACTGTGAAGAACAGCGTGATCCCGATTCCGTAGTAATTTTACTCCTATTCCCAGAAACGAACATCAAGGATATGTTGGATTGCCTTATTTATCCCAATCCTTATTCTGGCCACCATTGCCGCAGAAGCCATTTGTTTGCGTGCAGCAGTTGCATCAAAAAGAGGGTCACGTCCGAAATACGGTCAAAATTGCACTTGACGCATCAATCGATTCCTGCCTTCACGACGTACACATGTATGTGCGTTAAACAGCACTAATTCGATTTTTGCAGACAATTGGGGAAACAAACGGTAGAATATGTCACAAAATTTGCAGCGAAAGAATCAGTGATTTCTTCTTTTTTCATTTTGCACGAATCAAAACATATTAAGCAACATTGTTCACAATCTTATTGTTTTTGTGAAAATTCCTGCCACGCTTGACGTTAGTTTCCGTTGCTTTAACACCTTTTAACAATCCTTTCTTGTTTCTGTCAACCAAATGAAATACTTCTGCATATATGTTACAACCTCGACTGATACAATCTACCGGAATCACTCATTTTTTGGTTTCCCGGGAGCAGTACGCAAAGTGTGTCCTGGTTAGCGCTCTAGTTTTCGGTATTATGACTCTTTCACCGTAAATACGTGTTAATTTCACTGTTCAAGGATCTTTACACCGAATATGGATTTTACGACGCCGAACGTTTATGGTTGGCTAGTAGATGTTCCGCACTGTCGGCGATATATAGATCGCCGTATCTGTGCGAGCCGTGTGTGTAAGTGTGTGAGAGGGCAGTAGTGGACGAGGCGACCGCGCGACGCAATTTCGCACGAGTCTCTCTCCCCCTTCCATACGAGCACACGCGTGTCTGCCTCACTCGATAGAGAACCTTGCCGCTGAGCAGAGCTCGCAAATAATTTTCTTTGTATTTGATTAGCGCTATTAATTTTTCGACAACTTTGTCTTTTGGTTTTTCTTTATTATTTTGTTCATTTGTTTGTGCAGTGCAGAGTGCACAGTGAGAGTGCTGATAGTGTAAATAAAATTCATCACTGTTAAAAGAGAACAAATCAAGTGTTTTATCATTTCTACTCCTTCATCCTTATCACACAACGATCAATTCCAACAGGCTATTGCGACCCAGCACGCTGATAAGGATAAAGAGAGCATCGAAGAGACAATGAGAAATTCACCAACGAGTAAGTAATTAAAAGATCAATTATATTTCGGGCTTCGCTTATTTTGTATTTTCATTATCGGGAGTGCCGAATCACAACACGCTAGTACGAATTTTAAGAGATTATTTCGAGAAAAATTTATGAGAAAGAAATTGTTTAGAGTCTCGCACGTCATCATTTAGTTCGCACATAAAAGTTGTGTATAACAAAGGCTGATTTTTGCTGTGCGAAATCAAAGCCCGAGTTTTCACACTACGAGACAAAGTCAATCGAGTCTTGACAAGTCTCTTCCGGTGTGGCACACGCGTGGTACGCACATGTGCGCGGAAAAAGAGAAGGGAGTGCGAACAAATGAGCGCGCAGCCATTGTCGTCTGTCTCTCTTCCTCTTCGGGTTCTTCTCCGCGAGTAGCGCACGGCGTCCATTTTGTGTCGCCGGTGCGCGCGTAGAGAAAACGGCAGACAAGGTCTGTGTCACTGTACGCCGAGCAGACAACACAAGTACACGAGAACTAAAGGCGCGTTCGACTAGTACATTGAAAACTTACGCGTGTCGAATATACGTCACACAACGTTCGTAGACAAAGTATCGACAATTGCGTCAAGTAAAAGTAATCAAAGTGATAGTATTTAATTCCATAAAATAGCAGGCAGTGTTTCGGCACATATATGTCAATGCTTGTCAAGTCGAAATAATTTAAATAATAAATTTTTTTTATGAGACTGTTGAGAGAAAATCAAGAGTGTTGAAATTTTTTTTTCTTCGAAAATTTCAAAAGAGAAATAATTAAATAAAATTTGAAACTCGTAAGAGACAAATCTGGCAGCATCGGCATATATATAAATCAGAAAAATTGTGAAATTCGTAATACAAAGTGCTGAGTGTGCTTGATAGCCTCGTGTCACCATTCGTGTGCATTTGGCCAACTCCAACCGATCGGGGTCGCGGTGTTGTTCGGTACACTAAACGCTACACATATGCTACAATTAAATGAGTTAATTTGCCGTGCAAATATACTCATTTAAAATTTTTTGTCGTACTTACAGAGAGAGACGAGACCAAAGAGAAGCCACCGAAGAAGGTCACCTTCAGTGACGATCTCGAGAATCAGGAGATCGAAGCGACCGAAGATCCGTGGTATACGGAGATGCGAGAGATCTCTCTGCGGAAAGAGGAGCTGCTCCGCAATCAGCTGGAGGTTGCTACCGAGAATCAACAACTGATTCGAGAGATGATTGCAGAGCAACGGCAACTACGCGCCGCCCAGGAGGCAGTTCAAGCCTCTCATGAGAAGCTGCAGGAGGAGCAAGCAGAAGCCACCAAGAAGCTCAACAAGATCTCGGGCACGCTTTAGGCTCTTCTGCTTGAATCGCGCCAGCTGCAGGCTGACAAGGAGGACGAGGGTGTAAGTTTTTATGATTCTAGGCCCCTTAGCTCTACTCGCACTAATGAGTCAGAAGAGAACAGTACTCAAATAAGAGAGATTAATGAGACACTTCAAACTCTACTGAACAAATCCAATGACGGCGTTGTGGGCAATAAAATCTTTGTCAAAAGAAATTATACTCTGAGTCCCAAAACGCACATAGACCTCTGGCTTGATCTTTTGAAAAGTGAATTGAGAACTCATAATTTAGTGGAATTCATTGAGAAAAATGACTTTCCGAGTCTCAGCTCAGAAGAGATTAAAAATAGTAAACAAGTAGTGCGTGATATTATTACAAATCGACTTGAACCAACATACCACAAAAGGGTGTTGAATATTAAGGAACCTATTGATTTAATCAATAAACTTTGTGAAATGAAGAGAATTGAGAGTAATATCACCAGTACATCCATAAGAGAGAGATTGTATTGCTTGAGGAGATCACTTAAAGAGACAGCCATTGAGACTCTAATCAATGAGTATGACAAAGGGCATAAAGAGAAAATGTCTGATGAAGAAAAGGCATCGATCTTTCATCATACCATTGGTGATACTTGCCCAGAACTGAAATCAGCATGCCTCGTTGCTGGTAGAACTGGTACGGAAATGAGTTATGAAGAGATGAAAAATTCAATGTTACAGATTGAAGCAAGCAAGTCAAAGAGAACTCAAGAGAAAACTCCAAGAGCCAACGCTGCCTCAGTTCCTCCTCTTGAAGAGATTGTGTGCTACCGGTGCACGAAGATCGGACACTATGCCACTTCGTGCCCACTGGTGCCACAAAATCTCTGGTACTGCTACATTTGTAACGAGGTCAAGAGACATAACTCGAAGAGCTGCCCCAACAAATGCCAAGAGTACTATCAAATAATTCAAATTCAAATACTAAAACTAACCCTAAGGGTAAAAATATGAGAGGTGCAGGTAGAGGCAGGGGTAGAAGTAGCTTTAGAGGTAAGAGATTTACACCCTACTCCAAGCGTCCGAATGTTAATCAAGCAGGTGAGTCAAATAAAACTAATATTAATGCTACTGATAATTTAATTTTTATTGCGGATTCGGGCGCAACCGAACTCAAAGTAAAATTAAGAGAAATTTTAGAGAATTTTGTAAAGAGAAATTTAGGAGAAATTAAGTCCGCCAATAAAAATAAATCCGCCAACATTAAAATAGATGGTATGGGAAATTTGACCTTTTACTCCGAAAATAATAAAGAGATAATACTCTGGAATATTCTAGCCGCGGAGGGTATTGCCGATAATCTTTTATCTCATCGAAAATTCGCGGACGCGGGATACGGTATCTTTCTAGACAATAAAGAATTGAGAATCTTCAATAAGAAAACAGGAGAAATACACATAAGAGGTGTATACCGCGAACCGAATTGGATAGTAACTTTTGATTTATCAGATAGTTCTGAGACGACTACGAAGCGATACGATTTTTCGGCTCGGTTGGCAGATATAGAGTATATACAAGCTTCTGAAAACTCTCAGTCATCAAAGCTTGGAAGGGAGGATTTCGGTCATACAGAGTCAGATATAAGCATAAAGAGAAAAATCACTGACTTAAATATAGAGGTCCCTGACGAAGAAATCGATAACTTATCGTGGAATTTCCCTAAACTTATCGTGGAATTTCCCTAAACCCCCATTTAATAGAACGAGATCCGATAGGCCCCTTCATACCATTCATGCCGACACAATGGGACCGATAAAACCGAGCTCATTTCCAGGTAGCAACAGATACGTAATCGTACTAATTGACGACTTCTCCAGATATGCGAGAGTATATAGCATAAGTAACAAAACAGAATCAGGAGATTGTGTTGAAGAGTTCCTTTAACATACGAGAAATTTAAGAGGCAAAAATGAGAAAGTATGCTACTTGAGAACTGACAACGGTACAGAGTTCACGGGCGGTAAATTTGCAGAGATTTTAAACTCAGAAAAGATAACTTTTGATTTTGCCCCAGCCCAAACACCCCAGCTGAATGGTACGTCTGAGCGGTTTGATAGGACAATCCAAAATAAAATTTGTGCGTTGATGATAGACTCAGGTCTACCTGATTCTATGTGGAGTCTAGCCGCCGACGCCGCCACACACATTTACAACAGAACCCCTCATAAGAGCAATGGTTTTAAAACCCCGATATCACTGATGAATCCTAGTGTCAAAACTAATATTGATCAATTTAAGAGATTTGGTTGTGTAGCTTATGCAAAAATCTTAACAAACACTAAAAAGTTTGGTGAGAAGGCAGCTACTGCGATTTTAGTAGGATATAAATCAAATGGTTTCTTATTGTGGCAACCGAATCATAATAGGTTTATTATTTCGAGACATGTGCGATTTAATGAGAAAATAACATACGGTGACACTAAAGAAAAGACAGTTATACGAGAACAAAATGAGATTGAGGTAGAAAATGACGAAATTGAAGAAAAAAGAAAATAGAAGAGAACAACGTTCAAAGTAAGGAGACCGAAACGACCCCTAAAGTACCCAGCCCTAAACCGACCATTAAAAGAAAAATTGAAAACCCAACAAGAGTACAGCCCAAGAGAGCTGCCAAGTCAAATCCCAAGAAAGATCCGAACTTTGTATATCAAACGTCAATAAAAACAGGAGACGACGAATCAAATGAAATGCACATATACCAAAGTATCGCAGAAGTATATAAGGATCTGACCACGTATAAACAAGCCATGAAATCTGAGGAGTCAGTAAGCTGGCAACGAGCCATCGATGAAGAGCTGTTGTCAATGAAAGAGAATCAAGTATGGGACATTGTTGAGAGACCACAAAGAGAAAATATTATAAACTCAAGATGGGTCTTCACGAGAAAATTATTGCTTCATAATGAGAAAAATTACAAAGCAAGACTTGTAGTGAGAGGCTTCAAAGACAATAATGATTATGAGCTCAGAGAGACTTACGCTCCAGTGTCGAGAATGCCAGTTATCAGATCAGTCTTGGCGATCATCAACAAATGTGACTTTGAAGCAATACAGCATGATGTAAAAACAGCTTTTCTGAATGGTACATTAGAAAATGAAATCTACATGGAAATTCCGGATGGAATAAGCTCAGACAGAGACTTCAGAGAAAAATATGTTTGCAAGTTAAATAAAGCTCTGTACGGACTAAAATTGAGTCCGAAACAGTGGAATGAGAGATTTTCCGAAGTAGCCACCGAAGTGGGACTTGAAAACGACATCAATGAGCCTTGCCTATACAGATGGGTGAGTCAAGAGAAAGTCGTTGTATTAGTCTTGTACGTCGATGATATAATACTTGCGAGTAACTGTCACGAAAAGCTCACTGAGATAAGAGACAATCCGTGTAGAAAAATTTAAGATGAAAGATTTTGGAGAACCAAAAATGTACCTTGGAATGGAGATTGAAAGAGACAGAGAACAGCGTAAAATTGTACTCAAACAGTCAGAGTATATACAGAGAATTTTGGAGAGATTTGACATGGCAGAGTCCAAGCCCCAGGACTCACCTATGGTGACTCGACAAGTTAAGAAACTTGAATTGAAAAACCCTAATAAAATAAAAGAGATGTCTCAGCCCTTTACAAGACCCTACAGAGAAGCAATTGGTAGTTTACTGTACTTGGCCGGAGTAACTCGGCCAGAAATAGTCTACGCCGTAAACCTACTTGCAAGAAGACAAGTCGCCCCGACAATAGGAGATTATCAAGAGGTAAAGAGAATACTGAGATATTTGAGAGGAACGACAAATGAGGGTCTGGTGTACAGAGCAAACGAATCCGACATGAAAGTATTCACTGACTCGAGCTTTGGTGACTGTGAAAGCTCCAAAGCTACGAGCGGGTACGTAATTAGGATATTCGGAGATACTGTTGCTTGGAGAAGCAAAAAGCAGAGTGTCGTGAACACTTCAACATGCGGAGCTGAGTACTATGCTACAAGCGAGGCATGTCAAGAGATAATATCCTTAGACAAAGCGCTGAGAGATATCGTAGGCAGAATATTCTACCCAGTGACTGTGAGATGCGATAATAGATCAGCGAAAAGCTGCACAGAGATGGAAGGGAGTCATAAATTGAAATGTTTCGATCTGCCAGTTCACGAGATACAGAGTGTTATTGAAGTGAGAGCGAGAACAGGAATAAAAGTCCCTATGTCAATGACACACGGAGATTTTATAAAGCAGTGTGTTAAAGAGAATAGAGTTAAAGTAACATGGGTAGCTTCTAAAGATAACTTAGCAGATATTATGACAAAACCTTTGCCCTCCTTTACTCATAAAGCTTTAAAAATGAAAATTAATAATTAAGAGAATACAGACACACAGTCTGAAGAGAACCACTAATTATTATTTTCTGTTACAGATTACGAGCATGACGAGACAAACGGCTCGGGAGGGAGTGTCGGCGATATATAGATCAACGTATCTGTGCGAGCCGTGTGTGTAAGTGTGTGAGAGGGCAGTAGTGGACGAGGCGACCGCGCGACGCAATTTCGCACGAGTCTCTCTCCCCCGTCCATACGAGCACACGCGTGTCTGCCTCACTCGATAGAGAACCTTGCCGCTGAGCAGAGCTCGCAAATAATTTTCTTTGTATTTGATTAGCGCTACTAATTTTTCGGCAACTTTGTCTTTTGGTTTTTCTTTATTATTTTGTTCATTTGTTTGTGCAGTGCAGAGTGCACAGTGAGAGTGTTGATAGTGTAAATAAAATTCATCACTGTTAAAAGAGAACAAATCAAGTGTTTTATCATTTCTACTCCTTCATCCTTATCACACAACGATCAATTCTAGCACGCACCCATCTAGCGCGACGCTTATCCCGCTCGACCTTTCCAATCCACCAACACCCACATGCTTGGCGCTTTTAAAGCATGTATGTGTGCCCCGCATTCTGATCCACTACTCTTATTTACTCTGCCGTAACTAACAACACAATTGCACCATAATATGCAGCGAATTCACGCATTTAGAATCTTCACAAAAAACAGCTCATTTAATGAAAATGAAACAATTACTGAGTTACGCGTATTCACTTTTAATGGCCAAATTTTTCATTGTTTGCTACTAACACAAACACAATGGTGCTAGTTGCATGAAACACAGGAACGGCGATCAATTTTCTTTCTTGCTTTGGGGAAATCGCCAATTCACTTCTCTCACGCGACCACACAGGACCGGCAACCACGGGAGCAAGCGCAACAATCATCAACAAACTGCTACATGAGTTTTAACTCCGGTATAGACTTTCCTCGTTTCTACTTGCAGTGCAAAAATTAAAATCAATGCCGGCGTGAATAGTTCGCGGCGTCCATGCCGTCTGGCGATAATAAGAAGACTCTCCCATCACCGGTTATCTTCCATTTGCGAGCTTTCTGCTGGCCGGCAGAAAGTGTAAAATTTAAATATTTTTATTCAATGTTTTTATAAAAAAAAAAGTTTTTCGTTTTTTAATTTAAAATTAAAATTCGGTGATTTGTAATGATGTTTTTCGAGCAGTTTGTCTGTGCGACTGCTCGATTACTACAATAAGCAAATGCTAATTATATTTTAATTTTTATCAAAAATATTGTAGAGTTGCTCATGCCCAGGCGAAGACTCGAACTTGAAATTTATGAGTATTGAAATTTGCAGCCCACCATCATAGAAATTATTGCTTAGATATCTTTCCGTGCGATCTTTGTAGGTCTCAAAGGGTGCACGCTCTGCACTGAAGGGAAACATTCATCACAAAGATTTCAATAAATTTTTCAACAAAATTTGTTTCAAGCAATATTTACTGCCAATCAGATCATTCAGAGTTGATACGAGGCTTAAAACCCCACTAAGCTCTACATGTAATTGGGAGAAATGCATGAAAAATTATTTTCAGATTTTGTCATCAAAGTCACTCATCAGATGCTAACTCTGACTTCGACGGATTGGCATGATCTCAATTAGATGTTGAGTAATGCTCATAACTTTTTAATTTTTATTTAAGTCATGCGTGACTTCATGCTTTCCTCCCAATTAATAAAAATTGATAAAAGTTTCTTCCATCTTCACATTTATATATGCAAGCTAAAGTAATGCAAATTATAATAATTTTTTTTAAATAAAAGTTCATTTCATTTTGTAATGAATTGAAAAATATTCGAAATAGGTAGTATCTGAAAGAAGCAGCGCTTTAAAATGTTATCACTACCCCTACATGTATTGTATTTATTTGAAAAATTTATATGATGATCTAAACACGTCCCGGGGAAACATTAAGGATCCAACTACTACAGTATTCTACAGATGCACGTTTATAACACAGTATACAAGTACTCATATAACCGTTGCAGACTGAAGAAATTCACCCTGCAACACAAGCGCTGCATAAATTTTTCTGATGAGAATGCATGCAATTTTATGGATACTCCCGAACATAAAGTGCTCCAAAAATGCATTCCTTGGTCCGCCATCTTTCTCCCTGTGTCATGCACATTTTCAAATACTCGGCGTACCAAAATTCTTATTTGCATAGAAATTTACGACGAGGTAACCGCAAAGTGCAATTATTCCCTGCTTGAATTTCGTTCCATGTGAAGCATATTCAGTGGTAGTGGCTTCAGCCGAATTTCAGCTGTAAAACAAGGATGAAATGGCTGCCTTTCGCTTTCCATATTTTCCCAAGTGTAACAAACCTGAGCAATGAAAACTATCTTGCTTCGCATTTGCATGAATCACATTACAATTTGTAATATGGCGCGTTAGTATGTTCTGGAAATTGTTACGATGGGATAAGTGTATGTAGATTAAGGTTGTTTATCATAAATTGCAATGAAGTTGAATGCATTGGGGGAATGTTGTATTTCGTTAGACCGCTTTTGGTAAGTTACAGTTTCATGTTCAATTCAAAGCGTTTAGAAAAGATTACGACTCGAAAAACTTTCGAATATAAAATCCAATAGAAATATATAACTGCTTAATGAACAGAATGTTTCACGACGATAAGAAGAATACAGAATCTGCAATAAATCCTAAAAATATCGAATCAATTATTTAGATATAGCGCTTAATACCAAAATTCATTGAATTTAGGCATACTCATTTGAATTTTTTTGGGGAAAATTAAAAAATTGACAAATCCTACTATTATTATGTAATTGAGCTTGAAATATTTTTGTAGTTAATTGATTTTCTCCATGATTTTCGGATTCAATGGATCATCGACGTGTAAATACATAAGATTCTAAGAAGACTACGCAGATTTAATGTTTCTGTCTTTTTCTCCTTGAAAATGGCCTTAAAACCTTTAAATTTCACCGCCGAAGCTACAGTTGCTCACAAAAGTCAGAATTCACCGCTTAAAAACGCGGAATTGGCAGTATAAAGGTAGAAGGAAAATGAAAAGACGGGTGAAAAACGAACTTAAGAGAAATATCACAGACATTGTAATCTATTTTACACAGAATTAATGAGTACGGAAAATAAGTAAGGAGCCCCAAAAAAGTGCTCCAGCAATGGCCACTGAACTCGCAAAGGCAACAGGGAAGTAAGTGAGTCCAGAAACAATACGTCGAATTTTGCATAATCGGGGTTATAACGGTAGAGTTCCGCGCAGAAAACCTTTCATTTCTCCCATGAATGGAAAGAAGAGACTTGACGTCGCTCGCCTGCATCTTAATAAGGACGAAAGTTTTTGGAATCAAGTTCTGTTTAGTGACGGGAAGCAAGTATACTATTTATGGCTCTGATGGGTGCAGATACGTGTGGAGGAAGCGGAACGAAGCATTGGCAAAGAAGAATTTGTGCCCTACAGTGAAACACGGTGTAGGGTCGGTCCTCGTATGGGGTTGTATGTAGGCCGCTGGTGCGGGGCAATTACATTTAATTGATGGTACTATCGATCAATACATGTATTTGAACATATTGCGAGGCAATTTGATACCTTCAGTGCGGAAATCGGGCCTACAGCCAGGTTGGATCTTTCAGCAGGACAATGATCCAGAAGGTACAGCTAGAAGTGTCAAGGACTGGTTGCTGTATAACGTCCCTCACCACCTTCACAGTCCACCTAAGTCTCCCGATTTAAACCCTATAGAGCATTTGTGGCAGGAATTGGATCGCAGAATTCGTGAGCCAGCCGTAAGTGTAACTATTGCTAGCAAAGAGATCCTGAAATTTGCTCTGCGGTGTGCCTGAATAAATATTCCACCTGAAATTACCGGAAATCTCGTTCTTTTGATGCGAAGGCGTTTAGAAGCTGTTATTAAGGCTGTTGGAGGGCCTAAGAAGTATTGACCTCACGTTTTTTGGTAGTTTTCGTTCTTTCGAAACATGGCTCCTAGTGTATGCTGACTTTCGATGGATGAGTTTTTTTAGTTTTCATGACTTATTTCTTTCTGTGCTCGAATTTTCTTTATTGTTATGTTATGAAACTTATTTTTAATGCCAATAAAGCTACTTTTACGTTTTCATTGCATTCTCTCTTTTTCCATTGTACCATATTCGTGTTTTTACATGCTGTATGGTGACTTTTGTGAGCCACTGTGCATTAGAATCTTTGGGCCAGGAAATGGTTTTGCCACATAGTTTTGCGATTTTGTATCTGAATGACAAACTAGTGGTTTTGTTCTCGGCCGCGGTTTTTTACTGTAGCCACGATTTTTAATCAATCTTGTTCTCATTTTCAAGCTGATGCCTTCTAGTTTTCGATAAATTCCAATTTGAAGGGAAAGGGTTCAAAACACCTACAAAAAATAATAAAATTCATTTCTGGAAGGTTTTTCTCTTTATGACATTACTGTGACCACAAATTTTTGTGACTATAGTATAGCGGTATATTTTCTTTTTCTGCAAGTATAGTTTGCAATTATTAGAGGAGAATTATGGCCGTTCCAAATTGAATGATTCAACAGTTTTGACGTAGAAATTAAGTGGAAGTTTGAATACCCTGATGGCGTATGAATTTTGGAGTCAATCTTCATAATTTGAAAATTTATGAGTCAATAAAAAATCACCAGTGAGAGGGCCAAAAAACGAGTTTGAAGCAAAATTTTGCATCTGTGGCACATTAAAAACTGCCGGTTTGTCGCCAGCATGATTTATTTGCCTTGTTTCAAAAGTATAATTTTAAATTTTTTTTAAGAGCTTTGTACAGAAATATCGAAACCCTATTGAAATCATGACCTGTGTTTGCCTGTCTGTCCGCCCGTCCATCTGTAAATTACAGCAATTTTTCTCTGAAACTCTAGAAGCTACAGCCATGAAACTTTGTGGAAAGGTTAGCAGTATCAAATTTCAACGGTGAACAATTTTTTCAAAGAGTTTTCAGGGGGTCTCCCCATATAGGGAGGCGACCCTTTAAATTTTTTTTTCACCATTGGTTGTCGAGTAGGGTGTCGTGTGAAAGGTCTCAATGAGATCGTTTCGAAACAAGTCCTAAAATTGCCTTATCGGTATCCTGGGAGGCAAAGTTAGCGGAAAGGTACGAACTTTTCACCAGACCACCAGTTTGATCTTTTCACAAAGTTTGTGCTATGTAACTTCTATAGTTTCGGGAGAAATTTCTTATGACGCACGGACAGACGGACAGATGGATGGACGGACGGACGGACGAGCGGATAGACGGACAGATGGGATGGGAAACTAGTAGGTTTTTGCTATCTATCTTTCAGAAACAACTAAAATATAACAAAAATACGTTTAAGATTCACGTGAGTCAATGATTTTAGTAATATTGGAACAAAATATTGGCAGGATAAAATGGAGCTCTTTTAAAACAAGAATATACTCGTATTTGTTGTGCATATCATTAAAGTTTTTCTTGCATTAATTCATTCTATTTATCCACATATTAGAAGTAAAGTACAAAATCCTTTTGACATGAGCGTAGTTTTGTCTACCCGACTAGTTTCTTATTGTGGCATAATAATTTTGTTTCTATTAGATGAATTGATGCGGCCGATACTTGATGAAAATACATTTTTCGTTGGAATAAAATTAGTAATTTATAAATTTCCATAAGTTTCATTTACACTCTACAATAGCTTGTTACCCTTCTCATGGAGGATATTCTGGCTGGGAGCCTTCGGACTCGGATAGCCCTCGAAGGATGCGCGTGAGTACCACTCGCTTAGCAAGTGGTCTCCCAATGCCGCCAAGTGAGAATGCATCCGCCAGAATATTAAACTCGATCTCACAAGTCGACCTTCACTACACTTTTACCCTTTATTTGAAACCCAAGCAAAGTGAAGTTGAATAGAAACCTCACAAGGCTCTTAGTATCAAAGTTTTAAATAAACAAGAAAAAACGTTTAGCCAGTTAAACGGAAGTCCAAATAAAACCATAATGATAAACATTGTAACCGCCATAAATATTGTACGTACATATTTTAAAAATCCATGCTATTAATAGGCACTGACACTATCAAAAACCTCATAGAAAAATAGATACAAAACCGTTACAATTTAAAAATTCATTATACTATAGAAAACCGCATAGAAAGATAGATACAAAACAATTCACAAACTAATTATTTTTATAGGCACTATCAAAAACCTCATAGAAAAATAAATGCAAATAATAATAAACAAATACAGTTTATAAACTAACTACATTAATATCGAATACTAGATAGAGAAATGAATCTAATTATAAGCAAAACCAAGTAAACAACAAGCATTCAAACATTAAAACAAACAAATATGCTGAAGCATACCTCCAAGAGCAGCGTATCAAAAGTAAAACGACACCCAATGAACATCATAATGATGCAATTCAAGGCTGGAAAAGACCAACATAGCTATGGACGGGGAATACGGAAGTAACAAACCATGCATTTATACCCACAGATACGATGATATGCAGTTGAAACATAATCATTGCAAGCATTTAGTGGACTATGGTTAGTATTCTACGGAGGAAGAAAATTGAACAGAAGAATATACAAGTTCAGCATTTCACCTGACTGGAATTATTGAACTCTGTCCAATAAATAAAATTGGATTGAAGTAAATGCAAGTTTAGCATTTTAACCGGCTAAGGTGCTAAACCCTGTTGGTAAAAAAATTAATTCAAGTAAATGCACGGTCAGCAGAAATGAAATGTGGGATTCTGATCGATCGGGGAAAGGATCAATGGCCCTGATTAGCAGCGTCAGCACTTTATGTGTATAAAGTCACAAGGAGTAGAGTAACCGCTTTCTGTGTTTTCCCAGCAAGACGAAAAGCTGGCAAGACGAAAGCTGGCACTTCAGCTTCAGCCTGGTGACAATCAACTTTAACCAAATTGGGTCCTTTGGCTTGAACCTGGCCCATCTACTGTGTGTTGCTGGGAAAGCATCTTTACATCGGCTCCTTGGCTTATGCCTGGCTGGCATTCATCAGTCGCCGTTTGCCGCTGGCTCCACCATCGAATAGGACTCCTTAGCTTACGCCTGATCCTGGGCATCCATTTCTTACATCAGGTCCTCGGCACTCGCTAGGCTTGGTCGATGATAAGCGGCCTCAAGGAGCATATCCGCTTCCATCTTCGAGGCCCCCGATTCTTCTAGTTAGCCACTCTATTGATTCGCAGGCTTCATTCAGCTTGAGAAGAGCCAAGGAGCGTTCTGAAGCTCCCTTTGCTATCCCACCCCGCGCAAAAACCCACCGTGCTACAGTCATTCTCGCGGCGGCATCCCTATTGACTCCCCGGCTCATCACTTTGGAAGAATTTAAGGCTTGGCAGTAGCAAAAACAACAGTCCACAGCTGGGCAGAAGCTAAAAACCAACGAACCTCCCTAGAAACCGCTTAGAGGAGATCAGCAGGATCACCAACTGGGGGAGTTGCTGCGTCTAAAATGGGTCACTTTCACACTGGAGGAGAAAGCCCATTTCCGCGACCAAACGTGGACCCTCCAGAAACAACGTCGCAAGAAGCAACGGCAAAAGCATCACCAACGCTGCCCAGACCAGAACCAGTTAAGGGACCCTGTACCTTCGAGGACCCAGCCACGAGACTAATGAATTTTGAATACATGAACCTTGTAGTTAGGTTAATAATCAATATATGAATTGTAACGTTTAAAGAAAAATCATAGCCCAGGTCATTTCCTTTTCAGGTATTTCTAAGAATGGTGCGATTGCCAGCCACACGGATCAAGAGTGGTTACAACTATTCAATATAACAAGGTGGACAAGGAGAAACTGCCTCCGTCTGCTGCTGAACCACCAGGTTTGACTTGCTACCGCAAATTTTTGACTTACCTCTTTCTAGGTCAAAGCATCACTAAAAATTGAAAATTTGGTAAAAAGGCAAAAAAAATTCGATACAAAAGAAGAAAACAAGAAATAATTTTCAGTTAAAATTACTACGTTTTATTCAAGCTTACCATAGAAATACATGTATAATACAAAAGCGTTCTTCATTGTAACGTTAGAAGCCCCTTTCTGCCTCCAGTCGCCTATCGCCTTATCAGTACCGGACCCGTTTCACAGTACAAAGATTGTTGCGTGGATTCAGATAGTTCTTTTATGACATATATTATTTTGGAATTTATATCCCGCTCCAATAGTCCTGACCTGCCCTTAAATATACGTTCACATAGATATTCAATATCACTGATTTTTACTTTGTTTATCCGTTTAAAGCCTTCGCCGTGATCCACCCTGTGGGTAACCTAGAATTTGCCCCTTAATCTATTGCTTACCTCGAAACTGCTTATTATTCCACATTTTTATCTATTTCTTCACTTTTTAGGATACAAGGTAATTCCAACTATGTCTATTAAGTCACTAAACACCTCATTTTACTTATTTTTTTGTTGGTTCATCACCCTCTTCCACATTAAATTAATTCCCAACCGCGGTGCTCAATTCCTTCAAAATTACTTTCTCATTTTTTCCCCTTTAACTAGATGGATGTTCCTTTTGTTAATTCGTTTGAGAACTATTTGCGCACGAAATGTTAAGATGCAACTCATCACTCACTCTCGATGTACCAATTCGTTTTGCTTCTTTAAATAGTTTGAGCAAACACGGGGGTTGTCCACTTATCGAAACGGACAATGACTGTCATCCACCCTTTCGTTGTTCAATTTTAAAACAGCAACATAAAGAGTTTCTCAAACTGAAGACTACTCTCGCTTAGCGTAATCTCAAACCAACCACGAACCAATATATGAAAGATTGAAATTGAACTTTTTCGAGTCTCGATCAGTTACTTGAACTAGTTTGCCGCGATAAGTCATAAGTAACATTCGGACTAATTGTTTATATTTACGTACGTGCCGTACTCGTGGAATAAGCTTCAAGTTAGAAGTTTGTTAGCGTATATAGAAATTTTTTTTTGTGTTTGTAATTTTATGTTGATGAAATGCGATGCCGCCGTCAGCACTGGTAGAATGCTTCCAAGCGTAATGCCAAATTCATCAGTTGATGTTAATTCTAATTTAAAATTTTCATTGTCTTCATCGACAGAATATTTCCTTTAGTTTAGTAGTTAGATTATAGAAACTTGTTCGCGTTTACGATTGTCGCGTAAAGTGGATGAAATGCGCTGCCGCCGCTAGTACTGGTAGGGTTTCCAAGCGTGATGCCGAGTTCATCCGCTGAAGATAATCCCAGTTTAATGTTCATGGTGTTTTCATCAACAATTCATTGGCGCGTTGAATGTTCCCTTTAGAGTTCTAGCTGCAAAACATAACACTTTTGTCTTTGATATAGAAGAGTGTTCTTTTACGAAAATAGTTTTGTTTACGAGATTCACCATCTGTCATGGTTTTATGTGAGGGATAGGGCAGCCTCCATCCCCTCTGGGTACAAGTTGAGTCAACTTTTGGTCTTCACCCATATTGCTGAAGATGAGAACGATTGGAGTCTGGTGTGCTTGAAGCTGTTGCTGTCAGGATCCGGTGCTTCCCTTGATGTCTCTTTGCTCCAACGATGAGTTGTGAATGCATATTCAAATCGATTTCAAAGTAAAGTTTGCAATAGTAAAGGTATAAATTAATTACGTCACATTGTAGACGTTTCGCAAAGCGATGACCTTGGCTTGAAAAGGATTCTTTTTTTTCTTCTTTTTATTATTATTCAGTGCAAGCTCAATAAACCGACCGGTGCCCTGACTCTGAAAAGCAGGAAACTTCACTTGCAACAAGCTGTTTCTTCTAAACTGTGACTTCATTAGATGCTAACTAATTAAACTATTAATTAGCTGCTATCTGATGCTACAATGAGAATGACAAAGCTATTGTAGGGTGTAAACAAAAAGTGTGAAAACCGATAGATTACCGATTTGATTTAAAACATTTTATATTGATTTTTCAGCGTGGAGGTTTCGGTCCTCTATCAGACTCATCATCAAGTGGTAAAAAGAAGGTGCACTAACTAGCTAGCCGGCGGGTATGTGGGGAATAAAATACCACTCGTGGACTAAAATCGACTGAATCGAAGCGCTAACAATGATCGAATCATGGAATCAGAACAGACAGATAAGCAGCAACAACCATCACAAATTAAAAACCACTATCCTTTTGGAACTTGGAATGCTAGATCATTGACCAGACCAGGTGCACTACGACCAATTCTGGATGAAACAAAGAAACGCAGAATCAACTTACCCGAAATTAAATCAACCAGCGGGTACGGTGAAGAAATATTTGATATGCGAACGCACACTGTGTTTCAACAAATTGAAGTAGCAGGAGAGTGCTCCTGCCAGAAGGGTATTGTAAAACAATTTGTAAATAATATATTCTGCATATCAAAACTTGACTAATATAGGGTTTTCCAATAAGAGGTGTTATTTTGAATAGATCTTGTGATTTAATGCCTTGCGACTTCTTCCTTTGGGGCCACATGAAAGAAGAGGTCTACGCGAACAGCCCAGCGTCAATTCAAGACCTCAAAGATGGAGTTCGTGAGGCTATCGAAGACATAGGGCACCCACTTTGCGATTTGGTTATGGAAAATTTCATGAAGAGGATATAGTCCTGTAAGATTGGTCGTGGAGATCATTTGCCTGATGTTATTATCAACTATTAACGGCATATCTTCTTCTTTATAACAAAATAAACATCTGAAAATTTATATTGAAAAATGGCTTTTAATATTTATTATCAAAATAACACCTCTTATTGGAAAATTATATATACAGAATCCATAAATTGAGCTCGAAGAATTATTATGGTTATTATATTTTTATATTCACCGCCATTTTGTTTCAAGTGTTTTGACCCCATCACTTAATTAGTCATGATAACACATCAATATTACAAACCATTTCTAAAATTTTTATCAAAATTCCTACATATTCATAGTGTCTAGGTCCGTTGCAAACGTGTATCTGCCTAGTATCGCATGTAAATGTTTTTGTAATTGTTAAATATTCAATCGGCAGTAACTTAGCTGTTTATTGTTCAATTATTGTGAAATTTTTCTAACACATACAACTGCTTTAAAAAAACTTATATTGTAGTTTTCGGGAAATTTGAGGGTCCCATTTTGATTTTATAAGCAAAAATGTAAAATTTATAAAATGTACTATTATTAACAAAGTTGATCGAATTTCGACTTCTAAGGTATTTGTTGCCCTTGTGCTCTTAAAGTCTCACTTTTATGATTCTTCAGATTTTCCGGGTGATTTTTCGGGGGGGGGGAGACACAAAATTGTCGTACGTTTCCCCTTCCCCTGCGCCCCTCGAAGCAAAACTCGTCAGTTTAAGACCTGTTTTAAAAAGGTCACATCAAGACCTTTCATTTGATACCCATATTGCCTAACTGCAATGAAATTTTTTTTTCGAGGGCCACTCCCCTTTATGGGGAGACCCCCCTTAAACATCTAATAAATTTTTTTTAGTCAAATATTGAAGAGGGCATCACTGTACACCTACTCACAAAATATTGTTTTTAAGCTTATGTAGTTTGCGAATAAAAGTGGTGTGACACACGGACGGACGGACAGATTTTAGTAGGGTATTGTAAAATGACTTTACAATACTCTAAAAAGCGGAAAATTGGAACCCATGAGATTGAAGTGGCTTTCGTTGTTAACAGCACATTTTCCTTAATTATTATCGACTCCAAGCCCATTAACGAAGGATAAGCGATTCGTATCAAGACCAGATTCTTTAATGTTTGGCTAGTCAACTGTCACACAAACACACAGAAGACAAAGAGAAGGCAATCAAGGATGAATTTTACAGCATCAGAGGAAGAATCGGAAGGCACAGTCTTCACGCACAAACTGTCTGATAGACTTCGCTACTAGCAGAAACTTCACAGTAAGCTCCTTACGCTTTCCACATGGTCATTCATAACAGAACGTAGGCATCCCCAGATGGTCATACATTCTACCAGATCGACCATGTTCTCACACAAAAACCAGCCACCACCACTATCCTTGGCACACACCCGTTCCGCAGCGCTATCTGCAATTTGGAACGATACCTAATAAAGGTCAAGGTTCAATGCCACGTTTCCAAGAGTTGAAAACAAAAAATATTAGTCACACCCAGGTGCCAGATACACAAGCTATATAATCGCTTAGTAGCGTCAAAATGCATGTTAGTGCTGGAATTTAATAATGGCATCAAAATAATATAGATGACAGCAAGAGATGCGGTAACAGAAGCAGCAGAGGACGTCTTGAGGCACCAGCCAAAGAAAAGTACGAGGAAAAATGCAAGGGAGCGATTAAAAAAAAGAACCAACCGCACAAAAAAAAACATCTAGTGTCCAACTCGCGACAAAAGAAATAATATAACGCCCTTTGACGTAAAGCTAAGAGCTTTGCCGCAATTAGAATCGACTGACCATCAACACCAACACCCAACAGATGAACAAACAAATGACCCTACATGAAGTCAGATCGGCCTATGCTCTTGTTACACACAATTAACTCTGGGGCAGATTTAGAAAATAGATATCTTTTATCGAGATTCAGAGACCACAAAATCTATGAATATGTTCGACTCTTTTTAGCATAGAGGCATAAGGCACCAGATATGACATGCATCGATGGGAAAACCAAGACTAGCCTCAAAGTCATAATATGTGCAATGAGAAGGTTTCCCTATAGATTATGATTCTCTTCGAGGAATGTAACTTCGCTTTCACAAGAACTGAGAATCGCTTCAGATCAAGCAAAAAAAGATCTTCAATCGTATGCGTCACATGTAAGCTCAAACCATATTTCCTCGCTTTAAAGGACTAGAGAACAACGCAACAAATTTTTTTCGTCCCCAATAAGATGCCCGTTCAACAGAGCCTGAAATTATTTTACCACAATTGCACTGGTATCCGATCTAAATTAAGCCAATTAATCCTTGACGCAAAATCTTGCCATTTTCAAATTTTATACCTGACAGAAACTTGGCTTAATAATACATACAGAAATGAAGAAATTTTAGACAGTGATTGGACTACCTTCAGAGATGATAGAGATTACCACAGCACTGGACAATCAAGAGGCGGTGGCGTATTAGTTGCGGTTCACAACTCCCTTTCAAGTGAGCTTGTGAGCACCACCTCATATAAATTATTCCAGCATAGGGTAGTTCATATATCTACAAAATAGCTTAGCTGATATCTCGGCGTGTACTACGTCCCCTCAAACTCTTCTAAAAATGTCTATTATGAAGTCATCGAAACCATTTCTTCTCTAGCTGCATCTATTAAAGAAGATGACATTATAATTATTACTGGAGACTTTAATCGACCGAATTTGAAATTCGTAATTGACGAAGACATTAATCGTCTTCTCCCAATCAATCTTCTTGATAGTCAGGATTTTAACTTGATAAGTACTTTCTTTTGTAAGGATCTGCAGCAAATAGCTCCAATACCTAACCAAAATGGAAACTGATTAGACTTAATATTTACTAACGCATATGACGATGTAGTGGTCAATCCAACCGATGATAAAGAGCACATTTTTTCTAACAATCTTCACTATTAAAATAGATTTCTGCAATATTTCCAAAAGCTATTCATAGCGTCCCCAATAACGGCTGAAGCTGTGAACATTCCAGAAACAGAGCAAAAGATCCCAGTCTCACCACCAATCACAGACGAAGTACAGGTAGCAGTATGGGACTTCAAAAAATTGAAGCTCTTTGTATAGATGGAACATCAGCAGAACTGCTCCAGAGCGGGGGTCTCCATCGAAATAACTTTCTACAAAATATGGTCTGAGGAGCAGTTACGTGGCGAAAAAGTATGATACAACCAGTCGACAAAAATGAGGACAAAAGTATGTTTAAAAATCATAGATACATCGCTCTGCTGTGCACGTCTTATAAATTGTTCTTCAAAATTATTTGAAGAAAATCAAAACCATAGTATGAAAGTATCATAGTAGAGTATCAGGCAAGCTTTCGAAGTAGATGGTCTACAATAGACTAAATATTCTCCGTAAACCAGGTGCTTGGAAAGTGCTGGGAATGTAACATTGATGAGCACTAACTCTTTGTAGACTCCAAGAAAGCAAACAAGAGTGTCGACCAAAATGCGCTACACAAAATAATGCTTGACTTTTGCGTCCCATCAAAACTAGTCCGCATACTCAAGGTCACAATGCTAAACACAGAGTTCCAGGTCAAGATAAACGGTGAACTAACAAACAGCTTGAGAATGAAACTAGCTTTAAAACAAGAGGATAGACTTGCCCAAATGCTCTTTAATATTACACTGGAACACGTCATCAGGAAAACGTTAGCTGAAACCTCGGGTACACTTATGTTCAAGTACATACAATTGGTAGCATATGCTGATGTCGTCAATATTATGGCACGTTCAATCTTAGATACCAAAAGGGCATTTTTGAGCCTAGAATCTGTAGTAAAATGAATTAGCCGACGAGTTAATGAAACGAAAACTAAATTCATGACTCATACCAGAAAAAAAAACTTCAGTCCGACGAATAGAAGATGCGCCAAAAAGGACGAGATTAGATACCGCATACACGCTGCCAATAAAGCCAGCCGATTGGGGCTGCTACAGTGCTGAGTGCCAGATGCTTTTCCCGGACCCAGCCGCAAGTTACAATATTTCAAGACGATATGGTTGACTTCTACGTATAAAAATTTTGTACTCTTGATTAGTCTAAGCCCTCCTAGCTGACTAATTAAATTTTATATGACATTAAAATTTTTTTCCAATTTATTTGTGATAAATTGACCATGGTCCATCTTTAAAATATATGGTCTTTGTTATGTTTACTTGTTGTCTTAGAAAAAGTTGATTATTCCTAAGAAGCTAATATTACTTTTTGAATTCATAGTAAGATTTGATTCTTATAAAACTTACCAAATATAAAGAACGTCTAATGGACTTAATAATATAAAATTTAATTTGGTTTATCTATACATTTTTTGTTTTGTTTTTCGGAAAGTCTGCAACTTAAAAATCTTACTATAATCAAGAAAGCCGATTGAATTCCGATCTCAAGGGTATTTGTTAGTATTTTGCTTATAAAAGCCTGCCTTTATAACTTTTTTTTCAATCAATCGGCAGGAGGCACTCATTTTGCGAACACTTTCCCTTTACTTGCACTCCATAAAGCTGGTAACACCATTTTAACTATTGTCTTAGAAAGTGTTGATCAAGACGTTATCCTACATGACTAGCTTTGGCAAAAAAAAATTGAATAACAATTTCAAGGAGTAATCACTTCTAATCTACAAAGCAAGTTTGGTGAATGTATCTGCAATGGTTTCAGAGATACACTACTGTAATACACAGACGGACCGGATGTTCGGGTAAACAAAAGCGATTTGATTCTTTAACCAATGTAGAATAGGCAACCAGAAGTAGTAATTCATTTCCTCCATTACTTTTGGGCACTCTTGAAGTGCACAACTTGAAAAATAATGCTTCTGGCTGGAACTAATATCTCCTGGGAAGTAGGCATCCATTTACAGAAGGGCCTCTCAATAGACTGCCTCGTGGCCCTATATCTTAAATTGAGGGTATATATATGAGCAAGGACGCCACCTGTACTGAATTGCCCGGTACAATACCTAATTCAAGAGGCCATGTACCGTGTACCCAAAATCACATAGCATGTACCGAATTAGGATCTTTGTATTCGATTTCTAAAATTCAACGGCTATATTTAAATTGTATTCAATGAATCGTATGCCGGGACATCTATTGAAGTGCATATTAATGAGATGTCACTATTTGCACGAGTCTTCTTTGTTTATTCGCTGTTAAATTTTTGCTGTTAAGTCTACCTCACAATACATGATTATAGTTTCTGATCTCAGAGTAAAACAACATTGAACTCATAAAAAAATGCCGAGAAAACGCAGAATACATTTTTCAAACGAGGAATCGCAAGAACAATATCTGTTCATCATACAAAGAAATCGGACAGTGATGTTCATTGCAATGTGTGCAACGCTGATTTCGGTATTTCTCATAGCTACGAAACAGACTTTGAATTTCATCTGATATCGGAACATCATAACAAGTTGGGTTAACAGACCTACGCTCATGTCAGAAGGGTTTTGTATTCAATTTTCAAAATGCAGTCACCAGATTGAATAAAGTCAAGAAGCATATCAATGACGATTTTATTGGAGAAACTATGAAATTCGAAGACCATACTATTATTAATAAAGTTGAAAGAATTTCGACTTCTGAGGTTTTTTTTATTGTTCTACTCATAAATATCTCCCTTGATAATTATTTCAGATGTCCATTCGCGACCGAGGAAACACATTTTTCATGTATTTCCCCCCTGTGCCCCCACTGAAGCAAAAACTGACAGTTTAAGAACTGTTTTGAAAAGCTCCCATTAAAGCTATCATTTCATACTCATATCGGCTACGTTTGATGAATTTTTTTTCAGGGGCCACTCTCCTGTACTGTTATCATCGATTAATAGCCAATTTTTTCGAATCCTAGAGTTGTTACAAAGGCCTTATGTTAGAAGCTCCCTCCCGCCTCCTTGACTTGTTTCACTTATGAGTATTAATTGTAGGTACTCAGCTTCAGTCATTCATTAAATTGAATCAAGTGTTCAAAGCATGCGCCATAAACGTTAAAGTTGGGAAAAAATAACTCAAAGTTATTCAATCTTCGCATTTAAAACAGCCACTATTTTGTTTTACGATTACTGATACCAATAGCTGAACTGAATCTCAAAGTTATTCATGACACCAATCATTCCTGAAATTTTCATGCAAATCCTAGCAAAACTGTAGTGTCTGAGTCGGTAAAAAGCGCATGTTGTTCCATAGCCATATGTTGCCATAGTAATACATGCAGCGCATATTGTTCCATAGTAATACAGGAAAATTCAAACCGCTATAACTTCGCCAAATATGATGCAATCTTTATGAAACTTGCAGGGTTGATGAATCTTATCAATAGTCATTCGCGTACTGAATTTCATTGAATTTAAGGGTACCGTCAAGATTTTATTCAAGAAAACATAAAATCGATAAATCATACTATTACTAACAAAGTTGAGTGAATTGCGACTTCTCACGTATTTGTTGTTGTTGTACTCATCAAGGCCTACGTTCGTGATTTTTTTCAGATTTTTCGGATCACAGGTGTCCAATCGCGAGGGGGGGGGGACACAAATTTTTCGTGTATTTCCCCTCCCTGTGCGCCCCTTGAAGCAAACTTTGCCAAACTAAGACCTGTTTTGAAAAGTTCTCATCAAGACCTTTCATTTGATACCCATATCGGCTACCTTCAATGAAATTTTTTTTTCGGGGGGTCACTCCCCTACATGGGGAGACCCCCCTTAAATACCTTATAAAATTTTTTTGTAATTGAACTTTGAAGAGATCACCACTTTACACCTATATACAAAATTTGATGCTTCTAGCTTATGTAGTTTCCGAGAAAAACTGCTGTGACACACGGACGGACGGACGGACAGACAGACGGACAGACGGACAGACAGGACGCGATTTTAGAAGGGTTTTGTAAAATTATTTTACAAAACCCTAAAAAAGCGTTGAATAATGCCAGCACAAGTTGACCATTGACAACATTTTTCAATAGTGCCACGTTCACCAAACATGATCAACAAAATGCGGCTTGCGAGGGTATCTGGGCGTACTTCGTGATAAACTCGAATCACAGTTTTTTTACTGCGGATTGCGCATCAAAAATTATTCGCTAGTGTTTCGGTATCTCAAAATCTATTTGCGTCATACATATATGGTGCAAGAATTGAAAAAGGGCCGGAAAAATTGTTACTTTGTTACAAGAATCACTGACGCATCGAACCGAGCAAGATATTTTCTATGCTTGTTCGTTATTTTTCCGAGAAGAAGGGAGTGGTGATCCGAATAATTGAATTGACATCTGAAGACGGCAAAGATTGTGACTCTATTGTAAGATAAGTCCAGGCTACGATGGAGAAATTCGGTGTTGGAATTGAGTAGGGTACATTTTGCGCTGATAATTTGACCTGTGATCTCAAAAATCGTGAGCGCACTGGCCTCAATAACACATTCGCTAAGCTGAATCTGCTTCACCCAGGAATGGTTTAAGTAGGATGTGTGGCATGGATCATCCTCAATGCTTTAAAAGCAGGCTCATTTTTACTTGTACACCATGAGAGTTGCCAAGCTGAAAGGATTTTGTGAATCAGTTGAAATGGAATATGAAAAACTACTTGGTTACTGTGAGAATAGATGTCTAGATCTGTTAACGGCGGTCGAATCGATTTTTGATGGCCTGAAAGAATATTTTAACGAAGAGCCAAGTAGCTCCGTTTTACTGGAAAGTTGGATTGGAGAAATTCGGTTGCTTTTCCTTCGCGACTAGGTAAACTGTCGAATTTTGTGATAAAAATTAGACATCGCTAGAGCTTTTATCTTCCAGGCGACAATATTGAATCGAAAGGTGTGAACCAGGTTTAGAGCAAAAGCGTGTCTATTTGCAAATATAATCAAGGAAATCGAGAAAGCCACAGTTGGAGATGGAACTGTTTAGAAGCAAAGAGTCCTAAATACTGCGAAATTATTCAGCGGTATAATTGCATTTCATCGATGCAGCTATTGAATTTTGTTCACGATATGTGTATTTTCTGGAAATTCAGGAGCGTGTATCGATTATATTAAAAAATGGACAATTCACTTGGACGAAGTCACAATTTTTACAAGGGTGGACTTGATTAATGCACGAAGTTAATTGTAAATAAAACAAAAAGTTTTCAGGGAACTATCTGAATATTTTTCATTATAATAAAAGAATCTATGTCAATTATGTGTAAAACAAAATACTGCCCAAGTGCTTGCGATAAAAACCGTACCTAACAGTCGCTCTTTGTGGAGGCACTGTCTTTTCAACAATCACTCATGGATTCTCATTCGACCAAATATGACAATTCTGCTTTTTTACAAGTCCACTGTGGCGAAAGTGTGCCTCGTGGCTGAAGATGATTTTCTTTGTAAAGTCACCATTCCCTTCTGTCTGCTCAACCAACCATTCCGCGTATTGCCGATGCTTGAAATGGTCAGTAGGCTTCAGCTCTTGAGTCAATAGAACCTTGTAAGAGTGTAAATTCAAATCTTTATTCAAAATTTGCATCAGTGATGCTCGTGAGATGTTCAATTGTTGGGCACGACGACGAGTCCCGAGTGATTGTTTGCTTGTAGAAGTTTGTAGTGACGATGCTTTAGCGAAAACACAGTGTTCTGAATGGTTGCAACGCTGCCGATTTTGACATCAAAGACAAAGAACGCCCAGGACAGCCAAAAAAGTTTGAAGACGAGGAATTGGAGACGGTACTCGATGAGGATTCGTGCCAAAAGCAAGACTCACATGCCAAATCGTTGGTAGCGACTCAGTAAACAATTTCAAAATGTTTGAAAGCCGCCGGATATATTCAGAAGCAAGGTAATTGGGTCCCCTATTATTTGAAGCTGAGAGACGTTGAACGGCGCTTCTGTATGTCTGAAATGTCATACCTGAAGCCCGGCCAACCAGCTTAATCAACAGCGATGCCAAATTTCCATAGCGCCAAGATTATGTTGTTTATTTGGTGGGATCAGAAGGGGCCATTATATTATGAGTTGTTGAAATCGGGCCGGACAATCACAAATGACCTGTACAAACACAATTAATACGTTTGAAGCGTGCCATCATCGAAAAACGCCCGGAATAGACACGAGGCTATAGTTTTTCATAATTACAACGCTCGGCCGCATGTTGCAAGACCAGTGAAAAACTATTTGGAAAATAGTGGATGGGAAGTTTTGGCCCACCTGCCTTATAGTCCAGACCTTGCTTCGTCTGACTTTCATTTATTTCGCTCGATGCAAAACGCCCTCACCGGAATACGCTCCACTTCAGAGTGAGGCATCTGAAATTGGATAGATTCGTTTTTGGCCGCCAAGCTGGCGCAATTTTTTTGGGATGGAATTCATAAATTGCCTGAAAGATGGGGAAATATTGTAGCTTCCGATTTACAATACTTTGAATAAAATGGAATAAAATATATTGAAACTTTCCACGATAAAACATCAAAATTCGCTAAAAAATGCCAGTCATTAAATTGTACACCCAATATGTGCAATACAATATCAAATTGAATTACTTGGAATTCTTTGATTTCTTGAAAGGACAGCTCAAGCGGCTAAAACAAAAGGAAGCGAAAATATAGCATTAATTTTTGTATTATTTGTAGCCGTGAAAAGAAGAATAAAATCATCGTCATTATAACGACGTTATGCCTTTGTGTTTTTTTTTCTCAGTTATGTTTTTTTCTTCTATTTCTGTGTACTGAATACGTGCTCCAAAAAGGTGGTCTCGCTGGGCAAAGTAACAGTCATGTAATGTTTCATACCTTAATCACGAAGTGCAAGTTTGTGGTACCTATCTATCGGACTAGTTTGGGCGAGAATCATTTTGATGTTGTTACATACGTCATTATGCATAGTAAATATATTGACTCACTAAAACTAATTAACTCTGGCTAATTAAATATCTTCTACCAAAATTATTAATGGGCGGAAATATAAAACATATTCTTGGTTTATAGAGCAACACGATGGCTTTGAATAATTTGTATCGCTTGTTTGAATATTTTGTTAAAGTAATTCGCTAAATATCTTTTAATGTAGCAAACAATATAACATGGCAAAATCACAGCTTTTTACTCACAGTAGCACATTTTTAAATTTTTTGAACTTATTTGCGGAGATAACATGCCCATTTCAACATTTTCTGATTTTAAATAAATGAAGTTTTAACGTTATTCCTAATGATTTTGCAAACATAATAGCTCTGAAATACTCGTACACATGATTTGAAAATCCAATTATGATATTTTTTTCAGGTACAACTCCTCATACTCTCCTTTTCTTACGTTGCAGTCGACGCTTATAGCCACGTGCTAATACAAATTTAACTGCTTGCACAGCTCCTCTGCATGAGTATTAACTAGCAACGAGTCACATTTTGAGCTAGTTAAAGTGCTTCGGTGTAACAGGTTAATGGTCTTCCTTGTCGTTTGACACCAAACTTCTTGAGGACAAAGCAAACATGAGCAAGCTCGGCTCAGCCATAAATGTTAACGTGTTCGGTTACTAGCCATTGTTGTCCTCGGGAAGTACTAGACCAAGCCACATACCACAACAACTTTGTGTACGTATGCACGAAATAAATCCCAAACGAATGTTTAATGTAAACCCTAATTAGAAGATGTCAGGTCCTAGGCGAGAAATGTATTCTGATACTTTTGCAAATGGTCCTCGGGTGGGTAATTTCGTTTAGTTAAAGTCATTACCACGTCCTTGTAGTTCATTAGTAAAGCTCATCCCAAGTGATCTGTTTTGTGTGTTCGGGTTTATGTGAGATTATCCCAGACTGTTGGGAAGGAAATTTGCGTAGAGCTTAGCTATTGAGTAGATGGCATAATTGTTGGCTGTTTTGTTCCTCTAAGCGTTGTCCTGGAAAAGTACACAAACTGAAAATTCAAGCTGCAAACACTCGGAATGTATTATGAAATTATTTATCATTTGGTTTGGCCTATTTGCAATGGAATTGTTTGATAGAGATTGTAAGATGCCTTCTTAGTTTTCAGTTAATCGACTACCAAATAACGGGAATCAGATTGTAACATTTTCCGAATGTGCTATGAGCCCATTTTGAAATTCTTTAGAAATGTTTGTAATCCAATCATTCATAATCAAATATTACAGATTATTTGAAAATGCAATTTATAACTAGATACCATCCCTCCATATTTATGAGGAAACACGATATTGATTGTGCGATTTTCTTTTTATTTCTTTTGACCCTTTTTACATCAACGGAATTTAAATCTATACGTTTATATGCTCTAAACTGAGCTTTTGATTGCAATGTACCAGGGCGTGGATCCAACTTTTCGGATAGCTCCGATAGCTGCAAATGACTTACGAAAATTTTTGTTCGAAGCTACTTAATTTAGATGCTTAATAATTTTTGAAAAATTATTAAAGAAGAACAAATTGAGTAAGCAGGAGAGCGCTTCCACCAGAAAGTCTTTTTAATCATCCTAGGCTTCGAAACAAATTGGCTTGATCGGTTGAAGTATTCAGCCTTGGTTATGGTCACACCACAAAAGTATGCAAAGGACCCGATAGGAGTTCCCTATGTTACAAATGCGGTGAAACGGGTCATAAAAGAAAAGAGTGTACAAAGGAGGCACACTGTATCCTTTGCAAGGATGCTGATCCAAAACCTGATTTTGGAAACGTCTTGGGATCAGGAAAATGCCGGGTGTTCCAGGAAGCCTTAGCCAAGGCAAAATCAGAGCTTCGATGACCCGCATCTTGCAGCTAAATCTACACCTCAGTTCAACCGCCCAAAATCTGCATGAGCTGTTTGCGAGGGACAGGAAAGCCGACTTCTTGCTGCTGAGTGAGCAGTACCATAGTAAAAGTCCTGCATTATGGTACTCTGATGAAACTGGTACTGCCGCTATCTGGGTTCGGAACAGTGACTTTCAAGCGGAGAGTTGTAGACGGGGGGATGGTTTCGTGTGGGTTCGGTGCTCAGGGATCACCTTCTTTAGTGTGTACCTAACGCCTAACGGGTCGATAACATCTTTCCAAGCCAAGCTTAATGATCTGGAGGGCGCTGTCTCGAACGCAGAGGGTAAAGTGCTCGTTGGGGGCGATTTCAATGCTAAAGCAATCGAATGGGGCATGCCTCAGACGGATCCGCGGGGAAAACGAATCCTGGAAATGGCGGCCAGGATGGTCCTCGTCGTACTAAACTCCGGAAATACGCCAACTTTCCGCCGTATTGGCTGTGAAGGAACCAAACCGGACGTGACATTCGCCTCGTAGTCCTGAGTACGGAGGATACACAACTGGAAAGTATTAGAGGACTACTCAGCCAGCGATCACCAGTGCATTCTGCTTGAGATAAGTGATGCTATCTCGCGACGCCCGTGCTCTCGGACTTCTACAGCTGGATGGAACATTGGAAGAATGGACGTCGAGAGGTTCGTCAAGGTTCTCACAGCAGATGAGCCGCTGCAGGGAGCTCCGGAGGGGACGGAAGAACTGGCAGCTCAAGACGTGGTGAACTCTACTATGAGCATAATCACGACTGCTTGCTGCGCTTCTATGCCCCATCGAAGACCTCGGCACGGCAAGCCCCCAGTGTACTGGTGGTCTACTAAAATCGCTGAAAAGCGGAGGGAGTGTCACAAGCTTCGGCGTGAGGCCCAACGGGCACGGAACCGTGACGAGGCATGCAACCAGGTGGCAGCATATAAGTCGGCCAGGAAATGCCTTCGCAAGCTGATCAACAGTAGCAAGGCTCGCTGCTGGCAAGACCTAGTGGACAATGTGAACAAGGATCCGTGGGGCCTTGGCTACAAGCTGGTCATGGGGAAACTTGGTGCCCTACGGAAGCCTTGTATACATGACGCGGAAAAGATGGACGCGATAGTGCGGGGACTCTTCCCCGCCCATCCCGTCCATGTTGACGCTGTCCATGGTGAAACAGCAGTAGAGTGCCCACTCTTCATACAGCTGGAACTGGAGGAGGCAGTCCTCTCCCTGGCTCCAGGTCCAGATGGTGTTCCAGCTGAAGTGTTGCAGCTCGTCTATCACCATTGTCTTGACTTGCTGCTCAGCACATTCAATGCTTGCATACGGGACGGGGTTTTCCCGGTACGATGGAAGGTGGCAAGCCTCGTGCTGATCAGCAAGGGAAAGGGAAATCCCGAATCGCCGTCTGCATACCACCCGTTATGCATGCTAGACACGGCTGGGAAAGTGCTAGAGAAACTCATCAAGGGAAGACTCACTGACGCGATTTCTGCTGCTGGGGACCTATCTCCTCAGCAGTACGGCCTTAGAGCAGGACGTTCTACCATTGATGCGATTGCAGAGGTGGTCCAAAAGGCAGAGGCATATTGTCGCACCAAGCGACGGATCGTCCTGTTGGTGACACTCGACGTCAGGAATGCCTTCAACCCCGCTAGATGGGTGGATATTCTGGACACGCTGGAAAACTCTTTTCAAGTTCCAGAATATCTAATGCGGCTTTTGAGGAACTACCTAAAGGACCGAAGCCTGCTCTACGACACGACACAGGGCCAACGAAGGATGGAAATTACATCGGGTGTTGCCCAGGGATCTATCCTGGGTCCGGACCTGTGGAACGTGTCTTACGACGGGCTACTGAGACTTGAGACGCCAGATGAGTCGCGCTTGGTCGGCTATGCGGATGATGTTGCGGCTCTGGTCGCCGGACACACCGTTGAACAAGCGCAACTTAGGCTAGGTATGCTAATGCGCCGAGTGAGGGACTGGATGACTGCTTGCGGGCTCAGTTCAGCACTGGAGAAAACCGAAGTGGTCATCTTGACAAAATAGAGAATCCCTAGAGTAAGGATGATCAGTATTGGAGACATACAAATCGAATCGAAGCCAGCGGTGAAGTACCTGGGGCTACTGATCGACTCGAAGATGAGTTTCTCTGAGCAAATCAGGGCAACGGCTGAGAAGGCTGCTTCGGGAATATCGGCCCCGAGTCGACTTATGGCCAACGTAGGGGGACCCAGCCCATCAAGAAGACGCCTCTTGATGAGTGCTGTAGGGTCAGTGCTACTGTACGGAGCAGAGGTATGGGGCGACGCTCTCAGCAAGGAGGTATACCGAAAACGATTGGCACAGGTACAGAGAAGAGGAGCACTGAGAATTGCATCTTCGTATCCAACAGTCTCCGACTCGGCGGTGAGAGTGATTGCAGACGTGATACCTGTCGCCCTCCTTGCTAGAGAGCGCCACGCTATTTACCTGCGCCGAAACGAGGATGCAAGAGAGATGGTTGTCCGCGAGGAGAGACAACGCTCGCTCAGCGATTGGCAGCAGTCTTGGAGGAATTGCACGAAGGGAAGGTGGACTGCGCGCCTCATCCCGGATGTGAGACCGTGGCTAAATCGAAGGCATGGTGAGACTGACTTCTATCTGACCCAGCTTTTGAGCGGGCACGGGTGTTTTCAGTCTTACCTGCACAAAATCGGCAAGTCACGGTCTCCCGATTGTCGGTTTTGCCCAGGAGAGGAGGACAATGCCTGTCACACATTTTTTGCGTGTACAAAATGGGTCAGGCTGCGAAGGGAACTCTAAAGGGAGACGAGAGAGCTCACCCCGGATAATATAGTTGTGTTGATGCTCGAATCGGTTGACAAATGGAACCAGGTGGCACATTATGCTCGGGCAGTCCTAAAATATAAAAGCGACTCACAGCAGCCGGAGGCGCTGGAGCTGGGGGATCGCTCTTCTGGCATTTCCTCTTCGCCTCTCCCCTCCCGCTAGGAAAGGGACTCCCCAGCTTGAAGGCGCCCCACGGCGTAACAAAACGAGACCTGGCCCGAAGTAATGTGTCAAACGGTTCCAGGCTAGGTTCTCAGATTGACAGGGGAGGTGTTTAGTGGGTAGTCCAAGGATATCCTCCATGGGAGTCCCACACTGCCAGACTCGGCGGGCGTAAATGCCTTCACCTCCCTAACACAAAAAAAAATACCTGGGTAAGAAATTATTCAAATTTATGCAAAACATACAAAGTTTTTTTCATAAGCGCATTCTAGCTGTCATTTCGATCCAGCTTAAATAATTTTTCTGAACGCTCAGCCGATCGTACACATTCAAATTAAATGCTAGTCTTCAAATTTTCATGAAAATCGCAAAAAATAAAAGGGCCTGGGTCAACTCAAAGCTCCGCCATAGACGATCCCAAGACCGTTTGAAAAGGGAAGACAGAATTCCTTGCTTCGCCAACTCCCAGCATCCTTGATTGCTCATCCTGAAACCCCCCGATCAAATGGTAGTAAATGTTTTCGGGGTCGAATATTGGGTATACTGGTTCCCCAACAATGGAGCATTAAATGCTAATAAATGCAAATGCATCTACAGCTCTGGAACTAAACCCTACTTACAGCTCCTTTGTAGGGACGTAAGAGGGTGAAGGTGACTTTTCCGCGCCTGACAATGGTGTCAAAGTAATAAACATGCAGCCGGAATGTTCTCGTCCGTGGAAAACACTGCAATGTTTCGAAACCTGCAGAAGGGCCTTGGAATGGATTGGACTCATGGCAAAAATCTTGAAAATAGAAAAGGACTTTGGCATTGGATTCTAGAATGTCAGATCAGTCAATTACCCTGTCGCAGTTAAGGACCTTTTAGAACAGGCCAGGCCTTGCTGCCATGTGGCTTAAGATCTCATGTTCGTTGTGACGGCTTTCCATCCCACGTCAGTTTTGTCGTGGGATGTCAAAGTCAAGTGACAGCCACATGGCGGGTGTGTGTGAGTAGGAGTCGTCAGAGAGAGGTTAGTAAACAAAAGACGGTGTTAAATCAAATGGACAGAAGCGAAGTTCCTGTTTCACGTGCTCGTGAATAGAACAAGGAAATTATTTTAGGCAATTTAAGTGATAATATAATTTACTATGCACACTGTTATTGATGCAAATTTTTAGGCTATAATTCTTTCGCGTTATGGTGGAATTCTCATAGAGAAACACGGCGGTGGAAAACTCTTGGTATGAAAGGGATGACATGGAACTGAATGCAGCACCAGTTGAGAAGCGAGCTAGTGTCCGTCGCTGTGGAAATTGGACCATCGGCAAAATGACTGCTGCTACAAAAGTTCGTGCAGAGGTAAATTGTGGGGCTCAAACTGTCAGTGCCAACAAATGGGACTCTTTGAAAAAAGGAAGAAAGTTGAAAACCACCGCAAGGTAGTATTTCTATGCATACACCAAATTACGTTAATAGACATACATATGCGTATTATTGAAGCAAACAACTAGCGAACAAGGAAAAAAGGCATTTCTTCTATTTTGCGTAACTCTCCTTCCATTACGATTTAGTTTAATTGAAGATTCTCTTATGTAAATGCACGTCGCGCGCTTTCGCTCTTTATTGTCAGCCTACATTTAGTATTAGAAAAAAATCTTAATACGATTCGCGTGGAACAAGAGCAGGAATTTTATGAATTCAGTGTTTATAACAACACAGTAGCATTAGTGAAATATTAATATACTAAGTCGGTCTTGTATAGTGGAAAGAATGCTATGAAGTAAAAGAAAAACAGTGCCCATTTTTACCAAAAACGAACATAGGTACCTTAAGTCTAAATGATTTTGCCTGAATGTTAATGATATAGGATGAAAATGAAGGGAAAAATTTGGCAAAATTCTACTCACATTTTATTATTAGATTTATAAAATTTCAATATATTTGCTAGATTTTTCTTTTGTACCATTGGAGGATAATTAATAGCTTGTCCAACTCAAGTTAATGATTGGTTGCATTATCTATGTGCTACGTAGATGAAACAACGATGAGATGTGCTATTGTTCGGGAAAAAATTATTTGATGCAATATTTATTTGCTGCCGCAAGAAAGAACTTAGATGATGTTGATGACTACTTTTTACTAAATGATTGACGGTCCTTTTTCGAAAATTAAATCCTGTCACTGCTTGTTTCTCCTTAAAGCTTCCTTAACATCCTTCAAAATCATCAACGATAAGTACTCCTTTCAAAGGAATCTTGAAGGATTATTCGAAAAAAGTCCTACATAATAGGTAGTTTCTTCCGAAAACAGTTCTAGTAATAATCAATATTGTATTTCAAATACAAGTCCACTAACCCATTCTAAGTTTTATTGAAACCAAGATTAAAATGACTTGTAGATTTTCAAAATAACTAAGGTACATCCATGAGTCATGAAATAACTAAATAAATGAGCATTGTAAAGCTACAAAGCTAAATATCAACTAAATAGTATTTTAAAGTAAGCGTAAATACAGAAAAAGGCGGATTTGTTAGAGCAACGACCGATTGAGCTTCGTTTTGTACTTAAATGAAGACAAAAGAAAAAAAAATCCTTACTAGAATATTAGCACATGACAATCAACCACAACACGATAATTTGCCTGTTCTTAGATTACTTTGCCTTAACTTAGTTGTACTGTATTAATTTCATATGCTCCTAATCTTTAGATTATTAAAGAGAAAAATCAATTTCTGCAAGTCTGAACTAGGATTAGTAAGATGGGCATTAACCGTATTTCAATAATAATGGAATAGTAAACACTAAGGATTATTTGTATAAGAGTCTCATATAGACTACGAACAAATAGGATGTTTAATTAAAACTAGTTGCAATATCCATTTTCAAATTTAACCTTAAGGATATAGAAAACAGGCAACTGTCTAGAATAGTTCCTTAAGAACAACCACTTCAAACAGATTATAATATTACAAATAATAAAATTTAGTAAGCAATATCTTCCATCTACATAGAACTGAGTCACACATTTGTTCAACGGATGTATCGACAAAACCTGCTTATAGTATGTAAATGTATGTAAATTGCGTGAAGTTTAAACAAACGAAAACGTGAGAATAAGCAATTTTTGGGAAAACTAGTTTTTGTTCTCACGATTAAATGATTGACTGCAGTTTTGTCGCTAGGATAAATTACAAAACATATGTAAATTATTAGATTCATAGTATGTCGAAATTATTGTAGTAGGTTTGTCTTAGACCCTATGTTATACATTTCTTTTGCGACGAATGTCCATTGCTTATGTTTGAATGAAATTAAGTAATAATTGTTAAATAAACGCAGACTTTCCTTTCCAGTGGTCCTTCTTTTCCAGAGGCAGAGAGAGTGCAGGGCAAGTGTGCCGGGGAGAGGGTAGGGTTTGAAAAAATCCGCTGAGGTCGGTTTCGCGTCACGTGCGGTACGCGGTACCATTGTTGGATTGCCTTTTTCTTTAGCGTAGCTTTCGTCGGGTTCAAGTTAACGTAGTGTATTTTTCGGTACCGCGTCGGTAAAATTCGGGAACGCGAAATGGAAATTAGATTTTTGTACTTGACTGGATTAATGAAGAAATACGGAGTAACGTGACGTAGGTTTCTTCTCCGTATGATTGTGTTTTCGACGCGTTCGAAACGGGCGTTTGATGGTGGCTGAAATACGTAATTGAGCGTAATCCATTTTAGGACCCACGACCGAAATCATCTCCGATCTAGCTGGCCGACAAGCAGCCACCGCGAAAATGGATTACGGTGCACGGACTGGTTGACCGGTTAGTACCATTCGTTGGCACGACTCAGACTTAACGTCAAGAACCGATGAGAGGTCGGTTCCGACTTCGTTCATGAGTTTAGACGGAACGATCATTACAAACATAAATTAAAAATACTGGCAATCAAGGTAACGAACTAGACTGGAAATGATATTCAGGACATAAGATCACCCACAATGTTCGAAAGTGGGAAGCCTGCTGGAAAATTAGAATTCGGAGTGGCTTTCATTATGGGTAGGGAATTCGAATTGCACGTTATTGATTTTGAGGGAGTCAATTAACGGTTGTGTGTGATCCGTATAAGAGGAAAATTTTTCAAAACCTGGCTGAAAAGTGTTCACGCTCTGACCAAAGAAAATGACGAATCAACGAAGGAAACGTTCCACAATCACCCGGAAGAACTAGTCAACTCATTGGATAAAAACAACACAAAAATATTTTTGGGTGATTTGAATGCTAAGGTTGGCAATAAGATATCCCATTGGGGAACGACTGGATGATAAAGCCTTCACGATGAAACAAATGACAACGGCCACCGCCTGATTGACTTTGCATAAAGCAGAGACCTAATCTTGCGTTCGATTTGCTCTTTATATCGACGCATTCATGAAATGACCTGAATATCACCGGATGGCAACACACAAAACCAGATCGACCGTGTTCTGATCCAACAACGTTGGGCCTCGAGCATATTTGACGTCCATACATACCGAGGAGCCACTTGTAACTCAGATCATTACTTGATAAAATTAACATATTGATGCCGTATGTCATAGGAATATTCGGCGAAGACCAGCCGGCAACAAAAATTGAACATCGAAGCGCTTCAAACAGCGTCTGTGGGGAAAATTTCACCAAGACCCTCGACAACCAGCTGGCTCCCATTCTACCAGACGCATCAATGAAAACAAGCAACGTACTCTGGATGGAAGTGAAAGCGGCTATTATGACCGTGGCAGAACACACAATCAGACGGTGCGAAAGAAATGATTGGTTCGAAGATGAGTGCCAAAAAGCGTTAGTCAACAAAAATCAGACGTACAAACAATACGTAGGTAGGAAAACTAGGACGAAGCGAGAATATTACGAAAATCTGAGAAGACCAGCGAATAGCATAATCAGAATCAAGAAAAGAAATACAAAGTAGTGAAATGCCTGGAAAGTGGCTCTCAGCCCAAAATCTCGCTCGGTCGTGATCACATCCGCGAGATCATCGCTGATGGAACCGAGATTAAGGAAAGGTGAGCATCATATTTCAAAAACCTCCTTGATTATTGGAAGATTGGAGACTATAGATATCTGTGAAGAGCTTCCATGTACCCCACCAACTCTGGATGAAGTTTGTTCCATCATTAAAGCCCAAAGAATAATAAAGCGTTGAGCATCGATGAGATTTCTGTGGAACTCATCAAATATTGTAGCAGGAGTGTTCATAAACCTGCACATTTAGCAACAAGAACAAATGCCAAAAGTGTGGAGCCAATTTATAATATTCTGTATCCACAAAGCAGGTGACAAGCTACAGTGCGAATTTATAGAGGCATATCACTGCTTTGTACGGCGTACAAAGAAATCTTAGAAAATAAAATTGAATAATATAGTACATCAACAGTATTACTAGGGAGTATCACGGTAGTTTAAGAGCATGTAGATTGACAAAAGACCAGTTGTTCACAGTCAAGCAGGTACTTGAAGAATGCTGGGAGTTCAGCACAGACATAGACCAAATTTTCGTTGGCTTTAAGTAAGCATAAGACAGTATTGGTCGTAACGTAGTGTACCAAATAATGCTTTGCTTTTGCATCCCAGCCAGACATCAGAAAGCTAAGGAGACCGTAGATACCCTTTCGTACTTAAATTACTTAAATTAAAGGAGAAGCTTGAGAACACAAATGAAGAAATTGCGCAACTTTTAACAATAGCTGATACAGAAAAGCAGTCTTTGCTATCCATAACAGTACCGTTTAATCGTAGCCTCTTGAGTCCTTTGCCATCGCCAAGTTCAAGCAATACTATGGAATTGGCTGAGGCAACTGTTGAAGGCATCCAGCCAGATGATAAAGATAGCGAATATGCAACCAACTCTTTGTCCATTGAAGCACCGCAAATCTCAAATAGGAGCAGAACACAGCCTAATTGTCATAGTACACGAGAAATTTCTTTAAGCGCGCAGGCATTCACATCATCAAGATCAGCAAATCAATGCTCTGCTCTTAATCGGCAACAGCAACTAGCGCCTGCAAACTCAACACCAAATTTATCACGTCTAAAAACTAACAATTACTCGGGACTATCACGAAGAGTGATATCGCCCCCCTTGCATTTATTTATATCTCGCCTATCAATCGATATACCGCTGGAGCATATTAAGGAATACGTTGTTTGTACAAAGAAAGAGAACACAAATAAAGTCGTAGCTTCATTTAAATTTGTAAATTTAATTTTTCCAATGGAATGACAGGAACTTTCTAAACCACAATTTTGGTCAACTGGTATACTTGTTAAACATTTGGAGCGAAGGCCGTACACAAATGTTCGATCAGCCAACAGAACAAGAAACAGAAACTAAATGAAAAAGACAACCACACATCAACAAATAACCTTAATTTTTATTATGAAAATATTTGTGGTGTGAGAACTAAGCTGAATGATATGAATTTAGCATCCATATTGGCAAATGATGACGTAATATGTTTAACTGAGACGTGGCTTTTAATGGACATTGCGAATGAAGAACTCTCCCTTCTACATAATGTATATTGTGAAGATAGAGACCAAACTATATCCGATAAATGTCATGGCCGAAATATCTTGATTGCAGTCCGTAAACCTTTTGAAAGTTTCCTCTGTCAAGACATCACCTTCTCCCATCCTATTGAATGCGTTGTAATAGGGGTACCGGTTAATTCGTACAGTTGGAGCAATGTCTCCAATTTGTGATCTTCTAACTTTTTTGGCTGTCCGGGCCGTTCATCGCTCATGACACAATCGTTCAAGTTAAAACTGCCACTTTTAAACCGTGCAAACCACTTCTGGCACGTACGCTCAGCTAGAGCATGCACACCATACACTTCGATCAAAATTTAGGATTATATATTTTACGCTTGGGAAAGTAAAGCTGTAGAAAACACATTAAATATTCGAGTAGAAACAAAATTTTTTATTCAATATAAAGATTGAATTTTGCCATTATACGTGAAACACAACATAATTCAAATGTTTTCCACGGGACCTCTTACAAGCCTCAATCCTTTTGAGGTAAGTTTCAATGACATTTCGGCATATTTCCGGCAATATTTTGCCCATAACATCACGAATATTGGTTTTCAATTGCTCAAGACTTTGAGGATTGTTCGCGTAAACAAGATCTTTCGCAAAGCCCCATAAAAAGAAATCCAAAGGTGTTAGATCACAGGATCTTGCAGGCCAATTGACATCACTTAATCTCGAAATTACGCGTCCTGGAAATTTCTCTTGCAAAAGTGCTCGATTAGCCTGTGTTGTGTGGCTTGTGGCTCCGTCCTGTTGGAACCACATATTCTCCAGATCATAATCTTCAATTTTTCTCCAAAAATAATCGGTTAACATCCATCCATAGTGGTCAGAATTGACTGTAATGGCTCTTCCTTGATGGTTTTCAAAAAAAGACGGGCCAATAACACCACCAGACCATAATGCACACCAAACGGTCACTTTTTCTGGATGCAAAGGCCTTTCTGCGATCACCTGAGGATTTTGAGAGCCCCATATGCGGCAATCCTGTTTATTTACGTAACCACTGAGCGAAAAATGAGCCTCATCACTAAAGAAAAAATTGTTCAAAAAATCTTTATTAGTGGCTTGTTGTTCAATCACCCAATTCGCATACATTCTGCGTTGTGTATGGTCTTGAGGCTTAAGTTCTTGAGTGAGTTGGATTTTGTACGGATGGAGATGCAAATCCAAATGCGAAATCCGCCACAATGAGCCGTAAGATAAGACCAAATGTTGAGCACGTCAAGGAATCGACAAATTCGGGTCTTCCTCCACACTTTGAGCAACGACAAGATATTTTCAGCAGAACGAATGTTGCGATAATGCACAGGCCTTGCAATAACAATAACCGATCCAGTCTCTTCAAATTTTCTCACTGTGTTCGAAATTGTTTGCTGTGTAGATCGATTATGTTGACCGTAATCGGCTCGTGAAGCTCAATGTCGATACAGCAAAATCACCGTTTTTATAAAAAAATTTAATAATTTGAACGCGTTCTTCGACTGCTAAACGATCCATATAAATGGCAAACTTTTACCTGAAAAACCAGGCTTGGGATGATATTTAATTCTGACAAATGTCAAATGGCAGGGTTATACTTTTCCAACCACGAAATGGATAACCCTGTACGATGACTTTTGGCAGCCTTTTTCTTCAATGAAGAAGTACTCCCCACAAAAACACTTTATTCGGCACAAAATTCGACATTTTCAAAGTAAAAAAAGTATTGTTGTTTACACTTCAGCTAAAAGACACATATTGATTCTGAAACTATATGACAGTAGCTTTCCAACACATGTTTGGAAAGGTGAATCACTGGAATAAAAATCAAGCTACGCCATCTGTTAGAAAACCGCATGAATTAACTGGTACCTCTATTAGTTGGTTTTAGATTATCGTTAGCTTATTAGTATTAATAGTGTGCGTCTATATGCCATGCAGCTCCTCACTACAAGTCTTAACCCACTTCTTTTCTTAGCTTTCTAATTATATTAATGTTTCATACCCCTCTACCTCCTTAGTGATCTGCGATAACTTTAACATACCAACGGTTGAATGGGATCTAAGCTATAGAATGATTGTTCCACATAATGAAACATCAATTTAATTGTAATCCTTATCGTCTCTATGATTGCTGACACAATTGAATATTTTTCAAACTAAAACAATATATTGCTGGACCTCATTTTTAGCAACAATCACATGAGCATTATCTTAGCCACTCAATTACAAACCTCTTATGTCAGGCTAGATTCTCCCCATCCTCTACTTGAAATGTAACTATCGCTTTGCATCTCACGCCATAAGAATAGCAAAGCTTTTTCTAGATGCAACTTATACAAGGCAAACTATAAAGCTATACAATTAAAGCTTTCCGAAATCGATTGGCACTGTCCATCTCATTTTACTGATGTAAATAATGGTGTCATCGCCTTTTATAACAAACTTAATAATTTTATAATAAATTTTGTTCTCTGTAGTCGTCCCCCTTGCGAAAAGAATGCTCCTTGATTCACAGTAGAAGTTTCAGCAGATTTAAAGCTAAAAGATATTGCGTGCAAAAAGTCACAACATTTCGGTTCAAAGACGTATCTTTCATCTTATAAACACTTACGTAAGAATGCCAAAATGTTCATCAAGCGTGCAATATATTCATATTTTAACATCGCTGAGGCCTCCTTACAATCGAACAATCCCAAATCTTTCTGGGCATACGTCAACTCTCTCAAATCGACTTCAAATATACGTAGCTCTATTAGCTTTCATGGAAAACAAGCGTCTGATGGTTGGGGCATATGCGATATATTTGTTTCTGCTTTCCGATCATCTTCGTCACCCCTACTCATCCTTTCAGCTAGCCGTTTCTCTCATTTGAGCACCATCTTGACATTTTGACAGCACCCTCCGAAGTAGAAAGTATAATCAACTCCATTGATGTTAACGTGAGTTCGGGCGCAGATGGGGTCCCGAGCTTTTTTGTGAAACCGCTGGCCTCATCACTAAGTTTACCCTTGCCAATTTTATGTAATACTAGCCTGACTGCAGGGATATTCCCAGCAATTTGGAAAAGAGCCACCATCTTCCCAATTCACAAATCAGGGGACTTGATAACAGGCCTATATCCTTACTCTCGTCTTTCAGGAAAGTTTTTGAGAGAATGTTTTATAACCGAATATATGATGCAATCTCTAATGATTTTGCTACACAGCAGCATAGTTTCGTTAAAGGATGGCCAACGGTAACGTATTTGGATGAATTTACTAATGCAATTGCCTTGTCACTTGATGAAGATCAACAAATGAATGTGATTTACACAAACTTTACCAAAGCTTTTGATATGGTAAACCATAGTCTATAACTGAAAAAAATGAGGTTTTTGGCCTCTCTGGCCCTCTTGTTGCATGGCTATCCTCCTTTCTGACAAATCGTTCTTCATCGGTTACTTGGTGTGGTTTCTCGTCGTAAGTTTTCTATCATTCTTCTGGAGTGTCTCAATGTTGGATCCTCAGCCCTCTTCTACTCAATATTTTCATAAATGATCTATCAACTGTGTAAACATCTGATTGTCTATTCACAAATTGACTGTAATGACCTTTAATCTGACTTAGATTGCCTCTTTCAATGGTGCTTTATGAATCACCTTCGTTTCAATGTGTCCAAATGTCTGCATATGTGTTTACCAATAAGCGTTCGCCTTTTGTCAATGCGTATTCAATTAGTGGATTGCTGCTATCAACGGTGGATCATTATAGAGACCTTGGTGTTATCCTGGATACACTTTTAAAATTTGATGTTCATATAGCTGACAAAACCTCTAGAGCACCGCAAATTGCTGATTTTGTACTACAATACTCTCATAGAACATTCAGTATTCATACCAGTGCTCACCTTTTCATCCTGTTGGTTCGCTCCATTCTCGAGTATGCCTGCCAAGTATGTTTACTCCGGTTCATTGATCAATCGGAAGCTGTTGACTCAATCCAACGCAAGTTCACACGCACTCTTTTATATTAATATAAGCGTCTAAATTTCCTTCATATTCCACCTCTCGGTCTCAGAAGACAATTTTTAAATTTATGCTTCCTTTTTAATCTTTGCATTTCATATACGCGCGCTATTGAGGACACGGTCATCAATCAATCAATCAATTTATGATTTCATTTGCACGTTTCTATATTCGCCTTTGACGTGATCCGTAAGAGCCTACAATAATCTTCAGCTTGATCCTCCACCACATTCTTTGCAATTTTTTTCATCTGCAGTACGGAATGCTCTAAATATGAATGGTTAGCGTAACTTTCTTTTTAACTTTGTTCTTTTACTCGTATTTTCTTAATTTTCACCTATTTCGTAATTGGATTAACTAAATCAGTAAACAGGATTTTCTAATAATTAAATAAAAGTCCATCTCGTCAAACTGACGATGACGTCAACCAAGTCTGCAATAATAACCATAGTACACTCAAATAGTATCCACACTCCATCAACTCTCTGGAAAAATCCGATCACAAGCCAAACAGCGAGCCATAAATCTTCGGTAGCAGGTAGGTAGGTAAATGCTGACGCGAGGATTGGCGCGAATATAAACAAATGCTTCGATGAGAGATTTCAGGATTACCATATCTCAAAAAATCAATAACTTTGCAGAAAAACAAATTCGTTCAATGCAATCTTTTAGTTCTTTATTAGGATCTGGCAGCACTTCAATGTTCTGAAATGCGTAAGAGAAAACGTGCGTCGGAAATTATATTTGCTTTTTGCTTTTTTTCTTGAACGCCCCAGGCCTGGGATCAGCTGACGTGCCCCTGGGAAAATTCAAAAAGTGTGCAACACAGGGTAAATGAAAGGTGTGGGTGTTAGGTGAATGAACTATGATAATAACTAACTCACTGATGCCTTTGACACAATTATTGGACTGAAGCAGGGAGATGGGCTGGCCCCATTGCTATTCAATTTGGCTCTGCAGTAGGTCATAAGGAAGCTACCTGTCGATACAAAAGGCACATTATTAAAGAAGTTGAGCCAAGTTGTAGCCTATGCAGACAACATCAACAATTTGTCACGGTCATTAACAATTGCCAAAGAACTCTTCCTGAATCTCGACAGCGAAGCAAAGCTCGCAGAGCTACAAATCAATGAAAGTAAAACAAAGCTCATGACGCAATCGAAGAAAAATGCCTGAAGCACACAATATATTACACTTGGTGAATACAGCACCAAAATGTAGTCAAATTTGTGTATTTAGATGCCAAAATAACGAGAACCGGTAATGAAGGAGGCCTAAAACGCTGAAGAATACAGCTCACAAATAAACTCTTTTTTTCCATCTTGCTGACCAGTTCATACACAGGAGAATAAAGCTCCAAGTATCCAAAGCTGTGATAAGACCTGTGTTATACTATGGGTGTGAAACATGGACCATAATCCAAGCATCCGCAAATATATTGGATGCCTTGGAGAGACGGGTCCTGAGGCGAATTATCGGAGCAAAGCTAGACGGAAACCAATGGCGAATTCGATACAACCATAAGCTGTATGAAATTTTTGAACAGCTGGAGGTCTCAATGATTGTAAAACTGCGGAAGCTGTAATGGGCTGACCACATGAATCGTACGGACGAAAAACGGATGCCCAAAAAGGTATCTCTTGGGAAAACTGAAGGGCGGAAGCCAGTGGGGAAACCGAGGAAACGCTGTTCTGACTCAATCGACGAAGACAGTTCATTGCTGCTCGAATTTCGAAATAAGAGTGGTCAATGGACTAGGAATAATAGTTTTAACAGATACTCGTTGACTTTAAGCAAGTAGAAAGTAGTATTGATCATAACGTACTGTACGAAATAGTGCTCCCCTTCCGTATCCCAGCCAAATTATTCCATCTGACAAGTCCGCATCAATAACATACTCACCGATGCCTTTGACACAAATATTGGACTAAAGCAGGGATATGGACTAGCTCCATTGCTATGCAATTTGGCTCTGAAATACGTCCTTAAAAAAGGTACAAGAGGTACGTTACTTTACAACTCTGCATAGGCGTAAGACATCAACATTTTTTCACGGTTAACAACCACCAAAGAACATTTCGTGAACCTCGACAGTAAAAAGAAAATTAATACGGCTACGAATCAATAAGAATTTAACAAAACTCATGAGGCAGTTGAAGAAAAATGCGTCAAATACCCAAAATATCTCACTTGGCGACGACAATATAAACAAGTTGAAGTAGCAGGAGAGTGCTTCTGCCAGAAGTGTATTGTAAAACAATTAGTAAATCAAACAATATATTCTGCATATCAAAACTTGACTAGCATACAGAATCCATAAATTGAGTTGGAAGAATTATTATGGTTATTATATTTTTATATTCGCCGCCATTTTGTTTCAAGTGTTAGGCCCCGTTGTTTAATTAGTCATGCATGATAACACGTCAATATTACAAACCATTTCTAAAGTTTTTATCAAAATTTCTACATATTCATATAGGTTAGGTCCGTTGCAAACATGTATCTCCTTAGTATCACGTGTTAATGTTGTTGTAATTGTTAAATATTCAATCGGCCATAACTTAGCTGTTTATTGTTCGATTATCGTGAAATTTTCAGAACACATACAATTGCTTTCAGAGAACTTAAGTTTTTGGGAAATTTAAAGGTCCCATTTTGATTTTATAAGCAAAAACGTAAAATTTATAAAATGTTATATTATTAACAAAGTTGATCGAATTTCGATTTCTAAGGTATTTGTTGCCCTTGTACTTCTAAAGTTACACCTCTGTGATTTTTTTCAAATTTTCCGGGTCAAAGGGGGGGGGGGAAATACAACATTTTCGTACCTTTTCCTTTCCCCTGTACCCCTCAAAGCAAAATTTGTCATTTTAAGGCCTGTTTTGAAAAGCTCTCATCAAGATTCATTTGATACCCATATTGCCTACACGTGATGAAACTTTTTTTTCGGGGGCCACTCCCCCCCTTGAAAACTATATACATTTTTTTGTGATGAAACTTTGAAGCCTACTCATAAAATCTTATGTTTCTAGCTTATGTAGTTTGCGAAAAAAGGGGTGTGACACATGGACGGACGGACGAACGGACGAACAGGCAGACAGACAGGACGCGATTTTAGTAGGGTATTGTAAAATGATTGTGGATAAATTTGTGTATCTAGGTGCCGAAATAACGAGATGTGGTAACGAAAGGGCTAGACCCGCCGAAGAATACAGTTCGCAAGTAAAATATTTTATTCAGTTTTGACGAACTTGACGACCAGCTGCATACACAGGAAAACAAAGCTCCAAGTATACAAATTTGTGATAAGACCTGTGCTATGATATGCGTGTGAAACATGAACACTAACCCAAACATTTGCAAACATATTCAACGCCAGCAAATTATGGTTCATGAGGTAGATAATTGGAGTGACGCTAGACGGGAACCAATGTCGAACTCGATACAACCATGAGCTGTATGAAATTTTTTACGAGCCTGAGAGCTCAACGACTGTTAGACTGTGGAAACTGCAATGAGTTGGCCACGTAAATCGTTTGGACGAGCAATGGATACCCAAAAAGGCATTCGTTGGGAGAACTGAAGGGTGAAGACCAGTGGCGAACCCGAAACGGCGCTGATCTTACTTGGTTGACGAAAGCAATTCATCACTGCTCGGATTTCAAAGTTATAGGATGCGGTTCATGGACGGAAATAGTTGAAAGTAATTGTTGTAGGATTCAAAGGCCCGAGAAGGGCTGTAGTACTACGAAGAGGAAGAATATACTAAAAAAGTGTTTTAATTAGAGTGCCCCTTGCATGAAGTTTTAAGTTGCACATACTCTTAGTTGGTTAGATATATGTGATAGAAAATGTCTGATTTTAGGTAATTTGATTCATGAAATAATTTTATAATACAGACATGTTCACTCTTTTTGTAAGTGTTAAGGAAGTTTTTGATGGTTGATGAATTCAAATCTGAAGTCGAAATTGCAAAATTGAAGATAGAGAACCCAGTATGATGGACCAAACTCTTGCCAACTTCAATTGAGACCACGAAAACTTTTACAAAGGGTATATCTTGCTATTCGGCAAAATAGTTGCATATATTTGGATTTTAGGGACGCTTATTACAAACTCAATTTTTTTTTGTTTTAGTACCACAGACCCTCTCGAGCGTTTGCTTAGATATAACATAGTTAGTTCATCACATCTCATAGAATCTATTGGAGCTCGAAAAGGTGAGGTTGTTGGTTTGGCTATAGATCCATACAATAGCTACGATAAGTTCTGATTTCAAACCAGTATGAATCATATCTGAACGGGCTTATAGTCTGTCCAGAGAATCTCTCGAAATAAGTCTTGGTGTCACTTACGGGGTTCAAACCAAGGACCTTCGGCTTATGGGGTGAGCACTCTAACCACAACACCACGCGAACAACAAACCTAAAAAATAACCGAAAATTCAAGACAGCAGATGTGGAATTGAAGATTTGTTTGTTTTCTAATCGACTTACAAAGGAAAGAAGGTTATCAATTCATCACGTATATTTTTTTTGTTGATTTTTTTATGTATATTCACGCATAACTTTTAAATGGGGATTGATAGAAGGGTCTTGTTTCCGGCAGATGATACATCTTTCCTTTTATTAAGTTCCATCTAAAGGACAAGATAATTAAATAACGGTAAAAGACTGCTACCGCTAAAACAAAAAGTTTTCCGACTTTCACACCGATTTTTCAGATTAACTGATCGACGTTTATAAGGATTTTGATTTAAGAGCTTTCAAATGAAGGATAACATATTGAACTGAAACATGTCCTCACGTAATTGTGGTCCCTACTAGGACTCTACACATATTAACAGTTCAATATGGTATATTGTTGTCGAGAAATTGAGTTTTAATTATCTTACGGACGAAAAATGCTAATTATTTCACACTCTTTTAGGATTTGACGAAGATACCGAACTTTTCGGTGATAAATGATAAAAATTATCTATACCCTTAAATTTTCTGCATAAACGAGACATGTTAGTCAATCATTTCTACTGGAAATAACCAATAAATAAATTTTAAATACAGCGTAAATACAATTCAACGTGATTTAGAGCAATTTAATGATGCTTTTCTCTTTCGTATACATTTTTGCCTACTGATGAAAAAATTAAAAGATCCTTCTAACATCCTCAGGTGTAAACGTTTTACATAGGCAAAATGCCCCGAAGAAATAATAAAGTTGGGTGATTGCAAATTATAGAGTAAGTTACCACTTTAAAATTGATTTTCGTTACTTTCTAGTTAATACGAGTATTATGTTATACATCACATGCTCAGAAATGTAAAATTGGTGATTTTCACACTAAAGACCAAGAGAAATTGGGACCTGAAAAGGCGATACTTTTCCTTCTATAACTGATCATAACTTTAAAGATGAACATGAAAATGGATAGTCGAGTTTTTATTTAACTATAGGACATCATTTACATGAAGCCTTCATGAAAATTATGTGGCATAGTTTACTGAAAATGGGGGCGATGGGTATCGAGTAAACAAGAACGAGTGATGTGGTTCAAAAGGATCTTTTTAAGTAAATTTCTTGAGATTGATTGCTAAGTTCACTTTATGTTGCGGGACGAGTCTTCGCTGCATACGCCTTTGACAAAAGACATGGATAGATTAATTTGATCAAGTAATGATCTGATTTACATTTGGCTCCTCGGTATATACGGACGTCAAGGATGCGCGAGGTACAACTTTGTTGGAACAGAACGTGGTTGACCTGGTTTTGGTTTTCTGGCATCGTGTGATACCCAGGTCATCTTATGAATGCGTTGATGTGGGAAGCAAGGCCAATGTATGACTAGATTTCTGCTACATGCAAAGTCAATCAGGCGCTGGCCGTTGTCATTTGTTTCATCATGGAGGCTATATCCTCCAGTCATTCCGCAGCGAGGTAGCTCGTTACCAACCTTAGCATTTCCTCGGTCGAGGCCCGAACATTTATCAGCCAGATTTTGAAGAGTTTCGCTTTTATACGGATCGCACACAACCGTTCAATGTTCACCTTGAAATCAATAATGCGCACTTTGAACACAATGAAGGCCCCTCCAGACTCTCGTTTTCCAGTAGGCTTCCCACTTTTGAATTTTACCGTGGGTCCAATCCATTCCGAGGCCCTTCCGCAGGTTTCAAAAAAATATAGGGTTTTACAGGGATGGGTAGTTAGCCCGCCGCTCAACCTACATTCCAGTGGCACAGTTATTACTTTGATTCCGTTATCAGGTATGGCAGACTCACCTTCACCCTCTTCCGTCCCCACAAAGGAGGTATGAGTAGGATTTAGTAGCAGAGCTGTATATGTATTTACAGTTATTAGTATTTTTCGACATTTAATGTCCCATTGTAGGGGAACCAGTAAGCCCCTTGTGCGACCCCTAAAACATTGGGGTCTAGGTTGAGGGATTATGGAAGCTGTGGGTTGGGGAAACAGGGGGCTTCCTCCTCCTCTCTCAAACGGGCTTGGGCTTATTAAATCTAAAAAAGTAAGAAATTATTCGTCTTTCCCGTTCAGCATGCAAAATATAATTTGTTTTAACTTCGACTTCCTTGCAAAGGCGACAAAGATCTTCTTCATTGCCTCATCAAAATATATTACTTCATCATACCTAAAAAATATACATCCCGATTTATAACCTGTTCTATTTATGAAGTCACAGGAAAAGATTCAACGATGATAAATCGCATATTTCTATCCTTATTAAATATATTCCGTTCACAATTTAGTTCTTAATGGCCAGAAGCATTTCCTAATCGATATAAATTCAATAATACTCTTTTCAAAAACTGTGAATTTTAACTGCCCTCATATTTAAAATTACAAAGGGTACTTTAATAGATTCTTCGAATGCTCCGAATCTTTTGTTCTTCTTTCGATTTTAACCAAGTTTTTAAATTAAACAAATTTAGGGTTAAAAGCAAATTTCTTAGAAATGTGGCATCCTTCAAGCTTTAAAAGTGTACGGCCAGCCTATTGCTTATAACTTATCCCCAACCCTTCTTTTATCAGGTGGAAAAGTATACACGTGCGGACCTGAATCTCTACTCATTTTCGTTGAAAAGGATGAAGCAGCTTACACGTGTAATATTACTCGTATGTGAGACTTTTTCCAATTTAATTCCTTCAACATCTTATACCAAAGTCCTTGAGTTTCATGTATCAGTTAAAAAAGGTTGATCCCGCGTTCTTATGAAGCTTCAATGATTTGAAAGCAAGAAATCTTACTGACGCTTATTAACTTTGAAGGCTGAAAATAATGAATAAAAAGATAATATTTTTTTCATTTTGTTTGCAAACCTGTCTTATTTCAAAGCACTGTCTGGGTATAATAAAATGAAATTTAAGGTGTAAAAAGCAAAAAGAATAAAGAAAATTGAATATAAATACTACATGCTTCTAATTTATTTTCTATGCTTAGTACTTTTATGAATAAAAAAACATTTTTCAAGCTTATGTGCAGGGTTTGAAAAAGTCTTCGTTTTGAGTTATTCATAAATAATTTCATATGAAGGTGATCCTTCCCCAATCTAAATATAAATTTTAAAATGCCGAAATTGAAAGATATGGTCAAGCTGGTCCCTTGATATTATATTCAAATATCTCTGACAAGGAAAATGTTAAATGGTCATTATGTCGCATAAGGAAACTCACCACAAGTTCCTTTGAAAAAATCCGCGTCAGCATCAACAGCCAGAAAGATCAATTTATCGTAAGCATCAATCGATGTCGATCGATACAAAGGCTTGCAAGCTATTAGAGTTATGGTTGACCCAAAAAATGCTTTAACTTCTATATTCATGGTCCGGCTCAGAATATTTTTTTGCGTTTGAATAGTATTTGAGTTTGTTATGTATTTTTATAAGCAAAAAAAAAGTCGGCTTTAAAATTTTTAACTAGTCAAAACGCGTGTACAAAATATTGCAAATGCTTGATATTTGCCTAATTGCTTGACAGAACTTAATTTTGATAGATTTCAGAACATTTTTCCGTCATCTTTTGTCCCTTGTCAGAGCATATATACTAACTAGCACCTGCAATCGAGGAGCTGTCAAAATGACAAGAGAGGCAAATAAACGTGTAAAAGATGGATTAAAGTTTAGCTTGTGTTGGTAAAATTGCAGGCAAATTCAAGTTTTTGTTTACCATACATACACACTTTTAGTCCAATTCTTTCTACTCCATAAGTACCGTAAGAAATAAAATTTGTACTAATTGCAGCTGCTATTTAGTATATATGCTCTGCCCTTGTCATCGTTCAAAAAACGATAGGGGAAGATGAGGACCCTTCGTACGGTTTCTACATTTCTTTTTAATTTATTTATTTTTTCATGAATCAATCACCTGACAGCTTAAATTTATAGTTTAACTATCTGAGATTCATATAAAAAAAAAGATGATTTCATCTTATGTTTCAACTATAATTACGATTGAAACAAAATCTGGAATTTGTACGAATCCGCCCCAACAACGGGGCACCTATATACAGTGTTAGGGGTGCCTCCGTACGCTGTAGGGTTGTTCCGTATGTGCGATTAAAACAACACATATAAATCAAAATTCTTTTATTAGCAATGAAAATAAACACAAAAATAAAGATTTAACTTCTATTAAAAAAAAATAAAATACTTTTCTTATAGGCAACAAAAATTACACAGCATTTCTTATGTAAAACAAATTTTAAATGACTTTTCTTAAAATTAACGAAAATTAAATTACTTTCCTCTAACAATAAAACATAAAATTGCTTCATTTTCTACGTAAATTAGTTATTTTAAATTCAGAATCACATGCTTCAATCTTTGGTGCGGATTAGCACTGCAAAAGTTGTTGTTAATTAACAAGATAATAAAAACTATTGAACAGTAAAATTAGAAAAATTTACTGAAAAAGTGAAAAGTTTTGATGTTCTAGAAGTACAAACTGTTGGAGGCTTAGGTTCAGGAAGAATCATTACAACATCAGTTATATAAACAGTACGAATATCTTCAACATTAGGGAAAACGAATGTCCACGAAAAACCTGGCTTCCTTCGTAGATAAGATACTTTAAATTCAGTCTGACTATAGTGACCGAAAATTTTTCCTACATAGTAAATAATACTTTTTTTCTTAGGGAACCTCACTGAAATAAACGAAATGTCTTTAATATTTTCTGGTATTACATTAACTGTCAATTGGCTTCTGTTCATTCCAAAATTTTCATGCTCGGTTTCATCTTCATCTATGATCGAAGTTGAACTCTCTTGAAAGCTTATATCAGATTCATCACTTACTGTGTTTTTAGCTTTCTTGTTCTTCGGTTTTAAATTAAAATTAGCTAAACTACGTTTCATTTGTCTTGCCCTAGCCCTTCTTTCCGCTTCTAGCTTTTTCAATTGCTTTTCATTTTGTATCTTTTCAATGAGCTTTTTTTCGGGTGTTTCAGTATAAATACGTGATTTTCCTGGCCGTCGTCCTTTGTTTATTTTATTACTTCTTACAACAGTCGGATAGGGTCGAATTGCCTCTGGCGTGAAAAGTGTTTTCAAAGGAGCAACTATTTGATGGATTGGTGAATTATTCAAAGCATCTGGTTCACAAGCATCTAAAATACACCTTTGTAGTTCATCATCATAAATTATCAATGGTGAGTTAAAAGTTTGTTCTGTAGATTCTCGCGGAACCTCCAAGAAATCTTGTGTTCCAGAAGTAGAGGGTTGGCAGATATCAAAGACACTTGGCTGCGGAGTAGGCGCTGACAAATCTTCAACGACGTTTTGAGTAGGAGGCACATGTTCTAAGTTACCTAATGTATACACCTCAGTTGGAGCAAAGTCTTCGTCACTAAAGGCTAATTCATTAAGAGGCCATATTCCGGGTTTGTTAAACCCGCTTGTGATATTTTTGCGGTGAATGATTCGAAAAATGCAATTTTCACAAACTTTGGAATATTGTAAATTGTCAATGCTTTGCCTGGGTTCATTGTATGCCAATTATTGAATGCAATTTTCAACATTGATTTAAATGTTCCAAAGACTCCCACATCAAGTGGTTGTAGGCGGTGAGATGTATGTGGTGGAAAAGATAGGTAAATTATGCCATTTTCTTTGGCGTAGTTGATGGCTTTGAGAGAAACATGGCTTTCATGATTGTCACACAACCATACATCTTATTTTCTTCCCACTTTGCTGGATATTTCAAACTCAAAGATTTGGCATTCTCATATGCTAACTTTCTTACTTGAATCGTCGTAAGCCCATAATGCATCTTACAACATTTGATAATATAATCATTTAGTAGTTTTTCTTCTTTCATTGAAAAGACTTAGAAACTTGTATATTTGGAGTCAAATGTACGGTTGCTTGACCCTTCAGCATCATTGCTATTCTTGTATTGTTTAGACGGCTTTATAATGTTGACAATTTCAAATTGTATTTGTCCGCAGCTTTTCTATATGACAATACTCCTTGCATAACTTCCTGTATTGCTGGCTGCATGCATTTTTCATCCACAGCTTCTCTACTTGTCTTTTTTGGTTTATAAGTCCGCACCATGTTTTTGTGAAGAAATAATAGGAAAAAGGTATTAAAATATATATACGTACATCGGCAATAGCAAAACACAGGACAAAGTTAATGCAAAAATTAGCAATTAGCACACTAACACACTAAATCATACCTACCTATCAGTTGGGGCACATTTAAACGCGTTCAAATGTGCGCCATCTAGCTTTGTCCGAAAGTACCCCACTAACTGAATAACAACAAAATATAATCTCTTTTAATATTAATAGGAAAACGTCATAGATTAAGTATTGAAAACGTATCTTAAGTATATTTTGCTACTTACTGATAGAATACTTACTCTACACGAAAACTTATTTTATCTACCGTAACAATAGATATAAACATTGATCAAAAAATTACTTACCGAGCGCGAAAACACGTTCGTGTCTGTCACTTCACTCTGACCGGGGCGAATGGCGCGATACTTCGTTAACGTAAAGTTGATACCTCGACTCACGCACACATACAAAAGCAAGACCGTACGTTGTTTCGTTCAAGTTTTATTTTGACTGTATGAATGTGCCCCGTGCACGAAGGGTCCTGACCTTCCCCGGATATGGCTGCTGAAATCCGTCTGTCAAAGAAAAAATAATAACAATACGAAACGGAAAACCGTTCCGAAATTCATAAAAAATGACGTAGTTTATTGGTCACAACAAGAATGGCATTAATTACAAAGACCAAAAATTATTCAATTCGACGTTTTTTAAGTTAAGCGCACTATAATAAAAGTGAAGGCAGACGAAGAATGGAGATTAACAGACAGTCTGGTCCAGACTGAGATTTTTGCGGCGTTTGGACGAAGCAAAAAAATGATGCGAATGCCAGAGCATCCTATAAAGGAAATCATCGAAATCACGCAAGACTTAATATGTGAGCAAAACTCACCTATCCAATAGATCCAAGCGCTGTCATTCGCCGACAAGGGAGTAGACAGTGTGGGGCTCAGGGCCCCCAAAATTTTTGCAAAAATTAATCATAAGGTAACTCGGTGTCGTGTTATTTATTTCATCTAGATTCCCCTGTTCATGAATAGAATATAAAGGACAAATTATAAAAAGATCATAAACAATCCATCGATAAGCAAAATGAAATGTAAACAATTTTTCTCGTTCTGTTTTGACCCGTTCATACGTAGCGGGACTGAAAAGTTTTCCGTTCTTTATCATTTCCACAAATTTGTTAGAAACGTACTTGCAATAAACTCATCTATTTGTTAAAATAAGTTTCCTGGTTATAGACCCTACCCCAAGAATCCGCAAACATATTAAATGCCTCTGAGCGACGAGTACTGAGGAGGATAATTGGAGCGAAACTTGACGGGGACCAATGGCGAATGCGATACAACCATGAGCTGTATGAAATTTTTGATGAGCCGGAGGCCTCAACAATTCTAGGGTTGTGGGGCCTTCAACGGGCTGGCCACATGAATCGTATGGATGAGCAACGGATACCCAAAAAGATATTCGTTGGGAGACGTGAAGAGTGGAGATTAGGGGAGAAATTGAGGAAACACTCTGGGACTCGGTTGACGAAGACAGTTCATCACTGCTGAGATTTAAAGATTGGAGGATGTGGTCAACTCACCAAGACTATTGGAGGCGCTTGTTACAGGTAGTGAAGGTCTGAGGTGGGCTATAGTGCCACGACAAAGAAGATGAAGAAGATTCATGGTAATATTGAATTTTTTAACCAAAGGATGGCGAAGTAAGGAAGGAAGATGTGAAGCACACAATGCAAACGAAAAACAGCAATATTGCATAATTTTGTTGTTCTTTTGGTATTCGTGGTGTCCAATCAATGATTCGGGAGTTAAAGTGCTATAAAGCTGAATTTCAGTAAGAAGTGTAAGACTTTTAAGAATACAGTCGAACTCGCTTAAAGTGAAGTCCTGTAAATTGCGTATTAAATTTATTATAGCCAGGAGCTCGTCACATTGGAAACTATCACTATTATGTTATGAAAAATAAGTTATTTATATGTTTGTAACTAGTAACTACTACTACGAATAAAAACTAGAAAAAATAGTCCCAGATTTTGTTGCGAATTCCGGCGTACCAACTTCCTCCCATTCGCAACTTCAAATTGCCGCCGTAACATTGTCCCTTTCCTTTGGGCATTCCTACCTTTTCCTCCATAAATTTATTTATTTTTTTTACATGTTTCCATTTTCCCTTTAATTTTTACTCCCCCATCATCACAATACTACCCTTTTTCCTTATTAACAACTACAAAAAAATAATACCTACTAATAATTTCAATTTTCCCACTAATAACGTTCCATTTATTAATTCCCACTAACAAAATTTCATTCTATTCATTTTCCCTAACAAAACCTAATTCCTTCCTTAACAGTAACTAATTCCATTCCCACTAACAAATTTTATATTTTTATACTAACAAAAATGAATTGACTAACAAAATTCAATCCCATGCCCAAATGAATCATTGAAGTTGCTAATCTGATGAATGGGAGATCGATAAGGCATAGCTCCATTAGATACGTCGCGAGATTCGACCGTGCGACTGCTGGAACCCTGAGTTCAAGTTCCCCCGGGCGCACGGAAGCACTATTTTTTGGGGTATCGGCAAAATCAATAGTTTTCGTAATGTACTCGCATGTGTGACACTTTACATTCAATCAAGCGATTCTTGGGGATGTAAATTGCCATATATGCAAGTCAATGGAAACTATTGTGATTGTCGATACGGACCAAAAGATGTGTGGGTAGCGGAATCGAAGTGTAATGAACTTCGATTACGTTACCCAGATGCGACAGCGGTAATTGGAAAAGAATTTGGATTGCTGGATCGGATGGGAGAAAGGTGAAATGTGGAAATGAAGTGGTTGGAATTAGGCAGTCAGGATTGGACGTGGAAAAGGAAGGTTGAACGCTTTGGGGAGTCAGGATTTGATTTGACAAAGAAGAGGGAGTTTTTTTTCGGTTTTTGGTGAAGTGAATATTTGGCTGTTAAAGATAAAGGAGTTTTCTGTGTGGGATATAAGTGAGTTTTGGGGTTTTTAAAATTGGGAAAGAATTGAATAGACTTTTTTTTGAAGTTTTAGTGACGAAGAGTGGAAAGATTGAAAAAGTGAGGGGAGTTTTGCATTTTGGGAAGAGAGGGGATTTGACTTTGTGTAGTGTGAAGAAAAGAAAAATTTTATTAATTTGAAGTGCGGAAAACGAAAATTGTGCGAGAAAAATAAAGATTTTGCTAATTTGGATTGCGGGAAGACGAAAATTGTTGTCAAAAGCTTGGGTTGAAATTTAGTGAAAAGAAAAAAAGACAGATTGGAGGAATCAATTAATGCGGATAAAAGTGGCCGTTACGTTTTTTTTTTTTTGTTTAGTGATTCTAAATTACAATTAATTTTCAGCGACCCCACGCTTCTTTTGCTGTATTGCACCGGGCGCTCGGAGTTCTACGGGGAAAGAAGTGAGTACAATTTTAGTTTTTTTTTCCTTTTTTTTAATATATTATCCAATAGTTTGATTATCATATTCTCCATAGTCTTGAATTATTTTATGTTGGTAGATTCTAATTTTTGTATATTGTTTCAAATTTCGAAAGGGGTTTTTAGTAGTTTTGTTTTATCTGATTTTCTTTTGTATACCTTGGATTTAAATTATAACTTGAAATAAAAACGGCCACAATGTTCTGAGAGAACAACTATTTTTCATTTCTCAATGTGACCTCCCCCTTTCCCGTCCTTTTCCCTATGTGCTAGTATTTATATGTCAGGTGGCTCAGCACGAGCAGAGGGTGCCCCGAAAGACCCACGACACGACTGAGCGCTAGCCGGCCTCAGTATGCCACCCCGGGCTACACACCCCTCTGCCAATATTTAATGTCTGCAACTGCGGTGACTTCCGTGGTTGCTACAATTTGTAACTTGTTTAGTTAGCATGGTTAAACAAGGAGTTTTCCAAAATAAACAAGACTGAGCTAATAATGAAACAACAGGAGCTTTGTTCTGATAAATTCGATTTTATTTATTCAAAATAGTCTCCTCCAGTCTCGATACACTGTTTTGCGCGATCAAAAAGCCTTTCGAAGGAGTGTTTCAGGTTATTGACCGGAATGTCCTCCAGGACGTTGGTACAAGCCTTTTGAATGCCCTCTACGGACGCAAAGCGTTTTCCTTTCGTGGTCAAATTGAATTTTCGGAATAGGTAGAAATCACAAAGAGCCATACCAGGCGAATACGGTGAATGATTGATGGTTAAAATGCGATTTCTAGTCAAAAAACTAATCACAAGAGTGGATTATTATGACAAAAGTCCCGTTTATTTTGGAAAAATCTGCACAGACCTTTCGTAAGCCCAAACAATCGATTAAATTGCGGTAAATCGATATTTTGGAGATATTCAACTTCAATTCCATGAATTTCAACGATGGTTTCGGCTCATTTTTGATAAATTCACGCACAATTACGATGGGGTCTTCGGTGATCACTGATTTTGGGCGGCCCGTACGTTCATCGTCATTTATGTCTTGACGACCATCTCTGAAACATGTAAACTAATCATGCACTCTGGCCCGAGATAGACAATCATTGTCATAAACTTAGTTCATCAATTCAAATGTTTCGGCAAACATTTTTTCTGTTTTGTTACGGTTTCCGCAAAGGTTTGTGCATTAATTCTATGTGCAATTTTTAAGTGCTTACTCATAAGTTTTGTAGTTCAATTTGACGTTCATTAAAGCTTAGTTTGTGATCATACTTCATAAGTTTGCCTACAATGACGTTTTGTATATCCTTCTAATATTGGCACCATGGGCTAAATGGATATGGGCCAAATGGATAGTTATCCATTTTGCCCGATTTGTAATTTGTTTAATTTTATTTTTGTTTTCTATTCCAGATGGTGTATAAATATTGATCAAGTTGGGTAAACAGACCTACGGTCATGTCAGAAGGGTTTCGTCCCAACGTGCGAAATGCAATCACCGGCAACGGATAAAGGCAAGAAACATGTCGAAGAGATGTGTACGTTTATAAAAAAATCCATTGCTTCTGTACTTTAAACAGTCGTCATGTTGTTGCAAACTAACAAAAATCACTCAAATCATGAATTCCCAAAAAATGTATATCTTATTTGAAAATTTCAAGAAGATCAAATCCAAACTGCAGTGTCTGATTCAATGGAAAGTCAGTAAAATAACAAAATTGTGTGTTGATGCTATTATATTTGGAGAAATTTCAATTGGCTATAACTGCCGTGAATATGATTGGGTTTTCAAAAAAATTGCAGAGTACTAGAACCTTATGTAAAACTCTTTAAATATCAGTTTTCATTGTGTTTAAGGGTACCTACACGCCCCTACACACCTCCTTAAGCACCTTGTAAAATTTTTTTGTAGTAAAACTTTGAAGATGCCATCACTTAACACCTTTATACAAAATTTCGTGGTTGTAGCTTATACGGTTTGCCAGAAAAAGTTATGTGACATACAGACGGGCGGATGGACAAACAGGTGCTATTTTAGTAGGGTATAGTAAAATAATTTTACAAAACCCTAAAAAAGTAATCGGGCAACGTCGTCCGAAAAATCGTTAGAACAAGCCGTAAAAGTCGTAAAAGATGCAGAGAAATTTTTAAATACTGCCGCAAAAACTTTTGGAATTCTTTTTACTACTTTGCATCGACACGTAAAATCAGGAAGTGTATCGAAGAAATTGGGCAGGTATAGACCTGTTTCTACACCAGAACAAGAGGAAGAGCTGTGTGTATACCTGAGTCAACTAGACAGCTTATTTTTTGGTCTGGTTCTTTCAGAATTTTCAGAACTAGTGTCGGAGTACGCAAAAAAAATAATATTGCTCATCTATTTACAAAGGAAAAGCTGGAGATGAAAATAATGACACCTAGAAATCGTGCTAAGAATACATCTTTGGCAGGAACTAAAGGTTTCAATCGGCCGCAAGTTAAGTTATTCTATACGAATTTATGGATTTGATTTGATGACAAAACACAATTTCGATGCAACAACAATATATAATGAAACAGGTGTAAAAAGCAGCACAGCAAAACCACCAAAGGTTTTTTCTATCAAAGGAAAAAGACAAGTTGGAGTAGTCAGCAGTGCAGAAAGGAGTCAACTAACCACTATTAATTGCTGTTGAAATGCTTTGCCAGCAAATATGTGATTCTTAGCTGATACCTCTCCAGGCTCACAAGCCACATTGAGTAACAACGATTGGGTGGATGTCGAAGGCTTGTTAAAGTGGCTTCAATTTTTTAACTAAAACAGTCCATCTAAATGAAAAGAGAAAGGTTTTACTATCACTCAATCACAAAGCTCATAAATACTATCTAGCCTTGGAGGTTGCGTCGAAAAATAATATTATCCTTTTGTCATTCGCACAACACACAACTGACCGAATGCAACCTCTGGATGCGGCTGTGTAGAGACCACTCAAAAATTATTTTGAACAAGAACCAGACGCGTTTCAAAAATCGCTAGAACTACTATGCAGCGCTGGACGGACTCCAACAAGTAATGCAGGATGATGAAAATATTGAAGGTAATGTTAGTCAAGATAATGATAATTTTATCCTTTATTTAAAAAATAAAAAAAAGGAGAAGAAAGCAGCCTGTAGTTTTGCTGGTCCTCCCCATAAAGTTGCCAAGAATACAGAGAAAGTTCCGCTAATTAATGTGTTCGGTCAAAGTGGAATGGGCATGGTTCGGCTATTGGCAGCCGAAAATAAATTAACAAATTTCGGAATTAAAGAATTAATGCCGAAAAGTTCACTATCAGAACGAAATCACTAGTTGATTTCAAATCAGCGAAAAAATGCTCTGAATTCTGGAGAGGTTCCACACTTCACATATTCCCCAAAAAGCGAGAAGAACCAGACCTTTTTGTGAAAGGGCTTGAACTGTGGAGAAGATACCGTCGATCTTCTTCAGGTGCTCAAGGAAGTAGCACCAGAAATTGAGTTTATCTCCGTTAAAACGTTCGCGATAAGAAGGTCGACGGTAGAAAAAAAATTTACCACTTTATTTAGTGCAGATATCAAATAAGAGCAGTCCAAATGCTCTTCAACAAATCAGATACTTGAACTTCCGAGTGGTGAGGTGGGAACCAGTATCAACCAGTATCATCGCTGTCAACGATTTGGGCATTTGACTGCCAACTGCACCATGCTTTACCGATGCGTCAAATGCAAGGACGTGCATGCTCCCAGTGAGTGCGAATTGACTCAGACGGAGTCAAAAGAGAAATTATACTGTGTTAACTGCGGTGTTTTTGGTCAACCAGCATCATATAAAGAATGCTCCCGATATAAGATGCGAGAGTTAAATTTGTCCCAAAGCAAACACAACTACACCACAGTGTCTCCAAACTTCGTCAAGCCCGGAGTATCATTTGCATAAGCCGCTAGAGGACCAGCAGAAAATGCGGTAAATACTGTAAATAATGTAAGTAGCAATAATGAGCTGCTTCTCAAGATTTACCAGAAAGTAAATTGTTTGTCGGAAAGAATTGATAAACAAGATACGAAAATTAATCTTGTTTTTCATAGTTTAGGGCTTTCCAATGCCTCAAAATAATTTGTCATCCAGTCGTATTCCCATGGATAGCATTCAACTCATCTCGATCAACGTTAACTTCATTGTGAGTCTACATCGACGTGACTGTCTCCTGGAGTTCCTTGTCAAGCAAAAGCCTGACATCATGCTTTTTACTAAAATCCACTTCAATTCATGGCACTCCATGACATTCAAGGACTTTGAGTTCGTAAGAAACGATAGGGTTAAAGGTGACGGGGGAGGTTGCACCGGGATATTGGTTCGAAGACCCTATTGATTCCAAAATGTTGAAAAAGTCGAATTCAAAAGCTTTGAATCTCTTGAAGTGTCCGTTATCAAAATGTCACTGCCAGGTGGGGATAAACTCTTCGTTATCTCTGCCTATGCAACTGGTGGAACTGTTCTCAAGCTCAAGGAGGAACTCAATTCGTTGTTTGAAATACTCGAATTGAACAGGCTGCATAGTTATTATATTCTTGCTGGTGACCTGAACGCCAAGCATACATCATGGCTGAACGCCACCAATAATCCAAGAGGTGTATTCCTGAAATCGTGGATAACAGAGAACCAAATTGAATACTGGTGCAATCTTTATGGGTCAGGGTTCGCAACATACCCTAAGGCAAATTCATAGTAGGACTTCTGCATTGCTGACGCAAGACTTGAATTCAGCTTTCATACGCAATCGTAATGGAAATTAATCATCAAAGAATCATCAAAGAATCAAAAAAATAGACTGGGAGAAGTTTCAAAAGAAGTTTAATCGGTAGTACCAGAAGCAATGTCCCTCTTCTGATGATGGCAAACCTTGCTCAATGGTTTCTGATAACAGAAATCTAACTAACGATGAAATAGATCTCTATTTGTCGAAGTTAGAGAAGCTGACGTTGGAAACAGTTGAGAAAGTAATTCTCAAGATTAAACATCGTAACAATATGGAAGGATATGAAACATCAACCATTGTAGAGTTGAAAAAGTTGAAAAACCTTCTTCTTAAATGTGTCAACAATATTTATCGACGATTTTTGGACTACAACCATCCCTCGTTGGCTTTGTTGAAATTAAACCTGAAGAATGTCCGAAACTTAATCCGGTCATACTTCAGGAGTGAGATCAGCAATCAATGGGCGGAAAAATTGAGGGGTATTAGCCCACAGCGTTTTCGCGAAATCATACTCCGTAAGAAGTCTCAAGTAAGGTATCGAATTTTGAAGTCACTAGTGATGAAATAAATCTTCTGGATGGGGCTGGTATCGAAATTGATTGCAGGACTTAGGATAGAAATGGAAACAGGATTATATGTGAGGGATTGCATAAGCTCGCTCTGATTGGAACCCATTTTGAATTGGTTCATCTACCAAACTCTGAGAGAGGGAATAAAATATGTTCAGAGGTCGTTGAAGCAAAAATTTCCGAATTCCAATCAAGCCTGAACGGCGAATCAATTCTTCATTTTAATGAAACATTAACATCTGACGTCATACCGAGCTTGAGTCTTATTGATTATTTTGTCAGCTTTGAAGGCTTGTGTTTCATATTTCGCAGGATATTGATGGTATTCTAAATTTAGCTCTCCGACATTTGCCTATGGTTGCTATTAGGAATTATTGCATATTGTTAAACAACATGTTGAGCAAGTCATATCTCCTAAGTGAGTGGAAAAAGGCTAAGGTATTTCCGATCTTGAAGACAGGAAAATAATCTTCATGCCCAAAAAGTTATCGCCTAATCAGCTTGCTGCCTAACATCAGCAAGGTGTTTGAAGTTATAATCAACATAGCATTAAACACCCACATTGAGAAATATGAGTTGATGCTGAATCGCCAATTTGGTTCTCACATGCAATAACGAAAGTAACCTCAGACATCTGTTGGAAACTAAATGATAGACAATGTGTTGGAGCATATCTCATTGATATGGAGAAAGCCTCCGATACGGTGTGGTTAGATGCACTAGTTTTTAAACTCCTTCAGGACAAGTTCCCCAGACACCTTGTCGCCATGATGTGCAATATGTTTACGGGAAATCATTTGTTGTATCTGATGGAAATCTGACAAAAATGCTCGTCTTGAATGGTCTACAGCAGGGCACAGTTACTGCGCCTCGGCTCTTCTCAATCTTCATTCGCAAGCTATTGAATGGCTTTGAATTTAACGTCTCGCCAACGCGATCATTGGTAGCGTTTGCTGATGATCTGATCATCTATACGGCAGACCGAAAAGCTATAATAGTTCAGAGCAGTCTCCAAAAAATGTTCAATGATGTGCAGCTATACACTGACAATTGGTGAATGAAAATTAATGCGCAGAAGTGCAAAACAATTTTGTTTCGGACGACGCTGCAGGGGGTCAGGCAAGACCTGAAACGTAATTGGAAGGGTTTCCACATCATGGCTGGTGAGGGTAGTTCAGAACGAGTTCCACATAAATCCTGTGTTTGATACCTCGGTGTTCCTCCCGATTGGTATCTGTACTATACTGAACATGTCAAAATCATGCTTAATAAGGCACAAAAAGTAGTCAGCCTACAAAGACTCTTTCGTTCCAAATACATTGATCAAAAGGTCAAAATTATCTGCTACAAGACCCTGGTTAGACCAGCTTTGACATACGGATGTCAGATCTGGTACAACCAGAGTGCTAGTACTATGGAAAATTAAGAGTTTATCGAAAGAAAATGTCTTCGTGCATGTAATGGTTTGTCCAGAAAGCCTGAGACGGATTGGAAGCACTACATATCGAATAGAAGAATTATTAAATTTGCTCAAGTGACAAGAGTCGATATCTTCTTATTGAAATTTCTTCGGAATCATATCGCACGATCTGTGATAATGGGTGAAAACCCTTGAATTTCACAGCCGTTCCACCCTACAGACGGGTATATTGCGACTTGCCTCGCTACTGGCTTCGTTCCTCCAGAAGCATTCGTGTATTTGGACATGAATTGATATATTTTTGATTCTGATGGCGTCCCAGTCATATATCACATTTATAGACGGGCCATCAATAAGAAGATAAAATATCCTCCGAGTTTGAGTTCACGAGACTAGCAATCCCAATAGAGATACTCATTTGCTAGATTCGTTGAAGCTGATCGAGTTGAGAGGGGCAATCTAGGTATTGGTGGCTGAATTACAATTTCTAAGTTATTTGCGTTTGTTTTTCTTTTTTGTGTTACTTACTTACTTAGTTTTTAAGTTTCAGCTTATTCTTGCTGCATTTAGTGTTGTTGTTTATTTGTGTTAAAAATTAAGAGATAAGTTAGGTATATGTTATTTTTATTATATTAGGTTAGAGATAAGGTTAAACGCGTAGGTTAAGAATATTGTGATAAAATTTTTAAGTATAAGATAAAGTTTTTGATTGAATTTTATCAGAATTAAGTTAAAGCATATTAGGTGTAGGATAAAAGTTCACTGTTGTGTTTAAATTAGAAATAATTTAGGATAGTGGTGGTTGATTTTTTCTCCTTTTTTCAATTGAATTACAAAATAGGTAATAATCTTAATTAATTTGGATTTGCTATAGTTTTTTTTTTTGATGAAATGTATTTAATGATAACGTATAAATTTAGAGAGCTATTTCGTCCATTAAATTTTTGTATTGTTTTTATTTGGATTTTGCTTTATATTCTATGAAAATTTATACTGATTAGTGTTGAATAAAGCACTTTTGACTTTGACTTTGTAGCGAGCATTTGGATAGTATTTTGTTACACGCATAATTGTCATAGATTTTCCTATTATAATGAAGAATATTAACATAATTCCCTGAAAACTTTTTGTTTTATTTACATTATTGGTTTATTTTATTTATTGGTTGGACCACCCTTTAGTGTCACAATCAGACCAGAATCTATTCAACATTTAATTAGTTTATCTGCAAACGTTTATTTGAATAACAAAGCCTAAGAATTGTTTTATTGGTGTAGAATATATTTTCAATTAAAACATTTGAATGTAAATATTCCTGTAAATAAAGGTAGTGGCTAATCAATAAAAATGAGAAAAATATGTACATAACAACTTTAAGCAAACAAAAAACTAAATTGTTTCATAAGAATAAAATTTATTTAACCTTGAACATATAATTTTGGAAATCCCGTAGGTAGGTGGGAGACGTACATGGTAATTAAATGTTTTGATTCAACTATTCATTTTATGTTCATAATACAAATTTTGAACATAAATCCAGTGACCAGACAAAAATACAATAAAATTGTACAATATATAACATTCCGTAGATATTACCAATTCAAATGGCAGGTGACGAAATGGCCCCATTTTTTTGGTTACACCTTGTTGCGAATTTTGGCGTACCGGCATTTTCCCATTCGCAACTTCAAATTGCATATTTATTTATTTTTATTAACATTTAACAATATCCCTATAATTTTTATTTCCACTCCTCTCAATTTTACCCCCTTACCCTATCTTTAATTACAAAAAATAATAATAATATAATAATAATCTTAACTTTCCCACTAATAACACTCCATGCATTACTACCTATTAACAAGATTTCATTCAATACCTGTTCCCCAACAAAACCTAATTCCTTAATTCATACTAACTAATATTATTGATTAGCTGCCACTAACAAAATTTTATTTGTTATACTAATAAAAATTCATCCACGATTCCCTACAAACAAATCTCATTTCCATGCCCATTGACAAGGGTTCACGGTTGAACTTGATAAAAAGATGAATGGGAGATCAACGGAAGGTGGTAACGTCGTGGATTCTCGACCAGGGGTCTGCTAGGACCGAGCACAGAAAAACACTCTTTTTGGGATATCGGCAAAAGCAATTGTTTCCGTATATATGACGATTTGCATTTAACCAAACGCTATCATGGTTATGCAAATCACCATACATGCAAAATGGAAATTGTTGCGCTTGTCGATATGGAAAAGATATGTGAGTAACGGAATCGAAGTGAATTGAACTTCAATTACGTTACACGGATGCAGCACCGGTTGTTAGGAATGAGTGAGTGAAATCTTTGATTTGGGAGGGCAGTCGCTATTTGACTTTAAAATTAGAGGGATTGCATTTGGCGGTGTCGGAAAAAGTGCGCTAAATTTTAATTTGGGGAATCAATTTTGGACTTTCGAGGCGGAAAGGAAAGGGAGTTTGAGATCACAGAAAAGTTTTTACAGTTTTACATCAACCTTTTTAATTTGACGGAGTTAAAAGCCCTGATTGAAACGTTCAAATAAAGATTTCGTTGTCTGAGTGACATATCTTGCGGAGTTAGTGGTTAGTGATTGTTCCCGCCAAAGCAAAAATAAATCTACTCCCCAGAAGACAATTTTCGGAGTTGTGCTAAAAGTCCAAATTGTTGTTCCTGGCGAAAGAAAATAAAAAATATATTTCATAGACATTCCAGAAAGTGAACCTTTTGGTTTGTGAATTTTACTGAGTTTGTACAAAACGTGGAATCCACTATATATTTGGATTCACCCAAAAATGAACAAGAAAAAAATTTATGAAATCGGGTAATTACGCTTAGACGTTTGGAATGTTATTGCTGGTTGAATTGAGGCTGATGCCAAGTGAACGTTTGTTTTGGAAGTTATTTGAAATTGTCGAAGACGTTGAATTGAATTAATTTGTTGCTGCTGTTGAGGTTCGATCAGCTAAAGACTCAGTGGCCGTTTATTTTTATCTTGCGTGCATTTAACATAAAGATATAAATATCAAATTCTCAGTGCACCCTCACCTTTTTTCCAATAGGTGAGCACTCGTATTGTAGGAAATTGGGGTAAGTACAATAATTAAACAATTTTTTTGTTAATCCATTGTTTTTGCTTATTCTATTTCTGTTCATCACACAAACGTCAGGTGCCTTTTCTTTTTTTGTATTTTAGTAAAATAATGTTCTTCACTAGAAGGTTTGTTTATTTTTATCACTTCCTTTATTTACTTTCTAAGTTTACGGTAACCTCATTTATAGAAGAAAACGGCCATGTCTGTTTAATAAAACCATATCACTCAAACACAGGTATTAATGTAACAAATACAAAGAAAAAAAACCATCATAAAACACTCAATAGGTACAGAGATATCCTCATTTAATTTCAGGAAGTCATACTCACCAGCAAATTTTAGTTGCATCTTTGCTTCAAGAGTTAAGCTTAAATGACCATGAAATTAGAAGTAAAGAGCATACACTAAAAGATATGAATTCAACGGAATTAAAAATTCCATAAACTTCACTTCATGCTATGAAATAAGCCTCAAAAATAATTTGGAATCTATATTTCTATACGTTTTACATGAAAAGTCTAAGCGATTCACTCAAGATGACGTCACACAAATAGCTTTCCTCATGAGCGAGCATACCTTGTTATTCTTCACACCATAGCTCCCAATAATCACTTTAGTAAGACGTTAGAGATGCAGCAACTGGTTTCTGCTGTAATTCAATGTTTTGAAGTCGTGCATTGTTGTCAAATTTCTGTCAGTAACAACAAACGAATTCCCGTGTAACATATTGCACATCATGGCGACAAGGTGTCTAACCACACTGTATCGAAGGCTTTCTCCATATCAAAGAAATACGCTCCAACATAGCCTCTGTTATTTAGTTTCCAACAGATGTCCGTGCCAGCCCTATCGGGAAGATTTATCTCATCTCTAGTGACTTCCAGATTCGATACCTTCACTCATGCTCAAAGATTGCAGAGTTGAGGACGTATCAAAGGGGAATAAGCGTAAGCTTTGCATCCCACATAAGAATGCCTGGCTTTTCTCCAACCATCAATCTGAAAACGGTACTGTCAACTGGAATGGGCTGATCTTCAAAAAGTGAAAATCACATAAGTCTGTTTACAATAAGGATCAACCAAGTAAATCTATGAATAGTATAATAATAGCTCCCACTAATGATAAAAATACCAAAACTTCAGTTGGTAGTCTAGTGGCAAACAAAACTGTTTGTCATAGTAACCAACCGAGAGGTAGTGTTGGTTCTTCACATGAGCATTCTATTTCCACTCCTGAACTGAAGACTATGAAACCACACCCCAAACATCCCAATTTCGTAAGTGATTGTCTTCAAATTTCATCCAAACAAGGATCAATTCAGTTACCTAGGACATCAAATAACTCGTTAGCCGAAACGCAGTCCTTTTAGACCGTCTAGTAACGATCTTGAAAGTAGACACCATAAAATATATGAGTTTGTTTGACTCTGCCTGGCCTACATGCATAAAGCGGCAGATACAACATACATTGATGGTAAAACGAAAACCAATCTTAAAGTATTGATACAAAAAGAAGGTCTTCCTATAAAATTAGATGCTCTCCACAAATTTTTCTTGAGACCTACGCTTCACATGTAAGCTCAAATCATATATCTTTGCTTCAAAGGACTCGAGAACAGCATCACAAATTTTTTCGTCCGCAATAAAAATACTTCCTCCAAATCCATATGACAAGTAAACTCAGCAAACTTTTTTCGATGCTAAATCATGCCCTTTCACTGTCCTTTTTCTAACGGAAACTTGGTTGAATAACTCCTTTCGAAATGAAGACATTCTCGATAGTAGTTGGACTATATATCGGAATGATCGAGACTATCAAAGTACCGTTAAGTATCGCTGTATACAACTTGATATTGAGTGACCTCGTCGCTACGACCATATATAAATATTTCGAGCATACAAAAGCTCAAATCAAACTTAAAAAATTTGTCTTGTACATTGGTGCATTTTATATTCCTGCAAAGCCCAATGAGGTCGTTTACAATGATGCATGTGGAGCTATTTCTTCACTTGCAGGCCTTTTTAATGTTGAAGATAAAATTATTATACTTGTATTCTTTAATAGGCCCAATTTAACGTTTATAGTCGACGAACTTGATTATCGTCTCCTTCCAGTCAATCTTCTTGACGACAGTGATTACAATCTTGTGTCTACATTTTATGGCAATGATTTACAGCAAGTAGCTCCGACAACCAATTGTGATGGATCTTATCTTCACCAATGCTTATGACGATGTGGTGGTTAATCCAACCAGTGAAGTGGAAAATCTTTTTTCAAACACCCTCCACCATCCCGCACTTTCGATTGAATTTTCCACTGCTGAAGCTACAAACACTTTTTCGTACAATAACTTGATTGTATTTGATTTTCGCAAAGCTGATTACGAGAGCATTCGAAAACATATTTTTAATACAGACTGGACTGCCATGCTTTCAACGTTCTATATGAATCATGCAGTAAATTTATTGTATCAGCACATCCCTGACGCCGTTGAAAGACATGTTTCTAAAATCAAGAAAAAGGACAAATTATCAGAGCCCTAGCCGGATAGTGATCTTCGATCTTTGAGGAATAGAAGAAATAAACTGTATAAAATTGTGCAAAGTAGATCTGATGTGAATGACGAAATTAAAAGGCAGCATGATGAACTGTCAAAAGAATTTCAATTGAAGTCGCGCGAGGTCTATGAAGTATATGTTAATGTTATAGGTGGAAACATCATCACAGACCCCAAGAAATTTTTTGAATTTGTGAACATCAAGCGCAAAGCTCATGGCTTTACTAAACAAATGACCTTTAAATACTGTAGTTCTACTCTCCTTGAAGAAATCAGTAATTATTTTGCAGACCATATTCAATCAGTTTACTATTAGACAAACAATTTCCATCATTTTTCACCACTAGACACAGAATGTGGGCCTGTACTGCAAGAAATTGCAGTTTCAGAGGGTGACATATTCGAAGCAATTGAAACTCTTGATTTTAATCATGGACCTGGCCCTGATTTACTTCCTCCATATTTTTTATGTCAATGCAGATAATAATTAGTTGTACCTCTTTGCATCATTTTGAACAAATTGCTATCAAGCGGCGTGTTCCCAGCATACTGGAAATCCTCCTACTTAGCTCCAATCCATAGAAAAAAAAGCAAAGGAGCCGTTGAAAATTATAGAGGGGTTGCCATACTATCATTCACTACCCCAAAGTCATTTGAAAAAATAGTATGTTCCAAAATATCACCTTTTATTGAACAGCGTCTCAATAACCATCAGCATGGCTTCAGAAAGAATGGATCGATTAACAGTTTTGGTCTCTAACATCCTTTGTTCAATGGAAAATGGACAACAGGTCGACGAAATTTATACTGACTTTAGTAAGGCTTTTGACCGTGTCAATCATATGATTTTGTCTCATAAATTGAATAAATTTGGAATCACTGGTTCTCTACTTCATTGGCTGGACTCGTATCTCGAAAATCGGACTCAAACCGTTAAATTTCAGGGACATGTGTCAAACGGAATTCATGTCATTTCCGGTGTTCCTCAAGGCAGTCACTTTGGACTTCTTCTCTTCAAAATTTTTATAGCGGACCTTTCTAAAGTGTTATCCGATATACCACACTTATTTTATGCGGATGATCTCAAATTATATCATGTGATAGCATCCCAAAGTGATTCCTTGTTCCTGCAAGACAAAATAGATACTCTATTAGAGTGGTCTTACAAAAATATTCTATATTTGAATTTTGAGATATGCCAGGTGATAAGTTTTTCTCGCAAAAGTACAATTTTATTATCTGATTATCACCTCAATGATACAAAGCTTTCCAGAGTTGATAGTGTAGTAGATCTTGGTGTTCACTTGGATCAGAAACTCCGCTTTAGTTTGCACTACGATGAGGTTCTCTGCAAAGCGATCAAGCTTTAAGGTTTCATCAAATGTCGCGCGAAAGAATTTAAGAACATGTGGGTAACGAAAACGTAATACACATCATTAGTGCGCCCAATTCTGTAATATGCTTGTGTCGTTTGGAATCCAGTCTTTGATGTTCACTCAGAGAGATTTGAGTCCATTCAGAAACAATTCCTACTGTTTGCTCTGAGATCCCTCTATGATCCAAAAAATTTCCATTATTTGCCATCATACGATAACCGGCTATCCCTTCTCAATATGACCCCACTTGCCTCCCCTAGAACCACATTATGCTCTTGCTTCGCATTTGTTAAAGTCCAAAATCTAATCGAAAAAATAACCTTAAACGAGCCAGTAAAATTCACGAGATATTCGCCTTTGCTCGTAGAAAGTAAACATCATACTATCTATGGTGATAATGAGCCGATAAATAGATGTGTCCAAATTTTCAACAAGATGAGCCATCATTATTCACCAACCATATCCAGATCCCGATTTAAATCCAATTTATCGAAGTTCCTCGGTTCCTAATCCTTCACTGCAAATGTAAATTTATATTGTAAAAAAATAAAAAAAATTGTGATATGTTTTTTAATAAAATGCAAATATGTATACATTGTTTGGTCAAATAAATAAACACTAATCACCCTCATGAAAGTACCATCTGGGGCCTGTGGTCTGATACCAGTTTTCCGCCCATTGATTGCTGACCTCACTCGTGAAGTATGAAAAGATTATGATTCGGACATTCTTCAGGTGTAATTTCAACAAAGCCAACGAGGGATGGTTGCAGTCCGAAAAACGCCGACAAGTACTCGTATTGTTGACGTGTCTAAGAAGAAGGCTTTTCAATCTTTTACCTAAATTTCTCGAGAGAAATTCACCTATTGCGGAGAGTATCATATATATATATATATATATATATATATATATATATATATATATATATATATATATATATATATATATATATATATATATATATATATATATATATATATATATATCTATATATATATAGATATATAAATACTCGTATATATATACATATATATATATATATATATACACGCACATATATATATATATATATATATATATATATATATATATATATATATATATATATATATATATATATATATATATATATATATATATATATATATATATATATATATATATATATATATATATATATATATATATGTATATATTCAGGGTAGTGAATGATAGCATGGCAATCCCTCTATAATTTTGAACGGCTCCTTTGCTTTTGTTTCTATGGATTGGAGCTAAGTAGGAGGACTTCCAGTATGCTGGGAACACGCCGCTTGATAGCAATTTGTTAAAAATGATGTTATCTGCATTGAAATAAAAAATATGGAGGAAGTAAATCAGGGCCAGGTCCATGATTAAAATCAAGTTTGTTTAGTAAAGCCATGAGCTTTGCGCTTGATGTTCACAAATTCAAAAAATCTCTTGGGGTCTTTGATGATGTTTTTACCTATAACATTAACATATACTTCATAGACCTCGCGCGACTTCAATTGAAATTCTTTTGACAGTTCATCATGCTGTCTTTTAATTTCGTCATTCACATCAGATCTACTTTGCACAATTTTAAACAGTTTATTTCTTCTGTTCCTCAAAGATCGAAGATCACTACCCAGCTAGGGCTCTGATAATTTGTCCTTTTTCTTGATTTTAGGAACATGTCTTTCAACGGCGTCAAGGATGTGCTGATAGAATAAATTTAATGCATTATTCATATCTAACGTTGAAAGCATGGCAGTCCAGTCTGTATTAAAAATATGTTTTCGAATGCTCTTGTAATCAGCTTTGCGAAAATCAAATACAATTAAGTTATTGTACGAAAGAGTATTTGTAGCTTCAGCAGTGGAAAATTCAACCGAAAGTGTAAATCATTGCCATAAAATGTAGACACAAGATTGTAATCACTGTCAACAAGAAGATTGACTGGAAGGAGACGATAATCAAGTTCGTCGACTATAAACGTTAAATTGGGCCTATTAAAGAATCCAGATATATAATAATTTTATCTTCAACATTAGAAAGGTCTGCAAGTGAAGAAATAACTCCACATGCATCATTGTAAACGACCTCATTGGGCTTTGCAGGAATATAAAATGCACCAATGTACAAGACAAATTTTTTAAGTTTGATTTGAGCTTTTGTATGCTCGAAATATTTATATATGGTCGTAGCGACGAGGTCACTCAATATCAAGTTGTATACAGCGATTAAGGCTCCACCACCTCGTGATAACCCGGTACTTTGATAGTCTCGATCATTCCGATATATAGTCCAACTACTATCGAGAATGTCTTCATTTCGAAAGGAGTTATTCAACCAAGTTTCCGTTAGAAAAAGGACAGTGAAAGGGCATGATTTAGCATCAAAAAAAGTTTGCTGAGTTTACTTTTCATATGGATTTGGAGGAAGTATTTTTATTGCGGACGAAAAAATTTGTGATGCTGTTCTCGAGTCCTTTGAAGCGAAGATATATGATTTGAGCTTACATGTGAAACGTAGGTCTCAAGCAAAATTTGTGGAGAGCATCTAATTTCATAGGAAGACCTTCTTTTTGTATCAATACTTTAAGCTTGGTTTTCGTTTTACCATCAATGTATGTTGTATCTGCCGCTTTATGCATGTAGGCCAGGTAGAGTCGACCAAACTCATATATTTTATGGTCTCTACTTTCAAGATCGTTACTAGAGTTAGTTGTTGCATTTACGGCTGGAGGTAAGAGACGGTCTAAAAGGACTGCGTTTCGGCTAACGAGTTATTTGATGTCCTAGGTAACTGAATTGATCCTTGTTTGGATGAAATTTGAAGACAATCACTTACGAAATTGGGATGTTTGGGGTGTGGTTTCATAGTCTTCAGTTCAGGAGTGTAAATAGAATGCTCATGTGAAGAACCAACACTACCTCTCGGTTGGTTACTATGACAAACAGTTCTGTTTGCCACTAGACTACCATCTGAAGTATCTGAAGAACTTACAGTTTTATTAGTAATCTTTGAGTGAATTTTTTAAGTCATATTTGTTTTGGTATTTTTATCATTAGTGGGAGCTATTATTATACTATTCATAGATTTTCTTGGTTGATCCTTGTTGTAAACAGACTTATGTGATTTCCACTTTTTGAAGATCAGTCCATTCCAGTTGACAGTACCGTTTTCAGATTGATGGTTGGAGAAAAGCCAGGCATACTTATGTGGGATGGAAGCTTTGATCGAACGCTTACGCTTATTCCCCTTTGATACGTCCTCAACTCTGCAACCTTTGAGCATGAGTGAAGGTATCGAATCTTGAAGGCTTTTCAATCTTTTAACCTAAATTTCTCGAGAGAACTTTACCTATTGCGGAGAGTATCATATATATCATATATATATATATATATATATATATATATATATATATATATATATATATATATATATATATATATATATATATATATATATATATATATATATATACATGGGATATAACGAAATTTGTGACCACGCTAGATATTGCAATTTTGCTCCGATTTTCACCAAATTTTCAGGAAAGGTGTATTGAGTAAATATCTCAATTAATTTTGTGAACCACCTATATCGGCCAGGCAAAAACAAGATGGCGGCCATTTTAGACAAAAAATCGCGATGTCCGTTCTGACCAAAGTATAGCTCCGATTTTGATAAAATTTGGTGCAAAGGTTCACTAATATATGTGATGAATCTCACAATAAAAAATTCAAAGTCGCTATGGCAGAAACAAAATGGCGGCCACTCAAAGGTCGAAAAACGTGCAAAATTTTGTTGTTGTAATAGTGGTCAAAGCTTTCAACCGATTTTCATGAAATAGAGCAGTTAGATAGAAATTATAAGTATCTAAATATTTACGTGCAAAAACTGAAAGTCGTGTCACAAAAAAACAAAATGGCGGCCAGTTGAGACTCAAAACTTCAAAGGCTTTCAAAAGTCGCAATTTTGATCCGACATACATGAAACTCGGTCTGAAGATAGGAATTATTTAGATCTATAGACAAGCATGTGCAAATTTTAAAATGGCGGCGGTGTAAATATGCGGTTTTTTCAGGTTTTTGTGGCCCTCTAGCGGTCACATTTTCCAGCGGATTTTGATGAAACTTGAGATTATGAATCTCTATAGTATTTTGTTGTAATAAATTATTGAAATTGAATGAAAAATAAATAAGTCGAAAATTTAAAACCCCATATTTTTAGCTGCCATTTTCACTAAAAATTGAATTATTTTGCCCTGTCTAGAGTGAAACTCCTATTTGAACGAGATTTGGCACATTGATTGATGAGGTCCTAGCGCACAAAGATTTAAAATAGTCCAAACTCAAATGCATGCATTCAAAATGGCGGCCCCCAAAGGTCAGGAGGCAAGTGCAATTCGCTTTTTTAGTAGCAACTGAAATAATGAATTTTTTTCATGGAAACGTTTCAAATGACTTATCTTGACAGTATTTATAAATCAGACTATGTTTTAAATATTGTAAAATATTTTTAACAATACCCTAAAAAATTATAAAAGCGCGACTTGTCTGTCTGTCCGTCCGTTTGTTTTGCGTCACAAGTTTCCTCGCAAACCACATAAGCTAGAATGAGGAAATTTTCTACGTAGGTCAAAAGTGGTGCCTCTTGAAATTTGCAGTGTAAGAACATATTTTAAAGTGTTTAAGGGGGTCTCCCCATACAGGGGGGGTGACATAAACATTTTATTTATTTCTGTAGCCCTCTAGCAGCAAGTTTCTCAACAGATTCCGATAAAACTTGAAATTATAAGTTATTAAGGCAAGTTAATTTGATTTAATTATGCAAATCGAATGGCAAACAAAAAATTCGAAAATTTACAGCTTAATATTTTTAGCAGCCGTTTTCCATAAAAATTCAAAATGACGGCCCCTGGTGGCTCAGAAAAGAATCGAAAATGTATATATTAATGGCAATGCAAGTGCTGATTAAACTTTTATGGAAATCTTTTGAAATTAACTATTTGAGCTATTTAAGCCGACAAGTTATCACCTTTGTGTGGTAACCACTGTGAAATGTATAAACAGCAAATGTGAGAAGGGCGAAACGAGTGTAAATATGTTTATAACAATTTATTACCCGCCGATTTTCAATATGTGATCCATACGTGTGCAACTCAATTTTATTAGCAAAATATTTGCGCCTCTTTGAAGGGTCTCCAAATACGAACGGGGGCAGATCCTTTATGTCAATAAATACACATGTAGTGCTACAAAAATTGCAGTAAGAAGTCCAGTAGTAGGCAAGCCAAATTCTTTTTCGAAACCTTACGCTACATAAGAGAAATTTACCTTTCCGGCTGGTGCTGCCAACGGGGATTTTTTAACTTTGCGATAGTTAGTGTTTCATATCCTTCTATATTGTTTCAATGTTTAATCTTAGGAACTAATTCCTCAATCGTTTCCAACATCAGCTTCTCTAACTTCGAGATCACTGTGTGATTTCTAATTAATGCTTGTAATCTTAAATTTTATATAATATTAATGGTGTACGCATCTTAAAATCTTCCACGGTCTCATATCTACGCAAATATTGGAACCAGGGGCGTGGTCTTCTTTAAAGTATGTAAATAATTTATAAATTTTGAATAAATTATATTTAGAATAAATAAGCTTCATTGCTTTCTTGGCAGAACAATCACAAATTCTCGCCACGAAAAGTAACCTTCTCTTATTAACCTTTTGCCTTACTGGTTTTCGTTTCAATAGACTAGATGATCACCTGTCCAATAGTCGTAAAATATAGGTGCGTAACATAAATTTACCAACATTTCACCATGTAAAAATAAAAACACGCTACAAGGATCGATACAATTTGAATTGCCTGGAAAATACCCAGAATTGCAAGTGTAAGATATAATCTCTCCAATAAAACCTTCATCATTTCTCAATCTACTTTCATAAATTGACAATTTTGTGGGTCAACCTTCTACTTTATCATATGACACTCGCATACGAGATAGATTTCATCTTTCCACATAAATTATATAAATATTTATTACAGCTAGGAATCTCAGACGTAGGGAGAAAGTTTCCTCGAACCCATGTAATATGCATATCAATATCATTGCCATCAAGGGAAAGAAAAATATGTGATGTGCAAAATGGTGAAGAAGTCATAAAGCAATTTCACGGGTATCTTGTGGTATTTACTTGCCGCAAGCGTTGGGCATTGACGGTCGTAGCCACAAAGTCACGACCACTCTCTCATTGAGAAGCAATTGCTTTCCACCCTGCTATCCTTGGATAGCATGAATGCTATGCGGGTATCTTTGGGGCTGTGATGAACATTCCAATGTGTTTTGGGAGGTTGCGGTGGCTTTTGTAGGAAAATGACTTCACGCTCCGTATTCCCAGTTCAACGCAGTTCTCCTCACACGCAGGAATTCGTTGAAATGAGGAGGGTGGATGTTACATTTAAGGACACAATGATAGAAAGAGGGTCAATATCTTGAGCTATAATGAAATTTTCTTGACTTTGGATGCTTTCTGTCTTCAGTGCTCCTTCTAAAAGCTTCATTTTGTTTGAATGTAATTTCAGGAAGGCACTTCAGAATTTTATGATGAATAGAGCTTGGAATCGACAGTTTAATGAAAGATAAAAATTTAATTTTATTTCAATTCATAAATTTAGATATTTCGTACAAAGTACGATTAAGGAACATATAAGTATAATTTGGTAAATTCAAACAACAATATTATGCTGAGAATCTAATTTAAAATCCCATTGTTGGTAAACTTGGGTTTTCACATCCACTTTCTTCCTGCACATGCTGTAAAATTGAAACATTAGTGATAAGTATTCCCTATAGTGGTCCAAACACTTGTCATCATCTATTAACAATGCAAAATATACACAAGCCTAAAATAATTTATTATTCACTAGCATTCAAAGATACACTTCCTTCCTTCCTAATCGGATAAGGGGCATATTGTGAGTACGTCATAATTTATGAGATGATTTGAAAACGTTTTTCAAGCGAGCTGTCATGATGTGCCATCCTTCCAAAGAACATGTTGAATAGTTTGATAGAAGTGTCAAGGAATTTAAATATTTAGGGAATTTCAGCGATTTATTTTGAAGTGAGTTGTCTTGATTTGTGATGATGTTTGTTTTCATGGCGGGAATTTCAGTTGTTATTATAGAAAAACTTTTCAGCTATTTCAATTTTGTCAATACATTTCTTCTTAATGTAAATGCTATACATTATGTATTTTATGTGTGAACCCCGCCAAGCGGATGTGCCCAAGGTGCATCCGTGATGACTGTCCTAAGCCAGTATGAAGGAGGAGGGAAGGGTGGAAGTGAAGTGGAACTGGAGGTGAAGCGTTCTTGTAGTCAAAAGAGTGTGGATCAGAAAGGGCAGCAAATCGAAAGTCGGAGAAGTAGGAGGTTAGCAGAACAAGCAAAACAGCCGTATCGGAGAGACGGAAGTACCGAAATACCGAGTGTACTGACGTATGGAAGGAACAATGGGTTAGATGGCTGGAAGACAGAAGTGGAATCAAGCGAAAGGCGTAGTTTACTAAGTAGCAAGGGGAAGTGGAGACCTGGAGGAAAGGTGCCTGATGGGAGAAGTGGAACCGGAAGATCGGCGTAGCCTAGTAGGAAGGGGAAGCGATGTACTTTGAGGCATGTTGGGTGGTGGTGCATGATGGCTGAAGAGAGATGTGGAACCGGGCAAAAGGAGTGGTTTACCTAGTAGCGAGGGGAAGCGGAGACGTGGAGGCGAGGTAGCGCAAGGGGGAAGTTAAGCTGAACGAACGGCGCAAGCTTAGTAGAGAGGTGAAGTGAAGGACTTAGAGGTGTGAGCGTGGCTCGTTTTGGAAAAGGAGGGAGCAGTATCACATTGGTGATACAAAGAGAGAGGGTAGAGAATTGTAGCTCGAGACTACCTTTCTCGACTCTAAACTATAAGATGCTTGTCATAAAGTCAAAAGTTTAACGTGAATACCTGCCACGAATAGGCTTAATCTCGCGGTCTCTATAGACAGGGTCGAATGAAGCGTTGACCAACGCCCCTCATCCAAAGACAAGGTTCCAGGAACCCCAGTTGAGAAACCGCCACACACTGGTTGGTGCGCTCATTTCCTTTCTTGCCACAGGGCAAAAACCACAAACCACCACGTTTCAGCTAGGATAGGCTCCTCATCTTATAGGGGGGTGATAGTAACCTGTCATGGGCTCCCCCTAACCTGTGGTCCAGATCAAACCTCTACTCAGGTTGTCGCGCCACTCCATCCGAGTCTCGCTACCAGATTTTTGCTCTCAACAGTTGGTGCCCCAGCCTCGGGTTCGTGGCGACGGCACTTCCCAAGGATTTTCAGAGCTGGTTTGTCAGTTCTGGTCCATTCCCCTGTGGCTGCCTACTTTACTACCCAGGATCTTCCTTAGACTACACAGCAGCAGGAACCACCACCTAACAACACAGTTGAACTCTGCGAGGAGCTCTGCAGTTATGTATGAGCTAGGAGCATACCTTCGTGAAAATCGTATCCCCATCGCAATTTCGCAAGAACCATAGGTTCTGTGTCGTGCTGTTCAGGGTCTCTCCTCTGGTATGCGTGTAGATGCATCCCGCGGGGCAGGCAGAGCAGCCATAGTAGTAAATGATGTGAGTGTTGAATGCCTGCCTATGCATGATTTGACTGATGAATGCGAAGTGTCTGTGTGTGTTGAATGGTGGTTTTGGGAAGTTGCATATTGTAAGTGTGTATTATGAGTTTGATAGCCCCATTGAGCCATTTTTAGAGTATTTGGATCGGGTCCTGCCACTGAATGGTAGCAAGCCCTGCATCCTGGGATTGGATGTCAATGCTGACTCGCCGGTGTGGCACAGCAAGTCTTCCTTACGGAGGACTCGCTCTGTTGCTATACGCCGGGGGAGAAAAGCTGGCGAAGCTGATCATTGTCCATTGTCTGCATGCGTTAAATGTCCCGTGTGAATTGTCTGCTTTCGATGGGCCAATGGGATGTATTGATATTGATGTTACGTGTGTGAATGCTGCTGCTGCGCGTTCCCTGGAATTCCGATGAAGGCTGGTGCTGTCTGCTAGGCCGGTGCTGTCTGCTAGGCTGTTGCTGTCTGCTAGGCGGACACCAAACGTCGAGTTTTGTCTTGGTTTGGGGTTCCTGGTTACAGGGCATGGAAGTCTGAATGAATGGCTGTTTAGTCGTGGTGCATGTTGTAAAATCTGCGGGATGGAGAGTGAGTCTTGGCAACATATACTATTTGAATGACCGGCATATGCCGAGCTCCGTAGTGCATGTGGCATCGACTCGCTCAGATCCCCGCAGAAGTCCATGAGGTTCTAATGGATGAGGAAAATTTCACGGAGATAAACTCCTATGCCCGACGAGTTTTTCATAAGCGGCCGCAGCTCTGCTCAGCGGGGGAGACAAACCAATCCCCATCTAATGGTGATCGTGTGTTGGGCCTATTTCTGGCAGGTATTCATGTAAATTACGTCCATTTCTATGTATTTCTTAAGTGAAAAATTGAATATGTTTAAAATTAGAGCACCACAGCTACAAAATTCCATATTTTTCACAAAAGAAAAAGGTATGGGCGAAAAAACGTAACCTAGTAAAGCTGGTGGAATTTCTTCAATATTTCTACATGCATTAAACTGATAATGCAACATCTACCCCATAGGTAGTGCCTTGCATCTAAGTACCTGATTAACAGAGAGATATGTATTTAAATTTGTAACCAAGGAGAACACTTACCACCGGGGGTATTTGTAATGCATCACATTGATTGACTCAACCAAAAACTATGTTAGCCACAGTCAACAGAGTAGGTATATATACAGTGTTGCCCAATGAGTACTATTTATATACAAGAGCCGAGCATAGCGAAAGGAGTTCTACACCTATGTAATAATCATGCATGCATGCATAAACTAGCCAGCCAAACCAGGCTAGCAGAATCAAGATTCATCCCTAAACCTCAAAGAAGTTGGATTGGTGGAACTACAATCATGTCTTATTCAGCATATAATATGCAAATACCAAAAATGAATAAACTCTAGAGAAATTTGAACAAAATGCACAACAAACACGTATACGAGTATACTTTCTTTAAAGAAAAGCCATTGAGGCTTCATTTGAACTGGCCGCCATTTTGCTGCAGTATTAGGTACTAATATCATTGATTGATCTTATCTGAAAACTTATAGAAGATTCTATCAAAAGTTTAGTATCTGAATTGATGAGAAGCCTAAAGAGTAGTTATTTGAAACAATTTTAATGGCTAAACGTCCATAAATATTATTCCATTTTACTATAACTGGCAAAATATAAAAAAGTCTTATTGAACTACTTACGTAAGGATCAACTTTCATTAAATTAGAGGGTAGCTTTACGAACTTATTACGGAAACTGGTAAATTCAAAAATCCTAATATTATTTAGAAAGTAGAGGGAATTTTGATATGTAAGGTATTTCTTATGTTTGTGATTATAAGAATCCACTTCCACAACGGTTTCTACTTATAACATATAGGCTTTCATCCTAAGCTATTCACTGATAAAGTCAACTCAAAGCTAATAGTTTGTACTTTTGATGTTGAAGTTGGGGAAAATAACGACAACCATTTTATTTTACGATCACTAATATTGGTCGTTGAACAAATTTTCAAAAATATTCGTGATACATACACTAAATCGATTTTTTGAGTTTGTGATTGTTTATTATTACGTGCAACAGGAGTTTATGGTTAAATCTTGTATGTGAACTAGAAAATAGACTATTTTGTCATGACTTACATACACCTGCTTTAAATTAGCTAATTATTATTAGTCAAAATAATGGAATTATGAAGGAACCAAAAATTTTTATTTTTAAGTAGCATCATTTTTGCCCTGTAATTTCAAATATAATAACTATTATTTTATTTTAAGCTGTTCAAATATGCTTATACGGTCGTTCTAGATCATTTTGGTAGATACTGTCAAGAAAAAGCACTTCTACGACTGCAAAACAATCGGAAAAAATACTATTTGCTCAAAAATATAAAGATCTGGCATTGGTTTAATTGACAACAAATTTATCTTTCAACTAGATAATGATCCCAAGCACACCTCCCATCTGTGCATGCGCTATCTACAGTCTAAGGAAGAGAAAAGTATGCTCGAAATCATGAATTTGCCGCCGTAATTCCCTGACGTCAATCCTGCTCGACCGTCAGATAAAGAACATGAACATGCAACAGTTGTTTGACAGTATAAAAAAAATAATAATCTCGCAACTGAATCACTTCGAAAATTGGTCGAAAAACTTTCAAAAATTTGCGCTTCAATCATCAAAGCATAAGTTGGATATGTTGATTAAAACTGATTTAAATTGTCATTATATTTTCGGTATTCTTAAATATTTTGTAGTGTTTACCATGATGTTAAAAGTCCGTTTAGGACTGCAGCAGTGGGTTACTGCCACTTGGTAATCAGCTGGAAATGGCCTTGCCTGGCGAAGCGTAAACATGCTGGCAGCTATCGTTGCCGTGTCGTGGAACCATTTGAACTATTTGACAGGTGTCGAAGCTCGAGGTAACCGACCGAAGGACATTGGAAGTAAAAATGCGTTGACCTTTATGACAACCGCGCCCAAGGTCGGAGACGAATCCATCATGGACGCGAGAAGTCATAGCCCACAAAAAGAGCGGGGCACTCGGGGGGTTGTGGTACCCCCTCGTACTTTTCTCAACCAGATCAGAGATCTAAACAATGACTCGGCCATGTTGAGAAAGTGAAAGGCCAATCATCTCTGGCAAGAGCCCGTAGAACGACAAAAGAGAAAATTACGTCCGATGGCTAGCTCATTTTAGTGGACTCTCATGCCCAGTAATTCCTGCATATGTTTATTTCCATTTATTTTTATTTTTTTGCAAGTTTATATATCTGTTTTAAAAAAATTCTTCCACTTTACGTCTTAATTGTGATTGTTCATCAGAGTTTGTGACTGATACAGAATAGCATTCAATCATAACGTCTTTAAATCTGCTTCAGTAAGATTAAATGTATTCTGGCCAATGATGAATTCATTTGATAGAGTTCTATCGCAAACTACGAGGTTATCAGTGCGAATACAAAGTGGATGATGATTTTTGAGAAAATAATTAAAGTGATGATCATCAAAAGATGGTGCCGTATCACATTTAACATTGCTCGATAATCAACATAACACCAGCATTCGTTTTTTTATGAGAATTTTCAGATTATTTCTTTTTACAAAAGCTCCATGTCCCCATTGCGATATTCCAAAGTCAATCACCTCTTTAACTTCTTTGTTATTTTCTACTTCTCCACAATTCAGAACCAATTGTAAATTTTCAGATGCTGTAAAAATCTGTTTGTATGTATTAAACTCTTCAATGCGAGAATTCCCGCCGAAATTAATTTCTTTGAAAAGGTCTTTGTAGTCAGGGAATAGCTCGAAGATAATAAAGGGTAGTCCATAAAGGACATCGTAATTTTATCTATTAATAAAAGAGAAATGTTTGAGATATTGAGTTCAAATTTATTGTGGATGTAGTGCAAGCAATTCATTTTATGAATGAAAATTACAGCACACATTTTGACCAGAATATTACCAATTTCACGTTGGATGTTGTCCTTGGGCTTGTCTAAAGTTGCTGGCTTATAACAATAGACCAGTGACTTGATATAGCCGCTCGAAAAGAAAACCAATGACGTTACATCGCATGAATGAGGCGGCCATTAGATAACACGTTCACCAAATTTGCATTTCAATAAATCGATTGTAAGGCGTGCTGTGTGGCTAGTGGCATCATCTTGTTGAAATCGCATTTCGTTTATGTCAAGTTCATCCAATTTTGGCCACAAATAATCTTCCAACATAACACGATATCGTTCTTCATTGACGGTAACATGATGAAATACGGGCCAACTACACCTCCAGCATACACACTGCACCAAACAGTTGTTTTTTGCAGATACAACTATGTCTCAGGAAGCACATGTGGGTTTAATGGTTTAAGCCATTGAGCCAGAAATGAGCTTCATCACTGAAGATGATTTTTCGATGAAATTCTTAACTTTGTTCAAGCTTTTCCAAAGTTCAATTGGAGAAGTTCCGGTATTTCGAATGATCAAGTGGCTTTGGGTCTTGAGTCATTTGAACTTATAATAATGTAGGCTAAGATCTTTCCGCAAAAGACGCCACAGTGTCATTTGAGTGATGCCCAATTCTTGAGAACGACATGGAAACAAATGATTTGGCTCATTTTGAATCAATTCACTTACGGCTGCGATATTTCCTTCGTTTTAAGCAGTACAACTTCTTTTTGGCACCGAAATGACCAATAGTGAAAATTTGGACTCAAATTTATCCACTTGAGCAGGCACAACCTGTTATGTGGGACAATTATTACGGTCGGGTTGGAGTAAACGTTCTTAAAGTTGCGACCACTAACTCAGAGTTCCTATAGTGATCTTTAACGATTTTCAAACGTTGCTGGTTGGTGAACATTCCCATGATAAAAATGTTGACTTTAACTTACGTTCTGACAGTGATAGTTAATGAAAAAGTGCAAGGTTGCGTTCATATAAAGATACAAATTGGTTATGTCCCTAATGGGAAACCCTATATCGGCTGTAGATGCGATTGCGAATACAACTTTCGATTACTTTTTTTTTTTTAATTTTTCCATATTATTTTCCGACAATATATGATATATGGTCGCATTATCTAACGTTTTTAATCACAGAAATTTACTTTTTAGAACATTGGTCACTGGAAAACAAGCATTGGACGATTCTTTAAACATTCGCATCTACTGAAATATTTTTATCTCTATAAAGATAAGATTAAACCACACATACAGTTTAAATTCAGATTTGCACATTAGATTCACGTTAGTATTCTCGCTACTTATAGTTTGGTACTGAACTAACGAAGCACGGAAAGAGATAAATGTGGTCGACTATTACTCGGAACCTGAGTAAATCATGATCTCCCCATTACTAAATTTTGGGCGCGTCGATTCGAATCAAATTTAAGCGAAATAAAATTGAATCCATTCGTATCGCGTGGATATAGTAGAAAATGCTTGATGGGGGTTAGAAATTGTTTCTTAAAAGAGAGTATAAAGGTTCGCTTTGGAGGGTTTTGTAAAATAATTTTACAAAACCTTAGTAGTTTCGCGACCTGTCTGTCTGTCCGTCCGTGTGTCACAGCCCTATTTCTCGCAAACTACCTAAGCTACGAACATCAAATTTTGTATGCAGGTGTAAAGTGCTGATCTCTTCAAAGTTCAACTGCAAAAAGTTTTATAAGGTATTTAAGGGGGTATCTCCCAATGCAGGGGAGTGGCCCCCGAAAAAAAAATTTATTCAAAGGTAGCCGATATGGGTATCAAATGAAAGGTCTTGATGAGAAATTTTCAAAACAGGTCTTAATTTGACATTTTCGCTTCGAGGGACGCGAAGGGAGGGGAATATACGAAAAATTTGTGACCCCCCTCCTCGCGATTGGATACCTGTGATCCGAAAAATCTGAAAAAAATTATGGTGGTAGGTATTTATGAGTACAACAACAACAAATATCTTAGAAGTCGAAATTTGCTCAACTTTGTTAATAATAGTATAATATTCGAATTTCACATTTTGCCCAACAAAACCGCATCGTTATCCTTAAACTGAACGAAATTTGATATTTACGTAGTCCTACTGAGGATTCTTAAATTTTGTAAGTTTGATGAAAATCGAATGACGCACAGGGAAGTTATAGCCGTTTGAAATTTCTCCAATTAAAACAACAATAACACATGATTTTGGTATTTTATGGACTTTCCATCGAATCAGTCACTGCAGTTTTGACTTGATCTTCTTGAAATTTTCAAATAAGGCCAATAACATTAATATTTTTGAGACTTCATGATTTGAGTGATTTTTGTCGGTTTGCAACAAAATGGCGACCGTTGAAAGTAGAAAAACAATGGATTTTCTTTTGAACGTGCACATCTCTTTGACATAACTCTTGACGTTATTCATTGCTGGTGACTACATTTCTGAGAAGTTGGGTACAAAACCCTTCTGACATGAGCGCAGGTCTGTTTACCCAACTTTTTTATTTATCGATTCTAATCGTGAACAGCTTGGTTGCTGGGTTCCAACTCCCATGTCCGTTGCTTGGCACCGGCATGGTTCTTGCTTGACCCCCTTCCAGGAATCACAGGAACGGGCAGTCATGAATATCAAGGAAACTCGTAATGATATGCAGTGTGAAGATAGTTTTGCTTTGTGCAGGTGATTAAACCTTTTTTGTTGTCTTTGCCGACAGACTAACAGCCTGTGACAAAGAATAGTCGGATTACCGTTTGAGTTGCATTTTTTGTAAATTAGATACAAGCATTCGCTTCTGCTGACTTGCGAACAATGCAGTTGTTGGTCTTGATAAATGAAAGTTTTGCGTTGTATTGAAAGTAGTGATAATTGCTCTCTTAATAGATGTTCTAATTATTTGCAGAGGGTTCCATATAGACAATCGATAAAGGGGCTTTCTCTAGTTTAGGTTTATCACCTCCTTTGTTAATTTATGTTTATCACTTTCTTGGTTAATGCCTTATTAAAACTATATGATAGCAAAGTAGGCTGTTGTAAAAAAACTAACTTTTCACTCTAATATTCCTTATATTTTGTGATAAAAATTAGTTGTCTGTAAAGTCTGTTTACGGAGAATAGTTTTACGTGATAACGTCATTAGAAAACATTGATGAAAAGTTGCGTTGAATTGTGATGTCTGAATTATCATTATTTTGTATAATACAAAGAAGGAGTTAGTTGAAAATCCAATTTTTTGTCAAAATTGTAACATAAATTATTATTATTGCACTCGCCGACCGATGTTTTTTTTTTTTATATTGCTAATCAAATTCTTAAAATGCAAGAATTAATTACCCGTTTGCCTCAATTGTTGCTGTAATAAACAATGGAAACCACATTAACTTTTTACTTCACTTTATGAACAGTTGACAAAACAGTTCACGTTTAGGTTGTGTGCTGTCGCTGTCTCTCTTCTTCTCGGACGCATCTGCCGATAGAGTGGAAGAGATATATACGCGTTACAAATCGAACGTTTTGACCGATCGCGCCTCTCTATTGCTTGTTCCGCGCCTTTGCTTGCACGCTCGGCTCAGGCGGAACGTAACAATGAGTTCTTAAAAGACAGTAATTGAAAATCACCACGTAAACCGGTAACCTATCCAGAACATATTTTATCGGCTCGTGAATTTTTTTTATGAGCTATTGGAATATATATTTTTGTTTTATAAATTCAATTTTCCTTATCATTCCTATCCTGATCGACTCTCCATTCTTAATTTACCCACCTTGTGTTCTCGTCGTATTTATTTGGATGAATGTTTTCTATTTAAACTTCATCATCGTCTGGTTAATTCGCGGCTAGCAAATAATATTCAATGGCGGATCCCTGTTAGGAATACTCGCACCAGTCAGTTACTAATTACTCCTTTCGCACGAAGTGACATTTATTATCATTCAGCCATGGTGCGTCTTCCCAGAGTGCATAATAATCTGGAACTTGATTCATTTCCTCATTCAATTTTCATTTTTAAATCGCTACTTGAATCTAAAATTCTTAACATGTAATTCTTTCTAAAACTCAAATTTTTTTCTATTTTGCTATCTTTCATATTAGTTTACGTTCTGAATTTCTCTATATCTTTTGTCTTTTGTTACTCTGTTTATATTTTTTGATTTTAAACCTTGTAAGTGGGCCTCTGGCCTGTTAGGTTTGTTTTGTAAAATAAAATAAAAATAAAATAAAATAAAATATAATTACAATAATATCGATTTCTAAACTCTCGGGGTTGAGCGCAAAAGTCCAACTAGCCCAAGCTGGAGTTTTGCGATCAAAGCATACAGCACCAAGACTAATGTAGTTGAAAGAACCAGTATTTGATGATCCAAAATAAATCAATTAAGAGCAATGTGTAGCCTAAGTTAAATCTGATATTATTAGTGCGCCCAATGTTATACGCCTACTCAAGATGCAGTAAATGCAAAACAAGTTTGAGATAATATGGCCAAGGTATTTGAAGAACGCTGATCAACTTGAAAAGTGGGATTATTAAAAGACATTTCAACCTTTACAACTCGGGTGCTTTTACAGGGAGCCCCAAACTTTTTGACTTTGCTCACTACAGATAGGAGTGGGCGCCAACTCACTGCTTTGGTCTGTGCCTCACCATTTACCACTCAGCGAATAAGGCGGTTTGGCGAAATTCATTCCGCGACGTTTTTTTTTAACAAAATTTTCTGCTCCAGCACTTGACGAACACACATCTTTTAATATTTGGCTTAATTTGGAAGGACATTATTTTCCCCATCCCGCACTGAACCTGTTTCACCATCCAAAGACCACTAGCGCAAATACGATTGAACAATTTGCAAATCAAAGCTCTAATTACCGCTTATTATCCTTTCCGTAGTCCGCGCATGATATTTCCCCGAGCCAAATCGTTGCAGGAACTGAAATAAAAAGTTATCTTGTACTTTATGTCCAATGGAAAACTAAGGGCAAAACAAAAGTCTGGTCTTTGATGATAAAATTAACTCTCAAACGATAATTCAAAGTAATATACATACATACACAATATCGAAAAAAATATATTGTTAACATATATATATGCAAATAATTCTGCGAGCTACTGTCGCAATTGTTTTCGCAACTATTAAAAACATGATGATCAATAAACGAATGTACTCATAAGCACAAGAACCCACCAAGCATGATCAATATCTATGGCCATTCAGGATTGCTCGAATCTTCCAGGTAGTTCGCCAATGTAAGAAAAATGGATTGAATGACTGGAGACCCTGTATAAAGCCGAGCTGAATGAATAGGGGGATACAGTAAAACCGCGATACTAAGAGCTGCGATAAGTGTGGAGAGCGAATTAAAGGCGATATTAGTTGGTAGTTAAGATAGTCGAATTAAAATTTTATAGCCTAGTGAAAAAAGAAATCGGTGAAATAGTTAAATTAATAATTGTGCATTTTTTAGTAAATAAACTCTATCTAAAAGACAATGTGTTTTCACTTTCCCGGAACATTAAAATTATTAGCCTCGAACCGTAACACGCGACAATATAAAAAAAATTTCATGCAAATGATAATTTCAATTAACCTTCTCTTCGCTACTTATGAAAACCTTTAAGGAGGCCCCTACTCAATATCCAATCGTGGGAACCATGGAAAAATAACCTGCGCAGACTCTACCCCAACGTGACTAAATTGATGAGAACCTTCCTCGATGCGCTCGTTTTGCTGCCAACCAATTTCACAGTTTTTCCGCGCAACTTTGCCTCCTTGCGACAGTGGTTTGATTTTCTCCGCACTTAAGACATTCTCCAAACTTTCGCCAGCAAATCCAAACTTCAAAATTTTTTTTAGCACATTGATAATTCAGACCTTTTCCTAACCTCATTTCCGTTACATTCCACTTATCAAACATGAGAGACATTTTTCTTCAGTCTTCGCCTTTATATCACCTCATTCTCAACGGAGTACCACTAATCCTGGGACGGGCTTTATAGTCCTTCTTAACTTACCGAAAACCAAATCTGATTCGTGTGATCGGGCAATCCGTTCCAATTTTCACCACACCTCAACCTCTGATTCCGAAATTCGGGGTCTTGGATGACTTTCGGATTTGTCACTGTAATGAACATTGGATAAGTTACAGTCTCGATATTCTTTATTTACGTTCGAAAAATCCGGGAAATTTTTTGAGCTTTAACTTTTTATAAGTGGTTGGTGTTCAAGCGGTGGCGGAATCATCAGATGAGTAATAACGGCATTCCTTATCAATATCCATGTTAGTGAATATGCAGTAGAATATTTGCTCTTGGTTTTGATAATGTGTTACTATGTTTTTATCAAACTACGCCTTAAACCAATATTCAGCGGGCGTAAATGCCTTCACCTCCCTACCACAAAAAAAAAAAAAACCAATATTCAAGATATCACTACCGATTTGAATGGATGACTTGACAACCCTTCATCACCATTTTTTTGACTCGATCTGTTCTTTGTTTTATAATCAGACTTCTGGAGGTCAATAGGGGACTTACAGACACAGACTATCCAACACGACATTGATAGGATTTTCTCTTCTTGCAAACCAGCTGAAAAATTATTCTCATTCTTTGTTGAGCTGCTGCTGTTCAACTTTTGGCCTAACCCTGACGATGATATCGATGAGCTTGTTTTCTTCGATAATTTCACTTTGTTTAGTTCTAGTTTGATTAAACCAATCATCACTGAAATATTTGATGGAGGCAACGGCGCAGGAGACGTTTTTCCCTCAATCAGTACTGGAATTATATCACTAAACGCTATCTTCTGTTTAGCTCCCTCAATTTGTGATTTAACGTTCGGTATTAATTTATCAAGTTCATCCACATTCGCTTTATCATTCTCTTATAGCGTCCCTTTAAACTCCTCAACATCTCCTTCCTCCAACAGCTCGTGTATTGTCAGCATTCTTCACGATTGAGCTTCATCGTTGGTCATGTGCTCCCCACGTTTTTTTAGCATTAATTTTTGTTAGCCTTCTGGTGAGCTCTTTCTTCTTTTCAATTTTTTTGCTCTTCTATAAGAATATTTGTCAAACTGGCCGGGAATATCGGCTCTGAGTCGACTTATGGCCAACGTAGGGGGATCCAGCCCATCAAGAAGACGCCTCTTGATGAGTGCTGTAGGGTCAGTGCTACTGTATGGAGCAGAAGTATGGGGCAACGCTCTCAGCAAGGAGGTATACCGAAATCGTTTGGCGCAGGTACAGAGAAGAGGAGCACTGAGAATTGCATCTTCGTATCCAACAGTCTCTGACTCGGCGGTGAGAGTGATTGCAGGCGTGATACCTGTCACCCTCCATGCTAGAGAGCGCCGCGCTATCTACCAGCGCCGAAACGAGGATGCGAGGGAGATGGTTGTCCGCGAGGAAAGGCAGCGCTCGCTCAACGATCGGCAGCAGTCTTGGGTCAATTGCACGAAGGGAAGGTGGACTGCGCGCCTCATCCCGGATGTGAGACCGTGGCTAAATCGAAGGCATGGTGAGACTGACTTCTATCTGATCCAGCTTTTGAGCGGCCATGGGTGTTTTTAGTCTTACCTGCATAAGATCGGTAAGTCATGGTCCCCCGATTGTCGGTTTTGCCCAGGAGAGGAGGACAATGCCTGTCACACATTTTTGCGTGTACCAAATGGGTCAGGCTGCGAAGAAAACCCTACAGGGAGACGGGAAAGCTCACCCCGGATAATATAGTCGCGGTGATGCTCGAATCGGTTGACAAATGAAGCCAGGTGGCACATTATGCTCGGACGGTCCTAAAATATAAAAGGAACCCACAGCAGCCAGGGGCGTTGGGGCTAGGGGATCACTCTTCTGGCATTTCCTCTTCCCCTCTCCCGTCCCGCTAGGAAAGGGACTCCCCAGCTTGAATGTGCCCCACGGCGTAACAAAAAGAGACCTGGTCGAAGTAATGTGTCAAACGGTTCCAGGCTCGGTTCTGAGGTTGACAGACGAGGTGTTTAGTAAGTAGTCCAGTCGCGCATGGGAGTCCCACACCCTGTGCATAAAAAGCATTCACCTCCCTACCGCAAAAAAAATTTGGCCGCTGCGTTATAAGGGAGCTGCATCTTTTTAACGTGTTCTTCGTAATAATCCAGGAATACCCATTGTTTTAGATCATCCATATAATCGAACGAGGTAGAAAAGTAGTTATGATTGATTGATTCTTCGAGATTTTGAGGCGATTTGGATGTTTGTGGTATGAAGAACATCATCGATTTTATTCAAAATAGATTTGTTTTTCGATAAAATGCAAAGGATTCGACTTACTTGACTTACATGTTCCATCAATAGAAATTTCGATTTGAGTGTATATGTTGAGGTTCATTTATTGCCGTTCGTTGAGAAAGATGCATCACGTTGCGCAAGTGGAGAGTTTGAAATACCTACTGTATCTTCGAGTAAGCGTCATTTCCAAAAATTTGTTTGGTAATTTGATATTGATGATTGTGGTTGTTGATTGCAGACAATATTTTTGTGGTATTGTGAAACATAAAGGAGTAGTATCGAAAACTTAGTCGAGCAAAATTATCCTACTTTGAATCGCATTCAATAACATGAGGTACAAAAATCAACTCTACTGTAATCTTTACCATTATGATTTCAACTTATCTTTAAATTTACAAAGATTGCGTACGAGTACAATATACTGTGAAATTCCCTAACCGGGTTTGGCTCGATGATGCACTATTCGCACGGCGTTAGCCTGATGAAGCGTCACTGGTGGTGCTTAGATTGGCTGACCTATGTTATTTCTGGACTCCTGATAACAGACCTGACAAACACAACGAGTGAAAGTGTAGAAACATATGTAAACGAGGTAATGTCATCGACTCATCAGCTAAGAAATATCCACTTTAACATACCTGTATGTATACAACAAGCCGATGATAATGTGCATTGGAGGCTCACGTATAAAGGCGAGTCATGATGTGAAGAAGAAAGAAATAACAAGAAGAAATAAAACAACTGAGTTAGACACTACTACACTTTAATCAAAGAATCTCAAGTACAATGAGCGTAACCTTCAACAAAGTCAGAAAAAAGGTCAGAGATGTTTCAATGGCAACCGTTATGGCCACATAAGTAAATCTTGCAGGTTTGAACAAAATAAAAAAGAACCAAATAATGAGCCTGGTTATATAGCTGTATTCTCCACCGCAGCAAAGAATGATGAGGGGCGGTAAATATGACATTGCGAAAAGACTGGTAGTTCAGTACCCCCTCTAAGCACAAGTATCAAAATACCAAATGATAAGAAGCTTCGGGATAAATGTAATGGCAAAATAGACATAATAGTTGTTGTTAAAGAGGATGAAATGCAAACAATTTAAATAAAAATGTTCTCTATGCTCCAGAGCTAGTAACTAATTTACTGTCACCCAATCTAATAATTCAAAATGGGTGTTGCATAAAGTTTACCAATCATGGCTGTAACATATTCAACAAAAAGAATACTAAAGTAGTAGCTGCAAATCTCATCGGCTGTATATACTGGCTGAATTCTGACCCTATTCCAGCATACAATTGTAAAGCATCCGCAAATATACGGAACACCTTGAAAATACGGATCTTCAGCTGAATAATCGAAGTAAAATTAGACGGGGACCAATGGTGAATTTGATTCAACCATGAGCTGTGTGACATTTTTAACTAACCGGATGTCCCAATAACTGTAAGATTGCTGAAGCTGTAATAAGCTGTCCACTTAAATTGTACAAAGCAAGATATTCGTTGTGAGAACTGAAGGGCGGAGATCAGTGGGAAAGCCAAGGCAACGTTGATCTGACTTGGCCGACGAAGACAATTCCTCATTGCTCGGGTTTCGTAATTGGAGGACACGGTCAATGGACTGAGACAGTTAGAGGTGCTTATGGCAGGAACCGCAGGCGTGAGAAGGTATGTAGTGTTACACAGAGAGAGAGAGAGGGAGAGAGAGAAGATGTAAGAGTTACAATCACTATAATTTTAATTTTTGTCAAAATTCATTTAGAAATTTGGCGTTTTTCAGCATTTAAGCCGCCGCCATCTCGTTTCACCCCATTCGACTTAGAATTTTTTATTGTGAGCTTCATTATACAACTCAATAAACCTCTTTACCTGACTGCGTTCAAATCGGAGCTATACTACAGTCAAAACAGAAAAAAGGGGTGTACCTCTAAGATGGCGGCTATTTGCTTTCATTCAGCCAATATAGCTGGTAATCGAACTTAGCCAAGATATATGCCCAATAAACCTTTTCTGGTAATATTTTGCGGTTTGACCATCTAAAGAGTCTTCGAAATCTCCATCAAAATTATCTACGTCTGCAATCATTCACTACTTGCCTTTTAACCTTTATTATCAAAATGCTAGTGTTGCGAATTCCGGCGTACCGACTATCTCCCATTCGCAACTTCAACTGTCGCCGTAATATTTCCACCTCCCTTTGGGCACTTCTACCTTTTCCTCTATAAATTTATTTATTTTTTTTTTACATTTTTCCATTTTCCCTTTAATTTTTACTCCCCCATCATCACAATACTACCCTTTTTCCTTATTAACAACTACAAAAAATAATACATACTAATAATTTCAATTTTCCCACTAACAACGTTCCATTTATTAATTCCCACTAAAAAAATTTCATTCTATTCATTTTCCCTAACACAACCTAATTCCTTCCTTAATACTAACTAATTCTATTCCCACTAACAAATTTTATTTTTTTTTCTACTAACAAAAATGAATTCACTAATTCACTAACAAAATTCAATCTCATGCCCAAATGCATCGTTGAAGTTGCTTATGAGATGAATGGGAGATCGACAATCCTTGGCACCATTAGCTGCGTCGTGATTCCTCGATCTTGGGTCTGCTGGAACCCTGAGTTCAAGTTCTCCCGGGCGCACGGAAGCACTCTTTTTGGGGTATCGGCAAACCCAATAGCTTCTGAAATGTGTATATGTGACACTTTGAATTCAACCAAGCGCTTCTTGGATTGGGCAAAGTGCCATATGTAAAACAATTGATACTATTGAGTTTGTCGATATGGAACAAAAGATGTGTGGGTAGCGGAATCGAAGTGGAATGAACTTCGACTACGTTACCCTGATGCGGCAGCGGTAATTGGAAAAAGGGATTGCGGGATCGAATGGGATGAAGGTGGAAGGTGAAAATTAAGTGGTTGGAATTGGGGAGTCAGATTTTGATTTGAAGAAGAGAAGGGTGTTTCCGGTGCGCGGTAAAGTTGATTTTTGGAGGTGTTAAAAGTGTGGAAAAAAGGAGTTAGTCTTTGACTAGGAGATAAAAGGAATTGTGTTTGGCGACGTGTGATTTTGAATTCAATTATAAACGTGGGAAATTCAAGATAAAAACTAATAAATTTTGCTTGTGGCGTATGCGAGTGGAGCTAAGTGTGAATTTCAGAGGAAATAAAAACTTAGTTTGTGGAGTGAATCGGGAATTAAAATGGTCCAAAACGACTCAAATCCGAAATTGTGTAGAAAATAAAATCAAAAAAAAAAAAATAATAAGAGAGAGTTTGGACATTTAAAAGTAAAGTATAAAAGTGTCCTAATTTGATTTAATGAAAAAAACGAGAAGAAAAACGAAAAACACGAAGAGTAAAGTTTCCGTGAAGCACTTTGTGAAAAAAACATACAAGTTGGTGAATTCAACAGTATCCTATTGGATGAAGGGTAGTGAATTGGTGAAGAAAGTGGAATCAGCGTCTTGCGAAAAGTGGCCGTTCAGTGCTTTAATTTCTGGACTTTGTTCACATTCATTCTTAAATTGAAGATTGAGTTTCAGGTGCCCCGAATTTCTTTCTTTTGTTCTTCGCCGAGCGCTCGGAGTTCAACAAGGAAAGTGTAAGTAACTATTTGAATTTTTTTTGTATAAATATACTGTTAGTTTTTGTCTCAAATTAATAATTTTCTTTTTTTTTTCTTGTTAATAAATTGTATATAAATTGTATTATGCTTGCATAAATTTTAAAGCGGGGAGTTAAAATTTGTAAATATCACTTTTAGAATTTTTTTCTTTTGTTTTTGTTTGAATTAAATAAACGGCCATGTCATATTAAAAAACCTTATTTTCATTTCTCAAAATGACCTCCCCCTTTCCCATCCTTTTCCCTTTGTGCTAGTTTTTATGTAAGGTGGCTCAGCACGAGCAGAGGGTGTCCCGGAAGACCCACGAGACGACTGAGCGCTAGCCGGCCTCAGTATGCCACCCCGGGCTACACACCTCTCTGCTAATTACTAAATGTCTGCAACTGCGGTGACTTCCGTGGTTGCTACACTAGTCTGAAATAATATTAGAAGAATTTTTTCAATTTTAACATTTAATGTTGAATACTTAATATTCTTGATCTCACAAAATAAACTCATCATTTTAGCCATAAATTTGTAGTATTAATTTCAAATAAAGCTGCCCAAACGGGATTTGATTCTTAACTCATGCATTATACTTATCTTTAAATTTCCAGGAGAAATTTTGAACATTGTGATTTGAATATACTTGAAACATGAAAATTTCTCACAAATAATAACGTTGCTCTCTTGGTTAAGCATTCCCGTGTATTCATGGAATTGATTTCTAAAGTTCTTGAGAACATCCAGAGGGAAAAAAACAAAAAAAAATTTAAATTTCAATACAAAATTAAGTCTGCAGTTTGTGTGCTATAAATCAAGCTCCTTTAAAAGCTTTTCTAATTTGTTGAAACCAATTTTATATCTTAAGGCAAAGCAAGTAACCCCTTTGGCTGGACAAAACAAAAGGGGTTGAATTTAAAATTATAGAGAATCAGACTTGAAAATACATTTATAAACTTTAGATGGGTTTATTAAGCTAACGTTGGAACAAATTGCCTACTTGTATTACGAAAAAATGGGGTGTCTAATTTCCTTTAGAGAATCTTTAAAAACTTTCGCCAATCTATCTTATTTAACTAATTTAACCAAGAATTTTTCTAAAGCATTCTTTCATCAAATGCTCAAAGTTTCTCTGATTTGATAATAACTCATACATCCGGTCAATATTATAGTTGGGATTTCATCGAGGCTGGCCAGTATCAACCATTTTTGCACCTACATAACAGCAGCGTATCGATTACGTTGTGGACTCTGTATGGGAAGGATATTGATGGTTCGAGTACACAATATCGGAGGGTGGGTATATTTGCAATTACTGCGATTGTGTGTAGAGCGAGGTCAATCCTGGCTGAATTTCATATGAGCTCGGAAAGAGATTATTTATGCAACAACTTTCAATGTTCAGATTTATAACTGAAATTGGTACACATGAAATTTTTGTTGGGTGCATTACAGTGCAGGTTTCATGTGTGATATATAAGCACAAAGATATATATAGGGCTTTGTAATGGAAAATGAGTTACGTAACATTATCAGTGCAGAACACTTTTAATTTAAATGCTCAGTACGTTCAGAATTTTTCATGCTTTTCAGTTATTGGCAGTTTTTTGTTGCTATAATTCAATTATTCAATTTGAAAGCTTGTTCCGATGTTATATAATGGAATATTTGATAAACTTCTAATGATATAACAAATTAAAAGGTACTTCCTCGTTAAATATTTATTTATTTGGAAATGAAATATAAAAATTGAAATACCCGTAGGGTAATTGAGGCTCCTATCTTGTTACTTATATGAGTTGTGTAGTATTTTGAATAATGGATGAACATTGTTATCATGGTATGAGCTGAAAAGAACCATCAAAATTTTTTAGGAGGAAGAGCTTGCACGAAAATATTAATTTTAATGTACATTTAATTTTCTATGTAGTAAAGTGTGCCTTAAATCTGAAATTCAGACAAATTCCCGTAGGACCTTTGTGTGCCGGGTCACTTGTCTTAAAAGAAATGTAGAAAAGGCCTGGTTAAAACCCTAGCATCATTGCCATTCTACTTGTGTCCCTGAATAAAGTTGCAATCCCACGAAATACAAGGTGTCTTAAAGCGGCTCAACTACGTCCTCTAGATACGTAATTTTTTGCATGCAACGAATATTGAACATTTGCATTCGTATTCTTCAGTTTGTTATATGAACAGGAATTATTTTATGGGGTTCTAACTTCATTCTACTTGGTTATCTTAACCTTCTTCTTTTTCGTAGCCCTAAAGCTCTTCTTGGGCCTTTGTTTCCTACAAATAGCGCTTCAAACTGTATCGGTCCATTGACCGCGTCCTCAAATTTTCAAATCCAAGCAGCGATTAACGGCCTTCGTCGACCGAGTTTGACCAGCGTTTCCTTATTTTCCCATTGGTCTCCGCGCTTCAGTTCTCTCACCGAATACTTTTTTTGGCATCCGTTGTTCGTCCATACGATTTATGTGACCAGCCCATTGCAGCTTCCGCAGTCTCACAATCGTTGAGACCTCGGGCTCGTCAAAAATTTCATACAACTCATGATTGTATCGAATTCACCATTGGTGCCCGTGTAGCTTCGCTCCATTTATTCGCCTCAGGACCCGTCGCTCAAAGGCCTTCAATTATTGGCGGATGCTTGGGTTAGGATCAAAACTGACGATAGATACAAGCCATATGGCAGCAGCGCTTACTACCACACACATGACCATTAGTAGGCCGACTTTGCTGGCTAACTTACATGGCGTTATATGAAGAATGGTGGAGGTGCCAACAAAAATTCGAGGTTTTGTACGGTTTAGAGACGGATTTCTACACTGAAATCCAGATGATCCGCGGAGAACACAATAGCGCTCCTAGTGAAGTGAAAATTATTTCAGTTCTTATACCCGTTTAGTTTGTTTACATCTCAACGCTGAGCTATCAGTTGAAGGTGCAAAACGTGTGCTTCATTTGCTCGTCTTGGAAAGTTTAGGAGCACAATGGGCTATACAAGGTGAATTTATACCGTGCACGGAATGCGTTCGGCACGTTTTTTATTCGGAAAATAGTATATATGAAGAAATATAAGCATTTGCTAGTGCCGCAGTTGGGTGACGGCTACCGGAAGCTTGTCCATAGTAGGCCGACTAATACATATGCAAATTGCTACCATATGCCTTGTATCTATCGTCAGTTTTAGTTAGGATCCATGTTACACACGCATAGCATAACACAGGTCTTATGTTATCACAGATTTGTATACCTGAAGATTTGTTTTCTTGTCTATACAGTTTGTTTTCAAGATTGTCAAAACTGAATAAAATTTTTTATTTGCGAGCTGTATTCTACGGCGTATTTGGCCTGTTTCATTTCCGGTTTTCATTATTTTGGCACCCAACTATGAAAATTTGCCCGAATTTTCGACACTGTACTAAGCAAGTGTGATATTTTGCGTACTTGAGATATTTTACCTGGACTACGTCATGAGCATTGTTTGATTTTCATTGATTTGTAGCCCTACTAGTTTTACTTCGCTGTTGGCTTTCAGGAAGATTTCTTTAGCAGTTGTTAATGGCCGTGACAAAATACTTTGCTCGATTTTTATCGTAATGTAGCTTTTGTATCGACAGGTAACTTTGTTATGACATACACCAGAGCCAAAAAGAATATCAATGGGGTCAGCCTATCTCCCTGCTTTAGTCCAATATCGGTGAGTGTCTTATTGACGAAGACTTGAGAAGTCGTTGACGTCATTGTTATTTTCGTACAGCGGACAAATTTGTCTGGGATGCCAAGCAAAGCATTATTTGGTACAGTACATTACGATCAATACTATCGTATGCTGAAAAGTATGTGAAAATTTGGTGTACGTCTATGTTGAGCTCCCAGCATTTTTCAAGTACTTGCTTGACAGTGAACAATTGGTCTGTTGTCGATCTATCTGCTCTAAGACCACCTTGATATTCTTTAAAGATGCTGCTGGCGTATGATCCGATTTTATTTTCTAAGACCCTTGAAACCCTGCAGCTTGTCACCTTTTTCATGGATAAGGAATATAATTGATTGCCTCTACTCTTTCGGCATATGTCCTTGTTGCCAAATGCACTGGATAACTTTGTGAATAGCTTTATGCTGCCAACATATTTGATGAGATTCACTATAATCTCATCGATGCTGGGCACATTATTATTCTTTTGGGTTTTGATGGTTGAGCAAACTTCATCCAGAGTTGGTGGAGCCAATGGAAGCTCTCCAGAAACATCTGTACGATCGGATGTTCTGGATCTGTGCAGAGAATTAAATAGGTTCTTGGAATATGATGCCCATCTTTCCTTAATCTTGGTTTCATTAGCTATAATATCGCCGTTTCATTAGCGATAATATCGTGACTTTGGGCTGACAACCATGTTTTGGTTATTTTCACTACTTTTTAGGGTTTTGTAAAATAATTTTACAAAACCCTACTAGTTTCGCGACCAGTCTACCCGTCTGTCCGTCTGACCGTCCGTCCGTGTGTCACAGCAGTTTTTCTCGGAAACTACTTTAGCTAGAAACATAAAATTTTGTGCGTAGGTGTAGAGTGGTGATGTCTTCAACGTTCAACCACAAAAAAATTTTATAAGGTATTTAAGGGGGGTCTCCCCATATAGGAGAGTGGCCCCCGAACAAAAAATTTCATTGAAGGTAGCCAATATGGGTGTCAAATGAAAGGTCTTGATGAGAACTTTTCAAAACAGGTCTTAGTTTGGCTAAGTATGCTTCAAGGGGCGTACAGGGAGGGGAAATACAAGAAAAATTTGTGTTCCCCCCTCGCGATTGGACACCTGTGATCCGAAAAATCTGAAAAAAAAATCAGGGATGTAGGCCTTTATGAGTTAAACAACAACAAATACGTGAGAAGTCGCAATTCACTCAACTTTGTTAGTAATAGTATGATTTATCGATTTTATGTTTTCTTGAGAAAAATCTTAACGGTACCCTCAAATTCAATGAAATTCAGTACGTAAATGTCTATTTATAAGGTTGATCTATCCTACAAGTTTCATAAACATTGAATCATATTTAGCGAAGTTATAGTGGTTTGAATTTTCCTGTATTACTATGGAACAATATGCGCTGCATTTATTACTATGGCGACATATGGCTATGGAACAACATGCGCTTTTTACCGACACAGACACTACAGTTTTGCTAGGATTTGCATGAAAATTTCAGGAATGATAGGTGTCATGTATATCTTTGAGAATCGGTTCAGCTAGTGGTATCAGTAATCGTAAAACAAGAAAGTGGCTGTTTTAAATGCGAAGATTGAATAATTTTGAGTTATTTTTTCCCAACTTCAACGTTTAAGGTGCATGCTTTGAACACTTGATTCAAATGAATGAATGACTGAAGATGAGTACCTACAATTAATGCTCATAAGTGAAACAAGTCAAGGAGGTGGGAGAGAGCTCCTAGCAAAAGGGTTTTGTAACCAGTCTAGGATTCCAAAAAATTGGCCATGAATCGATGCTTTCAGTACAGGAGAGTGGCCCCTGAAAAAAAAATTCATCAAAGGTAGCCAATATGAGTATGAAATGAAAGTTTTCATGGGAGCTTTTCAAAACAGTTGTTAAACTGTCAGTTTTTGCTTCAGTGCGGGCACAGGGGGGAAATACATGGGAAATGTGTTTCCTCCGTCGCGGATGGACATCTGAAATAATTATCAAGGGAGATATTTATGAGCATAACAATACCAAAAACTTCAGAAGTCGAAATTCGTTCAACTTTGTTAAAAATAGTATGATCTTCGTATTTCATATTTTCTCCAATAAAATCGTCTTTGACATGTTTCTTGATTTGATTCGATCTGGTGACTGCATTTTGTAAATAGAATACAAAACCCTTCTGACATGAGCGTAGGTCTGTTTACCCAACTTGTTATGCTTGTTTTATGCTGTTTCTTGCTAGAATTACATCTATACTTCTCGATTTGTCGTCCAAGTATTTTGTATTCTTAATTCTAATTATCCTTTTTGCTACCTTTTTGAGATTTTCATTGTTTTTTCTCTGCATTCTGGTTTTCTTACGTGCGTAATCTTTGTACGCCTGATTATTTTTATCTAATACATTCTGGCACTCATCATCAAACCAATCATTACTCTTGCCCCGGGCTTGATGTCCGATTGTGTGTATTGCCACGGTCTTGTTAGCCGCTTTCACTTCCATCCAGAGCTCGTTGCTTATTTTCAACGATGCATCTGATAAGATGGGAGCCAGCTGATTGTCGAGGGTCTCCTTGAAATTTTTTGCCAACAGATACCGTTCCGAGCCTTTCGATGTCAAATTTTCGTATGGGCTGGTCTTTGCCAAATATTCCTTTGACATATGACATTGATAGGTTAATTTGATCAAGTAATGATCTGAGTTACAATTGGCTCCTCGGTATGTACGGACCTCAATTATGCTCGAGGCCCAACGTTGTTGGATCAGGCCATGGTCGATCTGGTTTTGTGTGTTGCCATCTGGTAATACCTACGTAATTTTATGAATGCTTTGGTTTGGGAAGTAAGCCGAACGTATGACTAGATTTCTGCTACATGCAAAGTTAATCAGGCGCTGGCCGTTGTTATTCGTTTTATTGTGGAGGCTAACATATATCCTCCGGTCATTTCCCGACAAGATATGTCACTGCCGGCTTTACCCAGAATTATTTTTGTGTCAATGAGTCGAGTAGTCTTTCCATATGATGCACGAACGTTCCCTTCGTTTCTTTGCCCTTTTCTGCAGTCAGGGCGTGAACATTCATCAATCCGATTTTGAAGAATTGTGCTTTCTTATGGATCGCATACAACCGTTCTTTTAACGCCTTTAAATCAATAACATGTGATTTGAACTTCCTATCTACAATGAAGGCCACTCCAAACTATCGTTTTCCAGTAGGCTTCCCATTTTTGGATATTGCGTATGATCTCATATGTTGAATACAATTTCCAGTCCAGTTCGTTTCCTAGATTTCCAGTATGTTTCATTTATATTGAATGGCCTGTTGTAAAAGGCCCTTAAAAGCGCCAGAGTAATTGAGTGATGTGACATTTTGTGACATGCCTCGTAGAATGTTTGAAATTATAATTAACAAGTTGAAGTAGCTGGAGAGTGCTCCTGCCAGAAGGGCATTGTAAAACTATTAGTAAATCAAAAAAACATATTCTGCATATCAAAACTTGACTAGTATACAGATTTCATAAATTGAGTTCGAAGAATTATTATGGTTATTATATTTTTATGTGCGCCGCCATTTGGTTTCAAGTGTTTTGACCCCGTCGTTTAGTTAGTCATGATAACACATCAACATTATAAACTATTTCTTGAAATTTTATTAAAATCGTTCTTCAGATTTTTTGGGTCAAATGGGCCGGGAGAGGACACAAAATTTTCTTACATTTCCCTTTCTCCTGTACCCCTCAAAGCAAAATTTGCCATTTTAAGAGCTGTTTTGAAAAGTTCTCGTCAAGACCTTTCATTTAAGACCCATATTGCCTACATACGATGAAACTTTTTTTTCGGGGGCCACTTCCCTATATGGGGAGACCCCCTTGAACACCTTATAAATTTTTTTTGTGATGAAACTTTAAAGAGGGCATCACTTTACACCTACTCACAAAATCTTATGTTTCTAGCTTATGTAGTTTGCGAGAAAAAGTGTTGTGACACACGGACGGACAGACAGGACGCGATTTTAGTAGGGTATTGTAAAATGATTTTACAATACCCTAAAAATGGCGGAAATACACACTATCAAATGAAAATTATTACTGCTATTTTTTAAGTATTTGTTCTCCTTGATACTTGATTGGAATGTTTTTCAGTGAAAACATAATTGAAAACTGGTCCTAAGAAATTGTTGCACTAACAAGTGACTTTTTGCATCAAATCAATAACTTGTAGTGTTTGTATGTGTGATGGAATGTCATAAAGGACTGTAGCGGTGGTCTGCTGCCTTAGCGAGTCAAAAATTACTGCTACGCTGGAACTGATCTTGCCTGGCGACGCGTAAGCATAATGGCAGCTAGCAATGTGGTATCATGGGCTGGCTTCTTTCCGCCAGCGCAAAATCTCACTATAAAATTACACGCTCATGATTTACGTGGGTGGCCAGAGTCAGTAAGTAACGCACAGAACGAGTAACTCCATAGGTGCTAAGGCTTGGCTAACAGGCCTAACGGGAATACCCGATTAACCACGCGTGAGACGTAAGGTGATTAACAAATAAGGATACTAGGGGTTGATGGTCTGTGACGGCTGTACACTTTTTTTCGTACAGGTAGGGGCGAAAATCGTTTATTCCGCAGTAGATTTCAAGGAGCTCTTTATTGATTTCATGTTTATTTAGGGATCAGCTTGCATAGGATATGAGCAGATCTTCTCCAATGATACTTTGTGATAAAACGGCTTCTAGGGCATGATCGGATGCATCCGTTGTTAGTATAAATTTTTTGTCTAAAGGTATTGTAAAATCGGTGGGGAGAAGATGGAGTTTTTGAGAGATTGGAGAGCTTTTTGGCATTTTTCGGTCCAGTTGGATTTTATGTTTTTTTTTTTTGAGCAGGTCATTGAGAGGTTTTGCAATGGCCGTAAAGTAAAAATTTTGACAAGTTGTCTATATTAATTAGTAATTACAAAAAGCGACAAAACGTCTTATGTCACCTGCGTTTTGTGGAATTGGGTAGTTTTTGATAGCTGCGCATTTTGTGGGATCGGCTGTCACGCATTTCTTAGTAATTAGGCCTCCTAGGTAAACCACTTCGGATTATATTAAATTACATTTTGAAGGATTTAATTTTAAATTGTACATACGAAGTCGCTCGAAGTTTTGTATGAGGCTTTGGTTGTGATCTTTTAAAGAACAACCAAAAACTATGATGTCGTGAAAATATAGAATCTAATCCTGATAAAGCTATAGTTAACATGTGCTGAAAACTGTGTGAGGATATTTTTTATCTGAAAGGCAGACTTTTGAATTGGTAATGTTCATTGCTGAATGCAAATGTTATCATGGGCGGTGATTCATAATCAAGTTCTATTTTATGGAACGAGCCCGTCATGTCTAGTGTAAAGAAGTATTTAGCTTTTCCTATGCGATCTAGTTGTTGACTAATTTTTTTATTTAGTTGACGATAATAAACTGCTAATCGCCATTTTTTGTGTCATTACTTGAGTATTTGGGAACTACTAACATGGGAAAATTGTACGGACTTGTCAATGGTTCTATCACATCTTTATCGATAAAGTCTTGGACTTGACTGTTAATTTCGACAGTATGTACATGAAGCAATTGATAATTTTGTATGCACACTGGAATATTATCAGTCGTATGAAGATCTTGTGTGTAGAAATTATTGGAGGCTAATTTCTTACCTTCCTAGTCGAATATATCATGATATTCTCTGCACATATCTTCTATAGGGGGTTTGGCATCTTTATCGTTGGAGCTGTTATGTAAGAATGCTTTTGATTTATTCCATCGTTGATGTATTTTTTTTCGATCTGTAGATTATTTAAAGTAATCTTGAAATCCGAAGTATTTATGATTCTGACATGCTTTATGCCTTGGGCTGGGATTATTGTATTGCTAATGAATATGTACTCTCAGACTGATTTTCTGCAGATAAGGCTATCTTCGGTTATGTTAATATTTATTGGTGAATGGTTTCTGAATGTGGAGGAAATCTGATATTATATATTTTTGTTTCTAATGGGAGTGTAGTACATATATTCATTGCTGTATCTAAAGGGAAAGAGGAAGGTCTGGTAATCTATATTTGCATAATACGTCTGCAAGAATGCTCTGCCTATAATGCCATCAGTTTGGAGTGGGAAGTTATTCTCTACTATTGTTGTTTATTATGTAACGCGTGCCTTCAACACCTTCAAGTAATAGGATCCACAATTGATTTCACTCGTTATACGTTTGTATTCTTAGACACATGAAACCATATGGGTAAGGAATTATTTAAATGTTAGAATGTGGCTTTGTTCAGAATTTTATTTTATGTTAAGAGGGTCATGCTTATTTTTTTTATTGTTGTAGATTAGAATAATATATTATCCTAGTTTAAATTTACATTTTTAATGAATGTATTATATATAAATGTATTTTAGACTTTCAACTTTCAACTTTTAAAATGGCTGATAGTCAAACTTTAAAAGTTTGAATTCCTATCTAATGCACAGTTTTGGTTCAATTTACATGAAACTTAGGAGAGCAAATATGTTACAGATTTTCAAAAAATATTTTTTTATTTGACTGATTTTGGTTCAAAATACCATCAAAAACTCGATGTAAGAGGTTTCACAGCGATATAAAAATTTTAAACGAGTTTTTAAGCGCTAAAGCTGGAGCGCTTTTTTCAACTCTCCGGCTTATTTCATTATTCTCGGCTCCCCACTTGCTTTGAAACATCTGCTCCTATTTGTGCTTGTATTATATACTAAATATTACATATTTTACACAAAATAACCTTTAGTCATTCCTTTTTGAAGGCTAACATCTTCCATCGATTGCGCAACGTGGCAGTTCATGTAGTACGATCAAAACAAAAGCATCAGTCGTTATAAGTTGAGTATTTTGAAATATAGTTAAAACAAGTTGGGTAAACAGACCTACGCTCATGTCAGAAGGGTTTTGTATTCAATTTACAAAATGCAGTCACCAGATCGAATCAAATCAAGAAACATGTCAAAGACGATTCTATTGGAGAAAATATGAAATACGAAGATCATACTATTTTTAACAAAGTTGAACGAATCTCGACTTCTGAGGTTTTTGGTATTATTATACTCATAAATATCTCCCTTGATAATTATTTCAGATGTCCATCCGCGACGGAGGAAACACATTTCTCATGTATTTCCCCCCTGTGCCCGCACTGAAGCAAAAACTGACAGTTTAACAACTGTTTTGAAAAGCTCCCATGAAAACTTTCATTTCATACTCATATCGGCTACGTTTGATGAATTTCTATTTTCAGGAGCCACTCTCCTGTACTGTTATCATCGATTCATGGCCAATTTTTTGGAATCCTAGAATGGTTACAAAACCCTTTTGCTAGGAGCTCTCTCCCACCTCCTTGACTTGTTTCACTTATGAGCATTAATTGTAGGTACTCATCTTCAGTCATTCATTCATTTGAATCAAGTGTTCAAAGCAAGCACCTTAAACGTTGAAGTTGGGGAAAAATAACTCAAAATTATTCAATCTTCGCATTTAAAACAGCCACTTTCTTGTTTTACGATTACTGATACCACTAGCTGAACCAATTCTCAAAGATATACATGACACCCATCATTCCTTAAATTTTCATGCAAGTCCTAGCAAAACTGTAGTGTCTGAGTCGGTAAAAAGCGCATGTTGTTCCATAGCCATATGTCGCCATAGTAATATATGCAGCGCATATTGTTCCATAGTAATACAGGAAAATTCAAACCGCTATAACTTCGTTAAATATGATTCAATGTTTATGAAACTTTTAGGATAGATCAACCTTATAAATAGACATTTACGTACTGAATTTCATTGAATTTAGGGGTACCGCTAAGATTTTATTCAAGATAACATAAAATCGATAAATCATACTATTACTAACAAGGTTGAGTGAATTGCGACTTCTCACGTATTTGTTGTTGTTGTACTCATAAAGGCCTACATCCCTGATTTTTTTCAGATTTTTCGGATCACAGGTGTCCAATCGCGACAGGAGGGGACACAAATTTTTCGTGTATTTCCCCTCCCTGTACGCCCCTTGAAGCATACTTTGCCAAACTAAGACCTGTTTTCAAAAATTCTCATCAAGACCTTTCATTTGACACCCTTATTGGCTACCTTCAATGAAATTTTTTGTTCGGGGGCCACTCTCCTATATGGGGAGACCCCCCTTAAATACCTTATAAAATTTTTTTGTAGTTGAACTTTAAAGACATCACCACCTTACACCTACGCACAAAATTTGATGTTTCTAGCTAAAGTCGTTTCCGAGAAAAACTGCTGTGACACACGGACGGACGGACGGACGGACAGACGGACAGACTGGTCGCGAAACTAGTAGGGTTTTGTTAAATTATTTTACAAAACCCTAAAAAGTTCTAGATTATCTAGTTCTCAAGCTGCACTTGGTGAAGAAAAGAAAGTTCCATGGAAATAGACATAATGCTGAAAAAAGTACAGATTTTATGAGTGCCTCAGAGAAAAATTTGAAAAAAAGTGAAGAGCTTAACTTTAATGTCGATCCAATTTTCCGGTGCTGTACATTCAATTTAGTATTTTTAACGCCCTTGCAAAACATATTGAAATCTAGAAAATGTAGTAAAGACTAGAAATTTTCAAAAAAGAACAAAAAAGGCTTAGGTTTTAGTCTTTGTTTCACGTGCCAATGGGACGAATTTCAATTGAAATCTCCGAAAATCATAAGAGCATACGAAATCAATCACAGACTCGTATTTATTATGAGACTATTAAGTGTTGGTTTTGCTGGCAGCCAGAATTTTATTGGACTTATGTACTTACAATATTCTTATTTAAAACCACCTACTACAGCTGTGTAAGCAATATTAAAATCACCGTTGATACCGTCTTGAAGTTTGTCCTGAATAAAGCTGCAAATGAGGAAAAAACTCTAAATAAACCTGCAGGCAATGTGAAAAATGTATTAACAGTTTTAGGTGATGGCTCCTGGTCAAAACGTGGATTTTCTTCTTTGTTGGGCATTGTTTCATTGATAGGAAAATATACTGAAAAATCGTTCGATATAATTGTAAAAAGTAAATTTTGTAAGCAGGATTCTACTTGGGTTGGAAAAGAAGATACTCATGAGTACGATTGGTTTTTTAATGAAGTAAGGTAGATGCGGATAATAAGGCCTGTCGGCTAATAAGGCCTAAGTAACAAAAATATAATTTAGAACGATCGTTCTTGCTCGAAGTCACACCCATAGATAGCTAATATTCAGAGATGACACTTCAAACCGGTCGCGATGCATTAGTTCGGTTATTGCCGCCAAACGGGCATCATTCATTGTGAGAGTTGGTCGCGCAGCTGAAATAATAAGAATTATCCGAATAAATCGCAATTTTTTCTTGTATTATTACACTTATGTCAACAATGATGTGGCATAGTTTTCTTTTATTTTATGCTTCTGCGAATTGATCTTCTAGTAGTATATCATTGTCCATATACTTTTACTTTTAGTTTTTCTTTACACACGTTGTTGGTGGCAATTAAGGCCTACAGAATTCAACCGTAGGCCTTATTTCAATATATTTTCGCCAGCAGTTTTTTTCTTATATATCAAGCATGTTAATAAATAATAATAACTATTGATTTATAAGTATTTTTAGTGAAAATAATGGCCCCCAAATGAGCATTATGATGACTTTTTGTAAGCTATCCAAGCAATATAAAGTGGAAAATTGAGCACATACAAAGCGACTGAAAGCTATGAAATTCCAAGAAGAACAATTAGAAATTACATCATGACTGGCAGTTTGAAAAAAGCACTAGGTCAAAAAACATTACTCAGTGACGTCCAGGATGCGGATCTTGTAAGTAGCATTATTAGGCTCGCTAAGATGGGATTGCCTGTGATACCATGAATTTTCCGACACTTGGTTTATAAATTAATCAACATACTAGAATTGCCGGTAAAGATTCGTTTAAGGCGTTCATGAAACGATATCCGGAAACATCAAGAGGCAAAGCTAAGTTTATAAACCCGGCCAGGTCACAAAAGCTCAATAAATTTATCGTAGATAATCATTTTAAAAGATTGAATAAAGTATATGATAGCCTAGATTTTAAAAGTGATCCAGGAAAGATTTATAATATAAATTAGAAAGGCTGTCGCCTAACAATCCATCATCAGCAGACTATTTAGGCAAAGAAGGAGGCTAAAAGAGTACATTTAGTCTTCAAAATACGCAGAAAGTGTTACAATCGTAGGATATGTAAATGCACTTGGAAGTGCTATACCACCAATGATTCTATTTAAAGGTAAACGATTGAAACCAGAGTTACATGATAACTTACCACCAGGTCATAAGTAGAAAAATCTTCAAAGGGTTATATGACTAATGAACTCTTCAAACAATTTTGTGAAGCACTTACATCAGTACACTACGACTTATCCATTGCAAAAGTAGCAGGTTCACTCGCAATTTTATTGCACTATCCACCACCATCCACGAACTCCAACCTCTCTATGAAGCCGCTTATCCATCATTTGAACACCACTGGGATGTTGAAGTCCTATCATTTATGGAACAAAATCCAGACAAAAAGCTCATGAAGGCACGGTTTAATATAAATCTTTCAAATGTCTGGTCCAAATGTATGACACATAGCAACATTACAAGCGACTTCAATGCAACTGGTCTATATCCATTGAATCCTCAGGCTATTCCAGAAACAGCTTTTGCTCCACCTATTTTGACAGGAGCTCCAGCTCCTCAGTAATTCGTCGATGTTGATAAAGAAAATTCATGATTTTGTTTTTGCTTATGGCAGAAGTTGCCGTTTTTGTTTATATTTGACGATAGTTGATGCTTAGGGTTAATAAATATTAAAATTTGTTGATTCAAAAAAAATTTTTTTTTCAAATTTCTCTTAGCTAGGCCTTATTACCCGAGCGTTCCTTAGACGGCGTAGTAGAAATGCTCCAAAAATCCGAAGCTCTGCACGGTGCTAAGTTTAAGTATTACTCATATATCGGCGGCGGCGATTCTTCAACATTCAAATTAATTTGAGATGCAAAGCCGTATGGTCCTGACTTTACAGTTGTGAAGAAAGAATGCATTTTGTATGTTAAAACAAGTTGGGTAAACAGACCTACGCTCATGTCAGAAGGGTTTTGTATTCAATTTACAAAATGCAGTCACCAGATCGAATCAAATCAAGAAACATGTCAAAGACGATTTTATTGGAGGAAATAGGAAATACGAAGATCATACTATTTTTAACAAAGTTGAACGAATTTGGACTTCTGAGGTTTTTGTTTTTGTTATACTCATAAATATATCCCTTGATAATTATTTCAGATGTCCATCCGCGAGGGAGGAAACACAATTTGTTCGAATCCTAGAATGGTTACAAAACCCTTTTGCTAGGAGCTCTCTCCCGCCTCCTTGACTTGTTTCACTTATGAGCATCAATTGTGGGTACTCATTTTCAGTCATTCATTAAATTGAATCAAGTGTTCAAAGCATGCACCTTAAACGTTGAAATTGGGAAAAATAACTCAAAATTATTCAATCTTCGCATTTAAAACAGCCACTATTTGGTTTTACGATTACTGATACCAATAGCTGAACCGATTCTCAAAGACATACATGACACCTATCATTCCTGAAATTTTCATGCAAATCCTAGCAAAACTGTAGTGTCTATGTCGGTAAAAAGCGCATGTTGTTCCATAGCCATATGTTGCCATAGTAATACATGCAGCGCATATTGTTCCATAGTATTACAGGAAATTTCAAACCGCTATAACTTCGCTAAATATGATTCAATCTTTATAAAACTTTCAGGATAGATCAATCTTATAAATAGTCATCTGTATACTGAATTTCATAGAATTTAAGGGTACCGTTAAGATTTTATTCAAGAAAACATAAAATCGATAAATCATACTATTACTAACAAAGTTGAGTGAATTGCGACTTCTCATGTATTTGTTGTTGTTGTACTCACCAAGACCTACATTCCTGATTTTTTTCAGATTTTTCGGATCACAGGTGTCCAATCGCGAGGGGGGGGACACAATTTTTTCGTGTATTTCCCCTCCCTGTGCGCCCCTCGAAGCAAACTTTGCCAAACTAAGACCTGTTTTGAAAAGTTCTCATCAAGACCTTTCATTTGGTACCCATATTGGCTACCTCCAATGAAATTTTTTTTTCGGGGGGTCACTCCCCTATATGGGGAGACCCCCCTTAAATACCTTACAAAAATTTTTTTGTAGTTGAACTTTGAAGAGATCACCACTTTACACCTACATACAAAATTTGATGTTTCTAGCTTAAGTAGTTTCCGAGAAAAACTGCTGTGACACACGGACGGACGGACGGACGGACGGACGGACGGACGGACAGACAGACGGACAGACGGACAGACAGGACGCGATTTTAGAAGGGTTTTGTAAAATTATTTTACAAAACCCTAAAAAGATTACTTAGAAGGGCCAAGGAAGGAAAAAAGTGTATAATGCTGCAAAAAGATAAAAAAATGGCTGACAATTCATTTGGAGCTAAAGAAGAAAGGAGAATTTTTGAAAAAAGTAACTCCGAAAAAAGCAAATGCTGAAAAAGCATCGAAACTAACTATTAAATTAATGAAAAATTTGTGAACTTATCAGGGTATGGCAATAAGACGCAATTCAGATTCCAAGAAAAACATGCGAAAAGAAATTTGAGTAGCGTTTTATCATAAGATTTCCACGGATCATAATCCACAGCACACTTATTGTCCAGCTGGGGCTGACTTTTGGCTGAGGCAGCTGGTGAATTGAAAAACTACAAACATGATCCATATCATGATCAAGAAATCCTAAAACCAATCTTTGAAGACTTAACATCAGATGATTTTTTAGAAAGATGTTTGGGATTACCACCCAAAACAACAACGAAAGTCTCAATAATTGTGTTTGGAATTTTATCCCTAAGCACACTTTTGCTGGGTTGGTCAATATGGAAATCGCTGTTCACACTGCTACTTGTTTTCAATTGATGGGCGGCACAATCGGAATTTCAGCCTCTAGACATGCTACGGAAATCGATCGCGGTCGAGTGAAGCAATCCAATCGTCACAGCACTGAGGCCTCCAAACAGTCTAGAACAGCCAAAAGGGATGAGAAATTAAAGCTTCAGGAGCAGTATGAGGAAGAGGAAGGACTTATTTATGGCACCGGCATGGCTGGCTAGAGGTTCGTAACATTCACTTCGAAAAATTCCTTACAAAAACTTTAAACGTTAATTTCTCGAAATCACGTATTTTGAGTTGCTGTACACGATTAAAAAAAAATTATTTATTTAAATATGTTTTTGGTGAAACGTCTGGCTATAACCTGAATTACGATAATTTTTTCCGCCTAAAAAAATGGCGGCTGATTTTCTGACCTCAAAAATAAGGATTAAATTGGTTTTCCCCACTCAGATATTCTAGACTCGAGATCTCATGCACACGGTCAATTTTGTGAGTTTTTAAAAAATCACATAACCTCAAAAACAGCTTCAGAAATCCTTGATAAATATGTTCAAAATTTCAAAACGATATCCCGAAAAAAAAGTTCTTTTAGGTCTTTGTAAAAAAATTTTTTAACAATGGCCTACTAGTTTTGCGACCTTTCCGTCCATCTGTGCGTGAGTCACAGTAAGTTTCCTCAGAAAGTATAAAAGCTAGAATGCTCAAACTTTTTGGAAAGGGCTGAAATGATGGTTTCTCAAAAGTTTAGGTCTTTCCAAAAATTTAAAATTTTTAAAGGGGTGTCCCCCCTAACAACGAAGAAGCCTTTACAATTTTTTTAAATCAAAGATTGTCGAATTGGCTATCAAATGAAAGTTATTAATTAGAACTATAAGGATCTGAAAGAAAAAGGTTATGTTATGCATCAGGGGGCCCAGGGAGTGGCAAAATGTAAAAACATTTTGAACAAATCGAATTATAAAAAATATTTCAATTACTCAATATCATCCAATCTACCCAGCAACATCATAAATAATTTTAATGTCGGCAGAGCTATCGTGAGCGAGAATATGTTTATTCTTTGCATCATACGAGTATTTGTTCCCTATTTCGGCACATCCGACATTGAATATTAGTTTTGAAATTATTTTCGTTGAAAAAAGTTTTAATGTCGTCATGTCTTCACATCACGAATTCTCCTTAAAAACAAACTTTGAAAAATACTTCTCTACATAATGTTTAAGCCTCAATCACTTCTAACCTATTTAGAATGTTTGATATTTCTAACTAGTGTAGATTCAAAGAAGAACTGCTATGATACTAGTACAGGATCCGTACATAGAACGACCTTCACCGATCGAGTAACCGGACGAAATGTGTTCTTTACGAATTAAAATATGTTAACGAATGTAACGATGATGGGTTGCCTAATAAAATCCTGTCAAGGATATTTTTAGTTAATTATTTAAAAGGTTATTTTTTTTTTCAATACCTTCACCGATTGAGCAACCAAAAAAAAAATTTAACACCAATTGAAAGCCCGTAGTCTATAGAATATGCAAACATAGGGTTGCCTACCTTTTTCTAGTCAAGGCTATACGGTTGCTTAACCCATATCATCCTACTGTTCCATTATCGGAACGGTTTGTTTTTGAATTTTATAATTTTTCGAACAACGAATCGGGTCATTATTTTTGCATTCTGGCTACACTAGAGTCCCTAGCTATCAATTACATTGAAATTTTTATCATAATCAGGGGAATCCCCATTAGTGAGTGGTGATTTATTTTACTAAGCAGTGAGGACAACATGTCTCGCAGTAAAACGTAAGTATTATTACATTTTTCTTCAAAAGTATATAATATTTATGCATGATTTTATCAACAATGCTATAGGTAATTAGCAAGTTATAAAAATTAATTGAAAAACTACGGTTTTGATATGCATATGTAAGTATTGCGTTTTTCTTGTACCGTTCCATGATTGGAACAGTAGGAATATATACCTTTGTAATATTTTGTTTGAGACGGTACCGTATTCAGGTTTTATAATGGTCGCGTTTTATTTATTTTATTTTAGATTAACTGTTGATGAAATCCTTGCATATTTGGAAGAAGATGATAATGTTTTAGGGGCAAATATTTATATTACGCCTCCCGAAAACAACGAGTTAAGTGACGGAGATAGTGGTGATGAAGAATCACATGACCTAAATCACTTGTCTCGAACTCAGTTGTTAGCGGAGGCGGCAGTAAGACCTACAATCAACGCTGAAACAAATATTGAGGTAGAAGAGCATAACATGGATACTCCTATACCTGGATCCACTAGCAACGAAGTTAAAGTTAATCTTCCACCCTCTAAAAGAAAAAAATCTGAGGTACCAAGGAGATGGGAATCTGTTGACATTGTCGAAAAACCGGAGAAAGAATCTGCACCACCTTCATTCTTAGACGATATAGAGCATCCAATTGATTTCTTTGAGCTTTTCTTAATGATGAAGTTTTCGAACTTCTTCGTTCAGAAACGGAAAAAAATGCAATTCAGAAGGGGCATCATTGTTTCAGGGTAACCACTGCAGAAATCAAGCAATTTATTGGTATTCTACTGCTTACTGGTTATAATAATGTAGCTAGCTATCGCATGTATTGGGAGCAAAGCGTTGACTGCAATTTTCAGGGAGTAGCATCAGTTATGTCAAGAAACCGGTTTGAAGAGTTGTTGCGATTCCTCCATGCAGCCGATAACGATCATTTGCCTCCAAATGACAAATTCGCTAAGGTTTGTCCCCTTTGGGATCTTTTGAATAAAACGTGGCTAAAATATTTTCCCGGTGACAGAAATTTGAGTATTGATGAGTCAATGATCCCGTATTTTGGAAAACACAGCACAAAGCAGCATATTCATGGGAAACCGATTCGATTTGGATATAAAAACTCGTCGATTTGTACACGACTTGGATATTTGGTATATGGAGAGCTTTATCAAGGAGCTAATACGGGAAATACTCGTCCTGAGCTTGGCGTCGGTGGCTCTGTGGTATTAGATCTTATATCCAAACTACCCCCGGGTAGTTATAACTTTTATATGGATAATTTCTTCACTTCGTTGTCTCTTCTCGAAGAGATACGGAAATTAGGGCACGATGCCACTGGAACAATAAGAGCAAACAGAGTCGAAAAGGCTCCTTTGAAGGATCCAAAAGAAATGAAACAAACCAAAAGAGGATCATACTTTCAGTGTACTGATGCTTCTTCTGGAATTACTTTGGTTCGATATAATGACAATAACATCGTCACTGTTGCGTCAACTCAATCTGGTACACATCCCGTTGGGAAAGCGATGCGTTTCTGTGATAAACAGAAAAAAGAAATAGATCAGCCCAGGTGTATTATCAACGATAATCGATACATGGGTGGCGTAGACCGATTAGACCAGAATGTAGGATGCTATCGAATTTCGATTCGCTGTAAGAGGTGGTATTGGCAGCTGCTGATGTTCCCTATAAATGTTTGTGTCAATAATGCCTTCCAGCTATACAAATCATCATCATTGTCAAAACAAGGTAGTACTTATGATTTGTTATCATTCACTAAGAACATTGTGACTACATATATGCAAACAAGAGATACAGCCTCAACTTCATCGATCTCAAAAATGCCGCTGCCTATGTCATCGCTTGCTGTAATAAAACGGGTGCCAGACAGTATAAGATTAGACATGATAATAAATGTTCAATCGATTTTCACAATAAATGATATTCATTTCACCTATGATACTCATAAAATATAAGTTTATAAGAAGCTTTGTAACAATAAACAAAATAAATTTAGATTTTATGTAACTCGCTCTTTTATTTCAGTTACTTCTTCAATTTTATAAAGAAGAAAATACAGTGGCATATTGTCTTAATGTTCCATTTTTGGAACGGTACTGTCATAACAAAAGCAAAGCAGGATTTTTTTATGTCAATAGTTTTTCGTTTCTTAGGCGATTAATGTGCATTTCTGAGAGTTTGGCACAAATCAGATAAAGTTAAAAGTGCTTGGGATGATATGGGTTAATTTAAATAGGTGATTAAAAAATGGTACCTTCACCGATCGAGTAACCAGATAAATTATTTATCAAAATAAAAATAATTTTTTAACGAATACGATGGTATACGGTTGCCTATGAAAACTTGTCAGAAATTAGGGTTGTCAAGCGTTGAAGTTTGAAAATTTTAGTCGGTTAGAAGTGAGCATATATGTTACGCAATATTAAATGCGGTGGAGTAAGACGCGCCATATCAATGAGTCCTGCATCTTCGTGCCGATGAAACAGAGTGCACATGCTCTGTTGACTGTTGACAAGTAAGTGTATGAGCTTGAGTGTTAACCGTCGTTTTGGAGCAACTGAAAAGATACTCTCCAATTATACACACTTCCAAGTGTATAAAAAGTTATTGAAAAATTTCCATCGTTTCATTATGGTGTTATACATTAAATGCATACAGTGTGTAATTTCGAATTCTTGCTGGTGACCTGAACGCCAAGCATACATCATGGCTGAACGCCACCAATAATCCAAGAGGTGTATTCCTGAAATCGTGGATAACAGAGAACCAAATTGAATACAGGGGCAACCTATATGGGTCGGAGTTCCCAACATACCCTAGGACAAATTCATATTTGGACCTTTGCATTGCTGACGCAAGACTCGAATTCAACTTTAATAGTCCTCAACGGAAAATGCAGGTACTTCCTTATGATAGCGACCATAACGCAATCGTAATGGAAATTAATCATCACAGGGATGATTTCTTCCTCATTCCAGTTCCACATGAAAATCATCGGTTGAATTTCAAAAAAACAGACTGGAGAAAGTTTCAAAATAAGTTTAATCGGGAGTACCAGAAGCAATGTCCCCCTTCTGATGGTGGCAACTCTTGCTCAATGGTTCCTAATGACAAGAATCTAACTAACGATGAAATAGATGTCTATTTGTCGAAGTTAGAGAAGCTGACGTTGGAAACGATGGAGAAAGTAGTTCCCAAGATTAAACATAGGAACAATATGGAAGGATATGAAACACCAACCATCGCAAGGTTGAAAAGATTGAAAAGCCTTCTTCTCACACGCGTCAACAATATTTATCGGCGATTTTTGGATTACAACCATCCCTCGTTGGCTTTGTTGAAATTACATCTGAAGAATGTCCGGAACTTAATCCGGTCATACTTCAGGAGTGAGGTTAGCAATCAATGGGCGGAAAAATTGAGGGGTATTAGCCCACAGGACCTAGACGGCATGTTTGCGAAAGTGAATAGCATATTCCATAAGAAGTCTCGAGTGAAGGTATCGAATCTTGAAGACACTAGTGATGAGATAAATCTTCTCGATAGGGCTGGTATCGAAATTGATAGAACGACTCCGGATAGAAATGGAAACAGGATTATTTGTGAAGGATTGGATAAACTTGCTCTGATTGGAACACATTTCGAATTGGTTCATCTACCAAACCCTGAGAAAGGGAATGAAATATTTGCAGAGATCGTTGAAGCAAAAATTTCCGACTTCAAATCAAGCCTGAACGGTCAATCAAGTCTTCATTTCAATGAAACATTAACACCTGACCTCATACCGAGCTTGAATCTTATTGATTATTTGGTCAGCTATGAAGACCTGTGTTTCATATTTCGCAGGATAAACAACAAGAAATCATGTGGTACTGATGGCATTCCAAATGTAGCTCTCCGACATTTGCCTGAAGTTGTTATTAGGAATTATTGCATATTGTTCAACAACATGTTGAGCAATTTATATTTCCCAAATGAGTGGAAAAAAGCTAAGGTATTTCCGATCTTGAAGAAAGGATAAGAATCTTCGTGCCCGAAAAGCTATCGCCCAATCAGCTTGCTGCCTAACATCAGCAAGGTGTTTGAAAAGATACTCAACAGAGCATTAAACGCCCACATTGAGGAAAATGAGTTGATGCCGAATTGCCAATTTGGTTTTCGTGCCAGGCATTCGACCACATATGCAATAGCGAAAGTAACCTCAGACATCTGTTGGAAACTAAATGATAGACAATGTGTTGGAGCATGTCTCATTGATATGGAGAAAGCCTTCGATACGGTGTGGTTAGATGGACTAGTTTTTAAACTCCTACAGGACAAGTTCCCCAGACACCTTGTCGCCATGATGTGTAATATGTTATACGGGAAATCGTTTGTTGTAACTGATGGAAATCTGACAACAATGTGCGAGTTCAAGGTCTTGAATGATCTACAGCAGGGAACAGTTACTGCGCCTCTGCTCTTTTCAATCTTCATTCGCAAGCTATTGAACGGCTTTGATTTTAACGTCTCGCCAACGCGATCATTGGTAGCGTTTGCTGATGATCTGACCATCTATACGGCAGACCGAAAAGCTACAATGGTTCAGAGCAATCTCCAAAAAATGTTCAATGATGTACAGCTGTACACTGACAATTGGCGAATGAAAATCAATGCGCAAAAGTGTGAAATAATCTTGTTCCAGACAACGCTGCAGGGGGTCAGTCAAGACCTGAAACGTAATTGGAAAGATTTCCACATCATGGCTGGTGAGGGTAGTCTTGAACGGGTTCCACATAAATCCTGTGTTCGATACCTCGGTGTTTATCTCGATCAGTATCTGTACTATACTGGACATGTGAAAATCATGCTCAGTAAGGCACTTAAAGTAGTCATGGCCCTTCGAAAGCTCTTTCATTCCAGATACATTGATCAAAAGGTCAAAATTATCTGTTACAAGACACTGGTTAGACCAGTTTTAACATATGGATGTCAGAGCTGGTACAACCAGAGCGCTAGTGCTATGGAAAAATTAAGAGCTTTCGAAAGGAAATGTCTTCGTGCATGTACTGGTTTGTACAGAAAGCCTGAGACAGATTGGAAACATTATATATCAAATAGAAGAATGTATCAAACTGCTGAAGTGACGAGGGTCGATATCTTCATATTGAAGCTTCTTCGGAATCATATCGCAAGATCTGTGACTGTGAGTGAAAACCCTTGGATTTCACAGCCGTTCCACCCTACAGACGGGTATATAGCGACTTGCCTCGCTACTGGCTTCATTCCTCCAGAAGCATTCGTGTATTTGGACATGAATCGATACGTTTTTGATTCTGACGGCGTCCCAGTCATATACCACATATATCGACGGGCCACCGATAAGAAGATAAAATATCCTCCGAACTTGAGTTCACGAGACCAACAATTCCAATGGAGATACTCATTTGCTAGATTCGTTGAAGCTGATCGAGTTGAGATGAGGCCACCTAGGTATTGGTGGCTGAATGACAATGTCTAAATTATTCGTGTTTATTTTCAGTTCTGGTGTTTTTCGTTATTTAGTTTTTGAGTTTCAGCTCATTATTGGTACATTTAGTGTTATTGTTTATGTTTGTTAAAAATTAGGTATAGGTTAGGTTTATATTATCTTTATTATATTACGTTAGAGATAAGGTAAAACGCTTAGGTTAGGAACATTGTTATAGATTTTTTTAGTATGAGATAAAGTTTTTGATTGCATTTATTAGAATTAAGTTAAAACATATTAGGTGTAGGATCAATGTTCACTGTAGTGTTAAGATGATAAATAATTTTAGAATAGTGTTGGTTGGTTTTTTCTCCTTTTTCCAATTAAATTTAAAAAATATGTAATAATCTTCATTGATTTGAATTTGCTATAGTTTTTTTTTTTTTTAATGTGTTTAATGATAACGTACAAATTTAGAGAGCCATTTGGGCCATTAAGTTTTTTTATTGTTATTGTTTGGATTTTGCTTTATATTCTTTTAAAATTTATAACGATTAATAGTAAATAAAGCGCTTTTGACTTTGACTTTGTGTGTAATTTCGAAACACTTTGATTTATATTAGGTCAAAATGTAACAAATTATTCAAAATATTTATTAAAAATATATGAGTAATATACTTATCTTGTGAATTTCGTTTATTTTATGAAGACTGAATATGAATAATATAACTTGCAAGAAAATCTGAAAAATTTCGCACACACCAATACACACAACCACACACACAGGCATGTAAATGAATTATAAATGAAAAGAAAACATGTATCACAAAAATTCTAATGTGTAGTGTATTAAATGATTATTTATTTAAAAACTCAAGAAAATACTGATATTAATATAATATTATAACAAAATATTTATTCACAATGAACGAGTGCACTACAAATCTGATTCTTCATCTGACTCTGCATCAATGAAGCTGCTCTCAAGCTCGGCGGATTCGTCATCATCATTTTCTCTATCAATCATCTCCATTATGTCATTGATTTTTAAAGGTGCTTGGTCACCAATATATCCTATGTGTTTTAAATAGCTCTCGAAAAACCAACCGCAATTTGTAGGCTCTAATTTTATGCAATCTGGCTCTGTCGCGTGGAGCCACATGGAATTTAGATATATTATGCGCAATATTTTTTGTTTTAATGACAGCCAGCATGGTGGTATACAATTAGAGTCAAAACTTTTAACTTTTTTCATAAAATTTTCAGTATCTTCTTTAGCTGCAAAATCTTTCAAAAAAAATCTATATCTAGCCTCATTAACACTGGTGAAATTTTTGATACCATAAAGGGCAGAAGTAAATTCATGTACAATTTTCATTTTTTCATCAAGTGTAATATCAATTTCATCAGTTAATGACGCAAAAACAGTTTAGTATGTGTCATTTGAGGAAAAAATTTTATATGGCTTAATTTTTCCTTTATTATAGAAAGCAGCGGTGTAATCACAACCTGTAAACGCGTGAAAAGCAGGTAAACTTTTGCATAATTGTAATCCCAACTTAGCCGCCCAATCGCTACAATTAATGCAATCGAGTTGTTGATTTTTGTTTCTTGTTGCTGGATCTGTGAGCCAAATTTTATTTATACAATATTTATTAATAATCCACAACACGATTTTGAATTACGTAGCACGTTATATTATATTTTATAAGAATGCCTGGAAGTTGCTCAGAAACGGTGGTTAACACTCAAACTCATACACTGAGGTGTCAACAGTCAACAAAGCATGCGCACTCTGTTTCATAGGCCCGAAAGTGCGGGACTCGTTGCTATGGCGCGTCTTACTCCACCGCATTCATTTAATATTGCGTAACATATATGCTATCCTTTTCCCGCTCCTGCACTATTTCAAGCGGCTGATGTGGGGCTAACGGTTGTTATGCTGCATCTTCATCTATTGCGCTGGATGGAATATAAGAGGCTCTCTTTCTCGCTCACTTCTAACCGTCTAAAATTTTCAAACTTCAACACTTGACAACCCTTATTTCTAACAAGTTTTTCATGGCAACCGTATACCATCGTATTTGTTAAAAAATTATTTTTATTTTGATATACAATTTATCTGGTTACTCGATCGGTGAAGGTACCATTTTTTAATCACCTACATATTTAAATTAAGCAACCCTATAGCCTTGACAAGAAAAAGGTAGGCAAACTCTACATTTGCATATTCTATAGACTTCAGACTTTCAACTGGTGTTAAATTTTTTTGGTTACTCAATCAGTGAAGGTATTGAAAAAAATAACCTTTTAAATAATTAATTAAAAATATCTGTAATGAATCATACGACGCCGCTGGCTACCACTACTAACACACTTTGCTGCCAGGTGGCTTGTCATTTCAAGTTGGTTGCGACGAGCGCACATCCCACGTCAATTTTGTCGTGGGATGTCAAGAAGATTTGACAGCCACATTGGAGGAAAGTGTGGAAGTAGTGGCCGTCACACAGGAAGAAGAACTTTCCCACAAATAGGTCATCACTGATATCCATCGACTATTCCAAAAGTAGTAAAGATACCAGAAATTGGAATTGGTAAGTCGGTGAATGCAAAGTTTATTTTTCCGCTTCGAGTAAAATAACGTTCTGTGATGTTTAGGTTAGCCGCGGACATAATCAATCAATCCATGCAGAGATGCGCAAATGCGATGGATGTCCGTATTTGCCTAGATTAAAGTGCCGCATTAAACAACAACCGGACAATACAAATGGGCGATTGCCTGCCGGAATGTATCCCCAATTTGGAGCCAGTAGTCCTTACTGGGAACAATATTCAAGAGTTGGGCGATTTGAAACCACTCACGCACCTCAAAAAGCTGGAAACATCGTGCTTGCTTGTAAACCCCGAATCTACAAAGCCATATTACAGTGAGTATGTTGCATATAAGTTAAATCCGATCCAACCTGAAGGACTTATGAAGTAAACTTGCCACTAATGTAAAGAACGATAACATGTCGGAAGTCCCGCGGAAGAGTTCTTTAGTTGATATCGGGAAAAAAACATGAATTTATTGTTGCGGTTTCAACGAAATTCGAGCGTTTCCATAATCCTAGGTATATACATGTCATGTATGAACATATGATCAACATAGACGGTGCAAGTGAAACATCTTGATCGAAAGAAAAATGTTTCCGATGATATCCATAGTGTGTGTAGAAGTGATATATTCCGTGGAACATACAAACGGGGTAAAGTGACAATGAGAACAGTTTCAATTTAGTAATCAAGGACACCCGGTTTATATTATTAGTACCGCAATTTTTAAATTAAACTTTTATAACCGTCAAATTATATTTAATATCATGCAATTACTATTCAATAAAACATAAGCAAATTACAATAATGAGAAAAATGGTGGTGCGAGTGATGACCGAAGGAAAAAAAACAAGGTATCATGTATTAAGAGGAGTAGTGATTTACTTAAATTCCCGGTCTAACGATATTCAGTAGGGACTATTCCATTTTTTTTTTTATATGTATGAAATATTGGATGATCTTGCCTACTTACTTTTAAGATCGGAATCAGCACGATAATTTTACCCAATGCAATATTATTTATACTTACGATGAAAGAAAGAAAATATCTTTGTATTAGTAAATTTTTCCAATTAGGAGGCGAAATTGAATTTAATTTTATTCTAGGATATAGCTAGGGAAATCAATTAAATTTGAATCAGTTTGGAAGCTTTTCGAGATTGAAAACGATGCGCATAAATTAATATTACCTTTTTATTAATATATCAAAGAAAAAAAAAGGAATGAAGAGAAAGACAAAACACCCCAATAACATAATTATATAAAGCTGTATTAGATTTACACTATGGAAATACTGGCATTAATATATAATCATCCATTGATATGTGAATTAATAACTGGTAAATTTTTAGAAATTTTAATGAAATTAAGAATTTATGACTGTCATATTTGTAATGTTGAAGCTTAATAATAAATAACTCATAATACAAATGATAATGCAAAATAATTTGAACACTATAATATCTAACAAATAATACTGAGAAATCATACGAACAATCATAATAAATAACCAATAATAATAAGACCTAATACTAAGCATGTTAATGAATACCAAATAATACAAACAATAATAAGGCATAATAGATATCATAATAATAGATAGCAACCAATGATACAAATAACAATACTTGAGATATTGATGAAAGTCAAATTCAGTATTTTTGCGAGTCTTTTTTCTTGTCTTCATAATACAAAATAAAGAACAATAGTGTGTAAACAAACTACCGAGGAAAATTTGTAACCTTTAAAATTGAGAAATTGAACAAAACTATTGAAAATCATTTTTGGGCCGCCACTTAGGTGCAAGAAAGTTAACACTTGTTAACTTTGATTCTTCCGGTTTATTTTCTAATTGAAAACTTCCAGTCAATGGCCCATTAAATTTTCCAAATTCGGTCACCTTTGCATAAATTTCAAAAGGAAAGTGTCCTTACGCGAAAATTATCTTCAAAGTAATTTTTAAAAGAGAAATTGAAGGTTTATATCGGAGGTATATGAACGTACATGAATTGATTTCCTACATTACTTGCAGTGAACGAGGCCGTTCAATGAACGTAGTTGCTAAATAGTACAATCTTTTTAAGAATTAACAAAAAGTTTTATATAATATCACTAAAACATTGATAATTATACCCTATTATTGTTTACATAAGGTTGTAAATAATTTTTATTAGAAACCAGTAAGGAATTGGTTCGATTAACTATAAATTGAACAGGTCACGAATTAAGTATTGACATGCAAGAAATAAAAATAACAAAATGAATTGTTAAACCAAAGTAACGACTTTCCTTTCCAGTGGTTCTTCTTTTCAGCGGGAAATAAGGTGCAGGATAGGTATGCCGTCGCGAGGGTAGGGTTTGAGAAAATACGCTGAGGTCGGTTTCGCGTCGCGCGCGGTACGCGGTACCTTTGTTGTTTTGCCTTTTTCTTAGAGTAGCTTTCGTCGGGTGGAGTTAACGTAGTATACTTTTCGGTACCGCGTCGGAAATTCGGGAACGCGACTGATTGATGAAGAAATACGGAGTAACGTAAAATAGGTTTCCTCTCCGTATGGTTTTGTTTTGTGACGCGTTTGAAAACGGGCATGTATTGGTGGCTGAATATTGTAAATGAGCGTAACCCATTCGGAGACCCGCGACCGAAATCCTCTCCGATCTAGCTTGCCGACAAGCAGCCGCCGCGTGAATGGGTTACGGTGCACGGATTGGTTGACCGGTTGGTACCATCCGTTGGCACTACTCAGACTTAACGTCTAGAACCGATGAGAGGTCGGTTCCGCGTTCGCGCGTAGACGTAAAATCATTACATATCCTTGACAGGATTTTATTAGGCAACCCATCATCGTTACATTTGTTAATATATTCTAATTCGTAAAGAACACATTTCGTCCGGTTGCTCGATCGGTGAAGGTCGTTTTATATACGTATCTTAGACTAACAAACACGCATAGACGTAATGATGTCAAATGTGAAGAAATAGATTTATTCCAGATGAACGTAAATTGTACAAACTAATGTTCAACATACTAAGCATTTAAATACCATAAAAAAAAAATCATATTTCCGGAAATTTTTAATTTTACCCTTACTGCATCCCGAAATTATTCCAAAACTATTGGCACTTGCAGAAGTAAAACTTTCAATTGCTTTAAGTACGACGCTTTGCAACACCACCGAAACCCAATGTAGTAAGATGCCACCTATAGCACACCGTCTAGTGCAGGATGCAGACTATTTTAAAATGTTTACAATCCAACAATGTTCTAAACGGAAAATATTCGTGCTACGAGTACGGCAAAAACAACAAATGGACACACTCTGCATGAAAAAGAAACAACGTCAACAATAGTATTACATACAGAAGTGCTTCACTTTTTAATTAAATTTTTCTAAACGCCAATGTGCTGTTGACACGTGTCTACAAATTTAATTAAAATGAATATTTTAATACAACAAAAAAGATAACTGACACAATAATTGGATTCTCTTTTAAAATATCAAATGAAATAAAATGTTTGAAAATTGTTTAGAATGTTTAAAGTGAACACATTTACAGGTACATATGCTCTTTGTGAACTATCCTTACCAAATTATGTATTTCACTTATGTAACCAATCGGTTCCTCCAATTTATTGAACCTCTTAACATAGTTGATAACGAGCAAGAAGCGTTTTTCACCGTTCCTCAAAATGTATGTGGATCTTATCTACAGCTTGTCCACAAGTGCTTCCGTAAACAAATACTTTTCCCATGAACAAATTCTCCTTTCGAGCGAGAGGTCGAAGAGCTTCACATGTCCTCTCGCTGAAACTGAGTCTCTGTAGAAAACTGAATGAAATTTTCGTCTAAGAGAAAACTGAACGAATCAGTTAAGGGGAGACTTAAATTGCGCAGGACATCTCCTTAAGATGAAATGACCTAGAACTTCGTCCAGGCTTGTACGCTAAATGTCGGTCATAGAGGCAAAATACTAGTATTAAAAACTTTAAGAGAACAGTAATGGACAGAATCCTTGAAAGAGTAGAGTGCACAGTAAGAGATAAATCAGATTACTTTTAGAACATTATTTGGGGATGCTGGCTGATGTTTGATGCGCAATACTAGTTAAGCGTTATAACTTATAATATCATGTATTTTATGACTGCTTTAAATTTGTTAGTACATGGATGATGTTTGCCATAATATATTATATTGCAGTAAGAATGTGGGTTGAAATCAAAATACTTGCTATTTAATTCTTATTTGGCTGTTAACTTCAAATGTGTACATTTTACGCAGCGACTTTTAATGTTCAGGTCTCCAACCGGTAATAATTGATTGCCTTTAATGAAAGAAAAAAATTAAAGTATTTCATTGAAAAAATTTAATCACATATTAAATAATTTACGTAATTTAAGAAAGCTGTGTTTCAAATGTATAAACATATGACATTTAGTATCTACACAGAGCAATTGTTCGGCTAAATAAGATTTGAATGCCTAAAATACAAGTCGAATTTCTAAATCGATCACTTTATTTAATTTTTTGCATATATAACGCACAGAAATATTTTTCAATTAAAACTACAATAAAAGGAAGAGATTGATTGGAAAAGTTGGGTATGTGTTTATTAAAGAAATATCTTTTGCTTAAAAATAGTCATCTTTGGTTGCTCTAATATAAATCTACCATATATTCAATTCCCAAACAAAAAAGTAAACATCGGAGCCCCTCTCGAGCTTGGAAATAGAAATGAAACTTTACTTAATTATTTGAGAGCATCTCTAAAAGAAAATGAAAGGTTGAACATCTTACTTAATAAAAAAATGATAGCCCTCGAGTAGGTAAGATTGCCCCACGGCGGACTTCATTTTAAAACAATAAAAATGATATGCAAACCGTTATTATTTCTTCGCAGGCAATGCAGCCGGTACTCTCATACCGCCTTCAACTACCCGCGCAAATTTTATGTCATTCTGCGTTGCAGCTCCATTTTAATCTGCATTTGAATGTCGTGAGCCATCATATGTGTGCTTTATGTACTTTTTTGTGAGTTTATAGCTTATGTTTTGTGCAGATTTTGTGCCAGAAAAAGTTATTTCCTGGTAAACATACATATCTAGAATATAGTAATCTAAATTGGATGCGAATTTGTTATTTACAATAAGAACTATAGTGTTTTGAAGCAATCCCGCCTCCAGGTGGGGTTGCTGGTTTACATCAACTTTACTATTGAGGCTTGTTGTAATATTTATGTATTTGTGTTTTAGTAAAACGGTGAAACCTGCGTCCCAAAAATCATTTCGGTTATTCAAAATTCGCAGGATGACTGCAAAAGAAATCGAGGAACTTTTAGCTTCGGTTCCATCTGAGATCGAGTCGTAGCCTGATGATGAAGAAAAAAGTGATTTCGTAGGGGACAACGATAACCATATGGGTGACTCAGATCACGAGGACCCCGACTATCTAAAATCACCGTAGCTTCTGTCACGGATTCGAAAGGGAACGGGAGCACTTCTTTACAGTTGGCAAGAGACATATCAACTGGATATTTATCTCAGGCCGTTCGTGTTAGCCTCAACTGCAGTAGGATCGAGTCTTTTACACTACCTGCTACACCTTCTCGCCTGTCTCCAGTTGCATCAATATTTACAGCAAAACATCGTCAAGAGATAATAATGCAAAAAAAACCAAAAAAAAAAATTGCGTTCTCCGTTGCCATAATATGATTCATATAGCCCAAATTTCAAATCGAATGATGATGGTTTCAATGGAACAGTTATGGATATCAGCACGAAGTCCACTGAATTTACAAATATTAAGTGGGAAAAAAAGCAAATGAAGCTACATGAAAATGAAGTGGCATTTTGTGGCAATACTAGTCTCCCAGAGGATACAACGCATTTGAAAACCCTATATGAATGCTTCAATTTTTTTTTCACTAATGCATTTTTGCACAGCTTGTGAAGCTCAGCAGCCTAAATGCCAGATTAGGAAACATCACTATGCAGTTTACCGTAACAGCTGTTGACCTTAAAAGATTCGTTGGTGTTATGCTATATATGTCGTTGTATCGTTACCCAACGGCGCAACACTACTGGGGCAAGCTGGTATCCGCAATGATATCAAAGAGATTTTACCTTATCCGGAGATATATATGTTTCATTGACTTTTCTAAAATGAAGAAAAAAAGGGAACCCGGATATGACACGCTTTTCAAAATATGCCCAGTCATTGACCACCTCAATATTCGCTTCGATCTAGTTCCGAAACAACCTGGGCTATGTGTGGATGAGCAAATGTTTGCCATCAAAATGCTGTCAAAATGACAACAGTATATGCCAAACAAACCACATAAATGGGGTATTAAATTCGCTTCGAAATTTATTCTGGGGCTGGTGACAACGTTATCATTGAAAGGCGCGAGTACAAATGTGGTTGTTTGTTTTACTTCCACGATGTCACATATGGTGAACCACATTGTCTATTTTGACAACTTTTTGCATCATTACCACTTATGGTGGTTCTGAGTTCGCCAGGAATATATTCCCTCGGTCCTGTCCGTTGTGAGCGCATCTCAAATTGCAAACTTCCAAATGACAAAGACGCCAAAATGAATCGTGATGAATCTTTGGAGTTTGTTAGCAGAGCATTTGGTATCGACATAACTAGTGTGGAATGGAAAGACACGAAAAATGTGCGCTTGTTATCGACGTTTGTTGGAGTTTTACCGTTTCCTCCCATTTAATCGGAAAGTCTTATACCACCGAAGGTCATTCGATTCTTATTTTTAGGGTTTTGTACTAAAATACAAAACCCTATTGCAATCACGACCTGTGTCCGTCTGTCCGTCTGTCCGTCCGTCCGTCCGTCCGTCTGTATGTCACAGCAGTTTTTCTCCGAAACTATAGAGGCTACAGCCATGAAACTTTGTAGAAAGGTCAGAAGTGGTGACCTCTTGAAAGTTTAAGGGTGGAAATTTTTTTCAAAGGGGTTTAAGGGGGGTCTCCCCATACAGGGAGGTGACCCCACAAAAAAAATTTTCACCATTGGTAGTCGAGTAGGGTGTCATTGGAAAGGTCTCAATAGGATCTTTTCAAAACAAGTCTTAAAATTGCCCTATAAGTAACGAGGGGAGCAGGGGAAGGGGAAATGTACGGACTTTTCGCGTACCCCCCCCTCGCGATTGGACACCTTTCATCCGAAAAATCTGAAAAAAATCACGAATGTAGGCCTTTATGAGTACAACAACAACAAAAACATGAGAAGTCAAAATTCACTCAACTTTGTTAGTAATAGTATGATTTATCGATTTTCTGTTTTCTTCAATAAAATCTAAACGGTACCTTTAAACGCAATAAAATTTAGCAAACAGATGACTATTTATAAGATTGATCATTTCTAAAAGTTTCATAAAGATCGAATAGTATTTACCGAAGTTATAGCGATTTGAGTTTTCCTGTATTACTATGGAGCAATATACCCTGTATTACTATGGAAACATATGGCTATGGAGCCATATGTGCTTTTTACCGACTTAGACACTACAGCTTTGCTAGAATTTGCATGAACATTTCAGGAGTGATAGGTATCATGAAGATGAGTATATACAATTGAAACAAGTGAAGAGGCAGGAGAGAGCTCCTAGCAAAAGGGCTTTGTAACCATTCTAGGATTCGAAAAAACCGGCCATGAATCGATGATTACAGAACAGAGGAGTGGCCCCTGAAAATAAATTTCATGAAAGGTAGCCGATATGAGTATCTATGAGAGCTTTTCAAAACAATTCTTAAACTGACAGTTTTTGCTTCAGTGGGAGCACAGGGGGGGGGGGGGGGGGTGAATACATGAATAATGTGTTTCCTCCCTCGCGAATTGACACCCGTGATCTAAAAAAGCTGAAAAAATTATCAAAGGAGATATTTATGGGTATAACTATAACAAACACCTCAGAAGTCAATATTCGTTCAATTTTGTTAATAATAGTATGATCCTAAAATTGCACATTTTCTCCAATAAAATCGTCTTTGACATGTTTCTTGATTTTATTCGTTGCTGGTTACTGCATTTTGTAAGTTGAGTACAAAACCCTTCTGACATGAGCATAGGTCTGTCTACCCAACTTGTTCTTCTTAGCACAACAGCCCCACTCGAGCCTTCAATTCCTGCAAACAGCGCCTCCAACTGTCTTGGTTCATTGTCTTCGTCAACCGAGTCAGACCGGCGTTTCCTCCGTTTCTCCACTGGTTTCTGGCCTTCAGTTCTCCCAACAAATACCTTTTTGGGTACCCGTTATTCGTCCATACGATTCATGTGTCCAGTCTATTGCAGCTTCCGCAGTCTTACAATCGTTGAGACTTCCGGTTCGTCAAAAATTTCATACAACTTATAGTTGTATCAAATTCGCCATTGGTCGCCATCTAGCTTCGCTCCGACTATTCGCAACAGGCCCCGTTACTCAAAGGCGTTCAATATATTTGCGGATGCTTGGGTTAGGGTCCATGTTTCACACCCATAGCATAAATCAGGTCTTCTCACAGATTTGCATACTTGGAGGTTTGTTTTCCTGTGTGTGCAGCTGGTCTTCAAGATCGTCAATACTGAATAAAATATTTTATTTACGAGCTGTATTCTTCGGTCTACGTCTCTTTCATTGCCCGTTTTCGTTCTTTCGGCGCCTAAATACACAAATTCGCTAACATTTTCGATGCTGTATTCGCCAGGTGTGATATTTTTTGGGCCCCAGGTATTTTTCCTCGACAGCTTCATCAGCTTCATCATTTTATTTTCATTGATTTGTAGCCCTACTAGTATTGCTTCGCGGTCGATTTTCAGGAAAAGTTCTTTGGCGGTTGTTTATGACCGTGACAAAATATTGATGTCGTCCGGATAGGCTACTATTTGGCTCGACTTGTATAGTAATGTACCTCGCGTCTCGAGAGGTAGCTTCCTTATGACATACACCAGAGCCAAATTGAATAGCGATGGGGCCAGCCCATCTCCCTGCTTTAGTCCGATATTTGTGTCAAAGGCATCAGTGAGTTGGTTATTGATGTGGACTTGGAAGGTCGTCGGCGCCATTGTCGTATTGGTCAGACCGACTAATTTGGCCGGGAAAGCTAAACAAAGCATTATTTGATACAGTACGTTACGATCAATACTGTCGTATGCTTGCTTGAAGTCAACGAAAATTTGGTGTACGTTTATGTTGAACTCTCAACATTTCTCAAGTACCTGCTTGACTGTGTACAATTGGTCTATTGTTGATCTACGTGCTTGAAAACCACCTTGATACTCCCCAACAAAACTGTTAGCGTATGATCCGATTTTATTTTCAAAGATTTTAGCAAATATTTTGTACGCCATTCGATATGACCGGAAAAAAAGGAATACTTTGAATTGACTTTACCGAATATAATCCAAGGCCACTATAACTAGTCATTTTTTACATGTAAACCTCAATCATCATATGAGTGAAGTTGACCTTATGAATGGGTTACTTGGGCGATATCATATTCGAATGCGGGCAAAAACGCGCATCGCATTACTTATCATTCAATTGATATTACCATGGCAAATGCTTACCTTTTTCATCGTCGTATCCATGATCAGACAATGAAATTACCTGATTTCCGAGAAGGCGGTCTATGGGACGGCCTTGAAAAATTGTTGAAACAGCGTCTAAATGTGGCCGTAAACCATGTCTTCCTCCAGGTGACATTTGCTTCGATCAAATAAGCGATTGGCTTACAACTCACGATCGAAGTGCTAAAAAAACTTGCAAATTGCCTGGTAGTAAATCAGAAACTCAAGTAATTTGCCTAAAGTCCAATGTGAATTTGTGTCAATCTGCTACAAATAACTGTTTTTATAAATTCCTCAACTTAAATTAAAAAAGTTTTCTTTTCTGAAATTCATTGGTCTTTTATAAATGCTCTAATCTCTTATTTCTTTTCTTTTTTTCTATTTCTTCCATTCTATCTTTTTTGCCGTTAATTGGCAAGACCGCCTCCAGGCGGGTGTCGATCAAACTACTCCTGATAGGTGAAAATTTATCTTAGACCAATAATAATACTTTTTTCGGTTTTCTTGGCCCAAAATTAATCAGATAAATTTCAGGCAAAAAAATTGGCCCACTCGAGGGTAAAGGAGCAGATTGAATTTTAACAAGCACTGTTTTTATTTTGATTATCACTGGTAATGCTGTTTAGTTAAGAAGAGGAGAACCATGAAATCTCCGATTGAGGACAACGCATTGAAGTGACAACAATGGGTGTCAACCAAAAGGAAGCAAAGATATCAAGAGACTGAAATTTTTAGGAAAAGCCGAGAATTGGTAGCTTTGTGCGCCTAAATACAAGCATTCAAAGATCATCTAAATCTACTAACTGTTATACAGGCCCTATGCGTGGATTTTTCTGGAGTACCCCATTTTTTCGGGAACAATGCCTATGGATTAAGAAAGTGGCTTAGCGATTTTGAAAACACCACATTTTATTCAGTTTTGAGCTTTGGTTTCCAATCGGGTGCGTCCTCAGATGGCAGAAGGAGGGTGCCATCACCAGCTAGCCGGCGGGTATGTAGGAAATAAAATAACACTCGCTGACAACGCCCAACTTAGTTTTTACTTGTCATGGAACCAGGACAACAGCCTCGGATTGATTGAGCAACTATCGCAAAATACGAAGGACTATTCTTTTGGAACTTGAATGTTAAATTATTGAACAGATCAGGTGAACTGTGACAACTTCCGGATGAAATAAAGGAATACAGAATAATCATTCTCGCAGCGCAAAAACCAGATGGTATGGTGAAGACATTTATTTATTTTATCTATAAAACAGATAAAATTCAATTACATTATAGACAAACAAAAAATAAAGCAACGTTTTTACAATCTATTAATCCAATAAAGAAAAATAAAAAAAAAGAAACCATGTACAAAATTCAATAAGCACAGTTGGAAATAGAAAAATTATTCCACAAAGTTAAAGGAAGAACTGATTCTATAAGTTTCTTTTTGAATTTGCAAAGGACAGCGGTACTGAACCAAGACCAATCGCGCCTGCAAGAGACTACTGAAGGAATGTGCAGAAAATAGACAAATTTTTCGTGTATTTCTCCTCCCTGTCCACCCCTTGAAGCAAAAAGTGTCAAATTAAGACCTGTTTTGAGAAGTCCTCATCAAGGCCTTACATTTTATACGCTTTGTGAGTGTCATATGGCTTTTTGAGTGTTACAAAAATTAATAGCACAATAAAGTGAAATTTTTTGTTGTTTGATGTAAGGTAAGCAAGATTCAATAATGTGTGACTTTAATGTACGTGCTTGCAATATGATAGTGGTGTTTACGTTAATTGTCAGTATAACTCAGAAATTTATTCGGCCATATTCTATCGCTGTATACATGAGGTTATAATTTGATGTCTTTCAGACATGGTCGTTTGGGGTGAAACGAACCCCTCATATGTATGTGGGTAAAATAATTCCAGGGATCATTTTACCTGCATTTGATATGTTTCATTTCGTTTTAGTTTGGTGCTGTTAGTTATATCAAAATAATTTAGATAAAATTGATTTCCCAAAATCATGGTTGATATTTATTTTTCATATACTCGTATTATGCTGGTAGTTTATGTAATTATTTTTACGTTTCAAGAAACATGCCGCGAAACTACATAAGAAAAACAACACACCAAAATTGGAGTGAAATCTCCATGGCCGATGCTTTGGAGGCCGTCGAATGTGGATTGCCATATAAAACGGCTAGTAAGCAGTTTACCGTACCGATTATGACTTTCAGAAGACAAGCAAAAGGGCAGAATGTGCATCTGTTTGGAAGCACCAAGGTTTTTGGGAGCAGGCGGCAAGTATTCAGTGATGAACAGGAACTTGAAATTTGCCAACATATTAAAGGTATGGAAGCCAGAATGTATGGATTAACATATAAAGATATACTTTTGCTCGCATATCAATGAGCATATAAAAACAAAACCAAACATCCATTTTCTAGTGAGACAGGCAGAGCTGGTAGGGATTGGTTAAAATAATTCCGAAAAAGGTATCCCAACATCACCATGCGCACTCCGGAGTCAACATCAGCTGTCCGTACCCGTGCTTTTAATTAGCCAGTTATTTTCGAATTTCAAAAGAGGTTCAAGAAAAGCATTCATTTTCTCCTCATCGTGTATTTAATGTGGATGAGACAAGTTTTAATACTGTTTCAACCAAAAACTCCAAAATGTTTGCCATGAAAGGTCGAAAGCAAGTAGCAAGAATAATGTCTGCTGAAAAAGGTGAAACCACCACTGCAGTAATTTGTGGATGAGCTGGAGGAAACTTCGTACCACCGATGATGATATTTTGAAGAGTAAGGATGAAAATTAAGTTAATGGATGGTGCACCACCGGGATCAATATATGCTTGTAGCTCACCAGGTTGGATGAAAATGGAAGTTATTGCACAATGGTTTGACCACTTTCAGCTCATGCTAAGCCTTCTGCTAAAGATCCTGCTCTTCTGATACTGGACGGCCATCTATCTCATATCAAGAACTTTGAGGTCATATTGCTGCACAAATTGTAGCTATTCAACTTTGCAATCATGTATCGACTGAGCGTGTACCATAATCAAGCGCTCGAAAAGTGGATGAACAATAATCCAGGACGCGCTTTTTCTACTTTTCAAATAAGCAAAAAATTTTCGGAAGCATACATGAGAGCTGCTGTTTCTTTAAATATCGTCAAAGGATTTGAAAAATGCGGAACAGTATAACTTACCCCAGACATTTTCAACGATATATATTATCTTGCGGCTGAAACTATTGGGCCAGATGAAATCGAAATTTTAGGGCCTCTTCTGTCTACTAAAGGGCTTTCCAATAGGAGGTGTTACTTTGAATAGCCCGCTTTTTCGGTAGATGTCACTTTTGAAGCTGTTATTTTTTGACATTTGACAAATAAAAACTACGCCATTTATAAAAATGGAACTACATATGCTTCAACAATGCACTGAAATAATCAAAATTCACTATAAAAATGGTGAAAAAAACTCGAACATTTTTGGGTCATCGTGAAGCACCTTGTCGAACCGCAATTCAGAAATTGGTTGAAAAATTCGAGCTGTTGGGACAACTTAGTAATGTGGAGAATAAAACCAGTGCACGTCACTCAAGAATAGCCGAGAATATTGCTGCTGTAGCCTAAAGTGTTGAAGAAAACCCAGTTTTGTCCACTCCCCGTCGTTTTTTGGAATGAATTATTCCACAAACGTCATTACAGCGTATTTTGCATAAAGATTTGGGTCTTAAGGCTTATAAAGTTCAGTTAATACAAGAACTCAAGCTGGTCCACCATCAACAACGTCGTGTCTTTGCTGATTGGGTCCTCGAAATGCATGAAAATGATCCGGAATTCCATCGAAAAATCATCTTGAGTGATGAGGCAAATTTCCACCTCGCTGGCTTCGTCAACAAGCAAAATTGTCGCACCCGGGGCTCAAAAACCCCAAGATTCACTGTTGAAAAGCCTCTTTATCCTCAATGTGTGACTTTTTTGTGCGGTTTATGTCCCGGCGGAGTCATTGGACCTTACTTTTTTGAAAATGAGGCTGGATTGCGCTATCGAGAGATGATTAATGATTTTAATGGCCGGAATTGGATGCTATTGATCTGGACAACGTTTACTTTCAACAAGATGGCGCTTAATGCCACACAAGCAACGAAACCATTGATCTTTTACGGGAAAAGTTTCCGGACCGTGGTATCTCTCGAAGAGGTGATCACAATTGGCCACCGAGACCTTGTAATTTCACACCTTCTGACTTCTTCCTTTGAGGTCACATGAAAAAGAAGGTATATGCCAACAGCCCAGTGTCAATTCAAGACCTTAAAGATGGAATTCGTGAGGCTATCGAGGACATAGTGCAGCCACTTTGCGACTTGATTATGGGAAATTTCCTAAAAAAGGAAATAGTCCTGTAAGCGTGGTCGTGGTAGTCATTCGCCTAATGTTATTTTTCACTATTAACGGCACAGGTTCTTCTTTATAATGAAATAAACATCTGATCATTTACGTTTAAAAATTGCATTTTTTTTAATATCATAATAGCACCTCCTATTGGAAAACCCTATAGTATAGCACCAGAAGCAGTTGAAAATAACACATCACCTATTCAATTGCCACATCATTGTATTACAGTAGACAAAAAAATTTAAACGAAATAATATTGTGACCAGACACTCCACATTTGTCTCCTGTTTTAGCAACAGAAACTATTCAAGGTCCCGTACCTTTTCATATTACCCCACCGTTGCACAAAGAAGCTGACATATCATCTTTTCCACCGTTAACGCCTAATGGTATTGAATTGTTGTGCCATTCTGTATCACCGATTCCATCTTCAACCTTCGGGATTCCACCATGCGAAATTCAAGCGTTCCCAAAAATAGCAGGAATATGGACAATAGTTAAGGGGGCATGAGGGAGAAGTGGTATACTTACAAACACGCCGCATAAAAATCTCTTGGAGGAAGAAAGAACAAGTTGGGTAGACAGACCTATGCTCATGTCAGAAGGGTTTTGTACTCAACTTACAAAATGCAGTAACCAGCAACGAATAAAATCAAGAAACATGTCAAAGACGATTTTATTGGAGAAAATGTGCAATTTTAGGATCATACTATTATTAACAAAATTGAACGAATATTGACTTCTGAGGTGTTTGTTATAGTTATACCCATAAATATCTCCTTTGATAATTTTTTCAGCTTTTTTAGATCACGGGTGTCAATTCGCGAGGGAGGAAACACATTATTCATGTATTCACCCCCCCCCCCCCTGTGCTCCCACTGAAGCAAAAACTGTCAGTTTAAGAATTGTTTTGAAAAGCTCTCATAGATACTCATATCGGCTACCTTTCATGAAATTTATTTTCAGGGGCCACTCCTCTGTTCTGTAATCATCGATTCATGGCCGGTTTTTTCGAATCCTAGAATGGTTACAAAGCCCTTTTGCTAGGAGCTCTCTCCTGCCTCTTCACTTGTTTCAATTGTATATACTCATCTTCATGATACCTATCACTCCTGAAATGTTCATGCAAATTCTAGCAAAGCTGTAGTGTCTAAGTCGGTAAAAAGCACATATGGCTCCATAGCCATATGTTTCCATAGTAATACAGGGTATATTGCTCCATAGTAATACAGGAAAACTCAAATCGCTATAACTTCGGTAAATACTATTCGATCTTTATGAAACTTTTAGAAATGATCAATCTTATAAATAGTCATCTGTTTGCTAAATTTTATTGCGTTTAAAGGTACCGTTTAGATTTTATTCAAGAAAACAGAAAATCGATAAATCATACTATTACTAACAAAGTTGAGTGAATTTTGACTTCTCATGTATTTGTTGTTGTTGTACTCATAAAGGCCTACATTCGTGATTTTTTTCAGATTTTTCGGATGGAAGGTGTCCAATCGCGAGGGGGGGGTACGCGAAAAGTCCGTACATTTCCCCTTCCCCTGCTCCCCTCGTTACTTATAGGGCAATTTTAAGACTTGTTTTGAAAAGATCCTATTGAGACCTTTCCAATGACACCCTACTCGACTACCAATGGTGAAAATTTTTTTTGTGGGGTCACCTCCCTGTATGGGGAGACCCCCCTTAAACCCCTTTGAAAAAAATTTCCTCCCTTAAACTTTCAAGAGGTCACCACTTCTGACCTTTCTACAAAGTTTCATGGCTGTAGCCTCTATAGTTTCGGAGAAAAACTGCTGTGACATACAGGCGGACGGACGGACGGACGGACGGACGGACAGACGGACAGACGGACACAGGTCGTGATTGCAATAGGGTTTTGTATTTTAGTACAAAACCCTAAAAATTAAAATGAACAATAACATAAGAAAAAATTGAACGGATGAATACAAAAGCCAAAAAATCAAGAAAGACCAGGAAACGGGAGTCAGAAAAGATAAAGGACCACGAAAACGTAAAATTAAAAAAAAAAAGAATGAGGAAAAAGGACATATTAGAATCTTCTTCGAAAGGTTATGAAGATGACACGGAATGTGGGTGGACTAGATGCTGTAATTGTTTGAGGTAGGGGTATGATGCATGCACAGGAGTAGATCCCGATGACGCTGAAGACTCCCCGTAGATCCCGATGACGTCGAAACCCGTTTTCGCGCGAGTAGAAAATATTTGAGTTTGTAAGCCACACTCTCAACATATTTTTTTATTTTTGCATTAGAAAATTAATTGCCAAAAATAATCATAAGGCTCTAACTGCAGCTATAATTTTAGAAGAATTATATTGAAGTTAAACAAATTGATATTATGTTTTCCATTTTTGACTGTGAACTAGAACTAGTCTTTTCTGTTACAAAAAATTTAGTTTTACGAATTATGATGTTATTTATTTTTGTTTCATTTACGAAGGAAATTGTTTATTTCTGTAGTTAAAATAAAAGGCATGGACTCACAAACGCCTGGTTTAATTTAATTTAATTTTAAAAAGTTGGGTCAAATGATCCCAGGGATCATAATATTCCATGTCAGGGATCATTTTAGACACATGGCTGTATAACACGATCCTTTACAAAACATTTAAAAGATTGCTTACATAAAAGAATATGATTAATAAAGGCATATTTTACGAATACTAAATTTCAGATCAACTATTAAAGCTACCAGGAAAATTATTAAGTTCATTAAATTTGTTTCTAGGCACTTTTCATCATCATTTTGTACCACTTTCCCCTACGAAGAAATATCTCTAAAATCTTGTGTGGATCTGAGGATAAAACCTGACATACGAGATGCTTTAGATACTAGATGAGTTATATGCTGTCCAAAACAATACTCCCAAGAAGAGCTAAAAACAGCATTGACACAGCGCCCAGTTTTAAAACTATATCGTACTGACTCTGTAACAGAGTTACATATGGACGCATCCAAAGACGAACTAGGTGCGATTTTGTTGCAGAAGAATTTAGAAGATGTAATGATGCATCCTATCTAGTATGCCAGCTGGAAGACGACACTTACTCAATTGCGATACACAAGCTACGAACTAGAAATATTAGCGATTGTTCAAGTGCTTAAAAAGTTCCGCGTTAATTTGTTGGGGACGCCATTCGAAATTATGACGGACTGTTAGGCTTTCACTCGAACGGTGTCCAAAAAAGATGCCAGTCTTCGTGTTTCACGTTGGGCAGATACCGAATGATTTATATGCTTCATCGAGCTGATAGAGTGATCATTGAACAAATCAAAAGAGAGCAACATAACCACGATCAACTACTGAAAATATTAGAAGGTATTTGTGACAAAAAAGAATGCAGATGCTGCATTACAAGCTGATATTTTATATCGCGAGCTGGATGAAAAGTCATTATTGGTCAATCAGACAATGTCTCGAACGTGGAAATTTTGGATGGCAGAAGAACGAATATTTAGTATTACAGGAATATTAGTTTCCTCATATGCGCTTGAAAATCGAAAGTTTATAACCAACAGTGTGAGATGCATTTTGGCTGAGCGGAAATATAGAAAGTTCGACAGAACGCTGAGTTACATTGACAGGGGTGACAAGCCTTTACAGACATATCACATTGACCATCTAGGTTCAATGCCATCGACAAAGAAGAGTCATAAGTACATATTCGCAGTGGTTGATGCAATTTCTAAATTTATCTGGTTGTATCCAACAAAATTTACGACTGCCGAAGAAGTCATAAACAGGCTGCAGAAACAATTTGTTGTTTTTGGGAATCCGAAGGGAATAATTTCCGATCGAAGCACAGCTTTCACCTCGAAGGCTTTCCAGCAATATTGTCATCAAGAAAGAATGCAACATTCGCCGACAACAACAGGAGTAACTCGTGAAAATGGGCAAACTAAACGTATGAATCGAATCATAATACCAACTTTATCGAATCTATTCATCGAGAATCCAACGATGTGGTACAAGCATGTGGACAACTTACAACAACACATTAACGCATCCTATAGTAGAAGTGTAGGGACTAGTCCTTTTAAGGTAATGTTTGGTCAGAACATGAGACTGAGAAATGATGACGAGTTGCGAGCAGTCATTAACGAGGAAATTATGAATAGTTTCCAGGAGCATCGATCGCATTTTAGGCAGGAAGCGGCTAAGAATATACAGAAGGCTCATCAGAAAAACAGGCGGAATTATGAAAAAAGTGTAAGGCGGCGAAAAGGTATCAAATCGGAGATTTGGTGGCAATACGAGGAATCTAATTTGAACAGGGCTGAAAGTACGTATGAAGTTTCTCGGTCCTTACAAAGTAATAGCTGTTCTGCAAGAAGATCGATACTTGGTGGAGGAAGTTGGCGAGCATGAAGGGCCTAATCAAACGAGAACGTCATGTGACAACATGAAGACATTTCCAACTTCACTGGATATTTTCGGTAATATTTCATTTGAGGGCAACAGCAGCATCAAGGACAATGCAGGAATCAGAATGGCCGATCTGTAGGAACGATTATTGAGCAAACTTTTCATATTTTTTGATTTTTGTCCGTTTAAAAGATAATGACATTGAGAGATATAGAGAGTTGAGTTTTTGACATGTACGAGAGAGGTTTTGTCTTCTTGCCGCGAATAACTGATTTTAATTTTTATTTAATAGCGTGAAGATTCTTCGGATGTAGAGAGTACGATATTAATGTCAACATAATCGTCCCACATTCTCGGTTCTGCTAACAAGGCTAAATTTAGGTTTTGTACCAGAATTTCGTCATCTCATTCAGTAGCGGATACATTTTCTACGCTTTTTTGAGGAGAAGTACCATGTTTTGAAAATAATCGAGCATGTTTAACCCTTAACATACCAAGCCTATTTTGTCAGCGTTGTTTACCAAGCTGGGGTCTCCTGAGGACCCTAGTGTTTTTTCGTTATTTCTTAACTGTTTCTTCTGTAAGACTATTCAAAATACGTTTTTAGGTGTCTGGAAATATATTTCGGTTAAACAAGAATTGTAGGCATTATTTTTTCCCTTTATAATATTATATAGCTTCACAAAATAAATTGCAATCATTGGTTGCTACTGCTGCAATTCTTAGTACATATTACGGTTGTAATTATCTTCCTGTGTGTTTTACAGACTAATCGATTGCATTCCCTACAGACTGTATTGACCTTCCTGTTTATGTTTCTGGTACAATATGAACATCTTCCCCTCATTTGTATCTGCTTCTGCGGACTTGATGTCGATGGTATGCTTTGAGCTGCAGTATTGCGTGCAATAAACACTACCGTAGCTTCAATTGCTCTGACAATTGGAAGATGGAGACCAGTTGGATTGGTTGTTGGGTTCTGTCAGCTCCTTGCCTAAATCCAACAGAAATCGATATCTGCGATTTTTCTGGCTACTGTCCCAGTCTTTGTTTTTCGATATCCAAATTATGTAGGCGTTCAGTGCTCCAATGTCGAGCATGTTCATAAAAAGTCTCAGAGGCCATCTCGAGGTACGTTTCGCACAAGTAAATTCTCTTACCAATTTGTCTGCATTATCCACCCCACCTTTGCTACGGTTGTATTCCAATATCAAGTTAGGCTTCTTATGGCTTTCACTCGATACTGAACTTCTAGGAATTGAGTGGAAAGTACACGAACTGTTTTGTTTTTCTTTGGGACGTAACTGACTACTGCTACTCTGTCTGAGAAGATAAATTTTGAAGAGAGAATGTCTCTTCCTTTTGCATTTTCCATCATTGCAGGAATGTCAGGCTTTTTTGCTCGAATGCTCCTGTCATAGTAATGTTCTTCTCCAGCAAAAGTTCTGAAGTTGGCATGGACGTAAAAAAATTGTCTGTAGTGACACCTCTACCAGATCCAAACACTGGCTCCATCAAGTCGCATACTACGCGGTGTCCCAAGTTTTTCTAAGGCGCATTTCCTGGGAGCTTTCCAGTGTAGACTTACAAGTTGTACAAATATGACTTCTTCACGTCAGCGGCCGTCCAGACTTTGATGCCATATTTTGCAGGCTTAGATTTCATGTATTGTCTCATTGGGCATCTGCCACGAAACGTGACAAGCTGCTCATCTACTGTGATGTTTTCAGATGGTTTGAAAAGTATCTTGCAGTGATATACAAACCGATCCCAAACTTCACGAATAGCAGCAAGTTTATCAGTTGCCTTTCGTTGAGCACGTGTTGATTTATCGTTAAAGCTGATAAACTGAAGGATCAGCGCAAATTTGATTCTTGACGTGGCAGCAGTAAAAACAGCACGACGAATGTTTTCATTTGTCGTCCACATTTCAGAGATTGATTTCTTTCGGCAGCGAAGAGCTCTAGCAATCAGCAGTACACCAAAAAACGCTCTTATTCTAACAAGATCTACATTTGACCAAATTTTCTGTTGCATTTGCATTGGAATCACTAACAACTCGTAAAACTTCAGCATTGGTGAAGGTACATATAGCTTCCACAAGTTAAAAATGTCAGATATTGTGGTTGTAACATTGATTGCGCGCGTTGGTCCTGGAGAACCCCTGACGATGTTACATTGCCAACGATGAGTGACGCAGGGCACCGAACTTGTCTATTTTCTACCAGATTCCGGTGTAAATTCATCTCCTTCATTGAAGTCATCAGAAGCTTCACCAGCTGTGTCACTGGGCTCACTTTTCATTTCGAGATGGTCTCTAGACTCTGATGCATCTTCTGCTGGAATGAATTCTGCATCAGATTCATCCAAGACATCTTCTGGATCACTGGCATCAAGTTCACCCTGGATCCGGAGAATATCATCATCTGATAGATGTTGACGGGCCATTTTCACAATTTCAAATATTCAGTTTCTATTATAAGAGTAAAGTACAACAAAAAAAAATTGAATATTATTTTTTCCAGCAATAATTTACATATAATATATACCACAATAAACCACAATACACTAAGTAAAAAGAGAACTAACACTACTTCTCTGCAAAAACAGGCAGAAGACACACAATGTATTTCACTCAATAATCACTGAATGACTGATCACAAGGCGACACTTTACGCGAACACCACTTGAAACTGAAGAAACAGTTATTTGGAAACGGCACTTTGTCTCATATTAACTGCACGTGCATAGATAAAAGAAGTAAATAGGCATACAAACTTTGATTTTGTTTGAATTTGCTAAAAAGAACAGTTTCTTACACTATAAAAACAAGAAATGAACCAATCAGTTTTATTAACGTAGTATACCAAGCGGGGTCCCGCCGGCCCCAAGTGCGTTTTTATTTTTTTATATTTTTTGAAATAACGAATCATAATCATTACAATGAAATATTTATCCTAACCGTGTCCGGGAGGAATACAAAAGTCATGGTTCAATTGGGTGTTATATTTACGGAAGAATCACAAAAAAAGCATAACCTCTGGGGTCTTTCGAGGACCCCCCTTTGTATGTTAAGGGTTAAAGTAATTGTGTTTCGTGCTTTATGGCATTTTATTCCAGGTAGCATAAACCATAAGAATTGCATCTAGAATCGTATTTTACTAGGAGTCAATACTATTGGGAATTACTTTAAACATAATGTTCTTTCTGAAAGTACTTTGGAGCAACCGTTTTATTCCCTGATCTATTAACTGTAGGGAGTTGTATTTTGTGGAAGGAAAGCAAGTGCTACGACCCTCAAATCGATAACTTTTAGATGCGCTGGACAATTATCAACCAACAATAAAATATTTTTCTTCTTCTTCATCAATTGCGATCCCAATATTGGATCCACTTTTTAAAGAGTTTTGACGTTATCCAAGTTTTACATTTGTTTGCATAATCAACTGGCAATGCTTTGAAACTGCTGAAACATCTTGCTTTTTCATATTTTCCAATGATGACTCTTTTTCTCTGTGGGACTCAAATCCCCTAAAGTTATCACGGTTTCACCTTAAAATAAAGTTCTGTCTAGCGTTAATTTGTACAATAGATCAGTTTCATTGGCAGTTCGATTCTCCATTTTCTATTCTACAAACAATAGAACCTTTATCTTCAATGGTAAACGCTTCGTAACATCGGGAGTCTATTTTGCGCACAAATCACTAACAATGTGTATCGTCAAACTAACAAGTCGTCACTGAGAGCAGTGATGCCAGATCTGAATATCGCTTTCCCTCTAGGTAACGCCCAAAAACCTTCCTTTTTGCGAGTTAAGCTATAAAAATCCTCTAAATTTTATTTCGAATAGTTCTATAAATGTCGCAACTTCCTATTACCGGGAAAATTTCAATTGTTTGAAATGTAGAAAATATTCAGTATAATAGATTTAAAAAACAGCTCATATAATTATTTATTTACCCATACATCTCTATTTTTAAGTGAAACTTCTTTACTGGGGGGTAAAAATTTTCAGATGTAACGAAAAAGCAGAACCGTTTACACTTCGGGCGAACAGCAACACGACATTGTTTTCAGTAGAAGTTTACTCATGCTGCGATATAAATTTCCGACTAAATTATCGCACGCCGCCCGAGTCCTCATTGGAAATAGTAAAGAATTATGTTATGTTGGTTGGTGGTTGCCTAATATGCATGTTTAGTGGCAGTGGCTGGTGGCCATATGGTGCATTATGATGAAACGGGACTGAATGCAATGTACAAAGGTGGTGATGACGGACGGTCGTTGGTGGGAATTTGGGAACCATGGGCGAATGGATGTATCTGCTTCATACGAAGTGAGCCATCCTTTAAAAAGTTCTCCCGCATTCCACGATTGTTTATATCGCTGAGCGTACTGTTTACACTTTAAAGACCACATATATAAATATAATGATGTACTTTTGCACTTCACTTATTCACTTTCTTTTTCACCGTATACTAATTTCACTGTCTGGTATAGTTTTCCGAAGAACAATAAAATATTGTGGTCGTTGCGGAAAATGATCGCGCGGCATTCACATCATAAGCTGTGATAAAATTTCCAGAAAATGTATACATATGTTTTGAGCCCTAAAATCCCAACGCTGCCACGTCAAGTCTCTTAATATTGTTGCCTACCTGAGGTACAAAAAACTAGCTGGAAAATGATACATCCCAACGATTGGGTTGTATGTTATGAAATAATTTTACATAAACAGCATTCTTATATTTTTTCATTGAATTACACCATCTTCTTGGACTGTAAGACATCTAGTTATTGGTAAGCCAAAACCTCTAAAAACCTCTAAATATTTAGAACGGGAGAGCAAACCTCATAGAACTTTTAATCTTGTGAAAAAAACCTTCAGTTTTAGCGGGAAACCTCTATATCTGGCATCACTGACTGAGAATCAATCCGAAAACAAACAAGACGCTATCCCCTCATCAATTACATCGAAATGGTACAGCCAGAGAATTCGCGAAAACGAGTGAAGTAAATATAACGAATCAAGACAGTCATTATACCCGGAAAGAAATTCTTAAAAATATGTCTTAATAAGCAGCATATCACTATGAGTGAGGTCATTGTATCCAAACAATAATTCATGGAAGTTTATTTAAAAATCACCCACGAAGGGCAATTACTTCATATTAAATGGTAGGTCAATGTAAACGGAGTCATAATAAACGGATTTTACTGTATATACTCGTATATAGCGGGTCAGTGTGTTTCTTTGGTTGGAGTGCCTTAAGAACGTGGCCGGAGGAAATTAAAGGCTTTTCTACTGGAGAATTGTGAGGTGAATATTATAAGTTGTGAACCACATATAACAGTATTCGTGTGACATGTTTGAAGCGGGGACATAGATTTAACCCGCAAAAGTGCAGTGGAGGAGGAATCGAGTGGATTATTTTGGCGAGCCGCTTTTCTCGAGGCCCATGGGCAAGAGTGAGTGACGCTCATGCCTTGGCCTTGGCCTGTACACCCGCTGCTGGCTGACGGCGAGATTTTGGTAATATTTTGAAGTAAAAGTCTCCCAAGGGTGCATTTTATTGGAGTGGTGTATCCTTCAGTCTTTGTATTTATGAATTTAGTAGGCTGATTATTTTCACTCCTAACTTCAGTCGCATGAACACTTTCTTTGCATTTCAAGTCAATTTTGAAATTATGTTCACGCTGTCGGTATACGAGTACACTGCTAATTACGTAGATTTGTAGAGTAGCGTATCCTGGTATCTACTGCTGTTTTCCTGGCCACATGCTTCAGAGCACAATTGAACGATACAGGAGCACGTTTTAAGTTTTAAGTGTTCAGTCAACTCTCCTTTAACATTGTTTTGAGGAGCAGTGTTTAGCGTTGTAACCTTGGTCATGTGGACAAATTTAGCTGGGACACAAAAATTGACCATTGCTTGGTACAGGACGTTTATGCCAACATTGTGGTGTGCTTGTTTGATGTCTCAGAAGAGCTGGCGAACGTCGATTTTATATTTTCAGTACTTTCGAGGGCTAGTTTTACTGAAATATCTGTCAATCGTAGACTGTACACTTTTAAAACCACTTTGGTTCTCTCCAATTATATTTTCTTAACAAAGATTCAGTCTTTATTCAGTTATTTTGGGGAGCACGTAGTGTGATGGGCACAATAAAGCAATTCATCTGTGATTTTCATGTGATGCTCTACCGCCAGTCATCTGTAAGCTACTTTTCTGCCCATATCCTACATATTAACCGATTATGGAGGAAGTGTATATGTGTTTCCCCAGCTTGAAGCAGTTCTGTCGATATTTTGTCAATTCCAGAAGTTTTGTTCTTTATAAAGCTATCTTTAACTCTTCTACTGTAGGCAGCGTTCCCAGGCCATCTTATTCAGCCCCTGGAATCAGGGGCGTAGCGAGCCTCATGAGTGTGGGGGAGTGAATCATATTGAAATGCCGACTCGATCAGAAAACAACACCTCTGTTTGACATCGTATTTTATTCGTATTATTCAAAAACAACAGGAAATTTTGCATAAGCAAAGTCAAGTGCGTACTCTTCGATGTTTCAATTGGGACCAAGTTTGTACAAGTTTAGAAACGTTCATTTCGTCCACAATATCCTTTGCAGAAAAAAGTAGCATCAAAGAATCTAGACGATCGTTACCCATTGTGGTTCGAAGGGAATTCATAACTAATTTCAGTTTACTAAAAGATCTTTCACATGAAGCCGAAGTAACCGGCGAAGTCAAGACTAATCGAACAATTTTGTAGGCGCACGGCAAAATCTGTCGTAAATTATACGCCTTTTTCGAAATATCGACAAAATTTTCACATTGATCACACAAATCAAGAAGTGCTTGTAGTTCTACTTGAATGCATTCGGGTTCTTGTTTGAAGGATTCGGGTTGCAATTCGACAATGGAGTTAATTGATTCAATCGTACAGTTTTTTCTGTCGCCTGGGATTTCAAAAATTTTCTGAATCGGTTCAAATTTTGAGAGAGATTCTTCCAAGTTTTTTCGGATGCTGGTCGTAAACACATCAAACACCACTTTGAACTCCTTACGGTAAAATGTGAAAAGATCGAAAGTAAACGCAGTTTCGGGATTATCATCAAGTTTTTTTTGTTGCTTAGCGAAGTCGTTTTCCGGGTTAATATCGAGTTTTTTCGCGAATGATACAGAGCTTTCGATTAAATTATTTAACTGGTGAACATCATTCATTTCTTCGCATGATTTCAAAGTAAATTTTATCATTTTCAAACCATCGACGACATTTAAATTTTCACTTTCCAAAGACTCCGTCGGAATTTTTATTTTGAACATGACATTTTTCATGAAAAATAAAGATGAAATGAAGTCAAAATGTAAAACATTTTTGAGGAGGCCAGATGCAGCTGCGCGAGTTTTACTAACGAAATCATTTTTGTTCATTTTAATTTTTGCCAAAACATCAACAATTTCTTCAAGCCCAATCCAAACAGCCTTAATGGATTCAGCCCGTTCTCATGAATACGCCTGACTTGGAAATCCGATTCGGTTTATAGCGAATATACGTATTGACATGTGAGTACGAGCATGAGCAACTAATATAGCAAGTATAGTATGAGTATAGTACAGTCGGCAGGCTAGAGACAGCTAAAGAGTGACACAGTCGAGATATGTATTATAGCGACGCCACAGTACGAGCCTTGCTTCGTCAGCTGTCAGATTGTATATGGCGACAAGCCGACTGAATATAAACGAGTATACCGAGTGTACTCGGTACGCCTTTGCTCGTGCGCGGAGGCCACTGATATTTCTGCGCGCGAAAATATGAACTTACTCGTAAATCTCATTTCTCCTGATTACTCTCATTCAGGATCCGAATACCCGAAATTAAAAAATTTTTTGTCCGAATGCGGACTTCCTAGTCAAATTTACTGAGTATGCCGACTCAGACGAAAATGCCGAACGGTACAAGAGTTTGGGGGTGTGTCACACCCCCAACACCCCCGTCTCGCTACGCCCCTGCCTGGAATGCTCACAGTTTCGAAAGTTGTTGTGGGTGCTACGAGAATTTTTTTGAAAATAGAACTTCCATCTGTTTTTGACATCGCTAAGACTGCCTAATATTGCACCTTGTTTCTCTTTGAAAATGCTCGAATGTGGTGTATATCCCCCTCGAAGCTGTTTACTTGAGGTGTACGCTGATCTAGCCTTATTTAGCGTCATATCTTTGATTGAACGCACGAATTCATGGCGGTTTTAATTTTAAAGTGTTACAATACAACGACATTGATACATGAATATGGAACTACTCGTACTTGCTTCTATGATTCGGTGGGATTTTCTTATAAATTTCAAAAAGGATATACTTAATTATTTTTTCAAGCAGAGTCAGATATGTAAAAACAAACATGCGTACACCTTAAGTAAAATGTTAGTAAATTTTTGCCCTTGCCTCTCGATTTAATTTTATATGAAATGTACATACCAATAAATTGTATAGTTATTAGAAGAAAAAGATAACATTTTAAAGATCGGATACAAAGTTCTTCTGATAGGAGCATACTTTACTTACACACCTAATTGATACTGTTCAAAAACAACATAAATTTAAAATCATATTTCCATGTAAAACTATTTTTATGCACGTCGTGAATTCTTCAGCCAAAACAAAGCGCGCATTACGTTTCTAAATTCTAAATCTAAATTCTGAACCTAAATTGTCGTAATATCATTTTCTTTGCATGCGCGTCTTGAAGTCAAAACAAAGATCGTTTTACTTTCCTAAAATCTGAAAACTTCAAGACGTGCATGCATATGATTGTACATCGCAAGCGATATGATATGTTCCCATGAATGATGTTAGATCGTGGGAGCATGATCGTGTCGCTGGCGATCTGACTAAAGTACATGTATGTACATACACTTGTGCATGGTCAGCGATATTCTCGCTCATGGAAAATGTTGAACCGTGGGAGCGAGTAATATCACTGACAAATTAGTTTAAGTTGTAAATAATATGTATAAAAAGAATAGACGATTAATAAACCATGTCATTTGCTTTGTTAACGTCAAGTGTTTAACTTCATCTGACCACCTCGCAGAGTTTCGGTATTGGACCGAAAGTCAATTAGTTCAGCAGACAGATACTGTATTTGACTGCCAATTATCCTATAAATTAAAGAAATCACTGCTTTAAACAGACAGATTTTTGAATCTGGCTATCATTTTTTAACTTCTAAAAATAAAATCAAGCGGCAAAAGAAAAGCCTTTTGTCGCTATATAAACATTTTGGTGACCCCGAAGTGATCCTTGCTATCACTTTGAAGATTGAGATTCTTCACCCGAACAGAATTTTAGAAGAATTCGTTCGGATCAATTCAATTTGTTTTTAGACTTTTTTCGCAGCTTAGTGCTGAATATCTCTCCTCTGGTCAATTGATTACCAAAAATTAAAAATAAAATGGAAGATCTAGCCAAAGAACAAGATCAAACTGGCTATGAAATTGAGCGGTTGATAACGAATTACCGCAAGGATGTTCCAACTAGAAGAACGGCGATATATCTGAAAAGAAGACTCGCCGAGTTAGAAGATCTTTGGGAGCTGTTTTGTTCGAGAAATGAACAACTTCAGCCATACGCTGCAACATGCACCGACCATCCTTATTTCGCCAGAAACTATTTCTCGGTCATACAACGAGAATATATGACCGCAAGAGATGCGATAACCGGTCTCTTGAAGGAGGACAATAGGGAGGAACCGGCTCTCAAGGCTTTAAGCCCAAAAGCAGCTGCTGCCTCCACCGACCCTAGTCAAGAAGTTGATCAGCCGACCATGACAACAGTTAAAAGGTTGGATGAACATTTGGAAGGGCTACAAGGTCAGCTAGAGGCAACGATTAGTTCCATCGAGTACACAATCGATGGGATTTACAGGGCGTCTCCATCACAACCCAGAGTCTACTATGAGGTTAAAACCGGTACAGTAACAAGATACTGGGAGGAACTGCGAGACGTACATAGAACCTTATGCAGATCCCAAGGCGGAAGTGTTATATACAGCCAAGCTGATCTCAACAAGATCGAAGAACGCATACAGGATGCCCTTATATTCTTAGCGACAAGTAAAGAAAGGGCAGCGCCAATAACAAATGCAGCCGCCAATACTCAGCCACATGTTAAGTTGCCAGAAATGTCCATACCAAAGTTTGATGGAGACTACGCGCAATGGACATCTTTTCATGATCTTTTTCATCAGATCATTGATTCGCAACCTCTTGGTAATGCCCAAAAGATGTGGTATCTCAAGTCCAATTTATTGGGTGAGGCAGATCGGCTTCTAAAACATATGCCAATATCCGAAGAAAACTATGCAGATGCGTGGACCATTCTTCGAAACCGCTATGACAATCAAAGGTTAATGGTGTCCACCTTTCTCGATAAATTACTATCACAACCGGCAATCATCGCTGAGTCAGCTAGATCGATCAAATTGTGTCATGACACCACGAAAGAGTGTATATTGGGTTTGAAGAGCATAAAAATTGATACCACCAACTGGGACCCAATCTTGCTCCATATGCTTATAAAGAAGCTCGACAAGACGTCTCATAATTTATACGAACAATCCATAAAATCACCACGGGAATTGCAATCACTGGATTCCTTCCTAAAGTTTTTAGAACTTAGGTTCCAAGCGTTAGAAGCATTGGGTGGCGAACAACGTAACATTAACAAGATCCAACCAAAAAAGGTTTCAGCACTCGTGTCAACAAATCAACCGACGCCAGAACCGTGCAAGAATTGTGGAGGCACTCATAAGATTTATGCCTGTGAAAGCTTCAAAAAGCTTGGCATATCTGACCGCATAAAAAGGGCCAAACAATTGAAGATCTGTCTAAATTGCTTGCGCTTTGGACACAAAAGTACAGAGTGTGGGTCTCGAGCTTGTTTAAAGTGCAACAAGAAGCACAACACCCTGTTGCATAAGGACGAAGGTACCATGACAACAACAACCAAACAAGTTCCGCCAAGGTTCGTAGGTGAGCCTAAAGAAAAGGCATCTTTAGCAGCCGAAGCAAGGAGATCCGAGGTACTTCTGAGCACGGTGATTGTCCAAACCCCAGACAACAATGGGCGGATGGTGGACTTGCGTGCAATTTTGGACAGTGGCTCACAAGTGAATTTAATCACTGAAGCTGCCTTAAGGAAACTCAACCGTAAGGCGCAAACGTCTAACATCTCAATAACTAGCATTGGAGGAATTATCCAAAAAGCTAATAGACAGCTAAGTTTGCCGATCCAATCTAAGAAGACAAACTTCCAGATTAAGCTGAATGCATACGTCGTAAATCAGATAACATCTCAACAACCCTCAGAATCGTTCAGGGTAGATGGTTGGCCAATACCAGGAAACATTTCACTTGCGGATCCAGGTTTTAATGAAGCAGGACCAGTAGATATGCTCATTGGTGTGGAATATTATTATCAGCTGTTGGCAATTGGTCAAATTAAGCTTGGTGAAGCTCTACCCATCTTACAAAATACCGTATTTGGATGGGTAATTGGCGGTCGATTCAACAATTCTCGAAGTAATGTTAATCACAAAAAGGCAGCAACCTGTGGAATGTACCGCACAGAAGGACGTAACCTTGACGCAGACCTGGAAAAATTTTGGAGAATAGAAGAAAACGAGAAACCAACCGTTACGATGACCTTAAAAGAGCGGCAGTGTGAAGCCCATTTTAAGCAACACTTGAAGAGATCTAGCGAAGGGCGTTTTATAGTCCGGTTACCGTTCGACAAAGACCCCAAGGAATTGGGACAAACCAAGGATATGGCATTAAAACGATTCTTACAGCTCGAGAAACGATTACATAAAGACACAGAAGTCAAAAAGGCCTATCAAGATTTCATTGAAGAATACATAAGGTTAGGTCACATGACCGAAGTCGAAAGGCCTGATTTCTCGATGCCACATTGTGTACTAGCACATCATTGTGTGCTCAAACCTGACAGTACCACGACCAAACTACGTGTAGTGTTCGATGCTTCAGCTAAGTCCACCAACAATACTAGCTTGAATGATATTCTCCACACAGGGCCCACCATACAAGACGAGCTGTTTACGACTCTACTTAGATTTCGTCTATTTAAATACGTTTTTTCTGCCGACATTGAAAAAATGTATCGGCAAATTTGGATTGACAAGGAAGATCGGCCCTACCAGATGATATTTTGGCGGAACCACCCAAGTGATAGACTACGCTGTTATGAACTAAATACTGTAACTTACGGCACCACCGTGGCCCCATATTTGGCAACCAAATGTTTAGAGCAATTGGCCGTAACATCAAAACTCAAACACCCGTTAGGGAGTCAGGCGATTCAGAAGGACTTCTATATGGATGACTTACTAACCGGTGCAAACAGTTTATCAGAAGCGCTCCAAAAAAAGGAAGAAGTCCAACAGATCTTAAGGTCCGCAGGATTTAAGCTGAGGAAATGGTGCGCAAATCATCCAAATATAATTAAAGACATCGACCCGGTGGACCGAGAGGTACAATATACCTTAACAGATGGTGCAACGGAACAATTTAAGACTCTTGGTGTAACCTGGTTACCTACCCAGGATGAACTTATCATTCGAGTTCCACTACATAATTATCCAACAAGGGTGACCAAAAGAACAGCGCTGTCAACGATCGCACATATCTTCGATCCTCTTGGACTCATGAGCCCGGTAACCGTGACAGCAAAAATATTTATTCAAAATTTATGGAAGTTAAAACTGGATTGGGATGCTGCCTTACCCATGGAACTGCACACCAACTGGATGCACTTCCATGAAAGTCTAGAACAACTCAACCAAATCAAAATACCACGACATGTTTTTGGAGCTCGAGTTCCCCATAAAACACAACTACACGCATTCGCTGACGCTTCCGAAAAAGCATATGGTGCGGCGGTCTACTTCAGAGCTAATCACTATGATGGAACTACCACCGTGCATTTATTATGTGCTAAAACTCGAGTAGCACCGATTAAAACCATCACTATCCCTCGTTTGGAATTATGTGCTGCAAAGCTTGCAGCAGATCTGGTGCATCGTCTTCAGGCTGATCTGAACATTCCTGGACAATCTTGCTTTTTTTGGACGGATTCAGAAGTCGTGTTACACTGGCTAAATAGTGATGCAGCTTCATACCAAACGTTTGTTGCCAACCGAATTGCCGGCATCCAGCAATACTCCACATCTAATCAATGGCGTCACGTTAGTTCAAACTGTAATCCAGCGGATTTAGCTTCCCGAGGCACCACTCCGGCCAAGCTAAAGGAAAACTCATTATGGTTTTATGGGCCTTTGTTTCTCCACGGACATCCTGATATGTGGCCTACTAAACACATAGGCAAAGAAATTGAGCTGGAGAAGAAAAGGAGTAGGAGTGTTTTTGTGGCTACTGAAGGAGATTCACACTTTATACATCAGATAAATCATGGTAACTCTTTCCGCAAACTCAAATGCATAGTGGCATTGGTCATTCGCTTCACCAGAATGATCCGTAGGAGGGACGCATCCAACCGGGAGAACAACCTATCAACCGTATCAGAGCTGGAAGAAGCTTCGTCCGTGATAATTAAGGAGATCCAGAGACAGGAATTCAGTGAAGAGATTAAATCTCTTCAAGCCACAAAGCAGCTCAGTTGCAGCAATCGCCTTAGCAGTCTTACACCTTTCTTGGATCACGACGGGTTGCTGAGGGTAGGTGGAAGACTCGAGCATTCAGACTTGGAGTATAGCCAGAAACATCCCTTACTTCTCCCTTACGCCCATCCTATCACAAAACTCATCCTTACTCAAATACATAAGGATCATCAGCATGCAGGCGCTCAGGCATTATTGGCATTCGCTCGACAACGCTATTGGCCTATTAAAGGGAAAACCTTGGCACGTTCCGTGGTACAAAATTGTGTGATGTGCGCCAGAGCGAAACCTAAATTAATGTCCCAATTAATGGGCGATCTACCGGCAGATAGAGTGCTTCAGGCAAGACCTTTTTTGAACACGGGCGTTGACTTTGCTGGGCCGTTCTACACGCATTTCAAAGGTCGTGGCAAGCAACCCCACAAATCGTACCTAGCAGTATTCTGCTGCTTTTCTACAAAGGCCGTACATTTTGAACTGGCCACGGAACTAACAACGGAAGCATTTATTGGCGTGCTTAAACGATTCGTATCCCGACGGGGAAATCGCCGCAATATCTACTGCGATAACGCGACCAATTTTGTGGGTGCCAACAACCAGCTGTGGGAATTGAAGCAACGAATGCAGGAAAAAGAATCACAGGAAACAATAAGCAAGTTCTGCACTAACAAAGGGATGGACTTCCACTTCATCCCCCCTAGAGCACCACACTTTGGTGGACTATGGGAGGCGGCCGTCAAGTCCGCCAAGCACATCATCGTCAAAAACCTCGCCAATGCAAACCTGACATACGAAGAATTGGAAACAATCGTCGTAGAAGCAGAAGCCATCCTAAACTCACGTCCTCTGACTCCTTTATCCTCGGATCCAAACGATCTCCAGGCCCTGACCCCAGGTCATTTTTTGATAGGCGAGCCACTTACAAGTATCGTGGATGTCAACGCAGAAGTGCCTCGACTACCTTTGGGACATCGTTGGAAGATGGTCATGGACTTGAAATATCGATTTTGGCAAAGATGGTCCACAGAGTATCTGAATGAGCTGCAACACAGATACAAATGGAAGCAACAACGCAAAAATGTCACGCCTGGAATGATGGTCATTTTGAAGGAGGATAACCTGCCGGTGTTAAAATGGCCTTTAGGCAGGATTATCAACCCTATAACAGGGAATGATGGATTAGTCAGAGTTGCCGACGTAAAAACGGCGTCTGGGATGCTAAGGCGGCCCATCCATAAATTAGCACCCTTGCCGGTAGAGGAACAACCATTAACAGAGGAGGATAAGCATACTGAACCCTCTACCTCAACATATGGATTGGTCAATAAGCCTGATAATGGGCAAGGTCAGAATCATGATGGGCCATCAGGGACTAAAAGGTTACGACTAGGGAATCTGTGCCTGCAGATACTACTGGTAGTAGGACTTATTTTACCATCTCCTGCCCTATCGATTAAAATACAACCATTTAAAACAGCCCCAGGCTTATATGTCGAAAATCTAGGGCCAGCTCATTTGGTCCTCAATGAGTGGAAGCTGGTCGTATATTACGACTTAACATCATACTGGAAGGAGCTGGATGCGGTCAACTTGGGAATTAACCAACTGCTGTTTCTAAATCGGCTATTGAACCAAGATACTGCATGCCATGACATCATTCAGCAGTTTCAGGCACTGGTAAAAGAAGCTGAAAAAATTAACCAGTTGATGCAACGTGGTACATATGAAAGAAAGAGACTGAAAAAACGTGGTGCGCTCAATGTGATAGGAAACATAGCCAGTGCTCTCTTTGGAGTTCTTGATTCTGACTACGCCGAACACATGGCCAATGTAATCGATCGGCTGCAAGATAGCGATCAGTACCTTTTCGGATTATTCAAAAACCAAACATCAGTAATAAATTCTACAGTAAATATTATGGCTGAGGCACAACGACGCAATGAACAACGCCTAAGTGAGCTAGAAACCGCCATGAACAAAAATATCCAACGTACAAACAATATAACCCAAGAGATGCGCAGGCAAAACACCCTCCAGTCCTTTACCCTGTCAGCCACTCAGTTGATGCTAACCTTAAACAATTATCAGCGAATTCAAGCCGCGCTCTGGGAGTCATTTATCGATACAAATCATGGCAAATTAAATTCGTTACTTTTAACCCCAGAGCAATTACAGTCAACCATTGCATCGATAAAAGAAAATCTACCCACTACTGTTCGACTGCCCATATCATCGGGAGACTTGGCTGGATTCTACCGGATAATTACCATTCACGGATGTTCACTGAAAAAGAAAATGATACTTCTATTAAAAGTGCCATTAGTATCCTACGACCAGTATGAAATGATCCACTTCATAGCAGTTCCAATGATAGTAAACGGAACTTCAGCGGAAATAGAGCTTCGTGTAGAATTTATGATTGTAAATTTACATCGAGACAACTACTATCCGATTACAGAAAATGAATTGAAGTCCTGTAGATCTGCCAGTAAACTCAATTATCTTTGCAATCAAGTGCGACCCTTATATCGACGAGGATCTGAAGTAGCGGCATGTGAAATTAGTTTCGTCAATCAACTAAGCAGAGACCATAAATGCCATCTCCAACGAGTTACCGAGCTAAAAAGGTGGATTCCCTTAACCACCCCAAACCACTGGATCTACTATATGGACGAGGCCACAATAGTCAACATAGACTGCGGGAAGGAGATCTCATCAATATCATTGAATGGCTCTGGAATCCTTGAACTACCGGAAGATTGCTCCGTAAAAGAAGAAACCTTAACCATCCAGGCCCATAAAATATTTCCTTCCTCCCTTAAAACTCATTTTATTCCCGTTAGAAATAACATGAGCAGCGTTTATTCAAACCTGAGCCGCAAGAACTTGCAACGATTCCAGTTTACAATGCATCCGAGCAGGAGAGTCTCTATCAGCTACAACAATCAATCAAAACCCTCCTGACTGCGGAATTACGACCTACCAAGCCCCAAGGTCAAGACATCCATCAGTTTGCAGTGGGCTATACTGGACTGTTTATCGGCAGCCTAGTTGTAATATACTTAGCCTGGTTTCATCTTTGCCGTCGACGTGAAACCCCAGCATCAATTACTGCTCCAACACCAGCCCCCCGATCGATACCAGCAGAAGCATTCAGTTTGCGCCTAACAGGTTAAACTGCCGTTTAACGCCGGGAGAATGTTCAAAAACAACATAAATTTAAAATCATATTTCCATGTAAAACTATTTTTATGCACGTCGTGAATTCTTCAGCCAAAACAAAGCGCGCATTACGTTTCTAAATTCTAAATCTAAATTCTGAACCTAAATTGTCGTAATATCATTTTCTTTGCATGCGCGTCTTGAAGTCAAAACAAAGATCGTTTTACTTTCCTAAAATCTGAAAACTTCAAGACGTGCATGCATATGATTGTACATCGCAAGCGATATGATATGTTCCCATGAATGATGTTAGATCGTGGGAGCATGATCGTGTCGCTGGCGATCTGACTAAAGTACATGTATGTACATACACTTGTGCATGGTCAGCGATATTCTCGCTCATGGAAAATGTTGAACCGTGGGAGCGAGTAATATCGCTGACAAATTAGTTTAAGTTGTAAATAATATGTATAAAAAGAATAGACGATTAATAAACCATGTCATTTGCTTTGTTAACGTCAAGTGTTTAACTTCATCTGACCACCTCGCAGAGTTTCGGTATTGGACCGAAAGTCAATTAGTTCAGCAGACAGATACTGTATTTGACTGCCAATTATCCTATAAATTAAAGAAATCACTGCTTTAAACAGACAGATTTTTGAATCTGGCTATCATTTTTTAACTTCTAAAAATAAAATCAAGCGGCAAAAGAAAAGCCTTTTGTCGCTATATAAACAGATACTGCAGTAGGTTTTTATCGTTTGCTCAGTTGTAGTATTATTTATACATTCGTTGGCACACAATCCGCAATTAGTGGTCAATTCAACTTTAAGTCATGTACATACGAGGCGTGTTCAAAAAATATCACGAATTTTGTTTTTTTTTTCAAAAATTATTTATTTATTCATGAATATCGTTTTTGTCCCCTTCAAAGTAATCCCCATGAGATATTATACACTTGTGCCAACGGTTTTTCCAATCTTCGAAGCACTTCAAAAAATCATTTTTTTTAATCTTGTTCAGCTCCTCCTTCGATGCCGTCTTTATCTCGTCAAGCGTAGCGTAACGTCGTCCTTTCATGGGCCTCTTCAGTTTAGGAAACAAGAAAAAGTCACAGGGGGCCAGATCTGGGGAATACGGTGGCTGCGGCATCATTAGTGTGTTGTTTTTGGCCAAAAAGTCGCGCACAAGCAACGATGTGTGAGCAGGGGCGTCATCGTGGTGCAAAAGCCAATTTTTGTTCTCCCACAAATCCGGGCGTTTCTGGCGGATTACTTCGTGCAAATTGCGCACAACTTGCAGGTAATATTCCTTATTGACCGTTCTTCCCTGTGGCAAGAACTCATGACGCACTACACCCCTGCAATCGAAGAAAACTGTCAGCAAAACTTTCACATTCGACCGAACTTGGCGCGCTTTTTTCGGTCTTGGTTCATGCGGCAGCTTCCATTGAGATGATTGAGCTTTGGTTTCCACGTCATAACCATAAACCCACGATTCGTCACCAGTTATGACCCTCTGGAGCAAATTTGGTTCGTCAAGGACAGAGTTTAACATCTCATTACCAATGTTCAAGCGTTGCTGTTTTTGGTCGCAATTGAGCAATTTTGGTACGAATTTCGCGGCGACCCGTCTCATGCCCAAATCGTTGATAAAAATCGAATGGCACGAGCCAATCGATATGTTTAGGTCCACAGCAACTTCTCTAACGGTGATTCGACGATTGGCCAATACCATTTTCTCCACTTCATTAATTTTTTCGTCTGTTGTTGAAGTGCTTGGGCGTCCGGCACGCTCTTCGTCGCTCACATCTTCTCGGCCTTCTAAAAACATTTTGTACCACCGATAAACGTTGCTTCGGTCCAAGGTAGCTTCTCCGTATGCCACAGTCAACATTCGGAATGCATCCGCGCACTTAATTTCGTTTTTCACACAAAATTTGATACACGTTCTTTGATCCATTTTTTTGAATAAGTAAAAATCGAAGACGATTGAAAACACGTGCAAGTAAAGCAGCTATCACCAATTAAGTGAACATTCAAAATGGCCGAGCTTGTCGGCATAAGTGACAGACATGAGTACCAACATAACGCCACAAAAAATCGAAATTCGAATATACGCAACCCGCGAAAATTCGAAATTCACGATACTTTTTGAACACACCTCGTACATATATTCGAAATAAAACATGAACGAAATGCATTCTTGAGCTATATGTAGAGAAAAATCTTCTCACTGATGAAATTAAAATTGTAAATTATCAGAAACAATTACCAAACAGAATCAATATTCTCTCCGTTATCTTCCATCAACGCAATAATCTTACCAGAAAATTTTATGTTGAGAACTTCCTGATTGACATCATTAAATTTTATAGCATCCCTCTGGTCGACCTTAATAAAGTTAATTAAATTTCTCTTGGACTCACCTTATTATTCAGAGTAGATCGACATTCTTTCAAGTATTACCTTAGGAAAAAAACCCTACTAAGCCCTGGGGGAGTCTGTCTCTAGTACGCCATGTAATTCATAAGAATGAACGAAAACAGTAGAAAGAAAATATGAAGAATTTGTATTCTTGTTCATCATAATACGATGTACATAAATATCTTTAAAACGATGGTGAACGTTCTAAGCTGTTCTATTTCGAGTCTAGGTAGCCACCCTAAGTGGATATAATTGAGTGCGACTTTACAGTGAAACATTTTTAATTGTACTCTTTTAAAATATTCATCAGAAATTATTCATCTCGCTGAATCTCATAGATTTACCTTTTACTCAAACCGCTCAATAGTTCTTTTCGGTAAGTTTCCAGCTCTCAACACTTTAGAAATTGCAAAACATTTCTTGCAGCACCACTTAAAGAAAAAAACTTCCAACTAAAGTAATCATCACAAAAGACGCCTTTTACTAACTCAATTTCACAACATTTTGTTCCTTCTCTGGCTTTCGCCCATCCACAAAATTGTTGAGCAATCCTTGAACAACGATGGAGAAAAAAAAACCCTTAGCAATAAATGCTGAAGTTTTCAAACTTTTATTTTAATTTCAACTTTCGTGACTTACAAAGAAACGATATTGAAAAACTTTAAATAAACTTTATAGTAAATACTTTCAAAAGACCAGAAAATCTTTTCCGGACCAAAGAAAATCCGAATATTATTCTATGAAGCATTGGCCTGAGGGTCTTTTCGAGGATGAAAGTTGAAATTTTCATGCAAAGTCAACAAGGATATGTGGATACACGCATTGTTGTTGACTGCGGCTTTCTATCTTACATATAGTTACTATAGTGTCATTGTTCAGTATCATGCAATAAATTTTAGTTAGTTTATTGAAAGCTTTTCTCCATGCTGGGAAAATATGTCAAATGGACGGCTTATAGTTATCCATGTATCTCAGAGAAGAAAGATACGAAATACATCGCGCGAATTGAAGCATTTAAGATGTAGCGTGAAGTTGGCGCGTTATCAGCTGTTGATTCGAATTTTAAAAAAGTTTGACGTGACGTCTCCCACTAATTTTCGCATCTTGAACTAAATCAGTTTCCCATGCGGGCATTCTAACCTGAATGATATAAAAGATTCAACATGACAACCTACGAAGGATACGTCCCTGACATGCTACCTATAGCTGTTTTTAGAATTCCACACACATCACTACATTTTTCGTTTTACGACACAACAACACTCGCGATCGGAAACAAACTTATCAGTTTGATTAATTATCACTTTTGCAACGCTTTTGCACTAGATTCAACACGGTTTATTTTAAATAAGTTAGGTAAACAGACCTATGCTCATGTCAGAAGGGTTTTGTACCCAACTTCTCAGAAATGCAGGCACCAGTTATGAATAACGTCAAGAAGTATGTGGAAGAGATATGCACGTTCAAAGGAAAATCCATTGTTTTTCTACTTTCAACGGTCGCTATTTTGTTGCAAATCGACAAAAATCACTCAAATCATGAATTCTCAAAAATATTAATGTTATTGACCTCACTGGAAAATTTCAAGAAGATCAAGTCAAAACTGCAGTGACTGATTGGATGGAAAGTCCATAAAATACCAAAATCATGTGTTATTGTTGTTGTAATTGGGTGAATTTCAAATGGCTATAACTTCCGTGCATATCATTCGATTTTCATCAAACTTACAAAGTTTAAGAACCCTTAGTAGGACTACGCAAATATAGAATTTTGTTCAGTTTAAGGGTCCTGATGCAATTTTATTGGGGAAAATGTGAAATTCCAATATCATATTATTTTTAACAAAGTTGAGCGAATTTTGACTTCTAAGGTATTTGTTGTTGTTGTACTCATAAGCACTTACCACTTTAATTTTTTTCAGATTTTTCGGATCACAGGTGCCCAATCGCGAGGGGGGTGGACACAAATTTTTCGTGTATTTTCCCTCCCTGCGCATCCCTCGAAGCAAAAAGTATCAAATTAAGACCTGTTTTGAAAATTCTCATCAATACCTTTCATTTGATAACCATATCGGCTACCTTTGATGAAATTTTTTTTTCGGGGGCCACTCCCCTATATGGGGAGACCCCCTCTTCAATACCTTATAAAATTTTTTGTAGTTGAACTTTTAAGAGAGCACCACTTTACACCTGCAGACAAAGTTTGATGTTTCTAGCTTTAGGAGTTTGCGAGAAAAAGTGCTGTGACACACGGACGGACGGACAGACAGACAGACAGGTCGCAAAACTAGTAGGGGTTTGTAAAATTATTTTACAAACCCTAAAAAATTGTTTTGTGTACAATTTCAAATTCAACTTGATTCGACGTTTCCCATCATTGTTGAATTTTTCACGAATCATATATTTTCAATCATATGGTAGATATTTCGTTGGCAATTCGGGGATTTTCATGAGAGCAACTAGAGAGCCACTTGAGTGTGTGGATGCTCTAGCGGCGTGAAAGGTAGGGGGATTTCAATTCGTATGGGAGAGGAGGGCATGTATGTATTAAAAGTCCTTCACTCACATATGAATGAAAATAAGCTCATTTCGCGTCCATTATTTTATATGTCTTTGAAGTTATCAAACTACAGTAAAGTTACCAAAGAAGCCTAGCACCTTCAGACGTATAAGTTAAACTTTCTTTCCCTTTTTAAGGGCTTTGTACCACAAATAAACTTATTGAAATCACTCTCTATGCCTATCTGTCCACCAGCCCATCTATCCGTCTATGTGTTATGACAGTTTCCTCCGGAACTATTGAAGTTACAGCCATCAAGCTTCGTGAAAAGCTCAAAAGTTATGATCCTACACGATTTTTGAGCTTGGAGTTTAATGGCGGGTCCCTTCTTAAAGGGTTGAAACTTCAATTACATCTTTTCAAAATACGTCTTGAAACTACTTTAACAAGGTCAAGGAGGGCAGGAGAGGGAAAAACGTACGAAGTTTTCACATATCTGTGATTGGTCACTTTTAATCCGAAAAATCTAAAAAAAATCCTTGAAGTTGGTTTTGATGAGTATAACAACAACAAATACCTTCAAAGTTGAACTTGACTTAATTTTGTCGGTGATAATATGATTTATCACTTATATATTGTCTTGAAAAATATGGCAAGGATATCCTTAAATTCAATGAAAATCGCTACATACTTGTATAAGATTGGTCTATCCTGAATATTTTACGAAGTTAAAGAGGCTTGAATTTTTTTTATTACAACAACAATGCATGGCCATGCAACAAGACCGGTTTCTAATCAGCTCAAACACTATGTGTTTGTTTGATTTTGCAAGAAAGTTTTATAGCGCGACAATTGCACATTGTCTGAAAACGTACTTTCAGCATATGCGGTATAGGCTTGAGGACCAGGTCAACTTACGCGATAACAATTATTCGGTACAGATGATTTTTTCGACGCCGGAATAAATAAAGTGTTCGAAATTCTAGCCAATAAAGTTTATCTTAGTAACAACGATTTTTTTATCTTTCCTGTGTAACCATCGTCTGTACATTGGTGACCCCGCCGAAACAGGTAATTATGGCAAGCAATAAATTTTACAATTCAGATAGCGACTCAAACAGCCAAGCGACCGCTGGCACAAGAATAATGCGAGCAGGGGCAGAACTCTAAGCTTTCTCCTGTAAGCTCCCACAATTTTGGCAGAGTAAACCGGAATTATGGTTTGCTTGTGTAGAGGTGCAATTTCGGGTGAATAAGATTATGAGCGATTTGGTCTGTTTCGACGAGGTGGTCTCCGAACTGGATGCATGAATCATCAAACAATTGGCTGACGTTATAGAGTCGCCACCCGCTACTGGAAAATACGAAGCCCTTAAAGCAAGACTCCTGGCTGTTTTTGCGCTCAGAAACCAGGAACGTGTTCGATGGATTTTTCATTGCCTGGAGTTTGAGAAGTAGCGGCCATCTCAACTTTTAGCCAAATTGCAGTCATTGGCTGGAAAATTTCATATCCGACTCCATGCTGAAAGCATTGTGGCTTTAACACCTTCCCCTGCACATACGATCAATCATTGCTGGAGCAGATACAAACGAGTTGAGCAAGCTCGCTGCGACTGCAGATAGATTCGCTAGTTGTTCTGCAAGCGATGCTGTTACCGAAGTATAGGTTTGTAATGATACACAGCCTGTCACAATCCACCACGATAAAAACGTTGCCACACAAACGTCTGAACTGTGAGGGGAGATCAACGGAATTCAAACACCTGTCGCAAGTAGAGGCTTGCAGAGCAATCAGTGTTTGCGTTCAATACGCCAAACATTTACCACAACGGTCCCAAGAAAGAAAGAAGTAAACTGTTGTTTTTGTGTCACGCATTCTGGAGTGGCCGCCATACGCTACCACCTACTATGCCGTATCCATGTTTCGTCAACGGAAAACTTCTAAAGTTATTAGCTCAGCAGGCGAACGCTAGTGATTCTTGTCAGAATAGCCTGGCAATACGAGATTCAAAATCAACATTAAAATTTTTAATTGACGCACACGTTTCCTTCTTTCTTTTAATCTCAGTGCAAACAAAACGTAACGTGTTGCCTACATATTATTCATTAAAAACGGCACGCCAATCGATACTTATAAAGGGTAATTTTAAACATGTCGCTTGGCCTTCAGGATTCTTTCCATTGGGAATTCCACGTTGCGCAGATTGCACATCCTATTCTAGGAGCGGAGCTCTTTAGCCATAATCAGTTCATAATAAATTCATTTCAAGTATCCAGAACAACTCACAATACCACGAGATACACTAGGGGTTTTCGAGTATAAGGAATGTGGCCATTAAATCTAAAACAGCCATACATACGATCAGGTACCACATTGTTACCAAAGGCCTGCCTATTGCTGAGTGCTGAAATGCAATTTTTATAGGACGGGGGATTGTGTCACCCATCAAGTACTGCTTGGGCGAACCTCCTGCACCTCGTTCAAAAGAAAGATGGTTGGTTCCTGGTGAACGTGCGAAGACTACCGACGACTAAACACTGAAACTCTGCCAGGCAGTCGTTCAATGCACCACATTTAAGGCATAACTTCTGATTTGGCTTAAAAACGCATCTTTTCTGAAATCGACTTACTTGAGGCATTTTACCAAATCCCGATTAGGTAAGAGTACATTCCAAAAACAACGATAATAACACCTTTTAGCCTGCATGGATTCACTGCAATGACGTTCGGTCAATGCGACGCAGCCCAATTGTTCTAGCAGTTCATGGACTGCTATGTTTGCTATGTGAACGTTGTTCTAGTCGCTTCTAATTAGAGGACCAACATAGAAATCGTCTACATTTGCTTTCTGAACGCTTCGCTGAAAATTGACTAGTATTTAATGCGGCCAAGTGCTCATGTGGAGCAACAGAGGTCGAACATTTACGTAATGTGATCAACGCATAGGGAATTTCACCCCCACTGTCCCGGGTGCAGTTGATTCGAACTGATGCAAAACCTACGAAAGTAGCAGTGCTTCGCCATTTTCTGGGATGCATTCACTAATATCGACGCTTCCTTCAAAATGCAGCCAGTTTGCAATCACCATTAAATAATTACTTCTCCTCTTCTAAGAGAAATGAAAATACAATGATTATTTTGTTCCAGGCAAACAAGCCACTGAGACTTGCTACGGATACTGTAATAAACATAAGCAGTCGAGCAGCCCCGTGGTGATCAGGAGTGGCTGCTCCTGAAGAGATAAGGTGGTCACCCCGTCGAAACTGCTTAGTTTGTTGTTTTACTAGTGTAAAGTAAACTGCATCCGTCAAGTTTCCATCATTTAGGCAGAGATGAGTGGTTCACTTCAGCCACTTTAACATCGTTAGGTTTGACATTCCCCTTGTAATGCAACGACCTCCTTCGGTGAAAGTAACGGTTGCTTTTTGTGTAATGTTTGCGTTTGTCTCAAGCCTCCGTGTCCGCTAACTTTAACGAGGCAAAACAATATTGAATTACTGTAGAGTAGATTAATTGACACCTAATAGAACTTTTCTAAAGACAATAAAAATTGATCGGTGCGTCTTGTAGAGTAGAGTACGCGTGATAAGTATTTTGTAGTGTAGCTTCGTGGCTCGACAAGAATCCGCCTCATATGATCCCGCAAATGCTAGTCGTCAAGCACGCGTACGCGGTCGTTAAGCGAAGCTAGTTAGCTGAGCTCGGTGTTGTTTTAGCTCGCTGACACTTGTGCCAGACCATCGGCACCCGTGTCCTACACGGACATTTAAAAATAATCATTACAATACGTCAGATGCAGCGGTAGGTGCAGTGCTTGAGTAGCTTCAGGCAGGCATGTGGCTATCACTTGTGCTTTATCAGAAAAAGTTATCCAAACCAGAAAACAGCTACAGCGTATATGACCGCAACCTGCTGGCCATGTACAGCAACATACGTCACTTTCAGCACTATTTAGAAGGCTCGACGTTCCACATTCTCCCGGACTATAAGCCACGTATCCATGCATTTGAGCAACATCACCACAGCAATCTCGCTATCTGAGCCTCATTTCCCGATTTTTCACGAATGTAAGATAAATTCCTGGAACCACCAACATTGATTGAAGTAATCTCTCTCTCATCTGTTGTTGATATGAACGAATTTGCACTTGGGCAGCAAAAGGATGCAGAACTGTTGGAACTCCTGCGCAATAAAACCACGTCGCTTATCTTACAATACGTTATTGTTGATGATAACGTTGGATTGATGGCTGACACGTCACTTTCGAAAGTATGCCCGTTCGTTTCATTGATATTGCATTAAAAGTTTTACGACGTTTTTCATCATTCATCACATGCAACAACTTTCAAGCCTTTATCAAAGAATTCATATGGATAAACATGAAAAGAGAAGTTCAAATATAGGCGTATAATTGCGTACGGTGCCAGTAATCGAAAATTGGCTACCATCAAAAATCTGACAAAACATTTTCCGATGCCCGATGAACGGTTACGCGTGTACACCTGGACATCTTCGACCCTTTGATACCACCCCAAGGTTACATGTGCTGCCTCACTGTAATCGGCCATTTTTCAAGGTGGCCCGAGCCAATACTGTTGACTTACCAAACAGCTGGAACCGTGGCTCCAGCATTTATAAATACCTGAGTAGCACCCGTTAGGTGTGCCACGCACAATTACAACGGATCAAGGTACTCAGTTTGAGTCGTCACTTTTCAAGGCGCTTACCCGCTTCATTGAATGTGGTCCAACCAGGACGTCACCTTGTCACCGCGCTTCTGACGGCTTAATTGAACGCTGGTACTGCACAGTCAAAGCAGCAACCATGTGCCACGTGCAAAATCTATCTTGACTGGAGATGCTGCCTACCGTTTTGTCAGGATTATGCAGAACCATCAAGTGGGACCTGGCATTGTCTTCTGTAAAAATTCGATATAAAACGATGCTTGATATTGCCGGGAAATTAATAGTCCTGCAGAGTACAGCCGTCGAACCACATGAGTTCCTAGTTAAACTACGAGAAAATATGAAGCAACTGCATTCTTCGATCCCAGCTCAATGGAACTCATGGCCACCATTGGTAAACAAAAGCCTCAGGACTTATTGCATGTGTTTATGAGCATTGGCGCAGTCAAAAAATCATTCGTTCATCCATATTTGGGGCCGCAAAAAGTTCTTAGGAGAATTTTAGACAACCTTTACTTCATCGACATCGACGGGCGCACAGCCAGTATTTCCACCAAGCGGCTCAAGCTTGCCTTTCTCGAAACGGTACACCATCAGACTGCTCAAAAGGTTCAGGGTGTTTCGACCAAGTGGCACCGCCGAGCACCATAGCTATTGGCATTTCATCCAAGTCAGCATCGCCACCAACAGCAGGTAAAGCACCGGGGACCGCGTGTTCTACACTTCCAATCCAGATGGTGATGAATGATTCACACCAACTCGAGTCAGGTCTAGTAGCAGCCCAACGCTACAAACTCATATTCCCACATCGCATTTTTCCTAAAAAGTTTGTCCAAAGGATGTCGAATAAATTCAAAGTTTCGCACAGATGGTTGATAATAATTGATCAAGCCCAAGAATGAACGATGTTTAGTCCAGTGGTGTGGTGCTGGCATTTTTCAACAGCCTCAATTGGATAGATCTAGTCGATGGCCATCTTTATCCACAATTTATCTCAGGTTATTGGTAGAATTTTAATAAAATGAGCACTTTCAAAAAAGACTTAGAAACCATATTATTGAAGCTGCTGAAAATAATTGAAAAGATGAAATCGATTGAGATTAGTTTACTACTATTATGTATAAGCAAGCTATCTATAGCAGATTTAAACAATCCTGATGATGATCCAACTCCACCGTAGACGGTCCTAAGTCTGTTTGAGAAAGGAGGAGGGAACCACTGGTTTCCCTAACCCATAGCTTCTATGAGTCCTCATCCCAAACCCCCCATTTAAATGGTAGTAAATGCTCCCGGAGTCATACATTGGGTTCACTGGTTCCCCAATAATGGGACACTAGATGCCGAGAAATGCTAATAACTGTGAATACATCTAGAGCTCTGCTACTAAATTCTACTTGCACCTCCTTTGTGGGAACGTAAGAGAGTGAAGGCGAAGCTTCCACATCTGATAATGGAATTGACGTAATAACCATGCCGCCGGAATGGAGGTTAGGCGCCAGGCTAACTCCCCGTCCCTAGAAAACCTTAAAATGTTTTGAAACCTGCAGATGGGCCTTGGAATGGATTGGACTTATGGCAACAACCTTGCAAACGAAAGAAGGACTATGGCACTGGATCCTGGAATGTCCGATCACTCAATTACCTTGGCGCTGTAAAGCATCTTTTATAACAGGCCAGTCAATATATCGAGTGTACAACTTAACAATTTTGACGCTAGATGTCCGTACCAACAAATATCGTGAAAGCTCGAACTTTATATATATATGTCATTTAGAAGATACATTTGACAGCTATCAAAGTCAGTCAACAAAACAATTTAATCTTGTGTGCATCATGATTATTTTTTACGATGAATAGCTTCGAAAATTGAAGAAAAGGACAGCATTTGCGGGAGGTTCTGTTAGGTCATTTTTTTGCAAAGAAAACTGCGGCGGAAAGTCATCTTTTGCTTGTAGAAGTTTATGGCGCCCATGTTTTAGCAAAAACACAGTGTTTTGAATAGTTTCAGCGCTTCAAATTTGCCGATTTTGACATCAAAGACAAAGAACGCTCAGGACAGTCAAAAAAGTTTGAAAATGAAGAATTGGAGACGCTACTCGATGAGGATTCATGTCAAATGCAAGACAAACTTACCAAATCGTTGAGAGTGACTCAGCAAGCCATTTCCAAACGTTTGAAAGCCACCGTATACATCCACATCCAGAAGCAAGGTAATTGGGTCCACTATGAGTTGAAGCCGAGAGACGTTGAACGGCGCTTCTGTATGTCTGGAATGCTGCTTGAGCACCATAAAAAAATCATTTTTGCATCAGATCGTAGCTGGGGATGAAGAATGGATCCGTTATGACAATCCCAAGCGCAAAAAGTCATACGTGAAGCCCGGCCAACCAGCCAAATCAACGGCGAAGCCAAATATCCATGGCGCCAAGGTTATGCTGTGTTGTTGGTGGGATCAGAAGGGGCCGTTATATTATGAGTTATTGTAATAGGGTTAGACAATCACAGGTGACCCGTATCGAACACAATTAATACGTTTGAAGCGTGCCATCATCGAAAAATGCCCGGAATATGCAACCAGACACGAGTCTATAATTTTTCATCACGACAACGCTCGGCGGCATGTTGCAAGACCCGTGAAAAACTTTTTGGAAAATAGTGAATGGGAAGTTTTTGCCCACCCACCTTACATTCGGGACCTTGCTCCGTCTGACTTTCATTTATTTCGCTCGATACAAAACGCCCTCACCGGAATACGTTTCACTTCACTTGGGACGGAGTTCATAAATTGCCTGAGAGATGGGGAAATATTATAGCTTCCGATGGACAATACTTTGAATAAAATATATTATAAGATTTTTCAGCAATAAAGCATCAAATTTTATTAAAACACCCAATGCATTCAAAATACTGACTATCCAGGAAATGAATTGGATTGGAAAAAACATTTTAGACATGAGATCGCACACAATATTCAAAAGTGGGAGGCCTACTAGAAAAAGAGAATTCGGAGTAGCCTTCATTGTGAATAGGGAGTTCAAATCTTACGTTATTGATTTTAAGGCAATAAATGCATGGTTGGGTGCGATCCGAATAAAACTGAAATTCTTCGAAATATGGCCGATAAACACTCACGCCTCTACCGAAAAAAAACGTTCTACAATCACCTGGAAACGTTCTACAATCACCTGGAAAGACTAGCTGAACGATTTCCTATAAACGACACAAAAATAACTCTGGGTGATTTCTACGCTAATTTTGGCAATGAGCTGTCTCATCAGGGAACCAAATGATCATTAACAACAAAATTACAAAAACGAACCCATGTTTATTTAGACAGATGACAACCGACCTACTGGCTTTTTATGAAGGCACCTCTTCTTCATGCGCAGACATTTAATATATAAAGTAAAATATTTTGGTTTTGTAAAAAGATCTAATTTATGGAGTTGATTTAAATGATAGAATAATTGCTTTAATTCAAAATTTAAAAAAAAATGGATTGAGTTTGTTTTCCCTTCTGTTGGAGAAGTTTCCTGGCAATTTAAAGGTCGAGGATGAAGTTCATTCAGCGTTAACGGCGGTATCTATTTGTTCATGTTGTATTTCATGATTTACGTAGTGAATGTGAATAGTGCTGTGAAAATAGATTGTTACTTGCGAAATAGGGCCAAGAGTCTCTTCTTTGTGGCTTTATAGTGAAACGAAGTAATCTCTTTCGGCTGGCATTATTTGATATATGTACTGAATGCTGACGGCGAAAGCTTTATTATGATGATTTGACTTTTTGTGTATCCCCAATACCAGGGGCAGTGCAATCGACGGTAAAGTCAAATCTACATACCCAACCTCGAACTTTGAAGGGTCCGCTTTGAGTCCCGTTGCAATTGGAATACTTACTGCTAGGAGGTGACTGTGGCTGCTGGTGATTAAGTTGACCGTATGTTTTTCTCCACTTTCGAAATATTTTAGTGCTGCGTCACTTTAAAAAATGCTATTAAATCTTTTACATTGTTTGCGTTCATCCTCGTCACTACTGTTATTCTTTTGCTGACTGAGTTTGCTTTGGGACTAAAACTCCTTTCTTAAATTAAATCCTGGGTTAAATGCAACATAATCACTTTATTCCACTGTACAATCAAGACTGACCCTCATTGTCAGATCCAGAGTTGGATCTTATTGGGGGCTATCGTACCCAACCGAACACATAAGAATAAGCGATATGGAAAGCTTTGTTTTGCATTGCAAGTATTCTCGTATTGCACCAACCATTCAAATTTCCTATTTTTCGGAGCAAGTCAGTGAGTGGACTAGCCATCCTGCGTACAAACCAACGCTACCACAAGAGCACGCCCAGAAACAGCCATAACTTCCTTATATTTATGTCTCAGGAGGTGATTCATTGACACATTTTCCTTATATTTGTGCCTCAGGTGATGTTCCATCGACACCCTATAAAGTCGAGATCTGCATGTAGCTCCCAATTGTGCACCACATCGCCAAAATACTTAATTTGAAGTCGTCAGAATTCTTATTTTTCACAAATCGTGCAATATCTCTGTGTTTCGGGAGTCTTTAGCAGGGGTAATCTAAGTAAACAAACACGGAAGGTGCCTGAGTCGTTCAAGTATCTGATCTACTTGCCATTTTCATGTAGTTGGGACGTTTTGAAGGCCGTATAAAACATTAGTAACAGATAACCTAAGTGTGTGGTAGAAGTCTAAATAGAGGATAACCCCCTCTTTGTAGAAGACTGTTGTATTTTTCTTTATTTATCAAATTAGACTCGTAACAACCCTTAAATACCCTTCCTTGTTAATTGTTCATGAACAGATTATAGCACGACCCACAATCCATCACGATGCACTCTATCTCGTACTTTAATTGTAAGCAATATTTGCCTAAAAGAGGTGGCCTTCCCTGTAGAGTTCAATTGAATTTAGACTAGCAGTATAACATTTATCTTGAAATTTCTTAAACTATGTTATGTAAAAATACCTTTACTCGTAACAACCTTAATAAGATTGGCATGAAATGCCTTAAATGCATTCATAATGGCTGATCAACATGTCCGTCTGTATACAACTACAATACTCCAAGAAAACTAGGTAGGATGAGACCATCGCAATGCAAATTATTGACTTCATAGGTTCACCAAACTATTTCATTCGATAACCTCTCGTGAACCAAATCGATTCCAGTACAATGAGCTGGTCTGCTATTGAGGGAGCTTAATTTATTTTGCATGTCGTACAAACATTCTGTTACTTCATGCTGATGGCCAGGCCTGAAGGCAGAAAAGAATAGTCCCTCCCTTGCTGAGTCCTGTTGACTTTTCAAACGGAGTCATGTAAATTCGCCCCAAGACGTGCATTGTTTCTCCTGGAGTAGTGAAAGCGCAAGAGGAAAATGAAAGCAATTGTGTCTGCTCACTAAGTAGTGGCTTCATTTTGATGAGAAATTTCACAATAGTTGAACAACCTTGGCCTTGTTTTGAAGGATCAATTTAAAATTTGAGTTTGTGTGAGCTAAACTTTTGCTCTGTTCTTCGCAATTGGAATGTATCCGAATTTTCATTAGAAATTTTTTTGATGCTTTCATATGAAATATAATTTGCAGACAACTTTTTCACTTCAACATTCAAATGGCTTGAATAAATTAGCTGTCCAAAAATTAATTTTCCTTCAATTATAATTTGACTGCAGGACTTGTAAGTTTTTCAAATCTGTAATCTTTCATTGCACAGGTAGTGGGCCGTGATTCCAAGTGCGGCAAAACTTTTTCAATATATAAGAGGATTGTGGAAAGAAATCATTTGTCCGAACACCTTTACAAGCCACGAGTAATAAATCTCTAATTTAATTATCCGCTTCATTAATTTACTTTTTTGCTGGAGGATTATAATAAAAGGAAACACAAAGGAAAGTTATGCTTGAATAAGAGCGAAGACTTTCTCTCATTTCCCCATTATAACACCCCAAAGAACAATGGACATATTGCTTCCAGGACGAAGAATATGCTGATGGGATTCAAAAAAAGGGCGAGGATGCGAAAATACAAAAAAGAACCTTGAGAAAAATTAGATTAACACATCAAGCTTTTCAGAAGGGATATAAATGCATGTTTTGTGCGTAAACCAGGCAGAAATTGAGTTTTCAAGGTACATGATTTTGTCTGTTTTTCTCGAGGTGGGGGTCTCGCCCAAATAGTGGCAAAGCCAGCAAGCTACCGTTTATCTTCTATGTTTTTCCTTAGAGCCATTTTTTGGCTTCTTTTACCAAAAACTTTACAGAAAATGAAAACTTTGAATCCCTTTATCTACTGTGGGTTTGAGTTCTTCACTCCCCAAACCACACTCATACAACCAATTCGAAGCACTCAAACGTGGCGATTGAAAAGTCATTCCAACTGAAATCACAAAGTAGCGAACAAAAACATGATTCCAACTATCAAGAGTCTCATTCAAAATAATTAATGGATCACGTTAGCCCAGCTCGTGTTGTTGGCATGTCCTCAATATATCGTAGCCAGATACAGAGAGAATTAGATAAAACTTGTGTCCTGTCTTGTATTGGGAAGCATGATAGAAGGTTGGACTCGTATCCACAATTACCGTCACTCGCAATCATTCGTTCTATATCCAGAGATTCGAAATAGATTCCTGTGGAACCATAAAAAGTTCCATGCTAATAAATTATCTAGAGAGTGGTGAATTGTTTAGCTCAATTGCATTGTTGTTCGATGAGTAGCTTTTGAATAGGGAACAATAGAATGAATGGTGAAAGGAAGAATTAGACATGAAGTAAAGAACAAGTCAAGTCAAGGTGGTGATAGTTCGGAAATAAAAGGGGTTAGAAATAATTGAATGTTGGGAAAATTTGAAAGACAATAAATCGAATATGCATTCATAATCAAGAACCAACCATCATTTTCATTAACCTTCATAGTGGAGTCATGAAGACCCCAAAATGAGGCACGTCATTTTTAGCCTATTTTAAGAAAAGCATGAAGGTTCGATCGTTTTAGATATAATAGACTTTTAAGTACATGTTTGAAATAAAACAATCATTGTTTGACGTAAATTAATCAATAACGCAGCCATATTATAATAGACATAATTTTTTTCTGTTTAATAAAACATAAATTAATTTTTATCAAAGATCCCAACTTAATTAAATCATAGTTACATTTGTTTTTTTATTTATTTACATTTTTCACAGATCCATGCATCCAATTACAAAAAAGGTAATGAAATATAATATAATACATCTGAATAAACAAAGTTGCAATTTGAAATAAGAAAAAAAAAACAAGAATATAAAATACTAATAAACTGTTGGGAGCTAAGGAGAATATTATGTAATACGCTTTTAAAAGTGTTTAAGGAATGTGGCAGGGGACGCAGCTGGAGCTCATTGTAACGACGTGGTGCGCGTACTAAAAATGAATAAAAATAAATATCGGTATGAGGAGCTGTACCAACGTAAATAACGGTTATGTTTTACCCTCAATCAGGATCGTCTCTCCACCATTATCGCTCTTGGTCTCCCGTGTCGCTTCGGACTCTTCGGTGGAAGAATTAAAATTATACATTACTGCTAGACTAGATTATCCTCCGCAGTTTTTGGAATGTATTAAATTAACGCGTGACGACCGTCCAAATCGTATTGTTGGCTCTTTTAAATTAACAGTTCCGGCAAACTTATCATTCCTACTTAATCTAGACTTCTGGCCTCCCGGTATTTTAGTAAAACGCTTTGAACAGACTCCGCGAAAAAATTTCCGTCCATCAGGCAAGTCCCAACGAAAGATTAAATCGCCTTGATTCGTCTCTCTCTCTCTCTTAATTTCTTCTATCAAAACTCTCGCGGTTTGAGGACTAAGCTGAACGCAATAAATCTTGCATCTTACATTGCCAACGAAGACATAATCTGTTTTTCTGAGACTTGGCTTACAAGTGATTTTACGGATGAAGAAATTCTTCCTCTTCATTCAGTCTTCAGACAAGATAGGGATCGCCTATTATCTGGGAAATCAGATGGTGGGGGTGTGCTAATAGCGGTCAACAATAGCTTTCAGACTTCAAGTGGTTCTGATTTGACCATTGCTCCGCCTGTAGAAAGTATCGCAGTCCAAGTAAACTTCTCTACCAATCTTCGAGTTTGCGTGATATGCCTGTACGTTTCCTGTAATATGCCACTTCGCTCCTATGAGCGGCTTTTTAATGAACTTGCCTTATTCATAAATAATGCGAATCCTTCTCTCCAAATCCTTATCTGTGGTGATTTCAACATGCAGTCGGTAAGTTGGATCGCTTCTTCTATAACTTCAGTTAGTGAAATTTCCATTGCTCTTTCATCTTTCTTGTCCCTTTGCTCCCTCACCCAACTAAATCCTGTATTAAATGCTAGCAATAAAATTCTCGACCTCATTTTGTCGAATAATCCTTCTTCCTTCTGTCCAATTTCTCTGGTGGTGTCGCCGTATGTTATACCGGATATTCATCACTACACAATTAACGCTGCATTCAAAACGTCTGCACCGGAAATCAAACCCTCGTCGTTTTAAATTTTTTAAAGCAAACTACGGAGGAATATCATCAATGCTTGCGAACATTGATTGGGTTTCGATTTTGGATCCAATTAATCCTGAACTTGCTGTACAATTTTTCTACTCTACGCTGTTCTACATTATTGCTCAGTTCTTGCCATTGACTCGTACACCAAGTCATAAGAATCCAGCTTGGTTCAATGCTGAGGTTACACAAGTACTGCGTCTGAAAGACAAAGCCCGTAAAATCTACCTTCGTTCGAGGTCCAATATAGATCTTTTAAGATATAAACTTCTACGATCGGATGCCAAAAAAGGCATTTCTCAAGCTTTACTTGCCTATTACCAGTCCATCAAAGCCTTTTGGTCATATGTTCATTCACTTAAATTTTCCACCACTCTTCCTAATTCAGTTTCATTGCCTAATAAAACAGCATCTAATGATCAAGACATATGCGATCTCTTTGCCGAATTTTTTCATCCAATTTCAGATCCTCCTCGCCTTGCTCCATTAATTCCTGTAGCCTAGCTCCCTTCAATTTCGCCTTTATCTCTACCGATTCGATAGAAGTGGAAGATGTCATCGCCTCGATAGATGCAAGCGGATCTATGGGACCTGATGGCCTTCCCAACTTCTTCATTAAATCGCTAAGCTCTTCTCTGAAATTTCCTCTATCCTTGATTTTTAATTTGAGTCTTTCGACTGGTGTTTTCCCAGATGCATGGAAACGTGCTAATATTTTCCCCATCCATAAATCCGGAAACCGCAATTCCGTTTCGAATTATCGGCTAATATCTCTCCTCCCATATTTTGGCAAAATATTAGAGAGGATTGTCCAATCCAGAATTTACAACGCTTTCCATACAAATCTCTCCGTTAAGCAACATGGTTTCATAAAAGGTCGCTCAACCACTACTAATCTACTAGAGTTTTCCAATTTCATAGCTCTTGCCCTAGATTCCAGTTGCCAAGTTGACGTGATTTATACCGATTTCGCCAAAGCGTTCGACAGCATCGACCATCAAACTTTATTATACAAACTTGGTCAATACGGAATATCTGGTCCCCTCCTTACCTGGATTAGTTCCTTTATCCATAACCACTCTTGCTCAGAAATTTGAAACGGGTGATCTTCTGCCCCTTTCGCTCAGACTTCTGGCGTGCCACAGGGATCTATCCTAAGCCCTCTCCTATTCAACCTCTTTAGCAATGACCTTGCTAGTACTTTTACTTCAAACTGTCTTCTCTATGCAGACGATCTTAAAATCTTCAGGATCATTCGCTCGATGAATGACTGCTTGATACTCCAAAATGACATTTATGTATTGGACGAATGGTGTCGTATCAATCGTCTTGCTCTCAACGTTCCTAAATGTTTTCATATGTGCCTTAAGCTTCGACTATGAAATTCAAGGTTCATTACTTTTATCAGTTGACCAATTTAAGGATCTTGGTGTGATGTTTGACAAGCATCTTAAATTTGACCGCCACATCGGCCATATGACATCTAGAGCAGCTTGAATCGCAGGCTTTGTTCTGCGCTGTTCCTACACTTCTTTTAGCACTCAAACATGTATCCGTCTATTTATCTCACTCGTTTGCTCTATTCTAGAATACGCATGTCAAATATGGTCTCCTCGTCACACATACCTTTCGAATGCCGTTGAATCCGTACAGAGAAAATTCACTCGCTCGCTTTTCTATAAATACAAACTATCCTACCGTCCATATAGCGAACGTCTTATCTACCTTGGCATCCCTTCCTTGGAGTTGAGGCGACAATACCTCGACCAATGTTTGCTCTTTAAGCTTACTCGAGGTTTTTCATCATCGGATATTCAAAACGCGATTTGCATACGCCCTCCATCTAGAACTAGATCTACTCATTTTCACACGATTCCTTTCGCGCGTACAGATATTTATTTTCATTCCCCATTGGTCCGACTCGTCCGAGACCATGAATACCTTCAGCTCGGTCCTTCCTTGGAGTCACTCGCAGTGTTCAAGTCCAAGCTGCGTAGGATTCTTAATTTCTAATTTTATTGCGTTACCTTTATCAAATTTGCCTAGTTATCTTTCGTTCATATCTTTTGTGATAATGTTTATTTTGCGTTAAATTGTAGCTTTCTTTTGTGTTAGCTTTTTGTCTATCTATTTTGTAATTGGAGTGCTTTCTGTAAAATAGATCTGAAATAAAAATAAAAAGGGCACAAAGAATACGTCAGTTGAACGCGTTCTTGAGGTGGGACATATATAAAGCTTTTCCCGAAGGTTGGATGAAAGAATACCGTGATATAATTTAAATAGGCAGCACAGGTCTACGAATTCTCTCCTGAAGGGTGATTCATAGCAAGTGTACATATTTTTGTCGAAAAAAACATAGTTTTTGTGAAGATTGAGCTGTAATGTTTATTTATTATGAAATTTTGGTTCCTTACAATCAAATATGAAACATCGTCAAAGTCAAAGGGGCTTTATTTAATACTAATCGTTACAAATTTTAAAAGAATATAAAGCAAATTCCAAACATAAAAACTTAATGGCCCAAATGGCTCTCTAAATTTATACGTTATCATTAATCACGTTTTACAAAAAAACTATAGCAAATTCAAATCAATGAGAATTATTACATATTGTTTCATTCAATTGGAAAAAGGAGGAAAAACCAAACAACACTATTGCAAAATTATTTATGATCTTAACACAACAGTGAACTTTGATCCTACACCTAATATGTTTTAACTTAATTCTGATAAAATGAAATCAAAATCTTTATCTTATACTGAAAAATTCTAGAACAATGTTCCTAACCTAAGCGTTAAACCTTATTTCTAACCTATTATAATAAACATAATATATACCTAACTTATCCCTAATTTTTAACACAAATAAACGACAATACTAAATGTAACAATAATCAGCTGAAACTCAAAAACTCAATAACGAAAAACACAAAAACTGGAAATAAACGCAAATAATTTACACATTGTCATTCAGCCACCAATACTTGGACTGCGCCATCTCAATTCGATCAGCTTCAACAAATCTAGCAAATGAGTATCTCCATTGGAATTGTTGGTCACGTGAACTCAAACTCGGAGGATATTTTATCTTCTTATTGGTGGCCCGTCCATATATGTGATATGTAACCGAGACGCCGTCAGAATCAAAAACGTATCGATTCATGTCCAAATACACGAATGCTTCTGGAGGAATGAAGCCAGCAGCGAGGCAAGTCGCTATATACCCATCTGTAGGGTGGAACGGCTGCGAAATCCAAAGGTTTTCACTCACAGTCACAGATTTTGTGATATGATTCCGAAGAAGTTTCAATATGAAGATATCGACTCTCGTCACTTGAACGGCTTCATAAATTCTTCTATTCGATATATAATGTTTCCAATCCATCTCAGGCTTTCTGTACAAACCAGTACATGCACGAAGACATTTCCTTTCGAAAGCTCTTGATTTTCCATAGTACTAGCACTCTGGTTGTACCAGATCTGACATCCATATGTCAAAACTGGTCTAACCAGGGTCTTGGAACAGATAATTTTAACCTTTTGATCAATGTATTTGGAATGAACGAGTCTTCGCAGGGCCATGACTACTTTTAGTGCCTTACTGAGCATGATTTTGACATGTTCAGTACAATACGGATACTGATCGAGATAAACACCGAGGTATTGAACACAAGATTTATGTGGAACTCGTTCTGAACTACCCTCGCCAGCCATGATGTGGAAATCTTTCCAATTACGTTTCAGGTCCTGACTGACCCCCTGCAGCGTTGTCCGAAACAAGACTGTTTCACACTTTCGCGCATTGATTTTCATTCGCCAATGGTAAGTGTGCAGCTGTACATCATTGAACATTTTTTGGAGATTTCTCTGAACTATTGTAGCTTTTCGGTTTGCCGTATAGATGATCAGATCATCAACAAATGGTACCAATGATCGCGTTGGCGAGACGTTAAAATCAAAGCCATTCAATAGCTTGCGAATGAAGATTGAGAAGAGCAGAGCCGCAGTTACTGTTCCCCGCTGTAGACCATTTAAGATCTTGAATTAACGCATTGTTGTCAGATTTCCATCGGTTACAACAAACGATTTCCCATATGCTCGTAATATATTACACAACATGGCGACAAGGTATCTGGGGAACTTGTCCTGAAGGAGTGTAAAACTAATCCATCGAACCACACCGTATCGAAGGCTTTCTCCATATCAATGAGACATGCTCCAACACATTGTCTATTATTTAGTTTCCAACAGATGTCTGAGGTTACTTTCGTTATTGCATGTATGGTCGAGTACCTGGCACGAACACCAAATTGGCAATTCGGCATCAGCTCATATTCCTCAAAGTGGGCGTTTAATGCTATGTTGAGTATCACTTCAAACACCTTGCTGACGTTAGGCAGCAAGCTAATTGGGCGATAGCTTTTAGGGCATGAAGATTGTTTTCCTTTCTTCAAGATCGGAAGTATCTTAACCTTTTTCCACTCAAATTGAAAAATATGAATTGCTCAACATATTGTTGAACAATATGCAATAATACCCAATAGCAACCTCAGGCAAATGTCGGAGAACTACATTTGGTGTACCATCAGTAACACATGATTTCTCGTTGTTTATCCTGCGAAATAATAATAGTAATAATAATAATAATAATAATAATAATAATAATAATAATAATAATAATAATAATAATAATAATAATAATAATAATAATAATAATCAATAATCAATAAGGTTCAAGCTCGGTATGAGGTCAGATGTTAATGTTTCATTGAAATAAAGAATTGATTGGCCGTTCAGGCTTGATTCGAAGTCGGAAACTTTGTCTTCAACGACTTCTGAAAATATTTTATTCCCTCTCTCAGAGTTTGAAAGATTAACTTATTCAAAATATGTTCCAATCAGGGAAAGTTAATGCAATCCCTCACATTTAATCCTGTTTCCATTTCTATCTAGAGTCGTACTGTCAATTTCATACCATTCCTATGGAGAAGATTTATCTCATCACTAGTGACTTCAATATTCCGTACCTTCACTCGAGACTTCTTACGGAATATGCTATTTACATTCGCGAAAACGCCATCTGGGTCCTGTGGGCTAATACCCTCCAATTTCTCTGCCCATTGATTACTGACCTCACTCCTGAAGTATGAACGGACTAAGTTCCGGACATTCTTTAGGTTTAATTTCAACAAAAGCCAACGAGGGGTGGTTGTAGTCCAAAAAACGCCGATAAATATTGTCGATGCGTATCTATTTTCTCGGTAGGTAGATTTCTGTCATTACGAACCATTGAGCAAGCGTTGCCATAATCAAAAGGAGAACATTGATTCTGGTACTCTCGATTAAACTTCTTTTGAAACTTTCCCCAGTCTGTTTTTTGAAATTCAGTCGATAATTTTCATGTTCAACTGGAATGAGGAAGAGTTCATCCCTTTGATGATTGATTTCCATTACGATTGCATTATGGTCGCTATCATAAGTAAGCACTTGCATTGTCCGTTGAGAACTATTCCAGTCAAATTCAAGTCTTGCGTCAGTAATGCAGAGGTCCCAATATTTATTTGTCCTAGGGTATTTTGGAATCTCCGACCCATATGGATTGCACCTGCATTCAATTTGGTTCTCTGTTATCCACGATTTCAGGAATACAGCTCTTGGATTATTGGTGACGTTCAGCCATGATGTATGCTTAGCGTTCATGTTACCAGCAAGAATATAATAATTATGCAGCCTGTTCAATTCAAAAATTTCTAACGATAAATTGAACTCCTCCTTGAACTTGAGAACATTTCAACCAGTTGCATAGGCAGAGATTACGAAGAGGTTATCCCCATCTGGCAATGAGATTTTGATAACGAAAACTTCAAGAGATTCAAATCTTTTGAATACAACTTTTTCAATATTTTGTAAACCAATATCCCAGCGCCACCTCCCCCATCGCCTATTCTCCTATCGTTTCTTACGAATTCAAAATCCTTGAATGTCGTGGAGTGCCATGAATTGAGATGGGTTTCGGTGAGAAGCATGATGTCAGGCTTTTGCCTGACAGGGAACTCCAAGAGATAGTCACATCGATGTAGACTCACGATGGAGTTGACGTTGATCGAGGTGAGATCAATCCTATCCATGGGAATGTGACTGGATAACAACTTATTTCTCTCTCCGATAAGGAATTTAATCGCTGGCAAATTTTAAGAAGCAGCTCATTATACTCACTTACATTATTTACTTTATTTGCATTGTCTGCTGGTCCTCTAGCAGCAGGCGCAAATGGCACCCTGGGCTTGACGAAGTTAGTACGTATCACACTGCCGTGTACTTGACTTTGTTTTGGAGTTGATTTTACCTTTGCATCTCGACACCAAGGCATCCTCAATATGATGGTGGATGATCAAAGATACTGCGGTTCATACAATACAATTTTCCATTTGGCTCCACCTGAGGCAATTTGCACTTGCCGGGAGCATGGACATCTTTGCACTTTCATATCTATATTTCATAGAGCAATTGGCAGCCAAATGCCTCAAGCTTTGACCTCGCTTTTTTGGAGGTGTTCCCACCTTACCACACGGAGGTTTAAGTTCCTAATTTTTTGCAGGCTCTTTAAACTGCTTTTGCTGGAAATCTGGACTAAATAATAAGGCAAGTTTTTACGCTCAACAATCGATCTCCTTTAACTGTAATAAGTTCTATTTCTGGTGCAACTTCTTGAAGCACCTGGAGGAGATCGACTGTGTCCTCTCCGTAGTCCAAGCTCTTCAATAAAAAGGTCTGGTTTTTCGTTTTTGGGCATGCATGTAAAATGCAGAACACCTCCAGAATTCAGCGCACTTTTTGCTGCCTGAAAATCAACCAATGACTTAGTTCTAATTGTTGGTTTATCGGCATTGACTCTGTTGATCTCAAAATCCTTTAGTTTATTTTCGGCTGCTGGTTTCTGTTGCTTTGTTGAACGTTAGTTTTCCAATTAATTCTCCCAGCAATTGGATCGGAAGTCAGAGTTCTTCGTTTGCTCTGTGGCGGTTATAATACATTTAATTCAAAATAACTCAAAAATATTCATTCCATTCATAAAATATACTTTACATAAAAATACTTTACTTTTGACACATTAAACGAATAATGTAAATCTAGTTACCTTTATTGTTTTTGGAATTGTATATTTATTGATTGTAAATTAATGAAGTTAATTCAGTAAGTTCAGTTCATTCAACGAATTTAGTTTGCTCTCAAATATTTTATTGAGAAGGTCAATTAATAAATATAATTTAGCTTATTCAGTTCGTTCTTAATTATTGTATTGTTTGAATTTATAATAAAATATTATTCAATACATAATAAGATATCTTTCTAATTGTAGAAAGAAAAGTTTATGCTTATAAACAGAAACAAATTATACTAACAGGAACGAACAGCTCTCTCAACCTTCTCAGTTTTCTCGTTAACTTGGATTTACTGTTCGATCTCAATGACTGATAAAATTTTCAGTGTTTATTCTTTGCCATTGAATCTTCGTTTTAGCCTTTTTTGCCCGTCATCTTTGGCAATAGACATGATCGTTCTGGTTGATGGCTCAAGCCGTCGAGCTCCTCCATCTTGTCGCTTTTGCTGCGAGATTAGAGGGAATGTCCAGACACCGAGAAACCAGAATGTATTAGCGCTTTTAGATACTTCTTCAGAAAAAAATTCGAGGTATTCGATAAACGTTCAAATAATTCGACGGTGATGGTTTTTATTAAAAAATAATTGCAACTGACTTTTGTGAAAAATTAATTAATTTTTAAAATTAACGACACCGATTCAAAAACACGTCTATGCGCAACGACCGCTAGGCGTAGAATGACGTTTATTGAATATATGAATGAAACGCGAAGTATTTTGTTTTGCAAAGAAATATTTTTGAAGAAGTTCTTCCTTTGCTTTTATTTCAATTCAATTCACTTATTTCGAACCAAAAGCAAAAAGAAAAAATCATTGACCACAGAGAATTTTTAATTTTTTCTAAGCAAACACGGATTCTTAGTTGAAAGCACATGAAACTGTGGTATTTAGTTTGACCCTCTTAATATTTCAATGAGAACTTGAGAAGGAACGGTAATGTATTCACTATTTAAAAAAAAAGGATAAATCTTAGAAGTTAAGATTCTGTATATATACATTATTATATTACTTGTACCGATATAGAGTGTAGATTGCAAGGAAACGCTCACTTGTCTGTATAATTTTCTTGAATTTTGTTATGAAGCGTGAATTAAAGGTACCAACTAAATCACATCTTTCCTTCCCAGCAAACCCGTTCCCTTTCAGTACCTTAATGCAGGCGAAAGGCGAGTATGCCGCTGAGAAGGTAGCCTTTCGGTAATCCGCGAATGGTCGTGTTGCGGTCGATATGGGGTGCCATATATTCACTTTTGCGTTTTTTGTTAGAGTAGACTTTTTTGTTTTTGAATTTGACCAGGTTATTTCAGGCACCGCGTTGATAATATTCGGGAGTGTGTATTTTTTGTTCAGCGTGTTTTTTTATTTGGTCATTTTCCTCGGAATGAAAGTAACGTACTTTGACGTAGAGTCGGTGGAAGTTGTTTGACGTATTTCAAATCGGGTATTTGAACCAGTGGCTGATTTTTGTACTTTGGACTTAGTCTTATTACATAAGACATGTGATCAAAACTCCTCTCTGAACTAGTTAGCCAGCCACCAGCTATCTCAAAGTAGACTAATAGTGTACCAACTTGTCGACCTGATGGGTATAGTCCGTTGTCATGTTCCAGACTTCACATCTAGAACCGATTAGAGGTTGGTCTAGATTTCCTTCGAGAAATCTCTGGAACGAACGAACGAGATTCAACAAAATCATTACACGTTCCAAAATAAACGAAATATGGTCCCTGTTACTTCAACCTATTTGAAAAATTGCATTTAGCCATGAAAGGAAAACGCTTTGCATCTGTAGAGGGCATCCAAATAGCCCAGTCATATTAGGGCTTTCACCTCGGAATGAAAGATAATAAGCTGCAAATTGGTATGAACCTTTGTTTTGTCATTCTAAATGTTGTCTCAAAAGTCACAATCGTTATCGTGTCCCCGTCTCAAGATATTCAAGGTCAAAGGTCACAAAAATCGGTTTTTCGCGAATATCTGGCTTCCTATCGGTTAAATGAGATTTGCATTTATTATAAAAGTTGTAGGCTATAAAATTCCCTACAACTTTTGTTTAAACTTTTTTTTCATACGACCAACCGTTTTGAAGGTAGAGCGCGAAGAGTGCACATCGTACAGTCATATACGGCCTAATGCAAGGTCAAGCGTGAGTTATGGTTATCAGTACGTTATAAAGTCAATTATTTACTTGGAAATTATAATTATTAAACAATGCCTATTATTTATGTACTAACTATTAATTATTTATATTTAATTAAAGTAAGTAACTTGATTTGCAACGGTACAATTTCAAACTAACGAATAATCTTGACTCATACAAAGTGGAGAGAGTGGCCTTGAATACTATAGAACATCTGTCCCGGCAATGAATAGAAAAGGGCATAGGGTAGGGACAAGTATTTCCAGGTATATAAGTATTGAGAAATTTACGCGTTTTAAAGAAAAGATATATAATGTCGTGTTAACTTAAAATAAAACTAAAATATATAATCCAGAATTAATAATATTTTATACTTAAATAGTTAAATATGAATAATTATATATAAATAATCAAGTTACTTACTTTAATTAAATATAAATAATTAATAGTTAGTACATAAATAATATATATAATTATTCATATTTAACTATTTAAGTATAAAATATTATTAATTCTGGATTATATATTTTAGTTTTATTTTAAGTTAACACGACATTATATATCTTTTCTTTAAAACGCGTAAATTTCTCAATACTTATATACCTGGAAATACTTGTCCCTACCCTATGCCCTTTTCTATTCATTGCCGGGACAGATGTTCTATAGTATTCAAGGCCACTCTCTCCACTTTGTATGAGTCAAGATTATTCGTTAGTTTGAAATTGTACCGTTGCAAATCAAGTTACTTACTTTAATTAAATATAAATAATTAATAGTTAGTACATAAATAATAGGCATTGTTTAATAATTATAATTTCCAAGTAAATAATTGACTTTATAACGTACTGATAACCATAACTCACGCTTGACCTTGCATTAGGCCGTATATGACTGTACGATGTGCACTCTTCGCGCTCTACCTTCAAAACGGTTGGTCGTATGAAAAAAAAGTTTAAACAAAAGTTGTAGGGAATTTTATAGCCTACAACTTTTATAATAAATGCAAATCTCATTTAACCGATAGGAAGCCAGATATTCGCGAAAAACCGATTTTTGTGACCTTTGACCTTGAATATCTTGAGACGGGGACACGATAACGATTGTGACTTTTGAGACAACATTTAGAATGACAAAACAAAGGTTCATACCAATTTGCAGCTTATTATCTTTCATTCCGAGGTTGACCCCTGTTTTTACCTAATATGACTGGGCTAAAAAGGCTTGAACCAATGAAACAAAAGAAAGTCATTTTAGACGCAATAACTTCACTTCCACTGAACCGAATGTCACCAAACTTTCACAGGAAGTCGAGGAGGGACGTAACTGTCCAACGCACTATGTAATTCACAGATGGCACCACAAAAAAAATTTATGACAAAAGTCTCGTTTATTTTGAACAGCACCTTGCAACCATCGCTCCACATCCACCTACCAAATATGGTGTCAGTAGCTGCTACAGTTTCGGGTAGAAAGCTGTGACAGACGGATGGACAGACATTTTGCAATTTCAATAGGGCCTTGTAACATTGTACAAAGCCTTAAAAAGAGTATATAATGAACACTAGATTGAAAAGGAAAACTTGTTTGACTACAATTTATTATTTCTTGCCTCCAAACAGTTGCAAGTCACCCCTAGTTTGATAAGCACTTATGAATTGAATATCAACTTTCCCCCTTTAACTCCTCAGTTGGGTGCGTACTCTTAATAGCTACCATCACTTTGGCTTACAAAAAAAAATTGTAAAAAACTTCGATATCGCTGGAATCATTAAAAATAAAAAGTTCTTGGAAAAAATGTTGACCTATCGAAAATAATTTCAAAGTATCTTTTTATTTGGCAATCTAATTTGAAAATCTTTAAAGCTTGCACAACCTACGCGCAAGCCAACGATTGATCCCTGCAAAAGTTTAATGAAGTCTCGTCGTTGCCGTCTTAGACAGCATCTTTTCCATTTCATATCACTTTTGAAGGTTCAAACCCTATCGACTTACCCATGAGATTTCTTCTGAGGAAAGTCTCCGTAGTAATGAAAAATTCAGATTTAGGAACTTTACGAGCTCTCCAAATAATAATCCATCTCACCATAACACCTTCACCTGTAACACACCTCGTATCGCCTGGAAGCATATCGATTGAAGCCTGAATAACGAGTAGACGTAGAAACGTGTATCCTGTGGGGCAATAAAACGAGGGAGAGATCAATACGTGATTATATTTTTTATGGGAAAAGTATTAAGAGGTGAGTAAGCAAATAAAAGAAGAGCCAGAAATAAAAGTTCAGTTCGTGGAAAAACGAAATGGAAACTGGCTCAAGGCGGAAGGAGTGGGAGGAATGAATTGTTAAAGTTTGAACCGTTCCTTTTTCTTTCTCCATTCATGGGTATTTTTATTCACAACACGACGGTGATGACATGTGATGATGTCTTCTTGCTTGGATGAAGTTAAGATGGATCGAATCGGGGCGCGACAATTTTGAGTTTTCAGTCACATTTTCTGTATTATTTTTGTTGCCCCGGTGTGAAAATATCCATTTGTATGAGAATAACGCGTTCATAATAGGAAAATAATACAAAGCAATATAGCAGACGTTGAAAAAGAGAATTTGATGTTGGCAGGATATGAGGAGATGACTGACAAGCGCTGGCTGATGCTTTTCTAATGCTTTTGACAGACGGATGTGATCTGATTCCTGGAGAAAGTATTTTAGAAGTTTTGAACTTCACTTCAAATGAAAGGATACTATTCTACTGTCAACGGATTAATATGTCGCTACTTTTTTAATCAAACCTTATCCTTACTGTTGGAATTTTCAACAGAGGCCCTGCACTTTGATTTACTTTCCTTTTGATTAATAACCGGAACAAATATAAAAAATATACATATTCGAAATTTTAATTTAAAGTAAGATGTTAGTAGTAAAAATTTTAATGTAAAATACTGTCGCGTGTTATGGTTCGCGGCCAATAATTTTAATGTTCCGGGAAAGTGAAAAGGCAATGTCTTTTTCAATTAAGTTTAAAAGAGTTTATTTAAGAGAATGCACAATCATTAATTTCACTATTAAAAGTCTAACATCCTTTTGTCAATAAATTTCTATTGCAATTGTCTTCTAAAATCACTACACAATCACTCAATCAATATCGCCTTTACCTCGTGCTCTAGTCAATCGCAGTTTTTATTATCGCGGTTTTAATGAATGATCCCCCCCATTCAGTCTCTAGCCATTCAACCCATTTCTCGTACAATGGCGAATGTTCTGCCGAGAGGTACCTAGTATATTCGAGCAGCTTAATGAATGGATTGACGTCACTTTCAGACGTTGATCATGCTTGGTGGGTTCTCGTGGTTTCGAGTAAATTCACTTTGTTGATCATGGGGTTCTTAATGGTTGTGAAAACAATTGCGACAGTAGCTCGCAGAATTATTTGTGCATGTAACACTGCCCCCACCTCAGTTCTTTTCGCCCCGAAAAGATGTGTCGCCAGTTGTAGTCAATTCTCAATGGATGTAATATGGGGCAAGACGGTCCAGGTGCACAATTTTCATTTTGGCTCTCAGCTTACGGTGTTCCTGTATGCGATTTACGACGTCGTTGATTCGCGTAGCAACCCGGTATACTCCCTCCCAATTATGTTGCAACTTTGGAGACCTACCCTTCCGTCGCTATGGGTTATATAGCCAGACCAAGTCATCTTGCTGGAAGCCAGTAGAATTTGTCTTTAGATCATACCTGGTCTTCATGCGGTCAGTAGCCGATTCGAGGTGTTTTCGCACTATCCGATGTATCTGATTCTTAGCTCACTTGCGTACTCCGAGATCGATGGGGTTTCTCAGGGGGTGTCCCGAACTTTATATCAGCTGGCAGACGAAAAGTCTTTCCAAAAATGACTTTGGCTGGGGCTTGGCCCGTCGATGCATGTTCGACAGCTCTGCACGCTTTAAAAAATAGTGGGATATGTCGGTCCCAGTCCCTTTGGTTCTCGTTAACCATCTTGGGGAGGTGTTTATTGAGCATGCCGTTGAAACGTTCGACCATTCCATCGGATTGGGGATGCAGTTGTGTTGTCCTCGTTTTCTGTATTCCCAGTAGTTCGCACATTTCGCCAAAAACTAGTGACTCAAAGTTTCGGCCTTGATCTGAATGAAGTTCACAAGGTACGCCGTACCTACTGATCGAATTTAACACTAGCTGTTCAGCTACTTTAGTTGCTTCCTGGTTGGGAATGGGGTAGACCTCGGGCCACTTGCTGAAATAATTGGTCACAACCAGCGTGTATCGATTTCCCCATTCGGATTCAGGAAAGGGTCCAGCGATGTCAACAGCGATCCTTTCAAACGGTACACCCACGTTGTAGGCTTGCATTTGTCCTCTCAGTCGTCGCTCTGGACCTTTGACGGAAGCGCAAATGGTGCATCTACGGCACCAGTCCTCTACGTCTTCTCGAGCGTGGAGCCAGTAAAACTTTTCCCACAATTTCGCTAAAGTCTTGTTAACACCAAGGTGGCCTCCCGAGGATGACTCATGCATTCCCTTAACCACATCGTGGATTCAGCTTTTGGGAAGTATAGTTTGCATCCTATAGGAGCTGCCACCCCCCGTTTCCCGTTTCCGCTTGAGTACACCACCCTCCACCTGAAGGGAGTTCCATTGTGCCCAATAACTTTTCACGGTTGCGCCATGCATTGAAACGTCTTTCCACTCAGGTCGCCCAGTCATCTCCTTCTACACTAGCAATGGTCCGATGTCTTCATTGGCTAACTGGGCATTTCGAATCTCCTCCGGTGACCAACCTTTAATGGATTCGGCCGTTATCAATCGCAGATCAACGGGCGGTTCCTTTTCTTCAATCCGTTGGCAACGCTTACAATTAGCTGGACATGGGCGACGAGATAGGGCGTCAGCATTTTCATGAACTCCGCCCTTCCGATGAATAATTTCATAGTCGTATGACTGCAATCTTTCGATCCATCTCGCAACTTGTCCCTCGGGGTTTTTGAAGTTAAGTAGCCATCTCAGCGATGCATGGTCCGTTCGAAGAACAAATTTCTGGTTATATAGGTACTTGTGGAACTGCTTGGTGGCCTCTCTTATAGCCAATAGCTCCTTTCTGGTCATGCAGTAGTTCCTGGCACTTTTCGAGAGAACTCGACTGTAATACAAGAGGACTCTTTCTTCGCCATTGATCTGCTGGGAGAGTACAGCTCCAATACCGCCGTTGCTCGCAATGGTGTCAACTACAAACATTTTTCCGGGTTTTGGGTATGCCAGCACGGGTGATTCACACAGCTTCTTCTTCAAAGTCTCAAAGGCTGCCTGGCATTGTTCATTCCAGACATAGGGACGATTTTTCTCGGTTAGCTGATGGAGACACTTAGCTATTTTGGCAAAGTCTTTAAGGAATCTTCAATAGTAGGTCGCCAAACCCAGAAAACTTCGCAGTTGGCGCTTGTTGTTTGGTATTGGCCAGCCTTTCACGGCTTCAATTTTCTCAGGGTCTGTTTCGACCCCTTCTGCTGATACGACGTGTCCCAGGTATTTTACTTCAGCTGCAAAAATGATATACTTATTGGGACTAAGTTTCAAATTTGCCAATCGCAATCGGGAGAAAACCTCTTCTAAGTTTCGCACATGCTCTTTGAACGTTTTTCGGATAACAATGATGTCATCTAGGTACACCAAACAGATTTTCCAGGTTAGGCCTCGTAGCACGTATCCCATCAGGCGTTCGAAAGTGGCTGGAGCATTACAAAGCCCAAACAGCATCACCACAAATTGCCATAATCCGGTTCCAACTGAAAATGCGGTCTTCTCTCGGTCCTTCTTGTCGATTTCTACCTGCCAATAGCCACTCTTGAGATCGAGTGTAGAAACCATTTTGCGTCGGCTAAAGTGTCCATGATGTCATCGATGCGTGGGAGCGGGTAACTATCTTTCTTAGTGACGTCGTTAAGTTGCCAATAGTCGACACAAAAACGAGTGCTACCATCCTTTTGCTTTACTAGAAGTGCTGGCACGGCCCATGGGCTGACAGAAGGTTCGATAACGCCTTGTTTTACCATGTCGGAGATCAGTGCGCTCACTTCTCCTTGTTTGGCTATAGGAAGACGTCTCGGCGCTTGTCAAATTGGCTTGGCTCCCTGTGTATCTATGACGTGACTTACCACACTCGTTCGGCCTTGGTCATCCGGGCTTGTTGAGAAGATGTCACAGTACTTGGTGACCAGATCAGAGGCTTGCTTGAATAGCTGCACTGGCAATTCGACCTGCTTCAATATTGCAGACGTGGATTCCTGGGCTTTGTCTGCATCTTGCCTCCTTTTCCAATGATGGTCGTGAGTGGCTTCCAAAGAGTTGATGGTGGAAACAGGCTGGCAGCTGCAGATGACTTCTCCCGTTTTGATGCTCGTGCTCGTATCCGTTTCTTATGGATCTTACAAGGCTTTGTCCTACGAGCGAACTGCGCAATGTGGACGTCTTCGTTGGCTCTATTAGATAACATCAATGGTCTCCAGAATCACCATCAAGCTTGGCCTATACAATGCTTTCAGAAGAATTCGGTACATCAGTGTCGGCACATACTTCTACATTCATCTTGGGAATTTGAACGCTGGGATCCTCCATCAAAACTTTGACATTCTGCCATTTCAAGACCCATTTGCCCAAATCCAACGTGATTCCATGTGGTCACAGAAAATCCATTCCGAGAATGCTGTCGTCCATAATGTTCGCGACCAGAAAATTATGTCGGAACACAAGGTCTCCCAACTGTATCTGGAGGTTGACCTCTCCATGGACAGGTGCAGTTTCTCCCGTAGCTGTTCGTAGTGAGAAAATCCTGCCCTTGTGAAATAGTTGTTGCCTCACTAGGCCTGGTCGGATAATCGATTGGGTTGCACCAGTGTCGATTGTTATGGTGCAATGTTCTCCATCAATTTGACACGGAAGGCATAAGTCCATTTCTCCACGATGTAACCTTGACACGGTGATGGTGATGCTGGGGACATCGATCCTCCTAGCCAACCTCTGCCCTACGAAGTTGGCTCCTACATTCTTCCCGACCCTTCTGTTTGAAGGGCTTCCATTCTGGACTCCTGACTCGGTCTTGATTTTCTCCTAGCTGCACACCCTGGACAATAGCTCGGTTTTCTTCACTTCTTGCAGTCTCTTTGCAGGTGCTCCTTCTCTCCGCTATTCCGGCATCTAGGCGCACCATTCACATGTGGGTCTCGCTCAATTTCCACGCGCTCACACCTGCACTCGTCTGTCACTACCTCACGAACGCGGGCAGTGGTACGGCTCACAATTTTTGATGCCTCAAAATTCAGACTATAGGCCAATGCATCCTTAACCGTTTGATTTTGAGCTAGTCGCACAGCTTGTTGCTATTCCTGGTCCTTTAATGCATGGATAAATGCTTCTGTTGCTGCGTCGTCTCGATGTTCTGGGTCGTACGCTGGGTAACCCAAAAGTGCCAGTCGCTCAATGTCTTGGGCTAGCTGCTGTAAAGTTTTGCCAGATTTCTGCATCCGATGCCTTAACTGTGACCGATAAATCTGCTTCAGATGATCGTCTTCATAACGCATGTCGAGCGCATTCATTATAGCAGCCGAGTTTGAATGCAACTCAATGGGGATGGTCTGTAACAGCTCGGCAGCTGGGCCTCTTAGAGCAAAAATCAGTCCAGTTGCTCATTCCTGCTCATTCCAGTAATTTATCCGAGTGGCTGCTTCCAACTGGGTTTTGTAAATAGTCCAGACTGTTTGCCAATCGAATATTGGTGCTGGCACATTTCTGGATGTCCTTTGCGCTGCAGTTATAAACGAGGCTGGTGAGGTGGTTACTACTGCCTTCGCTGCTTCCAATTTCTTTATCATGTTTCCCATCTCTTGGTTGATTCTCTCCTCGAACTGGCTGATATCATGGTTTATTCTCTCCTCGACCTGCCTGATCTCATGGTTAATTCTCTCCTCGACCTGGTAAACCTTTTCTTCGACGCATTTAATTTGTTTGTTCAAACTACCGAGCTCCGCTTTTATTTCGGTTAACTGTTTTTGAAAATCTGCCTTGATTTTGATCGCTTGGATCAGCTTCACAGATTGTTCATCTAGCTTCACTGATTTTTCATCTAGCTTTGCAGTTAGGCTGGATGACATTAACATTTGCATTAGCGCATTTTCTGGCTCCTTTGATTTTGGTGTTTCTACTTCTCCACCTTCTGCACCTTTTTCCGCATCTGAGAGCTCACCTGAATCCAGATTCCCGCCTTCCGACTCGATCGCGTCACGCAAACGTGCAATTAGTATGGCCTTTGTACCATGTGTGGCCAAATTTCGCTGTTCCAACTCCTCCTTGAGCTCCGATATGGTCAATTGATCAATTTTTAGATGTAAGTTTGCTGGCATTTTTATTGTTTCGGCTACCAGTTTCCACGTTAATTTTCACTATTGTGCACTTTAAAATTTTTAAACGTTTTGACTTCCAAAATTTTCTTTCTCACTTCTTGACACCACTGTCACGTGTTATGGCTCGCAGCCAATAATTTTAATGTTCCGGGAAAGTGAAAACGCAATGTCTTTTTCAATTAAGTTTAAAAGAGTTTAGTTAAAAGAATGCACAATTATTAATTTCACTATTAAAAGTCTAACATCCTTTTGTCAATAAATTTCTATTGCAATTTTCTTCTAAAATCACTTCACAATCACTCAATCAATATCGCCTTTACCTCGCGCTCCTCTCCATCGCAGTTTTTACTATCGCGGTTTAAATGAATGATCCCCCCATTCATTCGGCTTGCCTTTATATAGGGTCTCTAGCCATTCAACCCATTTCTCGTACATTGGCGAATGTTCTGCCGAGAGGTACCTAGTATATTCGAGCAGCTTAATGAATGGAGTTACGTCACTTTCAGATGTTGATCATGCTTGGTGGGCTCTCGTGGTTTCGAGTAAATTCACTTTGTTGATCATGAGGTTCTTAATGGTTTTGAAAACAATTGCAACAATAGCTCGCAGAATTATTCGTGCATGTAACAATACAATTTATGCCAGCAAAATAGAAAACGAGAAAAACAGACAACGTAGAAGTGACTCTGCAGTAAATTTAACAATAGTGATAAAACTAAAAATATTAACTTGCTCGGCTCGGCTTATATAATGTTTGGAAAGCCCGTCCAAAAATCAGTTCAAAATATATATTGTATTTTTTGAGCACTCACGACCATCCGTGGAATATTCATAGTGAAGCTCTCATCATAAAATAACTTACACGATAAATCTGATTTAATGGTCAAAGTGGAATTAAATCTTTTTAATGCGTCACCTGAAAAAAATAGTTAATGAAGGATTTCATTCTATCCATCACCTCACTCAACTTTGTGCACTAGTGAAAGAATCACGCCAGCAAAAGCCACCTAGGCGAGTATCAGTTGCCTCACCGATGATGGTGGACAAGGATTTTGCACTGGTCTTTATCCAGCAACGCTAAGTGTGAAAGAACAGTAGATTGTCATCGAAGGGTATCATTTACCACTAGCACTTTTTTAAATTTGCGTAGAAGACCAAATAATGATCCAGTCAGATAAATGACCTGAGCTAAGTAAAAGGCAATTATGGGACATTAAATGCTGAGCAATGCCAACAACCGTAACTACATCGACAGCTCTGCTACTAAGTCCTACTCACACATCTTTTGTGGGGACGTGCGAGGGTGAAGACAAGTCCTCCGTGCCTAATAACGGAATGGAAGTAATAAGCATGCCACCAATTGACAACCAGCTGGCTCTCATCCAATCAGGTACATCGCTGAAAATAAGCAACGAGCTCTAGATGGAAGTGAAAGTGGCTATTAAATTCGTGGCAAAACAGACAGTCGAACATCAAGCACAGCGCAAAAGAAATAATTGGTTCGAAGATGAGTGAAACCAAGAGAAACCAAGATTAGAGAAAGATGGGCATCATATTTTAAGAACCTCTTTAATCCTCCGCATTGCTCCAGAATATCGAAACCTACAGATATTCCTGGAGAGCTTCCATTGGCCTCACTAGCTCTGGATGAAGTTTGTTCCACTATCATACACCAAAAGAAAAATAAAGCGTCAGACATTGTTGCGATTCCAGTGGAGCTCATCAAATATGGCGGCAATGGTGCTCAGAGCTCATAAAGTCTTCTCGCATATTTAGCAACAAGAACACATACCGAAAGAGTGGAGCTAATCAATTATATTCACTTCCAACAAAAGAAGTGACAAACTATAGTACGAAAACTAAAGAGACTTCGCACTACTTTGTAGGGCGCATAAAATGATATTGGGAAATAATATCAGATCATACGCTGATAGCATTATTGGGGATTATCAAAGTGGCTTTGATGGCAAACAGATCGACGATAGACCAATTATTTTTATATTTTAGAAAGCAATTGAGAAAGGCTGAAAGTTTAACAATACGAATACCAAATTTTTGTTGCCTTTAAGCAAGCATACAATAGTGTTGATTATAGAGTACTGTGCCAAATAATGCTTTGCTATGATATCCCAGTCCATTTAGTATGTCTTACCAAAATGACAATGACGTCGACAACCTCCCAAGTTCACATAATGATCGAAGCCTTTGATGTAAATATCGGATCAAAGCAGGGAGATGGGCTGGCACCATTGCTATTCAATTTGGCTCTGGAATATGTTATCAGAAATACAAGAGGCTCGTTATTTCACAAGTAGTAATCTATGCGGGCGACATCAATATTTTGTCACGGTCGTTAAAAACCGCTCGAAAACTTGTTCTTAAACTCGACAGCAAAGCAAAACTAGTAGGGCTAAAATTCAATGAGAATAAAACAAAGTCCATGACGTACTCGTGCGAAAACGCTCAAAATATCACATTCAGCAAACACAATATAGAAAATGAGGGCAAAAATAACGAGAACCGTTAGTGAAAAAGACCAAATAAGCCGAAAAATATAGCTCTCAAATAAAATATTCGATTCAGTTTTCACGGATCTTGAAGGCCAGCTGCATCACAGGAAAACAATGCTTCATGTATACAAATATGTGATATGACCTGTGCTATACTATGGGTGTGAAACATGAACCCGAATTCAAGCATCCGCAAACGTATTGAATGCCTTCAAAAGACGGGTTCTGAGGCAAATAATCGGAGAGGAACTAAACGGGAAACAATGGCGAATTTGATCCAATGATGAGCTCCATGAAATTTTTGACGAGCGGAAGTTGCAATGGGCTGACCACGTGAATCGTATGGATGAACAACGGATACCCAAAAAGGTATAGGTTGAACAAACTGAAGGATGGAGACTACTAGTGTTAAATCAGTACTTTTAACCTTTGTTTTATATTCAAATCGAACCGCCCTTTTGTAATTCCCTTTTAATCGCTTGTGGAACCACCTATATTTTTGTTCTTAATCTAACACAACGATAGTTGTCAAATTCAGTTCTTCTTTGTATTCTGTCGAGACAAGTGGTACTTTTGAGTTCTAATAAATCTTTGTTACTGGACAATAAACCTGAACAGTTTTCTTGCACGACCTCCTGGTTTTCCTAACAGGTTATGGGCCCAGGTCACGCGGCGCGAAATAAAAGAAACTGTAATAAGTTAGATTGATCGGAAATCGGTACGCGAGAGTGAGGTTGTGTTTGATTCTCGAACGTTCGACGAAGCAACCAAAATTCAAGATGGCTACCACCGCCATGACGCGCATCGAACTTCTAACAAAGGACAACTTTGACACGTGGAAGATCCACATGAGGGCCCTACTCATAAAAAATGACACGTGGGGCTACGTGAATGGCTCAAAGGTAAAGCCTGAGCCAGCCGAAGAGAACAACGCCGAAATAGAAGGATGAGAAACGGGCGATAGCAAGGCTATGTCGGACATTTTCCTGGGGAGTTCATTCTCGGAACTGAAACAGGTCAAAGATTGTGCGACGTCGAGAGAACTTTGGCTAAAGTTGGAGACTGTTTACCAGTCTAAGGGCCCCGCGAGGAAAGCGAACCTGCTGAAACAAATCGTCTTACAGAGGATGAGCGAGGGCGACGACGTTCGCGACCATCTGCGAAAATTCTTTGACGCTGTTGACCGACTGAGCGACATGGACGTGCCGATAAACGATGACCTACTGTCGATACTGTTGCTTTACAGTTTACCAGCCAACTTCGACAGTTTCCGGATTGCTATCGAGTCACGTGACGAGCTCCCCACTCCGGAAACACTGCGAATCAAAATGGTGGAGGAAAGTGACGCGCGAAAGAACAATGGACCAGTGCAGAACGCGATGGTAGTGGACGGGTCGAATCAACAGAAAACGGGTAAATCGGAGAAACGCGACGGAAGCAAATTCCCGTTCAAGTGCTACAAGTGCAACAAGCCGGGTCACAAAGCAGCAGGTTGTCGATCCAAGAAGAAGAGCGATCAGGACAAGACGAAGACTGGTAGCTTTACCCTGTACGCTGCTGTGGAATCGAGTGCGCCTTGTGACAAGAGTTCCATGCTGGTTTATTCGACGCAAAAACGGTGGTGTCTAGATAGTGGTTGTACCGCGCACATGGCCAGTGACATTGACAGTTTCGAGAGTGTAGATGAGAACTTTTCAGACTCATTGAACCTGGCCAATTCTAGCTCCACGAAAATCAGTGCTAAGGGTGTCGCGCGATTGGTTACCCGAGTGAACGAAGACGATGAGACAGTTAACTTGAGTGACGTGCTGTACGTGCCGGACTTACGCATGAACTTGTTATCGGTCGCGAAGATCGTGGACAAAGGTTACCGAGTGACCTTTTGCAAACGTTCGGCGGAATTCGTCAGCGAGAAGGACGATCGCGTGGTGTTGTGCGCGGAGCGAGTCAACGGATTCTATTTTGTGAACGACTCGCGCGCTGCCGAGCAGCCGAGCGCCGCGCTTGCCGGCCGGGATCACGATAGGTCCCTGATGGATTGGCACAAGGCTTTGGGTCACTTAAACGTGAAGGACATTCGCGAGGCATCCAAAAACAACGTTCTCCGAGGACTTGATTTGAACGATGACGATGTAACGGTGGACTGCGAGGTGTGCATCAAGACGAAGATGACACGCCAGCCCTTCCCCAAGGTCTCCGAGAGGAAGTCAGCTCCAGGCGAGCTGATACACTCGGATGTGTGCGGACCGATGCGCATGCAATTCAACGGTCACGCCAGGTATTTCGTCATCTTTATAGATGACGCTACTCGATGGGGCGAGGTACGATTCTTGCGACGGAAAAACGAGGTGTTCTCCGAGTTCCAGGCGTTCAAGAAGATGGTCGAGACGCAGCACGACTGGAAGATTAAGTGCCTGCAATCCGATAATGGCACCGAATATTCAAACAACCAGTTCGATGACTTCCTGAAGCGCTCTGGGATCAAACGTCGACTAACCGTTCCAAACAATCCAGAACAAAACGGTATAGCTGAACGGAGGAACCGCACTCTGGTCGAGATGGCTCGTTGTTTGTTGATCCAGTCCGGTCTTCTTCCTACCTTCTGGGCAGAAGCAGTGTGTACCGCGAACTTCACCAGAAACCGCTGTCCAACTTCAGCATTGGACGGCCGAACTCCGTTCGAGTTGTGGATTGGAGAGGTCCTGGATGTGAGCAGTTTTCAGGAGTTTGGAGCACCGGTTTACTGCCTGAACCGGACCAAGGATACCGGAAAGTTTGGACCTCGTGCCCGGAAAGGCGTTTATCTCGGCCCCGCTGCAGATTCGAAGGTACTCAGGGTCTGGATACCTGAGGAGCGACGTGTCGAGATCTCACGAGATGTCCAGTTCCTGAAAACAACAGCAGAAAACAAGGTCAACCAGTACGAGGAGCTCTTCCCAGAACAGGCGGATGTTCAGCCAAATACCGAGCAGGATGTAGAGGGTCCTGCCACATCGTCGGACGAGTACATCGACGTTGTACTAGGAGAGAATCGCTCAACGAGAAGAACAGTCCAGCAACCAGATCAGCAACAGCAGCAACCGGCCATGTTTGGCGAAAACGACGAACCTCTCCGAGTTCTTGAGCCAGTTGAAGTTCCAGCCCCAGGTCCAGTCGGACAAACTCCAACAACGAAGCGCGGACCAGGCAGACCGAGGAAGATTTACACGGGTCGTCCTGGTAGACCAAGGGAACATCCTATCGCGGAGAGAAATGAGGTCGCGGGGAGGAACGATGTTGCAGAAAGTGTCGACGTGGCAGAGGCAAACGACGCTGTACAGAACGATGCTGTACAGAACGATGCTGTACAGGACGACGCGAGCGGAGATGAGGACTATACAACCGGAGAAGAAGATACTGCCCTCATCGCGGAAGTTCCACTGAAGTCAGCAGTCTCCGGGCCAGAGAAATACGAGTGGATGCTGGCGATGGCAGACGAATTTTCATCAATTTTGAAAAACAACACTTGGACCTTGGAGGATCGCCCGAAAAATCGCACAACTCTCGGCAGCCGCATCGTACTTAGAAACAAGTACGGAGCTGATGGAGCAGTCACCAAACGGAAGGCTAGGGTCGTGGCCAGGGGATTCACCCAATGCTCCGGGATGGACTACGGCGAGACCTACGCTCCCGTGGCCCGATTCAGCTCAATTTGCCTCGCCATGGCATTTGCGGCACAACACGGCATGCATGTACGACAGTTTGACGTCTCTACCGCTTTCCTGAACGGTGTCATCGACGAGGAGATCTGGATGGAGTTGCCACATTACGCAAGTAATGTCCTGAAGTTCATCGTCGAGAACAACTACGGCTCCCGTGAAGTGGTCAACAAGGCTGCAAAGATGCTGTCCCAACTATCGTCCGGGAACAAGGTGTGCAAAATGCACAAGGCTCTACACGGCCTGAAACAGGCGGGACGATGCTGATATCAGTGTCTGGACTCGGAGCTGGTGAAGTTTGGGGTGAGACCGACGTCAAGAGACGCGAGCGTCTACGTAAAGGACGCAGACAACGATCCACTGCTGATCGTTGTGTACGTCGAAGACATTCTTGTCCTGTCACGTGATACCAAGAGGATCGACGAAGTCTACAAGTTTCTGAGCAGGTCCTTCCAGATCAACGATTTGGGCGACGTGTCATACTGCTTGGGAATTGAGTTTGCTCGGGACGAGTCAACGATCACCATGAGTCAACGCGATTATGTGCTGGACATACTCGATCGCTTCGGGATGTCGGACTGTCGGCCAGTTGCAACGCTACTTGTTCCTGGAGTTAAGCTGTCAAAGGGTGACATCTGGAGTGAAGAAGTTGGCAGAGAATCCTGTGTACCACACGAGAACCAAACACATAGATACACGACATCATTTTGTGAGAGAGGCTATTTCCGCAGGCGAGATCAATCTGGAGTACCTACCTACTGAGAAGATGCCAGCAGACGTGCTCACCAAAGGGCTAACCAGTCCCAAACATTGGAACTGTCTAAATTACATGGGCATCGAAAAACAGATTGTTTAGACGATTATCGCTTTGAGGGAGAGTGTTAAATCAGTACTTTTAACCTTTGTTTTATATTCAAATCGAACCGCCCTTTTGTAATTCCCTTTTAATCGCTTGTGGAGCCATCTATATTTTTGTTCTTAATCTAACACAACGATAGTCGTCAAATTCAGTTCTTCTTTGTATTCTGTGGAGACAAGTTGTACTTTTGAGTTCTAATAAATCTTTTTTACTGGACAATAAACCTGAACAGTTTTCTTGCACGACCTCCTGGCTTTCCTAACAACTAGAGAAGCCGAGGAAACGTTAATCTGAATCGATTGACGAAGACAGTTCATCGCTGCTCGAGTTTCGATAGAGGAGGACGCGGTTAATGAACTGAGGCAGTTGGAGAACCAGTTGCAGGAAGCGAAGGCCCAAGAGGGTTTCAGCGCAATGAAGAAGTAGGGTTATGTAGTCATGGTTTACACTTAGGAAACGGAATGCTCCTGGAGTCTATATCCTCCAATTTTCTTATCCTACAAAATTTTTCAAAAACTGTTTTAAATTGATAAATAAACGCATAAATAAATAAATAAATATATACATATATAAAAAAATATATAAAGATAAATATTTAAATAAATAAATGTAAGATACTGAAGTAAATACAAAAAAAAAAATAAATAAATAAGTAGCTTAAAAAAAATTAAGAAATAAATAAATACATATTTAAGTACATAAATAAATATATTAACAAATTAAATAAAATGAAACTGATGGTTAAATGTTTGGCCCGGGTGGCCCTATTTGCACCATTTTTCGCATTTATGTCTTCAACTAACTTCTTTAATGAAAGTACCGCAGTCGAGTTTCCTCTTTTTATACACCCCGAACAGGAAGAGGCAGTCCTTTCCTTGAAAGCGAGGAAGGCTCCAGGTCCAGATGCTGTTCCAGCTGAGGTGTTGCAGCTTGTCTACCACCATTACCCTGACTTACTGCTCAGCACATTCAACGCTTGCCTACGGGACGCGATTTTCCCGGTACGATGGAAGGTAGCGAGGCTGATGCTGATCAGCAAGGGGAAGAAAAATCCCGGATCGCCGTCTGCATACCACCCGTTATGCATGCTAGACACGGCTGGGAAAGTGCTAGAGAAGACTCACTGGCGCGATTCGCACTGCTGGAAATACGGCTTTAGAGCAGGACGTTCTACCATGAATGCGATTGCGGAGGTGGTGAGTGCGGTCTAAAAGGCAGAGGTATATAGTCGCACCAAGCGATGGATTGTCCTTTTAGTGACAATCGATGTCGGGAACGCCTTCAACTCCACTAGATGGGTGGATATTCTGAATACGCTGGAAAACCCTTTTCAAGCTCCAGAATATCTAATGCGGGTTTTGAGGAACTACCCAAATGACCGAAGCCTGCTCTACGATACGACACATCGCCAACGAAGGATGGAAATTACTTCGGGTGTTGCTCAGGGATCTATCCTTGGCCCGGGCCTGTGGAATGTGTCTTACGACGGACTCCTTACTCGTAGACTGGAGACGCCAGACCAGACGCGCTTGATTGGCTATGCAGATGATGTTGCGGCTCTAGTCACTGGATGCACCATTAAACAAGCGCAATCTAGGCTACGTATGCTAATGCGATGAGGGAGGGACTGGATGACTACTCGCAGGTTGAGTTTAGCACTGAAGAAAACTGAAGTGGTCATCTTGGCAAAAAGACAATCGCTACAGTAAGTATGATCAGTATTGGAGACATATGAGTTGAATCGAAGCCATCGCCGAAGTACCTGGGGCTACTGATTGACTCGACGATGAGTTTCTCTGAGCAAATCAGGGTAACGGGTGATAAGGCTGCTTCGAAACAATCGGCTCTGAGTCGATATATAGCCAACGTAGGGGAGCCCAGACCATCAAGAAGATGCCTCTTAATGAGTACTGTAGGGTCAGTGCTACTGTACGGAGCAGAAGCACCGGGAGACATCCTCAGTAAGGAGGTACACCGAAAACGCCCTGCACAGGTACAGAGAAGAGGGACACTAAGAATTCCTCTTTGTATCCGATAGTCTCTGATTCAGCGGTGAGAGTTATTGCAGGCGTGATACCTGTCGCCCTCTTAGCTAGAGAGCGCCACGCTATTTACCTGCATCGAAACGAGGGTACGAGGGTGATGAATGCCCACGAGGAGAGACAGCGATCGCTCAACGATTGGCAGTAGGTGGATTGTGCGCCTCATCCTGGATGTGAGACCATGGCCAAATCGAAGTCATGGCGAGACTGATTTCTATCTGACGCAGCTCTTTAGTGGGCATGGGTGTTTTCAGTTTACCTGCACAAGATTGGTAAGTCACGGTCCCCCAATTGTCAATTTTGCCTAAGAGAGGAAGACAATGCTTGCCACACATTTTTTGCGTGCAAAAATGGGTCAGGCTGCGAAAGGAACTCTACAGGGAGACGGGAGAGCTCACCCCGAAAAATATAGTCCTGGTGATGCTCGAATCGGTTGAGAAATAGAACCAGGTGCCACATTATGTTCGAGCAGTCCTATCAGATAAAAAGGACTCACTGCAGCTGGGGTTGTTGAGGCTGGGGGATCACTTTTCGGGCACTTCCTTTTCTCTTCTCCCCTCCCGCTAAAAGAGGAGTCCCCCAGCTGGAAGGTGCCTCACGGCGTTACAAAACGAGACCTGGCCCGAAGTAATGTGTCAAACGGTTCCAGGGTAGATTCTCAAGTTCACAGGGGAGGTGTTTAGTGAGTAGTCCGGTGACCTTTTTGTGAGCATGGGAGTCCCCGTGAATGGCATTCACCTTCCAAACACAAAAGAAAATAGGGAGAAAATAAGCTACATTATCGGTGCTCGACGTAACACACAAGTAGCAGTAACATTCTTGCAACACTTTCACCAGTATTGAGACAACAAACTTTGAATTCAGGGAATTTGAACTTCAAAAACCCTAAATAAACGGATAGCAATGAGCCGTTGAAGAAAGGCGTAAAAGAACCTCCAAACGGAGGTTGATGGGCTTTTTGTGGAGTAGAACCACCAGGGAAGTGAAGAATATAATCAACAAGACGAGTGACATTCATCATAACGCAAACGAAAATTTCAGCATTTGCAGTGAAGTACAATCTCCTTTATATCTTTTATTGGAAAACAATCAACAAAAACATAGGAATAGGAAATTAAGAATTTCCAAAGTCGAAGGAAAAATTTCGGTGGTGTTGAAGTAAAGAACGAGTCCAAAAATTTTGCTGTTAGCAGTGAAATACTTATATTCAAAGTTTATTGATCTAGAGTAATATTTATTGACCTTACTCTACTTACAATAAATTGTAGAGTAGAATTTTGTGAAATAATTATTGAAGTAATCAAATTCCATCTAAAAAATCATGATCTTTATTGTATTACTGCGCAAAGAATTAGGTAGGAGTCCCTCTTTTGAAGGATTTGATTTGCACATTTGGCTTGGGTGAAGTTTTGTGTTTTTGTTGCTGACCCATGTATGGAATTAATTCAGTGAAGTGAAAGACAGACGAGTAAATTTATTTTAGAGTATAAGTGACTATTTTCATATAGAATATTTTGCCTTATCCATTTCAGGGGAAGCTTTTGGTCAGGATGTTTTATTCATGAAATGTATTTCAAGACCGATTTATTATTTAATTTAAGTTCTGAGGCCCTTCCTTACTATCCTAACCAGGGCCCAAAAGCAACACCTGAAAAGACTCTCTGTTCATAGGGCAATAACTTTTGATTCTATTCGGAAACAATTATTAAACTTTCTTAAAAACACACAGCAAGCATATTTACCATGAATTGTTTATACAACACTAGGAGCCAGTTGGAAAAAAATGATAATGTTTTCTGTATCTTGGAAGCCTTTCTTCAGCTTTTTCGCAATGATTACTTCAACTTTTCCCAAACAACTCACTTCAACCTCACACTCGCTTAAGATAACAACCCCAAACGATCTTCAACTGAAGTAGGAGTACTTTGCTTAAGCAATCCTGTTTTGCCATCTTCAAACTGAAAGACGACTTACTTCCCGAAACTTGACAAAAACTTAAAAGATGTAAACGAGCGAGAGTTGAAGCCTTTTTCCGGAAAAAAATGTATGCAAATTTAACTTATGAAAACACCCGTAAAATCTTTCGGAAAATCAAGTAAAAGAACGTTTCGCATGTTCTATCAGATTAGAACTTTTTGAAAAGTTTTACGAGTAAATACACCGACAACGAGGGTTCACATATCCTATCCGTTGACGCAGTTCGCATAGGGTCTTGCTGATAAGATTCGTACATACATATGTAACCGGCGAGCACCCAAATAAGGATTCGTGCTAGTGCTGAGGGAAAAGGTTGCTAGACTAAGCTAACCCGTCTTTTTATATAAAATCAGGAAGAATATAAGGAACACACGTAACGTTGACAAATCCACTATACTCCCACTATTGCTCCACCATCACCGGAAATACAACAAAATTTAATCTTTGGCAGGATGAGTGGATTTATTTGAATGTGAGCGAAGTGAAATGTTGATTCCAGGGAGGATAAAGAAAACTCGAGGAGAAATGTTTTATCTACTAGTCAGCATTATACACAAGTTGTAGATTTTCATAAATAGAAGTGACAATGAAATGAAGATGTTGCGTTTCTTAAACTTAATACGGATAATGTGATACAGAATGGATGAAATATCCTTTTGTTACGCACAAGTGAAAACAGAACATTTATTCGCTTTGAATGGGGGTGCAAAATTGAATTTTGTGAATTAGTACTGGATTATCTGTGATTGAATTTAGAATGGTGAAAAGTAAAGTGGAAAATTCTTCAAAACGATAAGTAAAAAACCTCAAATATAATACAGAGCCAAATTAATGCTTCTTAATAATCTATTCATTAAGGAATTTAACATATCACATACTACAATGAAACGATTAAGAACAGAGGAACTTGGCAAAATTGGCTTTAAATTAGGATCTAGAGATGGCTGAAGAATTAAATGGCTAGGCTTGTTGAAAAAAACAACAAATATCTTTCTGTTTTAGAATTGTTTGGACAAGCCCCATCAGTTTCCGCATTAGGAAGTGTAAAGATAAGTTCCATCAGTTTCTAAATACAAACTCTCTAAAAAGTAAGAAAATTGTAAATATTTTACATACTTACCAAGAAAATGAAGTTTGATTTTTTCAAGAACAAATTTTATGTTAAGAAATTGTTTGGTCAAATCCCACCGATTCCTAAATTAAGAACTGTCTAGGCATACTCCAACAATTCTTAAACTAAGAAAAGTTTAGACAAACTCCATTAATACCTGGATTGTAAGTTTTTTAAGATGAAGAAAATTGCATTTTTAAGTTCTTATCAAGAAGCCCTATTTCAATTTTTACTTAAATTTTTTTTTATTTAGTAATTGTTTAGGAAAGCCCGACAAGTGACTGAAGCTATTCTGTTTAAAAATTTCTAAGGTTATGGTTTAAGTTCGTCATTAAGTCCTAATAGTTTTCCGAATCAAATCTTATGCAAAATAAATTAGGCATGACTGATAGATCTGCATTAAGCACACATGAGACATGTTTAAATTTAAAAAAAAGTGAGGAATTCTTAATTTCTCTCTAATTTTGTAAATCTTAACTGAGACATTCGTTTCATTTTCAATATTAAGCTAAAATTCGAAATTCTTAAATTGATAAAGTAAGGCATGCTCCATTGGGTCCCCATCAAGCTCATATTAGGCATGTATAGCTCAGACTTGTTGAATTAGGGCCCCATTAGGGCTGAAAATGGCATGCCTAATTTAGAGATGCTCCATTGTTTCCTCAATAGGCCCTAATTTCCGTTTAGGCATCCCAAAATTAGTTGCTGGTCTTTAACATCCTCTCCGCAATGAAAACTGGGCATCAATTCAAAATATGATGCCCATCTTTCGCTAATCTTGGTTTCATCCAGTGGTGGCTCCAGAGGGGGGCCATGGCACCCCCCGACAGCTCAGAAAAATTCTTTTTTCGTATTTCAAATTGTATATAAAATTATGTTTGACCCAATATCGGAAAAGCCATTTCGTACAAGATTTGCAAAGACAAAACTTATTTCTTTATTTCCCTATAATATTAACTTATATACACCTAATTCAAGTTTACATTTTTGGGTTATTATATAGAATACCTGCATCAGCGGCAATTTCACTACGGTTTTTAACAATAACAATCATACATTTATTTGTTTCACCGTTTTAAAATGGAAATTCATCATCAAAATTGATCAAAATAAATTATTATCTACGATAGCGAGATCCGAATTGGGCCTTGTCGACTTTGCACGACCGAAACCAATATCTGCCGAGAGTCAATGGAGCAACGATCTTGCAGTCCCTACGTCGACACCAATGATATTATACTGAGAGGTAGTGAAGGAAAACTATCGATAGCACTATCGACACTATCGATAGTATTTCACTATCGCACCACTATCGATAGTCCCCTGTACTATCGAATGTTTTCGTTAGTTTAAGAATATGTTTGGAATTGGAATTTTACAGCCCAAAAAGAAAAAGAATGATTTTATTCTTTTTCTTTTTGGGCTGTAAAATTCCAATTCCAAACATATTCTGCTAAAATTTGTTCCATTTGCGTTTTCCATTTTAGTTGTTTTTACCTAACATCACATTGAAAATCCATTCGATCATGTTCAATCAGGGGTGTCGTTCTAAATTTCCCCAAAAACTAACTTGAGAATTCAATGAAAATTAACCTTTAAGGGCAGAATGGCAACTCTTTAAACTATCGCAGTGGCCTTCAAATGCATTTGTTTATCTTACTGGTCGTTCTCGTTCCTTTTTTACTCATCGCGCGTGCAGTTTTTTGTCCATTGAAATTGTCATTTCGTTGAAATTAAAATTTTTAAAAAGTTATCATTTTCTCATTCTCAGTGGAAAAGGGCTCGAAGCATGCTCGAAGCCTCTGTTGTGTTTTAAAGTGATTTTTACTGTTGTGTGTTTGTTTTGTCTCCGAGTCCTGATGGATTCCAAAAATGTAAGTACTGTGTTAATATATAAATATGTTTAAATATATATATATATATATATATATATATATATATATATATATATATATAAATATATATATATATATATATATATATATATATATATATATATATATATATGTATATATATATATATATATATATATATATATAAATATATATATATATATATATATATATATATATATATATATATATATATGTATATATATATATATATATATATATATATATATATATTTATAAATAGATATATATATATATATATATATATATATATATATATACATATATATATATATATATATATATATATTTATATATATATATATATATATATTTATATATATATATATATATATATATATATATATATATATATATATATATATATATATATATATATATGTATATATATATATATAATTTTTATGTATATTTTTTCAGAATATACCTGGAAAAATTACGAAAAGACAATCCATCAACCCAATTGAATCTTACTTTGGAAAATTACCTAAACAAAATCTTGAAAGCAGCCTATTAGAACCACAGCCTTCTACGTCCTCGTGTCCTGATATAAATGTACGGCCTCATATTCCAGAAACATCTGAGCAACCTACAAACGATGACTTCTTAAATAATTCTGAAGCTCCTGAAGACACTGGCATGCTTCTGGGACCATCTATTTCTTCTTCAGGCGTTTCTTCTATTCCCGATTCAAGTAACCTCTTATCGACTTTTGATATAGGAAATTATGTTGGTAAACCAGATAAATTTACTAAGTTTGGCGTGCTACAAAACCATCGGCAACCTCCAAAAGATTACTCATTTCCATTTTCAATTCACAAAAAGGGTGGAAAAGAGGTGAAGCGATACTTGGGAAGGAATCATTTGGAAAGTAAACACTGGCTTGTTCTATCTGACGTACAAAGAGGGCTTTATTGCAAGTATTGCGCCCTATTCTCCGAAGAGTACAGTGGCCACAATAAAGCTGTTCATTTGCAATCGTTTGTTACAAAGCCTGTTACCTCATTTGCAAAGCTGTTAGGGAAAGAGGGTTTCATAGAAAATCATGAAAAAAATGTTTACCACAAAAACAGCGTCGAAATTGGTAAAAATTTTATTAAAGCGTACCTGTCGCCTAAAGAAGCAGTTATAAATCAAGTAAATACTCAACGGCTACAACAAGTCATAGAAAATCGAGAAAGACTGCGGCCAATTGTTGAAACAATCATGTTTTTGGGTCGACAAAACATATCATTGCGTGGCCACCGCGACGACGGTCAGCTTTTAGAACCGGAACCCGCACTGACCAACGAAGGAAACTTTAGGGAGCTCCTCAGATTTAGAGTAGCGTCAGGAGATGGCGTCTTAAAGAAACATCTGGAAAACACAAGTTCGAGAGCGACCTATATTGGGAAAAATACACAAAATCAGCTTATTGAATGTTGTGGTGAAGATATCAAAACTGAGCTCATTAACAGAGTAAAACAGGCTGGATGCTATAGTATCATCTTCGATGAAACAACTGATTTATCGCATACATCACAATTATCCTTAACTATCAGATACATTTGCAACGGGCTACTTAGGGAAGATTTTTTCTGTTTTATTGATGTCCATGAAAGTTTGATTGATTTTATGGAGGACAAAAGTGCGGAGCCCAAAATTAGTGGTGAAATGTTGGGAAAGATAGTTGTTAAACTAATCAAAGAAGAACATTTGGATATCAAAGAATGTATTGGAATTGGAACAGACAGCTGCAGTGTGATGTCTTCGGATGTTAAGGGTGCCGTCTCCAAAATCTTGAAAGAAGCTGTTCATGCTGTTAGATGTCCCTGTTTAAATCATGGATTGAACAACTCATTATCTAAATCCAATAACGTTCAAAGTGTACGGAACCTAGTCGGCACCATAAAGTCTGTCGTTGAGTTTTTTTCATCATCTGCAAAGAGAAACACGGTTCTCGGAAGTGCACTGAAAAAAAGAAATGAAGACTTAGAAGAATTTAAGGGCACCAAATTATCAAGTCTGTGTGAAACCCGATAGGTAGAGAGGCATGACAGTGTGATCAAGTTTCAAGAAGCTCTGCCTTATATAGTTAAAGCTCTTGTTTCCATTTCCGAATGGTCAGAAATTAATACTTCATCGAAAGCCAACGCCCTGAAATAGGCTCTCTGTGATGTGCATTTCATCACAACACTACTATCTTTAATAGATGTTTTGAAACAGACTCTCCCTTTGAGTAAGATGCTTCAATCTCCTTCATTAGATTTGAAGAAAGCTTCTGATGTGATTCTCTATACCATTTCAGTTTTAGAATCAAAGCGAAAAGAATGTGGTGTTGTGTTTGCAAAGATTTTTGTTGAAGTGAGAAATTTATGTTCGGATTTAGACGTCGAAGTAAAAATGCCACGATTAGCTGGTGTCCAAAGAAATCGACCGAACTATGCAACATCTGATCCGGAGGATTTTTTTAAAAAATCCATATACATTCCTCTCCTAGACAACATTGTTTTTGACCTTAAGTCTCGTTTTCCTAAGGACACCGTAGAATGTTTCGGACTTCAACTGCTAATGCCAACAAGTATCGTGAGAGAGCCTGGGCCACCACACCAGTCAGATCCGATACAAGAGAAACTATGTGCCCTGAGGGACAAATTTTCACCGATACTCGGTCTAGAAAGCAGTCAAGTCCAAGCTGAATTCGACTTATGGAAAGCTAAATGGATTAGAGAAAAACCGTCTGGTGTAAAACTGCCGAATACAGCACTTGATGCATTAGAAGCTTGCGACGCAGATATTTTCCCATCAATTCATGGTTTGTTGAAGATATTTTCTACTTTGCCAGTAAGTGTAGCGTCTGCTGAAAGGTCGTTCTCCACGCTGCGTAGGCTGAAGACGTGGTTAAGGTCGACAATGGGTGAAGAAAGATTAAGTGGACTTTGTTTCCTTCATACACACCGAGATGTAGAGGTAGATATTAACAAAGTGATTGATAGATTTGCTAAGTCTGGTAACAGAAGGATGGATTTTGTTATTCAGTGTTAATCAATTATCTAACTAATGTAAGTTTCAACCAAACTTTCCCGTATACGCCCCCCCGAGAAACTCTCCTGGAGCCGCCCCTGGTTTCATCAGCAATGCTTTTGCCAATGTCATCACAATAGAGCGTGATTTTGGGCTGATAACCACGTTTCAGGCTTTTCACCACTTTGTGTGTTTGTCTTGTATTGTTGCTCGCTAAACTTACTTCTATACCTATCAACTGCTCGTCATAGTATTTTATTTTCTTCAACATCTCAGCAATTGCAACATCTCAGCAATTGCAGCCAACCACGTACGCTTCACATGCTGCAACTTCTATAAATGAACGTGATGTAGCTATTGATCAAGAAGAGGCTCTTCCTGCTGTTGCTCCCCCGCTGCAGGTATTTGTGTCGAGGCTAGCATATAAAACTACTGTCGAAATGTTAACTAAACACGTGAAGCGTAAGCTTGGATCATCTTTTCCCATATAAGACTATGTTAAGTTAACAAAAGAAAATCTTCCTCATCGTCAGATTGCTTCCTTCAAAATTAGTGTTTCAGCAGAATGTAGCGCTTTGTTGAATCAAAATTTGTGGCCGGATAGAACTTTAGTTAAGCATTACAATCCTCCCAGAAAGCGAAATTTTCTGAGAACTTCACAGCGAAAAATCAACGCATAACAGACACTTAAAGTTTAAATAATATAAACTTATATTATCAAAACGTAAGAGGCTTGCGGACCAAATTACACAGCCTTAGCATTTCATAAATTCTTGCAAATGATAATATTATTTATTTATTTATTTAAGTATCAACAAACAGACAGAAGTTCAATTACATGTTGTGTATAAATTAAAACTAACGCTAATATTAAAGGAAATATACATATGAAATTAAAGAAAATATACATATGAAGAAAAGTGAAAAAAAGGAATCCAAGAAATAGGAAATAAAAGAAAACTGTGCAATTACTTAACTACTAACTAATACATGAAGAGAGAGCAGTTATAAAGATGACCAAGGTTAATAATTGTAGTTGTAAATTTTGCTTTTAAGGCAAGTTTTAAAGGCGGCAAGCGACTGTGGTAGAGGACCAAGACATAGCTGGTTATGCAAACGGGGCAAGCGTAGTAAGGGAGAGTGGAAGAAGGTGTTAGTGCGTGCAAAGGGAACAAGGAATTGATTGGAAGATCTATTAGGGCAACAGTGTTCAATGTTTGAATATAACTGCATAGAGTTTGGGGTAAGTGACCATGATAAAGCTTGTACAAGATGCATTCATCAAGAAAGCATCGTCTAGATTCAAGGGAAGGGAGTTTCAAAGTACGAAGACGGTCACTATAGGGGACATAAGGGAGGTTGAATTTGACAAAAAGAGACCGTGTGAATCTGCGTTGAACCGACTCAATAGCATCAATATGATTCCTGTGGTGAGGGCTCCATATTTGGGAGCAGTATTCCAGGTTACTGCGAACAAGTGAAAGGTAAAGGCACACACAGGAGGCGATATGCTGAAACGAGGAAGCGGATCTTAAAATGAACCCTGAAAGGCGGGAGGCTTTGTTGATGACTTGGGCTATGTGAAGGTCAAACTTTAATTTACAATCAAACACCACACCTGATCCTTAAAAGAAGTTATACTGCACAAAGGGGTTCCAACAAGGCTGTAGGTGGAGAGAAAGGGATTTTTTTTTAAAGGAGAATGTCATCTGGTGGCATTTGGAAACATTCAAGAAGAGATGGTTTGATTTGCACCATTCACTTAGACGCAGTAGGTCACTTTTCAAGGTATCAACATCACATTGTGAGTCAATTACCCGAAAGATCTTAAAGTCGTCAGCATAAAGCAGGCAGGGAGAAGTGATAACAGAGGGAAGATCATTGATAGTAGGAATAAATTTGGGCCAATTATGGATCCTTGCGGTACACCTGAGCTGGGCAAAATGTAGAGGAGAAGCAGGAGTTAACAGTGACAAGACAACGACGATCCCAAAGATAGGATAGAAGCCAGGAGTACAGGAAATCAGGAATTTGGAAACTTTTAAATTTCTGAAATAAAAGTGCATGATCTACAGAATCAAACGCTTTAGAGAAATCCGTGAAAATAACGTCTAGTCAAGGACTGCAGCAATGTGGTGTGTAAAAGAAAGCAAGTTAGTGAGAGTAGATCCACCTCTGACAAAACCATGTTGTTGTTCTGCTAAGGGTGGAAGTATAAGGGGAAACAGAGTATTGAGAACGATCTTTTCAAGGATTTTCCCAAAACAGAGAAGGAGAGATATCGGACGATAGTTACATATGGAATTGCGATCCCCAGATTTGAAGATAGGAAGAATAAGGGCAATTTTCCACTGGGAGTGGAAAATCCCAGTAGCTTAGCTCAAATTATAAACAATTGAAAGTGGAACACAGAGACGAGGATAGTGATTTTGCAAGGAAGTTTAGAATGCCGTCTGGGCCACCACCGGTATTAGTATCAAGACTCCTTAAGAGCAGTTCAGCCTGCAAGGGATTGATACGAAGCGCGGGAGAAGAAAAGGAAGATGAAGAAGAGTAGAAAGGAGGAGAAGTATTTGAAGTGCGGAAAAAGGAAGAAAAGAAAGAAGCAAAAAGTTCACAGGACTCCTGAGGGGTAGATGATGTAATGCCATCGTAGCTGAAACTAGCTGGTGTATGATGAAAGCTCTTTAGAGATTTGACATAAGACCAGAAAGCGCGAGTTTGATTTGATTCAAGTGAAACTTCGACGTGATTGACGTAAGCACAAAGAGCAAGTTTTGCAATTTTCTTAGCGTCAGCTCGTTTCTGCTTGTAAGCGGCAAGGTCATTAGGAAGGCCACTGGAGAGGTATTTTCTTCGGGATGCATCCATCACCTAAATGGCTTTGGCAACATCTGAGTTAAACCAAGAAGCATCTTTAGGCCTCCTTGGGGGAAACAAAGGAGTGAATTGAGTGATTAAGGATGAGAGAAACAAATAGAACTTATTAACGCACTCTTCAAGGTTCAGGTTGCTGAAAAAAGAATACCAGTTGACTGCGTTTATATGAAAATCAATGCTGCAAAGATCCGCTTTTAAAAAGTTATAGCGGCAAGGTGATGTGTTTCTAGGCAAAGGTGGAGATGAAATAGTAAGCTCTAAAAAAGAGAGGTGGATGGTGAGGATCTGGTTTAATGAAGGGTGAGAGTGAGGTGGATGCAACAAGAGAAGAGGCTGGCAAGTTGGAAAAAACAAGGTCAAGAAGTTTATTATGGGGGTTTGCACTAGTATTGAATTGGGTGAAGGAGCATACGGAGAGAAATGAGGACAGGGCAAACGACAAATTACCTCCGGACAGTAATGAAAGATACTCACTATCCCAAGTAATGGAAGGAAGGTTGAAATCTCCACAGAGCAATTCAGGGGAAGATGGGAAATGAGTTAGGATGTAGCTGGAGAATTCCGCAAAGAAACGTTCATACACCATAGCAGAGCTGCTACATGGAATGTAGACACACGACACGAGAAGGAAGAGAGCATCAGAAAGAGAGACTCGCACAATAATACACTCCACTGGGAGCGAAGGTAAAAAATCCTCACAAGAGATGCTATTGAGAGAGGCATGTACACCCATAAGAATACCCCCACCATCAGATTTGCCAGTGGCAACACGATCTCTATCTCTGCGAAAAATTAGGTGATCGGGAAGGAGTTCACTGTTATAAATATCATTGTCAGCCATGTCTCAGTTAGACAGATGATCTGATGTGGATATATAATTGAAGAGATACGAAGTTCAGATGTCTTGGTCCTCAAACCACAAACATTTTGATAATAACAGAACAAAGATGAAATTGTACAAAGTTTACGATGCAAGGGGGTGCGAGGCGTATTACTTGTTTCTCCTGTTACGAAAGAACACAGTGTTGTTACGCTTCTGATTCGCAGAAAACTGTTTTACCAGTACTCCAGGAGGCCAAAATTCTTTTTCCAACAGGCAATTGAGATTGGCTGGAACCGTGATTTTGTATGAAGCAATTAAATGGTTTGTCTTCCCGTCTGGAGTGAGTTTCGTACACTGGAGCAAATCAGGTATAAAATTCAATTTAAACTTGATGTGATTGATGATGTCTTCAACCGGCGTGTTATAGTCCAATCTTGATATGAAGATTTGTAAGGGCGGCGAAATAGCACGCAGTGGGTTGCCAGGTTTAATTGAATTATCATTCGCTGCAACTCTAGGCGAACTTAAAGTTTCAGTGTTGTTCCGCGATGGCGATGATGCCCCAGAGGTTGAACCATTAGATTAAAGCGCTCGTCTGCTTCTTGTTATGACGGTAGGTTTCAAATTATTTGAAGTGGTGTTGGCCACACTTGAGGGGGCAGCAAAGTTTACATCGGAAGTCGATGAAAGAGGCAGATCAACTCTGGCATGCTGGCTAAGTGAAGATATTTCTTCCCGCGCTGAGTTCAGCTGGTCGCGCAGCAAATTGAACCCAATGACTAGGCTATGAATTATTGTTCGCGTTTGATTCAACTTATTATATTATATTATATTATTTGCTTAACTGAGACTTATTTGAAGAGTAATATACAAAGCTCGGAATTTATCCCAAATTACATTGTCTATCAGAGGGATTGTGATTTTAATCTGACAATGAAATCTGATGGTGGTGGAGTACTGATTGCTGTCGCTAAAGATCTTTCCAGTGAGCTTTGCGACAATTTTCATTCTCAAGACTTAATCGGGCACGTACTTGTCAAAATCAATACTCTTTCCGGCCTTTTGTTCATATTCTGCATCTGTCTTCCCTGTAACTCTTCTTTTGACTTTTATGCTTCATTATTTGACTCCCTATCATCGTATTGGCTTTCGCTTTAACCGACTTCACGCATTATTATTTGTGGTGACTTCATCTTCTTTCCGTAGAATGGGACTTCGCATCATCTATTGATATCTTGTCTTCTAATCGACAGTCTGTATTACTATCGAATTTTCCTTCCCAATCTACCCTTAACTAGTTTCCTCGTCAGTCATGAGTCCGTTAATTGTACTTGGATTCAGATAACGTTTAAGTGTTTGTAACATGTCCTGTTCTGTGAAATTTGGTTTTATAATTGTGTGTCTGGTATAGTTGTTGAAAGGATTCTGAATCTGATAACTATCCTCGTGTCCTAATTTAAAGATGAGTTGATTTCGAAATGCGTTTATAGGGGTTTCGTCAGTTAGGATTAGACAATGTGCAGAACTCTCAGCACTTTGTTCTGTAGGGGTCATCGAGTAGACATTTGAAGAATGAGGTGGCCTTGAAAGTGAGTCTGTGACGACGTTGGCTTTTCCGGGCTTATATTTAAGCTCGTGATTATACTCTTCGAGAATCGTCTTCCATCGTTTCATCTTAGAGTTATTATTTTTGCTTCTCAAGGTATAGGTTAGGGGCTGGTGGTCCGTGAAAATTTTGACCTTTTTGGAACCGTACAGGTAATTTCTCAAAGAATTGAGAGCCCAAATGATTGCCAGCATTTCCTTTTCATTAGCTGCGTAATTCTCTTCAGTTTTACTGAGAGTTCGAGATAAAAAGGATATTGGCTTATCTTCTTGCGACAAGACAGCGCCAATGGCAAAATTAGACGCATCTGTGGTAAGCTCAAAAGGCTTAGAAAAGTCGGGGTACGAGAGAACTACTTCCCTTGAGGTTAGGGAGCTCTTCAATTTTTCGAAGGCTTGCATAGCTTCTGGGGATAAAATGACTGGCTTATTTTTGGAAAATTTTTTGGACACATGTCCATCCTCCCCTCTTAAAGGGGATGTCAAGGGCTTGGCGAGTCGAGCATAATCGCAAATGAATTGCCTGTAATAGCCGGACATTCCAAGAAATGAATGCAGCTGCTTAAGAGTTTTCGGGGGTGGAAAAGAAGCAATTGCCTCTACCTTTTTAGGATTACTTTTAATGCCTTCAGTGCTAATGATAAATGCCAAAAATTCGACTTCTTGTCAGAAAAATTCGCATTTATCAGGATTTATCCTCATATGAGCCCTTTCAAGAGTTTTTTGGACCGCGTCGAGGTTCCTAAAATGTTCCTCTTCATTCTGCCCAAAGACGATAATATCGTCAATATAAATGTAGCTCTTAGTACCGATATGATCCCACAGAATGTCATACAGGGTTCGCTGAAATATTGGTGGGCCATTCTTAAGTCCAAAGGGTAATCGTACAAATTCATATTTACCATTGTTTATTGAAAATGCAGTTTTTTCAATGTCACGGTCCTTGTGGGGTATCTGATGGAACCCACTCTTTAGGTCTATTATGAAAAAGTACTTGTTGTTACCGAGGTTTGCTAAAACCTCATTAATTGCAGGAATGGGGTAAGAGTCTGAAATTGTAATATGGTTCAATTTTCGATAATCTATTACTCATCTATACTTCTTTTCTCCCGATGCGACCTGCTTTTTCGGAACTACCCAAACAGGTGCATTGTATGGAGATCTGGACGGCCGAATAATGCCATCCTGCAGTAATTTTTTTATTTCTGTTTCAACTATTCCCTTCAAAGCTTGGGGATATGGATACGATTTTGAGTATACTGGTTCTTCTGAAGTTGTTCTAATTTCACCTTTACAGTTTTATAAAGTTGACTTGGATTAGGTTCTGAAAGAATGATAGGACAATCATTGAGGATCTTTTTCAAGCGATGAATCTGGGCGGTAATCATATGGTTTGTCCTCATTTCTAAGGTGCTTACAGTGTTAGATTGTTGTTTGTTAAGGGGAATACGGAGTTCTGATTTAATGATCATGAAATCATTATTAGTGTGTATAATACTATGCATCTTTTTAAGTGTATCGTTGCCTATGATACCTGCAAATGTTCGAAGATTTGGTAGAATAAAGAATTTTAGTTTTTCTGTAAAATGTCCAAACAGATTTATATACGCATGGTGTGTCACGTTTACAGTGCCACCAACAAAATTCACAGTAAAGGGTTTTTTTATTAATTATTCGTTTGAAAATATATAGTGGTTGAATATAATTTTTATTCAAACCAGTATCTACTAAAAATTTCAAAGCTTTCCCGCTCTTCGCTGTATATTCAAAATATGGAAGCGAAGAGCTCATAGATCTACAAAATTCACGTCATCATTTTCCTCTGTCCTATCATTGTCGTCCAAAGCCAATGCATCCATGTATTCTTGAAGGGAAGGTTCCTCTTCTTTTTAGGGTTTTGTACTAAAATACAAAACCCTATTGCAATCACGACCTGTGTCCGTCTGTCCGTCCGTCCGTCCGTCCGTCCGTCCGTCCGTCCGTCCGTCCGTCCGTCCGTCTGTATGTCACAGCACTTTTTCTCCAAAACTATAGAAGCTACAGCAATGAAACTTTGTGGAAAGGTCAGAATTGGTGACCTCTTGAAAGTTCAATGGTGGAAAAATTTTTCAAAGGGGTTTAAGGGGGGTCTCCCCATATAGGAAGGTGACCCTTCAAAAAAAAATTTTCACCATTGGTAGTCGAGTAGGGTGTCATTGGAAAGGTCTCAATGAGATCTTTTCAAAACAAGTCTTAAAATTGCCTTATGAGTACCGAGGGGGGCAGGGGAAGGGGAAATGTACGAACTTTTCGCGTACCCCCCCCTCGCGATTGGACACCTTTCATCCGAAAAATCTGAAAAAAATCATGGATGTAGGCCTATATGAGTACAACAACAACAAATACATGAGAAGTCAAAATTCACTCAACTTTGTTAGTAATAGTATGATTTATCGATTTTACGTTTTCTTGAATAAAATCTAGATGGTACCCTTAAATTCAATAAAATTTAGCGCACAGATGCTTATTTATAAGGTTAATCTTTCCTGAACAGTATTTAACGTAGTTATAGCGATTTGAATTTTCCTGCATTACTATGGAACAATATGCCCTGTATTACTATGGAAACATATGGCTACGGAGCCATATGCGCTTTTTACCGACTTAGACACTACAGCTTTGCTAGGATTTGCATGAAAATTTCAGGAATGATAGGTTTCATGAAGATGAGTACATGCAATTGAAACAAGTCGAAAAAGCAGGAGACAGCTCCTAGCAAAAGGGCTTTGTAACCATTCTGAGATTCGAAAAAACAGGCCATGAATCTATGATTACAGTACAGAGGAGTGGCCCCTGAAAAAAAATTTCATGAGAGGTAGCCGATATGAGTATCAACTGAAGGTTCTCTATGAGAGCTTTTCAGAACAGTTCTTAAACTGACAGTTTTTGCTTCAGTGGGGGCACAGGAGGGGGGAATACATGAAAAATGTGTTTCCTCCCTTGCGAATGGACACCCGTGATCTTAAAAAATCTGAAATAATTATCAAGAGAGATATTTGTGGGTATAACTATAACAAATACCTCAGAAGTCAAAATTCTTTCAACTTTGCTAATAATAGTATGATCCTCGAACATGACATGTTTCTTGATTTTATTCGTTACTGGTTACTGCATTTTGTATGTTGAGTACAAAACCCTTCTGACATGAGCATAGGTCTGTCTACCCAACTTGTTTTGAATTGTCGGTTTCCTCCAGCTCAGGCTCCAAATTAAATAGCCTCTGCTCTTTGTTCGGCGGGTTTACTTGTGCCTGATTAAAGTCTTGTGGTCGCTTGAAAGGAAATGTTGGTCTTGCTATTTGTGGCCGATTTTGATAATTTACGGCCCTTGTCCTTAAGGATGAGTCAACGTTCATTGGTTCATATACTCTTGGTTTTGGTGGTAACGTGTGGTAATTTGGGTTGGGATTTTGATATCAAATTTGCTGGTGGAAATTAGATCTTTGCGGTACTCTTGGATAGTGGAAGAGTTCCGGATGGAAATTACTCTCCATAGGCTGCTGGCTATAATTGTTTTGATTCTGTTTGTATCCTTCCTTCTTTGGAGGCAAGGGAGGAGGATTGCTGGAATCATGTTTGCGAAAGGTGTTATTGGCGTGCTGGGTCCTGTGATTCATATTCTCTAATTTTAAACATAAGGATAAAGCTTGCGGGAGGTCCACAGGCTCCCTTAAACTGAGCAGGCGAGGTAAATCACCTCTGAGCCCTCATACAAAAGTATACAATGCCTTCTCGCGGTAGCATTGAGTAAGGCTGTTTAGCGCGTCTTGACTCAAATTCATAACAGAAAGCTTATTTAATATAAGAGAGAGATGATGATAGACACTTTGATAAAATTCGTTAAATGTTCCAGATCCCTGAATCAATGTCGTAAGTTGGTATCCCAGAGTGCCTAAGTCCCGTTTGTCAGCGTAATGTAACGTTAAGCATTTCGAGATCCTTACCCAATTTAATGGATTATTGTAGGATTCTAATGCGATATCGGCCTGGCCGATTATTTTATTCCGGCTTACAGACAGTATGCCGTAATATGTTTGGGTTCCCTTCAAATGATCATAAATGTGAATTCTACACATTCTCGCTAGGCTCCCCGAAAAAAGTCCTTAGCCTTTTAACTACGTCCGGAATTTCGTCCATGTCAGTTAAGTTTCTGTCGTTGTTTGTGTTAATAGGTATGTCACAGTCATTGTTACCGTCCGCGGCAGGATTTATTAAAGCATTAAGCAATGATGGTCCTTGTGTCTGTACTGTCTGAGAAGCAACACGCGTCATTAAAGAGATTCATTCCCGATTATTTTCATCCTGCATATTATAGGCAATGCCACCTACTAGGTGATTATTGGCAGGGCCAACTTGCGGGGGGTTATTTGCGACACCATCCACTTCCGCAGGAATGTTTTCGGGATGCATTTGGTCTGGGCGAAGTACGAGGTGTGTTCAAAAAATATCGCGAATTTCGTTTTTTTTTTCAAATATTATTTATTTATTCATGAATATCTATTTTGTCCCCTTCAAAGTAATCCCCATGAGATATTATACACTTGTGCCAACGGTTTTTCCAATCTTCGAAGCACTTCAAAAAATCATTTTTTTTAATCTTGTTCAGCTGCTCCTTCGATGCCGTCTTTATCTCGTCAAGCGTAGCGTAACGTCGTCCTTTCATGGGCCTCTTCAGTTTAGGAAACAAGAAAAGTCACAGGGGGCCAGATCTCGGGAATACGGTGGCTGCGGCATCATTAGTGTGTTGTTTTTGAAAGTCGCGCACAAGCAACGATGTGTGAGCAGGGGCGTTATCGTGGTGCAAAAGCCAATTTTTGTTCTCCCACAAATCCGGGCGTTTCTGGCGGATTACTTCGCGCAAACTGCGCATAACTTGCAGGTAATATTCCTTGTTGACCGTTCTTCCCTGTGGCAAGAACTCATGATGCACCACGCCCCTGCAATCGAAGAAAACTGTCAGCAAAACTTTCACATTCGACCGAACTTGGCGCGCTTTTTTCGGTCTTGGTTCATGCGGCAGCTTCCATTGAGATGATTGAGCTTTGGTTTCCACGTCATAACCATAAACCCACGATTCGTCACCAGTTATGACCCTCTGGAGCAAATCTGGTTCGTCGCGGATAGAGTTTAACATCTCATTAGCAATGTTCATGCGTTGCTGTTTTTGGTCGCAATTGAGCAATTTTGGTACGAATTTCGCGGCGACCCGTCTCATGCCCAAATCGTTGATAAAAATCGAATGGCACGAGCCAATCGATATTTTTAGGTCCTCAGCAACTTTTCTAACGGTGATTCGACGATTGGCCAATACCATTTTCTCCACTTCATTAATTTTTTCGTCTGTTGTTGAAGTGCTCGGGCGTCCGGCACGCTCTTCGTCGTTCACATCTTCTCGGCCTTCTAAAAACATTTTGTACCACCGATAAACGTTGCTTCGGTCAAAGGTAGCTTCTCCGTATGCCACAGTCAACATTCGGAATGCATCCGCGCACTTAATTTCGTTTTTCACACAAAATTTCATACACGTTCTTTGATCCATTTTTTTGAATAAGTAAAAATCGAAGACGATTGAAAACACGTGCAAGTAAAGCAGCTATCACCAATTAAGTGAACATTCAAAATGGCCGAGCTTGTCGGCATAAGTGACAGACATGAGTACCAACATAACGCCACAAAAAATCGAAATTCGAAGATACGTAATCCGCGAAAATTCAAAATTCGCGATACTTTTTGAACACACCTCGTATAGCGGGACGAATTAAATTAAGAAGATTGCGCATCGAAAATTGACACACTTTTCACAAAGAGTCACGATTAATTCCGAATAGGGCAAAAATTTCAAGGTATTTTCAAACAAACAAGCTATATACAACAGACTTGATAAAATATTTTTTCAAAAATACAACAGCTATAAGTCAATGGACCCAAGATCAAAATTTAGCTGATTATTTTCAGTCACAGTAAAACCATAGATCGAATAATATATCGATCTTAGTCTATTTCTTCAAGTCACTGGATGTGCAATTCACATAAGCCATACACTTTGTGGCTCATTAAGATTAAATGCACAATTTCACTTATGTAAAATTTTCGATCAATCAATGTTGAGATTATTTATATAATTTCACTTAAAATTTTCAATCAAAAATGTAATTTGCAGGAGACTTATATTTCTGACTCCTGTTATGAAATTCGAAAACATTTATAGAACTCCACTTAATATTTTCAATCAATCAATGTCGAAAATATGTATATAATTTAATCAAAAAAAATGTAAGAAAAATTCTGTGGTGAAATAAATATTTTGGATTAAAAAAATGTTATAACAAACGAAATGGCATATGTATATAGAAAAATCAATTTTTGAATTACGGAATTACACTTACAGCAATATAATGTTTTCACGAAATCCATTTTTAAGGTTTTGTAAAATAATTTTACAAAACCCTACTAGTTTCGCGACCAGTCTGTCCGTCTGTCCGTCCGTGTGTCACAGCAGTTTTTCTCAGAAACTACTTAAGCTAGAAACATGAAATTTTATGTGTAGGTGTAAAGTGGTGATCTCTTCAAAGTTCGATTTCGAAAAAATTTTTATAAGGTATTTAAGGGGGGTCTCCCCATATAGGAGAGTGACCCCCCGAAAAAAAAATTTCATTGAAGGTAGCCGATATGGGTATCAAACGTAAGGTCTTAATGAGAGCTTTTCAAAACAGGTCTTAATTTGGCAAAATTTGCTTCGGGGGGCGCACAGGGAGGGGAAATACACGAAAAATTTGTGTCACCCCCCCCCCCCCCTCGCGATTGGACACCTGTGATCCGAAAAATCTGAAAAAAATCAGGATTGTAGGCCTTCGTGAGTACAACAAGAACAAATACGTTAGAAGTCGCAATTCACTCAACTTTGTTAGTAATAGTATGATTTATCGATTTTATGTTTTCTTGAATAAAATCTTCACGGTATTCAATTTAATGAATGAATGAAGATGAGTACCTACAATTAATGCTCATAAGTGAAACAAGTCAAGGAGGTGGGAGAGAGCTCCTAGCAAAAGGGGTTTGTAACCATTCTAGGATTCGAAAAAATTGGCCATGAATCGATGATAACAGTACAGGAGAGTGGCCCCTGAAAAAAAAATTCATCAAACGTAGCCGATATGAGTAGGAAATAAAAGTTTTCATGGGAGCTTTTCAAAACAGTTGTTAAACTGTCAGTTTTTGCTTCAGTGGAGGCAAAGGGGGAAAATACATGAAAAATGTGTTTCCTCCATCGCGTATGGACATCTGAAATAATTATCAAGGTAGATATTTATGAGTATAACAATACCAAAAACCTCAGAAGTCGAAATTCGTTCAACTTTGTAAATAATAGTATGATCTTCGTATTTCATATTTTCTCCAATAAAATCGTCTTTGACATGTTTCTTGATTTGATTCGATCTGGTGAGTGCATTTTGTAAATTGAATACAAAACCCTTCTGACATGAGCGTAGGTCTGTTTACCCAACTTGTTCAATTCTCTCCTGAGTTCACTAGTCCTTATTGTTTTTTCCACTTTAGGATGTTCTTTTCCTTCTTGACAAAAAATCTTTTTCTATTTGATCGCTAATTTTCACTGTTCAATGTATTTGGTTCCGCTTTCCTTTTTTTTCACGAGCACTTTGTTCGATTTAAACTTTTACTTAATTATCAATTTTTCAAAACTAAAGTTTATGGGTTTAAAAGAGGGATGCCGGGTTCCACTCTTTTCGTTGAGATCCTGTGTTTAATGTTCCGGTTGACTTTTTCCTTTTTGTTCACTGTTTTATGTTTCACTACTAAGGAGCCACTTCCGAAACAAATCGTTGCTTTTAATTCACCTGTACGCGAATTCTAGTTTTCAGTGCACAGACTGGTTACCGATTTATAATTTTAACTTTTACGTTTTAACAACCGACTGGTTACCGATTAATAATTTAACTTTAACGTTTTTAAACAACGGACTGGTTACCGACTTGCAACGACGTAAACACAGGTCCCTGCTCGGGCGCCAGCTAAAAAATCAAAGACTTGTAAGTCTTTTTAAAAATACGCGAGACGGGTGTCTCGCGGTCTTTATTGCATGAAAATTACGATAAGAATGTACTTAATTATAACAATTTGGATTTTTATTAATTCTAAACGCTGCATCAGTGTCTGTTCGTTCGTGGGAAGCTTTGCCGTGTAAATCGCTTGCATAGCATTTCCAGAATTGTGGAAATGCAAAGACGTTGTTGTGTCTGGCGTTAACTTATACACTATCGGTATCAATTTTTTCGGCGCACTCGATAATATGCACAGATCGTTTTAGCATTTTGTATAAACTATGTGGAGATCTTGGAGATCAATCTACATCAGGCAATAGAGTTATTTTTATAATTTTTGGTAAGAATAAGAAATTAAATAAGAAGTGAAGTATTGGTGTTTCGACAAATTACTTACCCTTGTTATAGCAACTTTATAATAATTATGTACTTATATATTGTAAATAATATTCTGAATATAAAACAAAAAATTTAGCCGTATTGCGTTATATTGCCCTTGCCTTGATGTGGTCCTAAATGCACAGCAATTTACTTATTTATTTATTTTTTGTTGGGAGGTGAATGGCGCGGAGATATGTGTAGAAATTTCAAGCGTTTTTGAAATTTATTTCGAGAATTTACTTAAAGTTAAATCGATAATGCAAGCGGAACAAAGGCCGAGAATAAGGCTACAAACGAAAAGGGAAAATTGCCAATGTCTGCACTATGAGAACGACAAATTTGAACAGAGGGAAGACTAATCGCAGTATTAGCATCACTCTCGAACTAGATTAGTATTGCTCGCCGCTACTTTGTCATGAGAAGACTGAGCATCTTCCCCACCATGAAAACTTCTGTTTTCATCCAATTATTCGATAGGCAATGGACATAGCTTCACGATGGCCCGGTTGAAGATTCCTGAAGCTGTACGTACTGTAGCAACGCGAACCTTATCATCTTCGCCGCTTGTCACATCGATAATTCTGGCGAGAGGCCACTTAATAGGTGGAAGATTTTCATCTTTCATTAATACAAGTTGGTTAACCTTGGCATTGCTATTGACTGAGGTCCACTTAGATCGCAACTGCAATAGGTGAAGATAGTCGTTGCGCCATCGAGTCCAAAAGGATTGCTGGATGAAGGATATTTTTCGAAAGTTGTCCAAAGAATCGAATTTAAGTTGTGTGATGAATGGTTCGGGTAAGCTTGTAATTGGTCGTCCAATCAAGAAATATCCGGGTGTGAGGGCTTCCAAATCAGTTGGATCTGATGACATCTTCGTGATGGGTTGAGAATTAACGATCGCCTCCGCTTGATAGATAACCGTAAGCATTTGTTCGTAGGTTAGCGATGCATTGGCGACTGCTCTGGTAAGGTGAAATTTTGCCTTCTTCACCGCCGCCTCCCACAAGCCACCAAAATGTGGGGAGCGCGGTGAGATGAAACACCATCCAATGCCTTCCAGAAGGCAAGCTTGCTGGACTTGGTCAATATGTGATTGAGTTGAAAAAAGTTTTCTTAACTCTCGCAACTGGTTATTGGCACCGATAAAATTAGTAGCGTTGTCCGAGTATAGCTTGTTGCAGTTTTCCTTGCAAGCGAAGAATCGTTTAAGGCATAAAATGAATGTTGTTGTCGATAAATCTGAAACGAGCTCAAAATGTACAGCCTTGGTAGCGAAACATTCCTCGTAGTTGAGCTCGCATGAAAAACGGTCCACAAAAATCTACACCGGTAACCGCAAAGGGATGTGATACTTTCAGCCTATCCGATGGGAGGTTTCCCATTATTTGCTGAAAGAAACGAGGATTCGCTCGAAAGCATATCGTGCACTGATGAATAACTCGTTTAGCCTCCGACTTTACGTTGATCGACCAAAACCTTTGCCGAAAAATGTTTACCAAGGTATGGCAGCCATCATGTGAGTTGTTAACATACAAGAAGGTCAACAATGCGTTTGTAAAGGGATGCGCTTGCGGAAGAAGCATTTGATGGCGCGCATCAAAGGGTAGATCAGATTTTGTGATACGTCTACCGACTCGAATAACTCCATTTCCATCAAGGAAAGGACGTAGAGGTAAAATTCGACTTCTCGCATTTACGGATGCACCCTTAAGGAGGTCAGTATAGTCACGATTAAAATATACTCGTTGTATGCAACAAACGATAACCGTGACTGCTTCTTCTAACTCTGACACCGTAAAGCTTTGTAACGCAAAGCTAGGTTTCGTTGAACTACGTGCTCGCAACCGCAATGATTTGAGATATCAATTAACGTATCCAAATACTGGAAGAGTTTTCCAGTGTGAGTTAATATATTTTGTGTCCTTAACTAGTTCTTCCACTGCATAAGACGACAAGACTGTGAAGTTTAGCTTGCGATATCCTGGAACATTGATTTGATCTGGAACCTTTCCATGATATGGCCATTATGATGACGATGCGGATAAAAAGCTTGGACCATGCAGCCATAAGTTGGACCCTTGTAGACTTTCTGATTTAGCGCCTCGTGAGATCAAATCTGCCGGGTTATGCTGCGTTAGAACATAGCGCCATGTAACGGATGTAACAGTTTGAATTTTTGACACACGATTGGCTACAAATGTGGACCATTGGTACGAAGGTGCACTTAGCCAGGCTAACACGATTTGTGAGTCACTCCAACACACGACATCCGTGAGGTCACGGGGGATAATCTTCGTAGCACGTTCTATGAGCTCGCAAAGTATTAGGGCTGCACAGAGCTCTAGACGCGGTATCGTAGTAGTTTTCAATGGAGCTATACGGGATTTCGAACAAAGCAGGTTCATCGATACTTTTTTATCAGGAGTTTCACTTCGAATATATATATACAAGCTGCATAAGCGCGTAGACTGGCATCAGCGAATCCGTGGATTTGAAGGCTGGAATTCGACAAACAAACATGTCGTGGGATACTAAAGTTGTTGACCTTGGCCATATCCGAGTGAAAAGACTGCCATCTTGTTTGCATCTCGATGGGTAAGCTTTCATCCTAATCAATATTAAGCTTCCACAACTCCTGAAGAAAGAGTTTGGCGGTAACAATCACTGGGCTGAGTAATCCTAATGGATCGAAGAATCAAGCAGTTTCCGACAACACTATTCTTTTGGTCACAGAACTTCGTATTTCTGACGAGTGATATGTAATCAGAAATTCATCGGCAGTTGGGTTCCAGGCCAGGCCAAGAGTTTTGATGAAATCCTTGTCATCTAGTCGAGTCATTACTTTCTTGTCATTTTCATCGATTTTTTCTAGCAACGATGGTTCATTTGATGTCCATTTTTTAAGGGGGAAGCCGCCTGATAGTAGAATATCGGTAACTTTGTTTCTGATCTTTGCGGCTTCGTCCAAGTCATCACTTCCAGTCAATAAGTTATCGACATATGCATCTTGCTTGATAATCAATGCTCGTATTGGAAACTTACTCCTAGCATCTTCTGCTGCTTGACGAATAGATTCTACTGCGTGATATTGAGCAGACCCAGTGCCATAAGTAACTGTTTTTAATCGATAGAGCTTCACACGATCATGACTTGAATTACGAAAAACTTTCAGTTGTAGGTCTCTATCACTGGGATGCACTATGACTTGCCGAATCATTTTTTCTATGTCAGCTGATATTACATAAAGATGGAAACGAAATCGAAGTAAGATCGAAAATAGGTCATCTTGAATTGTGGGTCCTACCATTCGAATATCGTTTAAGGATACACCAATGGAGGATTTCGCAGAACCATCAAAGACTACGCGTAATTTAGTGCTGCTGCCATAATTCTTTACAACACAATGATGGGGGAGAACACAATGAGGTTTATGTAACACACACTGTGAATTAATGACTTCCTCCATATGTCCCAACGATAAATATTGATTCATAAAATTGTAGTAACTGACGCGTAATTCACGGGATTTCTCAAGTTTTCTTTCAAGGCTATAAAATCGTTTTAATGCGATTTCGTATGTGTCACCAAGTACTGACGCATCTTGTTATGTGATGGTTTTCCACAGTAAAAATAAACAAGTTGGGTAGACAGACCTATGCTCATGTCAGAAGGGTTTTGTACTCAACTTACAAAATGCAGTAACCAGTAACGAATGAAATCAAGAAACATGTCATGTTCGAGGATCATACTATTATTAGCAAAGTTGAAAGAATTTTGACTTCTGAGGTATTTGTTATAGTTATACCCACAAATATCTCCCTTGATAATTATTTCAGATTTTTTAAGATCACGGGTGCCCATTCGCGAGGGAGGAAACACATTTTTCATGTACTCCTCCCCCCCTATGCCCCCACTGAAGCAATAACTATCAGTTTAAGAACTGTTTTGAAAAGCTCTCATAGAGAACTTTCAGTTGATACTCATATCGGCTACCTTTCATGAAATTTTTTTCAGGGGCCACTCCTCTGTACTGTAATCATCGCTTCATGGCCTGTTTTTTCGAATCTTAGACTGGTTACAAAGCCCTTTTGCTAGGAGCTCTCTCCTGCCTTTTCGACTTGTTTCAATTGTATGTAATCATCTTCATGATACCTATCATTCCTGAAATTTTCATGCAAATCCTAGCAAAGCTGTAGTTTCTAAGTCGGTAAAAAGCGCATATGGCTCCATAGCCATATGTTTCCATAGTAATACAGGGCATATTGTTCCATAGTAATACAGGAAAATTCAAATCGCAATAACTTCGTTAAATATTATTCGGTCTTTATGAAACATTCAGGAAAGATCAATCTTATAAATAGTCATCTGTGTGCTAAATTTTGTTGATTTTAAGGGTACCGTTTGGATTTTATTCAAGAAAACATAAAATCGATAAATCATACTATTACTAACAAAGTTGAGTGAATTTCGACTTCTCATGTATTTGTTGTTGTTGTACTCATTAGGGCCTACATTCATGATTTTTTTCAGATTTTTCGGATGGAAGGTGTCCAATCGCGAGGGGGGGGTACGCGAAAAGTTCGTACATTTCCGCTTCCCCTGCCCCCCTCGGTACTCATAAGGCAATTTTAAGACTTGTTTTGAAAAGATCTCATTGAGACATTTCCAATGATACCCTACTCGACTAGCAATGGTGAAAATTTTTTTTTGGGGGGTCACTTCCCTATATGGGGAGACCCCCCTTAAACCCCTTTGAAAATTTTTTCCACCACTGAACTTTCAAGAGGTCACCACTTCTGACCTTTCCACAAAGTTTCATGGCTGTAGCTTCTATAGTTTCGGAGAAAAAGTGCTGTGACATACAGACGGACGGACGGACGGACGGACGGACGGACGGACGGACGGACACAGGTCGTGATTGCAATAGGGTTTTGTATTTTAGTACAAAACCCTAAAAAAAACATAATATGCATTAACAAGAAAAGCAGGATGGATGTAGTAATAGCAACTGAGGAGTTGCTCTCGCAGCAAAAAAAAGGTATTCAGCAAAGGTTGCTGACTAAACAAAAACAGTTTCCCTATGGAACCACATAAAGTCACATGATGGTGGCTGAAGAGGAGATCTTTTTAGTTCCACGGCTAGCTCACCGCGTATGGGAGTGGGTTGGGAGACAGAAAGAATTTTCCCTAAAGAACTCCACAATGTCGAACACGCGCACACACACAAACTAAAATATTCACCAGTGCGTCATGGATTCTGATAACTTCCTGAAATTAAATTAAATTGAATCAAACAAAATGAAAACTGGGCTTAATCCAGCACATTGAACTTATTTAATTATTTCAATTTTTCTAGGCTGTTTTGATTGTAAAATGAACATTTATTTTCGGAATGTTTTATCAGTGCTCTGATAATATTCAAGTGAGTCTTAAAGTACATATTTTCAAATTGAGATAATTACATACAAACTAAAACGGCACTATAGTTTTAAACAGATTCCACCTATTATGTGCTCATCGACAGATTCACTCATCAGCCTCTTTATCGAAAAATGTATGCTCTGTCAAACGCATTAAACTTAATTTTAAAATGTAGCTTAAAACTGGAATCCGAATCACAGTGAATTCAAGTAAGTATACCACTAACTAGAATAAATGATTTAATCAACACATTAAATAATTTAGAATCATTTTTATACAATGAAATTCCGCTATTTTTGGTCTCAAAAGGTTTAATATTGGGTTTCATCTTAAAAACGACTTTTTTCTTATCTATAAAAGGTCTCTACATGAACATAAATCATTTGTTATAAATACTGCTCACCTATGCCAGATTGTGTTTTCACTTTTGTTTCAGATTTCAAGTATTATGACCATATTCGAATTTGAAATGTTGCCTAGCATCTGCAAGCCATGTTGTCAAGTGGTTGAATGTTTCTCTACGGGTTATATCATACACAAGCAGAGCTCCTGCTGCACCCCGATATCAGGAATGGGTAATTGACCTGAATGCCCCCTGGCCTGCTGTATCCCAAATTTGCAACTTTATTTGTTTTCCAACAATTATTATTATGCGAGCACCAAACTCTGATCGTTAAATCATGGACGGGTTGAAATCGCTTGTCCGTGAAATATTGCTTGATAAAGGAAGCGCAGCAAATTTTCCGTGGTACCATATGTTACCGAATTTCCTCATATGCGATTAGTCTATGTCGGAGGACTTCGATGGCTTTCCTCGAATACTGTTAACAGCGAACAGACATGTTAATGTTTGTGCATTTGCTGATACTTCGAAAATTACTCCAACAATAAGACGTCAGCGACGCCCAGACAAATGACACTTACGAATACAGATGCGTATTAAAGCCACTGAATTTAGAATATTGGAGTAACGAACAGCTGTTTCAGGGAGCCAAACGAAAGTCCAAGGCTGTACATTGCAAATGCGTCAGAAAACCTACATTCCGCCTGGGGTAACACCCGTGTCACCGATGATGAAGCACCTGAACAAACATGCACACGCCATTCTGAACAACTATGTCTCGAACAATTAATGCACAAATTTGATTACGATATACACAATATCACAATCCTTGGAAATACTAAATATAAATTTCACAAAATCCTTTGTTGCAAACACGAAAAGAGGCTATCTTTCTACGAACTTTCTGAATTGAGATTCACAGGGTTTCTTTTCTTTTTTTTCTACAAAGGGGATACGCCATAAAATTATACGTCCGTTCACCACGACTCTTTCCGATCCGCTCTCAAACTGAACTGCCTCCGCCGCGTCATTTCATCAACGCGTCTCCAAGTTATTTCAACTTCAGCCGCTTGATTACATCAGCCGCGTCATTTCATCAACGCGCGCTGGATTGCGTCTGCCGCGTTGAGATGATGTTGGTTTTTGCATCAGATAAGCGAAGTTCAGCGTCGGGGTATTTAAAGGTTTGAAAAAAGAGGGGCCATTAATTGTGCCAACGTAACAATGTTGCCTTAAGGGTAGTCTCACAACGAACCGACCGTTTGTATCACGAATTATATTGACACGAAAGTGTTCTTCACAAGCAATCTCCTCAGCTGACCTTTTGTCTATTTCACTATTACAGTGGTCTAGCTCCCAAAACTTAGCGACAAGATTATTTAAATTTTGTTCGCATGGTTCACTGTTACTGTCGGCACTAATGTTTACACTGAGTGAGTTGTATGAAGTACTGGATGGCCCCAAAACCACCCAACCGAAAAGAGTTTTCTGCACGATAGGCCGATTAACACCTAAATCAATCTGTCCAACAGCAAGTAATTTAAAAAACAAGGCAGCACCAATCAAAATATCAACTTTCCGAGGTATGTCGAATTGAGGGTCCGCTAGTGGAGTGTTCTTAGGAATATTCCAGTCTGATGTATTGATCCTTCGCAATGGCTGCAATCCGACGAAATTTGGTACGATGAAAAACTCAAGCAATGATCTGAAATCGTTTTGTAGTGATTGCACGGTGGCAACGGTTTTCGGAATACATCGGGATGTCGTCATACAAATTCCACTAACAGCCACATCAGTTTTTTCTCGTCGTAAACGAAGTTGCTGGGCGAGTCTCTCTGTCATGAAGTGCAACTGGAACCGCTGTCCAATATCGCTCAGCATTCGATTGAAGCTCCATCAGGTGATTTGATTCTGATAATAGCAGTACCCAAAATAACGTTGTTAGGTTGAGCATCTTCTACCAAGCGGGACAATTGATGTCTAGATCTCGTTTGACCAATCAGCGACGAATATTCGACGGTTGTTGGAGTTTCAATTTCAGTCGACTGATGAGATCTTTGAGAGATGCCTGAATTCTTTACGTTACCGTGGAGTAGAGTATGATGGCTGCGGTTACATGTACGACACTTGCTCGATAAACAACTTTTCAATGAATGCCCCTTTCGAAGGCAATTGTAACACAAATTCAATTGCTTAGCTCTTTGGTAAATTTGGTCGCGTGGCATGCTCTTTAACCCATTGCAGTCGAATAATGTGTGTCCGCTGCGTGAATCACAAAAATTGCACTTCGCTCTCGTATCACAGTTACTAGCAATAAAACTAGTCCGCTTGGATTTATTGACGATTGAAAGAGTTTTGTTGTTGGATTTTGTTTCTTCTACGAATTCTAGCGCTGAGCACCGTAGATTCAAGAAATCAGTAAGCTTTTCCCAAATTGGAAATTGAGCGCTAGATTCTATGGATGATCGAGAACAGCTGGTAATTAATTCTTGCCATTTGAGCTGGGACTCAGCATCAAGCTTTGATATGAGAATGTGCAACAAGAATCCATCTGCGATATTTTCCTTTGTACCGAGCCTTAGCAAACAGCGCATATGCTTTTTTATAGCATCAGTCATCTGACGCAATTCTTTAGTAGACGGATGACGAATGGATTGCACTTGAAGCAAGTCGTTGATATGCGAAGCGGAAATGTATGGCTTGTTGTCGAATCTCCTTTTTAAAAGCTCCTTTGCCTTAGAATAATTTTCTTCGGTAAGCTCAATCACCTCTATCACTGAAGCAGCTGTACCGGTTAGTGCAGAACGAAGATATTGGAATTTTACCAAAGACGATAAGCGGGTATTGGAGTCGATCAATTTCTCGAACATCCCAAGAAAACCTAACCACTCACTGTACAAACCCAAAAACTTGGTCAAATTCAGTTTCTGCAAGTGAAGCCTGGTTGATGAGGTTTCGGAGGCAGCGGCCGAATTCCAAATGGCGGATGCATCGACTGATTGCCTCGAGCGAAGCTTCTCGATAATTGATAGCAAATTAGCCTTGACTTGACAATAACTGTCTTCATATAAGTCCCGTTTCCCAGATGATGGCTCTTCTGCGTCTAAAGCCTCAAGTTGGCACTGAACAGTTTCAAAGTTTTTGAACTGTGTCTCAAGTAGACCGAGTTTGCTTTTGGCCTCGAAAACAGATATATTATCCACTTTGCCATCGAGAAAGGTTTTAATCCGAGTTTGCTGGGCCAAGATGAGGCCACGTTGTAAACGCAATTCCGATATTGCCTTTGCACTTGAGGTGAACTTGGGGTCGAGTTTTGGATTATCGTCACCCTCCATTTTACACAATTGAATTCACTGATAGCGCGATGAATTTTCACGGAAAGAGTCAAAGATGATCACGCAAATCACAAGGGGAAATGAAAACTATGTGATTACTGATGATTGTCAAGCGAAAAACGACGAGCGATAAATGCTTTAGATAATTAATTCCGAGAACGAAAACTGCATCGCGACAATTATCCGGCTCGACGGACCATGTAGAAATTTCAAGCGTTTTTTAAATTTGTTTCGAGAATTTATTTAAAGTTAAATTGATAATGCAAGCGGAACAAAGGCTGAGAAAAAAGCTACAAACGAAAAGGGTAAATTGCCAATGTCCGCACTATGATAACGACAAATTTGAACAGAGGGAAGACTAATCGCAGTATTAGCATCACTCTCGATAGAAAAAAGATTTGCTGTTGTCGTAAGTATGTACTGGGGTGATGCCAGTACTGAGAGTAGCTTGTACATGATGCAAAATTATATGTATGTGTGTATGTGTATGAGGCTGAAACTATAATAGTATTGCTCGCCGCTGCTTTGTCATGAGAAGACTGAACAATATGGTTACTAGTTTTTGGTGGCTCTATTGGAAGTCATTAATGTTGCTTATATGTGGTCTCAGCAGGATGATGCCATATGCCATACTGCGTGCGATAAAATTCATTTACTGAAAGACAAATTTGACAAACGATCAATTTCACGTACCGGCGCTGTTAACCAGCCACCACATTCGTGTGGTATAATACAGTCCGATTGGGCAAAAATTGGACATCCGGATTACGCCACGTATGTGCTAGCCACAGTCACCATCTACATATAAATATTAATGACAAAAAAAATATTTCTCAAATAAACCCAATTTCTTGAATATCAAGCATATTTTTCTCTGTTTTGTTTTAATTTAAAGTTCTCCACCTCTTAAATTAAATCGTATATTATTGATTAAATTGAACGAATTCAAACTTATAAGTATTTGTTGTTGCTGTACTTGTGAAGAACAACCTTCATTATTTTTTCAGACTTTTCAGCTCGCAAGTTTTCAACTGCAAGGGTGCAAAACATTTTAAGAATATTTATCTGCTCCTGCATCCCACATACGGTTTTGGAAAGTCTGATGAAGACCTAGGGCCCCATATGACCACTTTTGGTAAACTGAAATTTAAGGGCTACCACCACTAATGAGGAGAACCACCCTTAATCTTTGAACTCATAACTATTAAGACTACAATATTACATTGTCTATGCATGCAAGCATTAAATTAATACCAAAATTTTGTCTAAAAGCCAGAATGGACGCATTTCTTTTATAAGCACGAGGGAGTTACTTTGAAAAACCTCAATGCAGGGTGTTAATGTTCAGAAAATTATAGAAATTTCTAATGAATTAATAAAAAGGTTTTAAAAACAGTCAAAGAAACAGGAGAAATTTCCAAATAAGTTTTGTAAGCCAATCAGGAAGTCAGACAACGCTGAATATCAAAACATGACTGATATCCAAGTGATTTAAATTACGTTCGCAAAACTTAAATATGGTTATTATATATGTACATTTGCCGCCATTTCGTTTTCAGTGCATTGACCTCATTGTTTGAGTAGACATGATAAGATTCTATTTTTACAAACCATTTCAAAATTTTTCATCATACATATCTGTAGTGTCTAGGTCCTTTGGAAACGTATATCTCCACATACTCACGAGGAGTTCATGTTGTAATAGCCAAATAGTCAATCGGCTGTAACTTAGCTGTTATGGCTCGATTGTTGTTAAGCTTCCAAGCCGCTAAACCTATAATTAGAAACCCACTTTCTAGCTTTGGGCAAATTTTTTATACAAAAACACTAAATTCATAAAATGTCCATTATTAACAAAGTTGATCGAATTTTGTTTTCTGAGATATTTGTTAACTTTCTATTCAAAAAGACTTACTTCCGTGATTCTTTTCCTGATTTTTTAGATCAACGGTGGAACGAAAATTTCCCATGCATTTCCTCTTGCTTTGTTGCCCGTAAAAACATTCAGTCGATTGGGTACAAAACTTTGCTAGTAAGTCCTTACTCAAACAATTCCGATAAGCAATTTTGCGATATACTGAGTCAAACTTGGCGTAACATTTGAGGTATATTTTTAATGCCTGAGCATTATATGGCTTTGCATTTCAAAAACGTATTTTGAATATTTCATAAAACTTATTTTTTGCATATGATGCAACTGGATCAATTTCACTTAGCTATGCTGAGCTTATAAGACGATTGAAATAGAAGTGAAATAAATTTCTCCTTTGAGGAAATTAAAATTTAACTTTGAAAATGTTTGGTTTAGTATTCTTTGAATACATGATTGAGTAATTAAAAACTCTCTGGGAGATTATTATTTCAACTCATCTAACCTTTAAACAACAATCACTTTTATGCGCTGGCTTTTCCCCATAGTCCTCCCGCTGAGTTTCAAGTGCGCTTTATTGTTCCTCGCGTTATGACACTGGTGGCAGAATAACGATTATGACTCTGCAAAGATATAAAGATATTCTGAAAACGGACTGGTGTCGGAGTACTGAGAATAACAAAAGCGGTAAAAATCAATACGTGATCGCGTTCTTAAATTAAACACAACGAAGGCTGTAATGGCGTCGGTTGGGATGTTATTCGACTAAATATGGACGGCGAATAGGATCGATATGTATGAAAGGAACCAAACTACCTCCTGTCGAGAGAAGATGTTCACCATGGGAGCTACAGCTTAGCACTTAATCTACTTTATGCTAGGGAAATTTCATTATTCAAAGCACGAGCTAGATGGCATGTTATGATGCTGGTCGTGAAATTGTAGAGTCCTTTAAATTTAAGTCACATAACTATGAGCATATATAACTCGATTATCGACGTTCAAGATAATGATTGTAATAATTGCTTCATGAGACCAATTTCCCTCTTGTGGGGTTACAGACAAACTCTACGTATTGTTCATTTTAAAGGATATGCTTAAAGCTTAATTTAATTCCATATTTTTTTAAAATTATGGGTACACATGTTTATAATACTCAATTAAGAACAAACATTTTTCATACATTTTCCACCTCCTTGCATCTCTCGATATAAATGACGTATTTTTAAGACACCTTATATAAACTTTTCATAAAGAAGTTTCATTTGATTCCTTTTATGCTCTCAATAGGTTTGGCAAAAAAATGTTTTTCCTACATGGAGAGACACCCCTAAAGAGTTCTGAAAAAAATTTTTGATACCTAAACGTTCAAGAGGTCATCGGATAAAATCGACTTACCAAGTTTGATGTTTTTGGGACTTTTCAAAACGAATTTTACGAAAACCTAAACATTTTGCAGTCCGTCGGTCTATCCTTCCGTCCGTGACAGCAAGTTTTCTCCGAAAATAAAGAAACCTTTGAAAATGGTCACAATTGGTAATGTTGAAAATGATTTGACTTTAACTAAATGTTCGAGGGTTGTGTAGGGGAGATTGTTAAGGCGCAGCCCCCCAGTAAAACTGCAAATTCGGATAAACTTTACAGCCATTTACCTTAGAAACGTTACGAATATTTACAAAATTTCTTTGGCTAGAAGTTAGAATGAACTTTTGGCTATTGAATCAACTCATTACATTTTGCAAAAAGTTTGTTGCGAAAGTTATTAAATTCAAACAAAATAGCATGTTTTCGTTAAAAAATGTTGTAAATCTTGAAAACTACTAAACGTACCAAGTTGATTTAAACTACGTTTGTTAGACCTAAATTATTTACATCAAATTAACTCATCAAAAATTTAAAAAAGTTTTTTGCAAAAAAATTTCCTCGAATAAAATGTGGAAATTTGATACAAATCAATAATATTTGTTCAGTGTGTGCAAATTACACATTTTGTTCTAGGAAATTTTTTGCAAAAATCTATTTTAAATTTTTGATGAGTAAATTCAATGTAAATAATTTAGATCTAACAAACATAGCTTAAATCAACTCGGTAAGTTAAGCAGTTTCTGAGATATACTACATTTTTTAACGAAAACATGCTATTTTGTTTGAATTTTGTAATTTACGCAACAAACTTTTTGCAAAATGTAATGAACTGATTCAATAGCCAAAGGTTCATTCTAATTTTTACTTAAAAAATGTTTGCAAATATTCGTAAAGTTTCTGAGATAAATGCCTGTAAAATTTACCCTAATTGGCATTTTACTAGGCGCTGCGCCTTAATACACTGAAGTGACACTTAAATACACTAGACAAAGTAATGAAAAGTCCAAACGAGAATATCATCCCAATTCTATGCTCCACCACGATGACAATTGTTGCGATCAGCAAGTGTCGCATGTTGCAAATTAATTCTCATCCAGCTGAATTCTTCATCATTAGCAATCAAAGGTTAAAAATGCAAACACTCAAATGTTGTTAATGAATAAATATCTAGGCTGGAGTAATTTCTTTCCAATATGATTTTGCATTACTATTGAATGGTGCAATCATCTGGACATTGTTGGTAACAACAAGTTTGCATCAGCTGGCTGCTGGCGTGGCGACGGCACAGAATGTCGCTAATCGTACAGCTGAGAAGAAGCAGCCTAACGAGTGCCATAGAGCATAAGCGGTACGCTTTTTGAACGGGATAGGTTGACAATGGCAGCTGCCGGCTGATGAACTCTTAACGGGGGGGGAAGATTGAATTTTGGTGTGCTTGAAGGGCAGTCAGTTTCTGTTGACGACGGTTAGTGGAGGTAATAGCGAAGATTAGTGGTGGAAGCTTTTGTTGTTGGAAGGGAAAAAAAGCACAATTGATGGTGAAAGAATTAAAAATCGCTTGCGCATACGTTAATAAACGTCAAGTTGATTTTTCCAAACGTCAAAATGTGAAGTTTGAAAATTTTGTGAGGGAAATCGTAGTAACCGGGCAGTCGGCATTAGCAAACTGCTTGAGAAATCTTCACAAAAAAAAACACAAAAGCAGAGGAGTGGGAGAAAAGAAAGGTAATGCAAAAGAAGGCTAAGGAGCCAATATGGACAATAATGGGAAGGTAGAGGACTACTGGAATACTTCGGCTACTAAAGCGTTCAGCTTTGATGATGAGGATGAGGCATCGTCTCCAGACGCAACTAACTGTTATCGATTAATAGCTGGCGACAACATCTCTGAAATAGACTTTGAATTTTTAACAAATGATATTCTTTCGAACACTCTTATTTCGGATGCAGATTCAAGAAGAATTGTAGATGAACAACTGCTGAATGAAAATCACTTGAGTTGAAATTATTGAGGCCAAAAATTGCGAGACCTAGCTCATGCACCGCAAGCTGAAGTTGCTATCAATAAAATTCTCATGGGGGAAAGATATTCCTTAACCGTATATAAATCACTTTATATAAAGCAGCACTTATTGGATGAGTCCATTCTTAGCGGGAATTTGGTTGTGATATTAGGAGTAGAACTGCTCTTGATTAAAACTTTAAGTGAGAAACATTTGAAAAAACATCTTATCAGAACGACCAGATGCATGCAACCTTTATCTAAACTATTTAGTTACTTGCTTGGATATTGCTGAAGCAACCAACTTTCTTACCATGCTAAGAAAAGATCATGACGCTGCTATTTTACAATCCAAAACAGCGGTGACTATGCATTCTGATCCAATGATGTAAAAAAATCGCTTGCAAAAAAAAAATTTTCCGAATATTTTACTTAACCTTGTACAATTGTGTTGGATACTCTACTTATTGCGAGTGTGATAAAATTACAGGAATGGCAATTGCTTGAAAAATCAACCTCACCATCGGATATAGTTCTTCTATTTCATCTTCTCAGCAATACAGCCCCTTCCATGCCTTTGCTTCCTGCAAATAGTGCCTTCAACTATCTCGGTGAGCAGTAATAAATTGTCTTCGTCAACAGAGTCAGACCAGCGTTTCCTCGGTTTCTCCACTGGTCTCCGGCCTTCAGTTCTCCCAACGAATACCTTTTTGGGTATCCGTTGTTCGTCCATACGATTCATGTGGCCAGCTCATTGCAGCGTCCGCCGTCTTACAATCATTGAGACCTCCGGCTCGTCATAAATTTCATACAGCTCATGGTTGTATCGAATTCGCTGTTGATCTCCATCTAGCTTCGCTCCAATTATTCGCCCCTGGACCCGTCGCTCAAAGGCGTTCGATATATTTGCAGATCCTTGGACTAGGGTCCATGTTTCAAACTCAGAGCACAGCATAGGTCTTATCGCAGATTTGAATACTTGGAGCTTTGTTTTCCTGTGTAGGCAGCTGATCTTCAAAATCGTCAATACTGAATAAAATATTTTATTTGCGAGCAGTATTCTTCAGCGTATTTCGTCTCTTTCGTTACCCGTTTTCGTTATTTTAGCATCTAGATACACAAATTCGCCAACTTTTTCGATACTGTATTCACCATGTCGAATATTTTTTGTATATTTGAGATATTTTTCCTCAGCTGCGTCATGGCCTTTGCTTTATTCTCATTGATTTGTAGCCCTACTGGTTTTGCTTCACTGTCAAGTTTCAGGAAGAGTTCCTTGGCAGTTGCTAGTGACTGTGATGAAATTTTGATATCGTCCGCATACGCAACCACTTGGCTTGAATTTTATCGTAATGTACCTCACGTACCGACAGGTAGGTTCTTTACGACGTACTCGACAGCCAAATTGAATAGCAATGGGGCCAGCCCATCTCCCAGCTTTAGTCCGATATTTTCTTCAAAGGCATCGGTGAGTTGGTTATTGATGCGGACTTGGGAGGTCGTCGACGTTATTACCATTTTGGTAAGATGGACTCATTTGGCTGGAATGCCAAAGCAAAGTATTATTTGGTACAGTACGTTACGATCAATATTGTCGTATGCTTGCTTAAAATCAACGAAAATTCGATGTTGAACTCCCAGCATTTTTCAAGTATCTGCTTGACTGTGAACAATTGGTCTATTGTCGATCTGCCTGCTCTAAAACCACCATGATACTCCCCAATAAAACTGTTGGCGTAGGATCCAATTTTATTTTCTAGTATCTTTGAAAATATTTTATGCGCCGTACAAACCAGTGATATGCCACTATAATTTCCGCATTGTAGCTTGTCACTTTTTTTTGTGGATAGGGAATATAATTGATTGGCTTCACTCTTTTGGCATATGTTCTTCCTTCTAAATGTGGTAGATGGCTTCGTGAATAGCTTTATGAACATTCCTGCCACCATATTTGATGAGCTCCACTAGAATCTCATCGATACCCGGCGCTTTATTATTCTTTTGGGCTTTGATGATGGAATAAACTTCATCCAGAATTGGTGGGTCTAATGGAAGCTCTCCGCAGACATATATAGGCCCCGGTGTTCTGGAGCTGTGCGGAGGATTAAGGAAGTTCTTGAAATATGTTGCCCATCTTTCCTTGATTTTGGTTTCATCAGCGATGATATTGCCGATGTCACCACGACAGAGCGTGGTTTTGGGCTGATAACCACGTTTCAGACTTCTCACTACTTTTTATGCTTGTCCTGTGTTGTTGCTCGCTAAATTTTAATCTATACTTCTCAATCGGTCATCACAGTATTTTCTTTTCTTAATCCTAATTACCTTATCCGCTACTTTTCTGAGATTTTCATAGTGTTCTCTCTTGGTTCTGGTTTTCCCACCTACGTATTCTTTGTACGCCTGATTCTTTTTATCTAACGCATTCTGGCACTCATGATCGAACCAATCATTTCTTTTGTGCCAGGCTTGAGGTCAGATTGTCTGTTCTGCCACGGTGTTAATAGCTTTCACTTCCATTCGCAGCTCATTACCCATCTTTATCAATGCATCTGATAAGATGGGAGCCAGCTGGTTGTCGAAGGTCCCCGTGAATTTATGGCTACAGACGCCGTTTGGAAAGATTCAATGTCAAATTTTTGTAGCGGGCTAGTCTTCACCGAATATGCATTTGACATAGCACATTCATAGGGTCATTTGATCAAGCAATGATCTGAGTTACAATTGGCTCCTCGGTATGTACGGATGTCAAGTATGCTCGAGGCGCAACATTGTTGGATTAGAACATGATCGATCTGGTTTCATGTGTTGTCATCTGGTGATACCCAGGTCATTTTATGAATGCGTTAATGTGGGACGCAAGTCAATCAGGTGCTGGCCGTTGTCATTTGTTTCATCCTGGAGACTATATCCTCCAGTGGTTCCCCAATTAGATAGCTCATTGCCAACCTTAGCGTTGAAATCACCCACAATTATGTTTGTATCGTTTATAGGCAATCAGTCGACTATTCCTTTCACGTGATTGTAGAACGTTTCCTTCATATCTTCGTCCTTTTCTTCGGACGGGGCCTGAAAACTGATCAGCCAAATTTTGAAGAATTTCGCTTTTATGCGGATCGCACACAACCGTTCGTTTATTGCCTTGAAATCAATGATATAAGATTTGAGCTCCCTATTCACAATGGAAGCTATCCCGAATTCTCGTTTTTTAGTAGGCCTCCCAATTTTGAATATTGTGTGCGGTCTCATGTCTTGAATGTCTTTTCCAGTCCAATTTGCTTCCTGGATTGCCAGTATTTTTAATTAATATTGGCTGGCCTATTGTAGAAGGTTCTTAACAACGCTAGGGTAATTGAATAATCTGACACTCCAGGATCCAATGTCATAGTCCTTTAACCGTTTGCGAGGTAATTGCCGTGATTTCAATACACTCTGAGGCCAATCTGCAGGTTTCGAAACATTTTAAATTTTTCTAGAGAAGGGGAGCTAGCCTGTCGCCCAACCTCCATTCCGGTAGCAAGGGACCTCCGTCTGAGTACGCGCCTAGAACAAAATCCATTTTATAACCTATTACGTCAAATCCATTATCAGGTGCGGTAGAGTCACCTTCATCCTATTACGTCCCCACAAAGGAGGTATAAGTAGGATTTACTAGCAGAGCTGTTTATATATTTATAGTTATTCGCATTTCTCGGCATTTAATGTCCCATTATTGGGGAAACCAGTTAACCCAATGTGCGACCTCGAGAGCATTTACTACCATATAATTCAGGGGCTTGGGATAAGGAATCATGGAAACTATGGGCTGGGGAGACAAGGGGTTCCCTCCTCCTTTCTCAAACGGGCTTGAGACCATCTACGGCGGAGTTCTCTGTATTTGCTATATTGATGGTATTTTAGTGGTTTCAGAGGATACCGAACAATACTTGCGACATCTTCGATTATTGTTTGAGCATGTTGAGGAATTGTGCGTAGTGATTAACGAATCTTAATGCAAATTTGGGAGTATCAAAGTTAAATATCTGGACTTTAATATTAATCAATTCGAAAAAACACCGCCAACTTTGCAATTCACGACAATAATTGAACAGGTCACCGGTGAATCCAATGTAGTCTCAGACGCACTGCTCAAGTTGTTGAGTGCAGACACAAAATTTGTAGCTGAAGAGCAACCCACAGATAGCGAGCTATGAGACCTGATTTCACCAAAACTAACGTCTTTGCAGTTCACCCCAGTATTGTTGCACAGCTACTCGATTTACTGTGATATATCTGCAGAAGCAGCCAGACCATTTATTCCTAAGCCACTAAGAGAGACAGTCTTTGACACGTACCACCAATGTGCCCATCCAAGTAGCCGAGCAACTCTCAGAGCTATAAAGAGGAAACTAGTTCAACCAAAAATGAGTTGAGACGTGCAAGAATGGTTCCGCACTTTTATCTGCTGTCAAGGGTCAGAAGTCAGAAGACACGTCAAAAGCAGCCTTCAATCATTCAGTATTTGACACGAATGCTTCAAACATGACTACTTGGACGTTTTTGTACCCTTAACACTTTCACAGGGCTACATATATTACGTAACCATGTTGAATCATTTGTCTCGTTCGCCTGGGACGGTTTTCATTCCGGACCAAACTATTTAGATGGTGGCAAACGTATTCTATTTTAATTGAGTCTTGCACAACAAAACCCCGCTAGTAATTATCACGAATTAAGGATCGCAATTCGAGTCAGCTTTGTTCTACGCATTTGGAAAATTGTTGAAAATGAACCTACACTGCACCTTAGCATCCATCGCGAAATGGTGTAATTGGGATAGTTCTTTAAAGGCCGCAATTATGTGTTACGAGGATAATTCTTAATGGGCTAACGTCCTTTCTACCATTTTGCTAGTGCTTCTTCAGCCAAATTAGTCGATGGAACGGCTCTACAATCACCAGAAGAGTGGTTTTCCGACTTTAGTACTGATAAGTGTAAATTTCACGTTTTCTTAGACAAAGCCTAAAAGAACTGCGGCCAAAGCTAATAGAGCACCGCTACAAATAGGACCACATTCGTCTACAAGGTCTTTCATTCTTGTTCGCATGAGTTCGTTAGAGTAGACCCCGTAAAGAAATCACTTATGTAACCATTCACTGGACCGCTTCAAATCACGGAATGACTGTCGTCATCCATTTATGCCATCGAAGTCATTGGCAAGGAAGTCGATATCTTCATCGAGAGATTTTAACCAGCCTATTTTACAATTGGCACGCAGAATTTGGTGACAGCAGGACTATTGATTTCGGGAGCAATGAAAATGAAACGAGTTTCACAACCGACATTATCATTACCTACCATTAAAGCAAAAGTTTCACACAACATACTTCCAACATATACTTGTACAAAGACAGAAAAGTTAGTCTCTTGGATACCTCAAATAGTGCAGCCACCTCAAACATTCTCAGCAGTATCACCGACCGTACAGCGAATCGTTCCATTGAGTCAAAGCTCATTTTACACTAATAGCATGCGAATCAGACCACGCCGCATTCATCTAAACTCAAATGAGCAGATGAAAAAAAGTTGCAAAACGTTATCAGCTGCTTTTCAATAACAACATTATTCAGGAGTAAGCATTCTAGCAACTTTCATAGTCTCGATGCCCCATTGCTATTTGACGCTGCCGTCATCTAAAAGATGTGTTTATAATGTGTCACTGTTGCTTTCATTCCCGGTGAGCCGTCTGCCATCAACATGCCACGTGAGAGACTCGAAAAATACTTGCACCCTGGCACTGCAACAAACTGAAGTAGTCATCCTGACAAAACAGAGAGTTCCTAGATTAAGGACGAGCAGTATTGGAGAGGTGCTAATTTCATTGAAACCAACAATAATGTACTCGAAACTAGGTTCCTGGTCGACTCAAAGATGAGTTTCTCTGGGGAAATCAGAGCAACGGCTCATAGAGCTACTTCAGGTGTATCAGCTCTAAGTTAACTTTTGACTAACCTATGAGGACCTAACCCACCAAGAAGGCGATTTTTGATTAGTGAGGTAGAGTCTATGCTACTGTATGGAGCAGAAATATCAGGCGACACTTTTAGCATGGAGCTGAACCGAAACATTTGACACAGGTGCAGAGAAGAGTAGTACTAAAGATTGGGTCCGCAGATCCAACATTCTCTGATTTAGTCATGTTAGTCATCGCAGGCATCTTGCTCCTTGCTAGTGAACACTGTATTATCTATTTGATTCAAAACGAAGACGCGAGAGAGACAGTTGCCTGCGAGAAAAGACAACGCCTACTCATTGATTAGCAGCATTCCTGGGTGAACAGTTCGAAGAGAACATAGACTACACGCATCGAGTTTTATTCAATCGAAGGCTTGCAACTGGTTAGCAGCGTATAATTTTGTTATTTTTTCAGTTAATGGTAGGTTTTTTAAAGTACACAGACTGACTATAGCATGAACTTACATAAACGAAAAGTTTCATAATCCGCTAGGGGATCTATTAACGGCTATGCTCTTAAACAAACGCAAAGGAGCAGACATGTATTATAATCGAGAAAAAAAATAACTACAGAATGTCCACTTAAGATGACTCAAAGGAGTCAAAATATGTCTGTCAAGCTAAAAAAGCAAGCACCGACGGGTTTTCAAGAAAAAAAAATGTAAAATTGTTTGTTTTTCTAAACATAACCAACTATGCATCTCTGCTTCAAAACTACTTCTATCTAAATTATCTGTATGCCTTACATCAAACAACCATAAAAATTAAGTAAAAATGTGAGCCCTGTCCTTATTTTCAAAAAATCAAAAACTTTAAATAACTTATACCACTTGAAATTCTTTCAAATTTGCATTTACGTAACATAATTCAACCTAAAATTAAAATTCAACTCTTCGACGTAGAGTAGGAGGAATTTCTCAAAGCAAGAAAATGAAATACAAATGGTAATTAGAATTCCCGACACGTTTTGTGTTCCTTCTGCGACATACAACGGAAACAGAATATTTTATTCGAAAACAGTGATGGTGATACTTCCCGAAAGCATAATAACGTGATGAAGCACAAAAAGTTGTCTTTAAGTCATTTTGTGTTTTAAACAGAGACAATATGAAATTTTGATTTTACATGCGTTCAAAAATTCTGGAATTTATTTTTGCTTGAATAATACCCTCAGAAAAATGGAAGGAGATTAAAAATAATAACACTTAAACTGGCAGTACTGCAAACTTTAGCGAAAAATGAAGTATTCAAACTAAGCTCTGAGTATTTTAAAATAGCCAAAATCATCAATAAATAATTAGGGGTTGAAAGTAAATGTACTTGATTAAAAGGGGCACAAGTACAGGAAAAGGGTATTCTTAATTAGTTTGTTTGAAAATAAAATAAAAAATGTCATAATTATCCTCCTGAGACCCCCGGTATCACCAATGGTGTTTTAGTTTAACATTTTTTCCTACGCCTTCTATTGGAATCCTAAAGTAACTCGTAATTCAATTATTAATGCGAAATTCCTTTTGTGTTTTCATTCATCGTTCAATAGTTACTTGTCGAAATCTGGATCATTCGCAATCAGTGCAAGTTTAATAATTGTCAAATAACCGACATGGCGCAGTCGTGTGAATCTGAATAGTATTTTTTGCTAGAAACTCAGTGTTTTTATACTATGATCTTATTAAACACATTGTAATTTTACTTTTTCTATAAATACTTCACAGAAAATTTTAACAATTATTTCTAAATTTTACGTTCTTCCAAGAGTATCGTACGTGAAACCTCGGGCATTTTGGTCTTATATTTGGTTTCTTTTACAGGTATGCTATCTGAAAGTGAGATCATAAACTTGTTCAATTATAATGACGATATCAACATTTTGTCACGGTCATTAACAATTGCCAGAGAACTCATCCTGAAACTCGACAGTTAAGCGAAACTGGTTGAGCTACAAATTAATGAAAATAAAACAAAGCTCATGACGCAGTCGAGGAAAAATGCCTCAAATACACAAAAACTCACACTTGGCAAATCTCCTCCTTCATCTTAGCACTACAGCCCTTTTCGGCCCTTCGCTTCCTGCAAACAGCGCCTCCAACTGTCTCGGTCCGTTAACCGCGTCATCCAATTCCGAAATCCGAGCAGCGATGAACTGTCTTCGTCGACCGAGTCAGACCAGCGTTTCCTCGGTTTCCCTACTGGCCACCGGCATTCAGTTCTCCCTACGAATACCTTCTTGGGTATCCGTTGTTCATCCATACGATTCATGTGGGCAGCCCATTGCAGCTTCCGCAGTCTTACAATTCTTGAGACCTCCTGTTCGTCAAAAATTTTATCCATCTCATGGTTATATTGAATTCGCCACTGGTCCCCGTCTAGCCTCGCTCCGACTATTCGCCTGAGGACCCGTCGCTCAAAGGCGTTCAATATATTTGCGGATCCTTGGGTTAGGGTCCAGTTTTCACGACCATAGCATAACACAAGTCTTATCACAGATTTGTATACTTGAAGCTTCGTTTTTCTGTGTAAGCAGCTGGTCTTCAAGATCGTCAATACTGAATAAAATATTTTATTTGCGAGCTGTACTCTTCGGCGTATTTCGTCTCTTTCATTGCCCGTTTTCATTATTTTGCCACCTAAATACACGAATTCGCTAACATTTTCGATACTGTATTCGCCAAGTGTGATATTTTGTACATTTGGGCTATTTTTCCTCGACTGCGTCATCAGCTTTGATTTATTTTCGTTGATTTGTAGCGGTACTAGTTTTGCTTTGCTGTCGAGTTTCAGGAAGAGTTCTTTGGCAGTTTTTAATGCCCGTGACAAAATGTTGATGTCGTCCGCATAGGTCACTACCTGGCTCGACTTGTATAGTAATGTACCTCGCGTTTCGACAGGTAGCTTCCGTATGACGTACTCCAGAGCCAAATTAAAAGCGATGGGGCCAGCCCATCTCCCTGCTTTAGTCCGATATTTGTGCCAAAGGCATCGGTGAGTTAGTTATTGATGCGGACTTGGGAGGTTGTTGACGTTTTTTGTTTTCTAAAATTTTAAAAAATATTTTGTACGCCGTACAAAGTAGTGATATGCCTCTATAATTTTCGCACTGTAGCCTGTCACCTTTTTTGTGGATAGGGAATATAATTGATTAGCTCCACACTTTCGGCATATGTTCTTGTTGCCAAATGTACTGGATGACTTTGTGAATAGCTTGATGAACACTACTGCCACCATAATTGATGAGCTCCACTAGAATCTCATCAATGCCCAGCGCTTTATTATTCTTTTGGGCTTTGATGATGGAACAAACTTCATCCAGAATTGGTGGGGCTAATGGAAGCTCGCCGCAGACATCTATAGGCTCCGATGTCCTGGAGATGACGATATCAACATTTTTTCACGGTCATTAACAACTGCCAAAGAACTCTTCCTGAAACTCGACCGTGAAGCAAAACTAGTTGAGCTACAAATTAATGAAAATAAAACAAAGCTCATGACGCAGTCAAGGAAAAATGCCTCCAATTCACAAAAAATCACACTTGACAAATACAGTATCGAAACTGTTTGCAACTATGTATATTTAGGTGCCAAAATAACGAAAACGGGGCATGAAAGAGACAAAATACGCCAAAGGATACATTTTATTCAGAATCGACGATCTTGAATAAAGCTGCAACAGAGGAAGTGAAAGCTCCAAGTAGACAAATCTTTGATAAGACCTGTGTTTTGCTATGGGTGTAAAATATGGACCCTAACCCAAGCATCCACAAATATATTGAACGCCTTTGAGCGACGGGTCCTGAGGCGAATAATCGAAGCGAAGCTGGACGGGGACCAATGGTGAATTCGATACAATCATGAGCTGTATGAAATTTTTGACGAACCGGAGATCTCAAGGATTGTAAGACTGCGAAAGCTGCAATGGGCTGGACACATGAATCGTTTGGACGAACAACGGATACCCAAGAAGGTATTCGTATGGAGAACTGAATGCCGGTGGCCAGTAGGGAAACGCTGGTCTGACTCGGTCGACGAAGACAATTCATCGCTGCTCGGATTTCAGAATTGGATGACGCGGTCAACGGACCGAGACAATTGAAGGCACTATTGGCAGGAAGCGAAAGCCCGAGAGGGGCTGTAGTGCTAAGAAGAAGAAGATGATGAGTCAGATACTGAAGAAGAAAACAGTGATGGTGAAAGTAGCCTGGTAGCATGCCGAGGGGAAGAAATTGGGGAGGGACTCTCACTTGCTTGGATTGAATTGGACGATGAACCTCTCTCAACTTTACACATACAACCTCAATTGTCCCAAAACATATTTTCATGGTGGGAACACAGCAAAAATTTCGATTTTACTCCACATGACGACTATCTGCTCATCTCATTCGATTCTAGCATAATTGGAAAGAGTGCTTCAGAGTATATTGGTCATTATATTGATGACCATTTATTTAAAATTATGGCCGGATGTACAAATGTTTGCAGCGTATTAAGGACGGGAGAATGTCTGAATGCGACGCCCGATGAACTTAGACAGTTCTTTGGATGTTCAATGGCAATGAGTGTGATTTTTTTTCCAGGGATTAGAATGTAGTGATCAATCGAAACAAAAGTCTACTATATAGCAAACACAATTGCATGTAATCGTTATATTCAACTAAGATCTAATTTAAAGGTTACAAATGATGAACTAATTCCTCAAAACGCCAGACAGAATTACAACTTTTGGAAAGTACGTCGTACTGTTTCTGCGGCAGAAAAGGGTTGTTGTGAAAATAAACAGAGTAAATGCGTCGCTATTGTCGAGCAAATTTTTCCTCTCACTGGAAAATGCAAACAAACAAGTTGGGTAAACAGACCTACGCTCATGTCAGAAGGGTTTTGTATTCAATTTTCAAAATGCAGTCACCAGATTCAATAAAGTCAAGAAGCATGTCAATGACGGTTTTATTGGAGAAACTATGAAATTCGAAGATCATACTATTATTAACAAAGTTGAACGAATTTCGACTTCTGAGATTTTTGGTATTGTTATACTCATAAATATCTCCCTTGATAATTATTTCAGATGACCATTCGCAAGGGAGGAAACACATTTTTCATGTATTTCCCCCCTGTGCCCCACTGAAGCAAAAACTGACAGTTTAAGAACTGTTTTGAAAAGCTCCCATGAAAACTTTCATTTCATACTCATATCAGCTACGTTTGATGAATTTTTTTTTCAGGGGCCACTCGGCTGTACTGTTATCATCGATAGCCAACTTTTTCGAATCCTAGAGTTGTTACAAAACCCTTTTGACAGGAGCTCTCCCCTGCCTCCTTGAATTGTTTCACTTATGAGTATTAATTGTAAGTACTCATCTTCAGTCATTCATTAAATTGAATCAAGTGTACAAAGCATGCACCTGAAACGTTGAAATTGGGGCAAAATAACTCAAAATTATTCAATCTTCGCATTTAAAACAGCCACTATTTTGTTTTACAATTACTGATACCACTAGCTGAACCGATTCTAAAATATATTCATGACACCTATCATTCCTGAAATTTTCATGCAAATCCTAGCAAAACATTAGTGTCTGAGTCGGTAAAACGCGCATGTTGTTCCATAGCCATATGTTGCCGTAGTAATATATGCAGCGCATATTGTTCCATAGTAATACAGGAAAATTCAAACCGCTATAACTTCGCTAAATATGATTCAATCTTTATGAAACTTGCAGGGTTAATCAACCTTATAAATAGTCATCTGCGTACTGAATTTCATTGAATTTAAGGGTACCATTAAGATTTTATTCAAGAAAACATAAAATCGATAAATCATACTATTACTAACAAAGTTCAGTGAATTGTGACTTCTCACGTATTTGTTGTTGTTGTACTCATCAAGGCCTACATTCTTGATTTTTTTCAGATTTTTCGGATCACAGGTGTCCAATCGCGAGGGGGGGGACACAAATTTTTCGTGTATTTCCCCTCCCTGTGCGCCCCTCGAAGAAAACTTTGCCAAACTAAGACATGTTTTGAAAAGTTCACATCAAGACCTTTCATTTGATACCCATATCGGCTACCCTCAATGAAATTTTTTTTTCGGGGGGTCACTCCCCTACATGGGGAGACCCCCCTAAAATACCTTATAAAATCTTTTTGCAGTTGAACTTTAAAGAGAGCACCACTTTACACCTACATACAAAATTTGATGCTTCTAGATTAAGTAGTTTCCGAGAAAAAATGCTGTGACACACGGACGGACGGACGGACGGACAGACAGACAGACGGACAGACGGACAGACAGGACGCGATTTTAGAAGGGTTTTGTAAAATTATTTTACAAAACTCTAAAAAAAAGTTACTAAAGGCATACCAAACCCAGAAGGCATAAAAGTTTTTCTAATGTCTAATCCTAATAGTATTGCGCTTGATTTATGTATATTTATATCAGGGGAAGGTTACACAATTGAATCAACACTGTATCCATCACCGGAGAAACTTGATTTTGGCGGATGTTTCGTGTTAGAACTAGTGGATACGATGCCTACAGGTTTGTCCATTTTTACTTCACATCTACTCCACTTCTTGATAATTTAAAAGAAAGGAGCATCAAGGCAACTGGGATATTAATGAAAACTAGAGTGCCAGAGTACCAGCGGTGGAGTTCAAAGAAAAAAGGTGATAAGCGGGTATTGTTGAAGACAAATGCCACATTACAAAAAGCTAGAAGAGGCGGTTACGATTGTATTGTAAGGGGTGACAACAAGATTGCTGTATTAAAATGGTTAGACAACAAAGCAATCCATGTTGCATCAACTAAGGCGGCTGTTTAGCCGTTAGGAACATCTCGTCGCCGGAGAAAGCAGAATGAGGAATACATTGAAGTGCCACAATCTGCAGCTATAAACAAGTTGAGTAAGCAGGAGAGTGCTCCTACCAGAAGGTCTTTGTAAACATCCTAGGGATAGAAACAAGTTTTCTAATGGCGTGAATCGATAACTTGAATTATTCATCCAATACTTAGATATGAAATCGTTCAAATTTATACAAAAGATGCACAGTTCCTTTCATAAGCACAGTGCAGCCGCCATTTTAATCTAGCTTAAATGATTTTACTGAATGCTCGACCGATTGAACATGTTCAAGTTAAACACTATTCCTTAAATTTTCATGAAAATTGAAAGAAAATAAAAGTGCCTAAGTCAATTTTAAATATATATAGGGTTTTCCAATAAGAGGTGTTATTTTGAATAGATCTTCTGATTTAACACCTTGCGACTTCTTCCTTTGGAGCCACGTGATAGAGAAGGCCTATGCCAATAGCCCAGCGTCGATTCATGATTTCAAAGATGAAATGCGTGAGGCTATCGAGGACATAGGGCAACCACTTTGCGATTTGGTTATGGAAAATATCATGAAGAGGATATGGTCCTGTAAGCGTGTCGTAGTGGTTATTTGCTCAATGTTAATTATTGCTATTAACGGCATATCTTCTTCTTTATAATGAAAGTAACATTCGATCATTTGTATTAAAAATGGCATTTTTCTTTTAATATCAAAATAACACCTCTTATTGGAAAACCCCACATCAACCATAAACCCGTGTTATTGTTGGTATAATTCCATATAATTGAAATGGCTATAACTCACTTGATTATGATTCGATCTCAATTAAATTTTGTGAACATATATATCTTATGTTAGTCAATATAATTGCGAAATTTCAAGGAGTTTAAAGGTACCGTTTTGATTTTATGGGCAAAAATGTTAAATCACCAATCATACTATTATTAACAAAGTTGAGTGAATTTCGATTTCTAAGGTATTTGATGCCCTTGTACTCATAAAGGCCCACGTTCGTGATAATTTTCAGATTTTTCGGCTGAAAGGTGTCCAATCGCGAGGGGGGGGGGGGGGGGGGACACAAATTTTGGGTACATTTTGCCTTCCCCTGGACCTCCTAATTCATAAAATGATTTTTTTATTTCAGATTCTAAAAGTTCTAATCAAGACCTTTCATTTGGTATCCCACTCGACTACTTTTGATGAAAAAAAATTTTAAGGGCTAATTCGTTATTAGGGGGGACCCCCCCTTAAACATTTTTTAAATTTTTGTTAAGGACTTAACTTTTGAGAGGCTATCACTTTTGACCTTTTCACAAAGTTTGAGAATTGTAGCTTCTATAGTTTCTGAGGAAATCAGCTGTGACGCACGGACAGACGGACAGACGGACGGACAGACGGACGGACAGACGGACGGACAGACGGACGGACAGACGGACGGACAGACGGACAGACAGGTCGCGAAACTAGTAGGTCTTTATAAAAAAATTTTTTACAAAGACCTAAAAATTATAACAAGTATATGGGAGGCATTGACCTTCTGGATCGTTTTATTGGCAAATATCAAATGAGAGGAAGAACTGGTAAGTGAACTATTAGAATAATATTTCACTTTTTCGACTTTGCTGCAGCAGCAGGTTGGGTGCAATATCGAGACAATGCTCCAAAATCTGGACGCCAGAGGAAAAATTTCAAGCTGAATTTTGCAAAACCATTGATTTACTCAGTTTCTAGTCAATCACCTCACAATTTGAACCCACCATTTGCACGAGTGACACGCAATACCCCACAGCAAAGACATCGTTCCAGTCCAAGCGTTCGTGAAAGTCCTGTCTCCATAACATATAAAAGACGCAGACTCATCGAACCAATGTCTCACATTGCAAAAAGGACAAAAGAAGCAAAACATTTGCCAATTTGTGCTAAGGGAGCCCAAAATAATAGATCAAAATGCCGAAATAAAGGTTGTACAAACTTGACGTTTGTAAAATGTTCCGAGTGTAATATTTTTCTTTGCTTTAATGTGAATAGGAACTGCTTTTTAGATAATGTCACTTCTAAGTTGCTTTTTTTACCATAGTCTGATTAATGTGCCATTTTTAAATATAAATTGAAATAAAAATAATATGAATAATAACCTTGCTTTAAACTAATGCAGTCCCAAAGTATGATACTATCCCTTACGCCAGAAAGGAAGGGGGAAGATTTTTTTCTCTTGTGCTTTATTAATAATATGTTGTACCTAGATATAAACAAGTTGGGTAAACAGACCTACGCTCATGTCAGAAGGGTTTTGTATTCAATTTTCAAAATGCAGTCACCAGATTGAATAAAGTCAAGAAGCATGTCAATGACGATTTTATTGGAGAAACTGTGAAATTCGAAGATCATACTATTATTAACAAAGTTGAAAGAATTTAGACTTCTGAGGTTTTTGTTATTGTTATACTCATAAATATTTCCCTTGATAATTATTTCAGATGTCCATTCACGAGGGAGGAACCACATTTTTCATGTATTTCCCCCCTGTGCCCCCACTGAAGCAAAAACTGACAGTTTAAGAACTGTTTTGAAAAGCTCCCATGAAAACTTTCATTTCATACTCATATCGGCTACGTTTGATGAATTTTTTTCAGGGGCCACTCTCCTGTACTGTTATCATCGATTAATAGCCAATTTTTTTCGAATTATAGAGTTGTTACAAAGCCCTTTTGTTAGAAGCTCCCTCCCGCCTCCTTGACTTGTTTCACTTATGAGTATTAAATGTAGGTACTCAGCTTCAGTCATTGATTAAATTGAATCAAGTGTTCAAAGCATGTACCTTAAACGTTGAAGTTGGGAAAAAATAACTCAAAATTATTCAATCTTCGCATTTAAAACAGCCACTATTTTGTTTTACGATTACTGATACCACTAACTGAACTGATTCTCAAAGTTATTCATGACACCTATCATTCCTGAAATTTTCATGCAAATCCTAGCAAAACATTAGTGTCTGAGTCGGTAAAAAGCGCATGTTGTTCCATAGCCATATGTTGCCATAGTAATACATGCAGCGCATATTGTTCTATAGTAATACAGGAAAATTCAAACCGCTATAACTTCGCTAAATATGATGCAATCTTTATGGTTAATCAATCTTATAAATAGACATCTGTGTACTGAATTTCATTGAATTTAAGGGTACCGTTAAGATTTTATTCAAGAAAACAAAAAATCGATAAATCATACTATTACTAACAAAGTTGAGTGAATTGCGACTTCTCATGTATTTGTTGTTGTTGTACTCATCAAGGCCTACATTCCTGATTTTTTTCAGATTTTTCGGATGGAAGGTGTCCAATCGCGAGGGGGGGGGACACAAATTTTTCGTGTATTTCCCCTCCCTGTGCGCCCCTCGAAGCAAACTTTGCCAAACTAAAACCTGTTTTGAAAAGTTCTCATCAAGACCTTTCATTTGATACCCATATCGGCTACCTTCAATGAAATTTTTTTTTCGGGGGACACTCCCCTACATGGGGAGACCCCCCTTAAATACCTTATAAAATTTTTTAGTAGTTGAAGTTTGAAGAGATCATCACTTTACACCTACATACAAAATTTGATGCTTCTAGCTTAAGTAGTTTCCGAGAAAAACTGCTGTGACCCACGGACGGACGGACGGACGGACGGACGGACAGACAGACGGACAGACGGACAGACAGGACGCGATTTTAGAAGGGTTTTGTAAAATTATTTTACAAAACCCTAGAAGTAGCAATCTTAATTGTGGGTTATATATTTCAGTCTTGGATCTCAGGAGGTTTTTATAAAATGTTGCTTAAAAAGTCTTCTTTGATAATTAGAATAGCAACGAAAAGAAAACTAATTTTGAATTTTGATGCAACATTTAAGTAAACGTATTATATTTGGATTGGATTTTAATTTTGTAAAAAGCCTGCTAACGCTTTTCTAAATGAATGTAGAGGTTAGTTGAAGAGTTTTAATAGCTCAAATGAAATAATATGTACTTTCTAGTGAAACTATTTTTCCTATTCAATATAATATCCTCAACTTCAACACACCTATTCCAACGATCCTCTAATAATTTTGAGCCATCTTTTTAATAATTTTCCAAAAGCTCTGCAAAATAATATTATTCCAATATAGCAACAGCTTCTTAATTTAACAAAAATAGCTTTGCACGAAGCAACCGCTTCAAATTTTTGAAGAGGTACTAGCCGGAGGGAACCAAATCTGGTGAAAACGGAGGTTGTTTAAGCCAGGCTTTTTTCACGAACCTTTTTATCGAACTGGTCCAAAAGGTTACAATACTACTCAGAATTAATTTTTTCGTCTTTTTTAAGTTAAGTAATCAACGAAATTCCTTTTGAATCCCAAAAATCTGATGGGATAACCTTTTTTGTCAACCGTTCTGACTTGACTTACTTTGAAGCTGAACAACCAGCCTCAGTCCACTGTAAATGTTCTTGTTTCAATTTAAAACCATGATGATGGATCCAAGTCTCATCCATAGATAGAAAACGACACACAAAATTGTTTTCATTCTACTTAAAATGCTCAAAATTACGCTTACAAATTTGTTGTAAGTTGTAAAATATAGAGTACTTGTTCGTCTCACGCTTAATCGCATTTGGATCATTGCAAAAACTATTATAGAATTACTCAATGATTTCTGGTCTTGTTGCACTTTTTGGACGTCCACAACATGGTTCATCTTCAACTCCTGTACGACCACATTTAAACTCTAAAATCCATCGATGAACAGTAGGAAATCAAGGAGCAGATTTCTTTAACACTTTCACCATTTTTATATGAATTTTTGTTGCTGATAAACCTTCCTAAGCAAAAAATCTTATCGCTGCACGATATTTGGTTTGTTCCATTGCTTAAAAATTCATTGACGTTCATATACGAGGTGTGACAATTAAGTAATGAGACTGATTTTATTGCTGCGCTTGTGGTAAATCTGTGGTTTTGAAATTCCCTTTCCCTTTGCTCTAGCTTGTTTAGTTCGCCTGCTGTGTCGTGTTGAGTAGACGTGTGTTGGTGGTGCTCGTCACGAAAATGGAAAACAAAATCAAGAGCAATGCATCGCGATAAAATTTTGCGCCAGAATGGGCGAAACAGCTTCGGAAGAGTACGCTAAAATGGCATGGTGATAGTGCTCTTAGTCGTGCCCAGGTGTTTCGATGGCATAAAGAGTTTAAGGAGGAACGTAAAAGCGTGGAAGACGAGGCGCGGAGGGGGAGACCAGTCAAGGTGCGGACTGACGCAAATGCGCAGCGTGTGGGCGCCCCAATCTATGAAGCGCGGCGTTTAACAGTTCGAATGTTGGCCTCGGAACTGGGTATGAACCGTGAAACAGTCAGACAAATTTTAACCGACGATTTTGGGATGATAAAGTTGTGCGCGAAGATGGTTCCAAAGAACCTTTCTGAGGAGCCCTCAGCGTGTCCCAGTATTCGGCCTCCAAAGGGATCTCCGTGTTGCAACAGCCGCCTTATTCGCCCGGTATGTCACCCTGTGACTTTTTTTTGTTCTCTAGAATAAAATCGGTGGTCAAAAGAACCCATTTTGAGCCGATTACAGACATCCAGGCGGCCGTGATGGTTCCAAAGAACGAACATGGTTCCAAAAAACCTTTCTGAGGAGCCCTCAGCTTGTCCCGGTATTCGGCCTCCAAAGGGATCGCCGTGTTGCAACAGCCACCTTATTCACCCGATATGTCACCCTGTGACTTTTTTTGTTCCTTAGAATAAAATCAGTGGTCAAGAAACCCATTTTGTGTCAATTACGGACATTCAGGTGGCCGTGACGAGGGCCCTCGCGGACATCCCAGTCGAAACGTTCCAGAAATGTTACGAAGCATGGAAAGCGCACTAGAATCGTTGTATAGCTGCACAAGAGAACTACTTTGAAGGGAATTGCAGAGTTGTAGAATAATTTTTAAATATACAGTTTTCATGGAATCAGTCTCATTACTTGATTGTCACACTTCGTGGAAGATGAAATATTAATATGGCATATAAATTTTGATTCCTGGGTCGTTTGATATCTGTCGCTTTCAAAACTATTGAACTAACCTGTATATATGTAATATTGTTCTTAAACAAGTAACGTTTAACGATTTACCTGATAATTTTGATCCGATACAAACTGCAAACTTTTAATGAAACTATAAGATATTATCATAGTTGAACAGAAAATTACCTCAAAAAAGTTGATTTTACTATAAACGGAATAAATTTAATCACTTTCTTCATTGCCAGGATTTCAATTATTCTAATTGATTCAATTACTAATCAAATAGTAGCAGTACATAACAAATGAAAGCTGCCTCAGTATACTAGAACTGAGCAAGGTAAACATATTCTATTAAGCTTAATTGAAATTATTTCGAAGTATAAAGGCGGTATTTATCTTTCAATTAGCCGGCAGGCGTATTGTAAACGCTGTTATTCACCCACAATAATTTACTTCCATCATTATCTGGTGAATGTTTCAAGATGAGTATCTTTCCTCCTGTGATTGTTCAATGGGGAAGCAACGTTACGAAGACATTGCTTGGAAATTTTCAGAATCGACAGGCACTTCGCCATTAGTGCTTTGTTGGAGTTAGGGATTAAAAGTCGTTAGTTACGAAGAATCCAGATTATTAGGGATTAGAAAGCATTCAATCATGAAGGCGATTTATCAAATCACTCCTCATTGAACAATGATTGCCTTGGAATTTATTTAAATGTATAAATCCCGAAAAGTCAGGGAGACAAGTTTCCTATAAATACTGTACAAGGACAATGTGAAATTAGAAAGTCGTAGTAAAACAGGTCTAACGAAGCCACAGAATAGATGCCAACAGCAACAAATAACAAATTCGCCTAACTGACCAAATGACCTTGAAACCATTGTGATTTCACGATCGAATACAAAAACGTATTTTAAACGAAAACTGAACAAGTAAAGCAATCGGATTATAAATACCCGAAACCGTATAGTAGGTTTGAGTGAAATGCAAAGCTTTCCTTCTGGATGTTTCTATTCTGTAATTAGAGCGAGCAAATTTTGACTGCATGACATAACATAATGTGACGTCACTTTCGGTTATAGTTTGGAGTATTTTATTAATTCATTGAATATCGTCGTTGCTACGCCAAAGTCACCTTAGTGCAAAATCTTCTTTTTGAGAAAACATCAATCAAACATTGTGAGATATCTGAAAAATCGTATTTTGTATATAGTTGGTTCAGATTATGGTCAAATATCCGTAAAAAGCCTTCTTTCACTATTCTCCTATAAGATATAGATTATGGTTGACCATGGTGTCAGAAATGTCACTTGGGTGAGTTTGGCAAAGTGTGATTTTGTTTAAAGTTACACTTCGGTGCACAAATAAACTCGAAAACAATACGTTTAATGTAAAAGTTGAATTTTATTTTTCTTATTGAACATTCAGAATTAGAAAAAAAAAATAAAAATCAGGGTTTAAATTTTGCTACGGCCATTTTTGGTCATCTACGTTCTTATGTTAGTGCTTAGTCATGTTCGTAGCTGGATTCCTCACTTTCATGGGGTTCAGCCACGTTGCCCCTCTGGCCAGACGAACCTGTGATACCGCAATAGTATGTATGGTATGGCTTTGGGTTGGTCAGCTCCTTGCACGTTTTTATCAGATCCGTTTGTTTGGCCGTTGAAATCGGAAGCCGTTGGGTGTACGCCTGTGGTGGGGCTTGGTTGCTGGGTCTTCCTCTAACAGTCTTTAGATTTACAGGTACCAATTCATTTTTAGGGTATTGTAAAATCATTTTACAATACCCTACTAAAATCGCGTCCTGTCTGTCCGGCCGTCCGTGTGTCACACCACTTTTTCTCGCAAACTACATAAGCTAGGAACATAAGATTTTGGAGATAGGTGTAAAGTGATGCTCTCTTCAAAGTTTCATCGCAAAAAAAAAAAATTTATAAGGTTCTCAAGGGGGTCTCCCCATCTAGGGGAGTGGCCCCCGAAAAAAAAAGTTTCAGCGCATGCAGGCAATATAGGTATTAAATGAAAGGTCCTGATGAGAACTTTTCAAAACAGGTCTAAAAATGAAAAATTTTTCCTTGAGGGGGTGCAGGGGAAAGGGAAATATACGAAAATTTTGTGTCACCCCCCCCCCCCCTCGCGATTGGAGACCCTTTGACCCGAAAAATCTGAAAAAAAGCATCGAGATGAGACTTTTAGAGCACAAGGACCTCTGAAGTCGATATACGATCAACTTTGTTAATAATAGTACATCTTATAAATTTTACGTTTTTGCCTCTAAAATCAAAATGTGACCCTTAAAAAGTACAAGTTAAGTTTTTTGTATGTGTTCTGAAAATTTCACAACAATCGAACAATAAACAGCTAAGTTATAGCTGATTGAATATTTAACAATTACAGCAACATTAACAACGGACCTAGCCACTATAAATATGTAGGAATTTTGATAAAAAATTTAGAAATGGTTTGTAATATTGATGTGTTATCATGAATAATTAAACGACGGGGTCAAAACACTTGAAACGAAATAGCGGCGAAAATAAAAATATAATAACCATAATTATTCTTCGAACTCAATTTATGGAATCTATATATTAGTCAAGTTTTGATATACAGAATATGTTGCTTGATTTACTAATTGTTTTACAATACCTTTCTGGCAGGAGCACTCTCCTGCTACTTCAATTTGTTAAAGTCTTCTTTGTAAAATACAGCTACTCCATCGTCGGTCTTCCTATACTCAAGGCAGCAAACCTTTCTCCACGGAACAACTTCTTTGTGAAATTTTTTTGCCAACTCGGTGAACTCGAGAAAATCGTCATATTCCATCGTTGTCACATGGAATGATTTAAGATGGATACGAGCACTTCTGGCAATTTGAAACCAATCTTCTGGAACATAAACTGGAATGTTTTTGGATTTCCTTTCCACTTTTGAGTGAATCGAATCACATTCCATCTCAGGATGTCCTGGGTCGAAGCAAGAATGTGTGATTAGATTCAATGCGGTAGTTTTTAGTAGATGAATACACATTGCAGCAACCAGCGAGTTTTTATTCTGTCCAAAACAAGAATCAGACATCATTCTTATTTGGCAAATTTCTAAGTCAGCTCCCAATTTCATTTGAACGTACTCCATGAGACAAGAGGCTATTTCATTGGCACCCCTTTTACCGTTCGTTTCATCCCACATAAAAAAATTGACGTCATGTGAATTGAGATCGAAAGTTGTAAAGTTATAAACGACTAGCTTGTGGAGATAAAATATTTGACCCCCACTGCCTTTGGGACTGCCTCTAAATCAAAGTTAAATGACAAGCGGTGATTATTTGCTATTGCTGGTAAATTTCTGTCTTTATTTCTAGACTCCCGAGCTGCATCTTTCCTCTCAATGTGCTTATTACATATAACCTCTAATGCCTCTCTGCCACCTATAGACGCCGTTCGATACACCAAACATTTACTGCACTGATCCTTTTTTGGATGAAAAAATCCAAAATTAAACGCTCAGAACATTTTCTTAAATTTATCAAACGAAACTTTTTCTTTTCTATCCTGTACACAGCGTTCCACAAACAGTCTGTACATAATAGGGATGTTCAATCTAACATCTAAATATTTTCTACTTGAAGATTAGCGGCAAAAGTGTGAGTCAATTGTTGGAAAAGAACAAATGAATTCCCGAATGTACTTTTCAGCTTGAGAGGATAGTTTGTTGGATGGAGTATGACGCCCTTTCATGTCTGGTTCTACTATTCCCGTGCCCGTAATTTTTTTCAATTTACAACGTACTAAAGCTTCTGTGATGTTCAGGATAGCTACGAAAATTCATGACATACCTGAATTTTATCATTGCCAACAGTCAGAGTAAAAACACGAGTAAATACTCTCTATGTAGTATGAGCCCTGGTTGAACGTTTCTTGGCTGTATTACTCACATGTTGTGTACAAAGGGGGCACACTGTATTCTTTGCAGGAACGCTGATCCAAGACTGGGACAACTTTTAGGATTTGGAAAATCCCGGGATTTCCAGGAAGGGATGTTCAATCTAACATCTAAATATTTTCTACTTGAAGATTAGCGGCAAAAGTGTGAGTCAATTGTTGGAAAAGAACAAATGAATTCCCGAATGTACTTTTCAGCTTGAGAGGATAGTTTGTTGGATGGAGTATGACGCCCTTTCATGTCTGGTTCTACTATTCCCGTGCCCGTAATTTTTTTCAATTTACAACGTACTAAAGCTTCTGTGATGTTCAGGATAGCTACGAAAATTCATGACATACCTGAATTTTATCATTGCCAACAGTCAGAGTAAAAACACGAGTAAATACTCTCTATGTAGTATGAGCCCTGGTTGAACGTTTCTTGGCTGTATTACTCACATGTTGTGTACAAAGGGGGCACACTGTATTCTTTGCAGGAACGCTGATCCAAGACTGGGACAACTTTTAGGATTTGGAAAATCCCGTATCTTGCAATTAAACCTACAACGTAATTCAACCGCCCAAAATCTGCTTGAGCAGTTTGCGAGGGACATGAAAGCTGACTTCTCGCTGCTGAGTGAGCACCACCACGATTAAAGTCCTGTATTATGATATCCTGACGAAATCGGTACTGCCACCATCTAGGTTCGGAGCAGCGATTTTCAAGCGGAAAGTTGTGGACGGTGAGATGGTTTCGTGTGGACTCAGTGCTCAGGGACCACTTTTTTTAGTGTGTACCTAACGCCGATTGAATCGATATTATCTTTTCAAGCCAAGCTTAATGCTCTGGAGGGCGCTGTCTCGAACACAGAGGGCAACGTGCTCGTTGGGGGAGACTTCAACGCTAGAGCAAGCGAATGGGGCATGCCTCAAACTAATCAGCGGGGAAAGTGAATCCTGGAAATGGCTTGCAGGATGGCGCTTATCATACTTAACAAATTTTTCTGTATTGGCTGTGAGGTAACCATACTGGACGTGAAATTCGCCTCGGAGTCCTTAGAATGGAGGATACACAATTGGAAGGTATTAGAGGACCACTCAGCCAGTGATCATCAGTGCATTCTGCTTCAGATCAGTGATGAAACATCAGAAGGATGGACATCGAGAGGCTCGTCAAAATGCTCACAGCAGTTGAGCCACTGCAGGGAGCTTCAGAGGGGACGAAAGAATTGGCAGCTCAAGACGTGGTGAACTCAGCTATGAGCATCATTACGACTGCTTGCAAAGCTTCTATGGCCCGACGAAAACCCCGGTACGGCAAACCCCAGTGTACTGGTTGTACTGAAATTGCTGAAAAGTGAAGGAATTGTCACAAGCTTCGACGTGAATCTCAATGGACGCGGAACCGTGATGAGGCATTCAACTGGGTGGCAGCATATAAGTCAGCCAGGAAATGCCTTCGCAAATTAATTAACAATAGCAAGGCTCGCTGCTGGCAAGACCTAGTGGACAATGTGAACAAAGATCCATGGGGCATTGGCTATAATTTAGCTATGCGGAAGCTTGGCACTCTACGGAAGCCTTGCATACATGATGCGGAAAAGATGGATGAGATAGTACGGGCACCTTGCCCATGGTAAAATAGCAGTCGAGTGTCCACTCTTCACACAGCCCGGACTGGAGGAGGAAGTCTTTTCATTGAAAGCGAGGAAGGCTCCAGGTCCAGATGGTGTTCCGACTGAGGTGTTGCGGCTTGTCTATCACCATTGTTCTGGCTTGCTGCTCAGCACATTCAATGCTTGCATACGGGACGGAGTTTTTCCGGTACGATGGAAGTTGGCGAGGCTCGTGCTGGTCAGCAAGGGGTAAGGAAATCCAGAATCGCCATCTGCATACCGCCCGTTATGCATGCTAGACACAGATGGGAAAGTCCTAGAGAAACTCATCAAGGGAAGACTCACTGACGCGATTCATGCAGCTGAGGACCTATCTCCTCGGCAGTATGGCTTTAAAGCAGGACATTCTACTATTGATGCGATTGCAGAGGGTGTGAGCACGATCCAAACGGCAGAGGCACATAGTCGCACCAAGCGACGAATTGTCCTGTTGGTGACACTTGGCATCGGGAAAGCCTTCAACTCCGCTAGATGGGTGGATATTCTGGATACGCTGGATGCCCCTTTTCAAGTTCCAGAATATCTAATGCGGCTTTTGAGGGACTACCTAAAGCACCAACGCCTGCTCTACAACACGACACAGGGCCAACAAAGGTAGGCAGTTACATTGGGTGTTTCCTAGGGATCTTTCCTTGGCCCAGAATTGTGGGACGTGTCTTACGACGGGCTACTAAGGCTGGAGATGCCAGATAAGTCACACTTGATCGGCTATGTGGGTGATGTTGCGGCTCTGGTCGCTGGACCCACGATTTAACAAGCACAACTTAGGCTAAGTATGCTAATGCGCCAAGTGAGAGACTGGGTGACTGCTCGCGGGCTCGATTTAGCACTGGAGAAAACCAAAGTGGTCATCTTTACAAAAAGGAAAATTCCTAGAGTAAGGATGATCAGTATTGGAGACATACAAATCGAATCGAACCCAGCGGAGCAAATCAGGGCAACGGCTGAGAAGGCTGCTTCGGGAGTACCGGCTCTGAGTCAACTTACGGCGAACGTAGAGGGTAGTCCAGTCGCCCTCGTGCAAGCATGGGAGTCCCACGCTCTGTGCGTAAATGGGCATTCATCTCGCTACCACAAAAAAACGTATTGCGCGCACTAGCAGCTTATATTGCAACGCATGCATTAAAATACATTAATATTCATAAGTGCTGGTATTAATTATTAAAAGAATTAAATTTAATGCGACTGCTATCGGAAGACGAAAACGACCGTCTGGACTATTCAGCAGTTACAAACATGTATTGTTGTTGTTGATTCACAAACATGTATTGTTTTTGTTGTATCACCGAATATTCAAGCCACCATAACTTTCTTTAAATACTCTTCGATTCTTCTGAAATTTTGAAGGTTGATTGGTCCTACAAATGATTATCGAAATTTGGTTGGATTTATGGGTACCCTTACAAGTTTACACAAGAAAACGTTAAATTGAAAAATCATAGTATTACTAACAAAGTTTAGTGAGGTGTTTATCGTTGTTATACTTATGAGGAATTACCTCAAGATTTTCCGGCCCACAGGTTTCCAATCGCGAAAGGGAGGGACTAGATATTTTGTCATTGATCTTACACATCTCATCAAGACCTTTCATTCAATACCCTACTTGACTATCTTCGGTGAAGAAAATTGTTTAAGGGACCCAATCCTTATATGTGGAGACACACCTTAAAGTCATTTGAAAAAGTTTTCAACCATGAACTTTCATTAACAAGAAACTTCTGGGCTGTTCACAAAATTTGATGATTTTAGCTTCTCTCGTTTGTTAGAAAACTTTCTGTAACTCACTGACTAATAGGGTATTGTAAAATTTTTTTTAACAAAGCCCTAATAATGATACATTTGTTTTCTGAGCTCAATTTAAGGAGTATATGTATTAGTTAAGTTTTAATATTTAGAAAACATTGTTTGATTTACTTATTATTTACATAACTCTTCCGGTAGGTACACTCTCCTGCCACTTCAAATTGTTCTGCACTAGAATGTATTTTAATATGATTGAAAGTGCGGTTTTCCGAAGATTCTAAATTCTCGTTTGATAAAATATGTACCTGAATTTCTCACAATGAAGCTTCTGAGTTGGCTTTATAATTATTGTTCGTTTTTATTAGTCACTGTCGGAAATGCGATATAGCCTCGCTTTTGTACAACTCAGTCTGATGTTAAGGGTTTTCCATTAAGAACGTCACAATTTCATCTATTAATAAAACAAAAAAATATTCGAGATATTGAGTTCAAATTTATTGTGAGCGTAGTGCAAGCATTATATTTTATGAATTAAAGTCGATTTCAGTCACATGACCACCACGAACCTATTTACAACGATTCATTTTTTGGACCCAATTTTCTACCACTCTGGCACCCATTTCTACCGAAACGTTGGCAATTTCGCCTTAGATGTTATCCTTGAGCTCATCTCAAGTCTTGTTGACATAGACCAATAACTTGATATAGTGCCAAAAAAAATTCTAACGGCGCTAGATCGCATGAACGAGGCGGCCATTTGACCAGACCACTTCTTGAGATAACACGTTCACCAAATTGTGAGGCGTACTATGTGGCTAGTGGCACCGTCTGATGAAAACTAAATATCGTTGATATCAAGTTCATCCGATTCCGGCTACAAATATTCTTCCAACTTAGCACGATAGCACTCTCCATTGACGGTAACATAACGGTCATTTTCATCCACGAAAAAATACGACCCAATCACACCCCCGGCATGGGAACTACACCGAACAGCAATTTTCTGCGGATGCAACCGTATCTCAAGAAGCACATGTGAGTTTACTGCTGACCGGTAATGCTTTTTTTGCTTATTAACAAAGCCATGGAGTCAGCTTTATCGCTGAATATGATTTTTCAATGAAATTCTTCATTTTCTTTAAGCTTTGCCAGATCCCAATTGGAGGGGTTTCGGTGTTTCGAATGATCAAGTGGCTTTAGTTCTTCAATCAATTTGAACCATAAAGTCCAAGATCTTTTCGCGAAATAAGCCACAGTGTCGTTTGGTCAGCAATAATCGAACCCATAGTGAAAGTAGTAAGTTTTTGATGACTGTGTAATTTTCGTGCGCGCTATTTTTAATTTTTGACCCACTTATCAATTTCACTGTGAGTGATTAAGTGACTATATTAAGTGGAAGCAGAAATTCGCTTATGAATACACTTTATTAAAGTTTTTCTTCCCACAAAGATTTTTGATTAATAGATAAGCCTACCCTCCTTGCATATAACTGACCTTACTCTTCCAAAAATGAGTGTAAAATGCAGCCTTGCAATTCGCATCGCGTTTGACAACACCTTTAAATATGTTATTAGCAAAGGTTTTTGTAACAGCAAGTTACATAGTGCCTGCATGGATGCACTACGTGATTGATTTCATCCTTACCTGGATGAACATTTTATATGCTCAGATTTTCAAACTGTTAAGCAGAAATTGACGGCGATGTATGATACCATTACCGGCTGCATTGAAAACCACATTGAAGAGAAAAATCAGACAATCGCTCGACAAGCAAATGAGGACAGTTTTGTGGAGATGGCCAGCAGTTTCGATGAGCTAGCTATAAGCCTATCAAAGAGCGATAGGATAATATTCAAAGCCCTTGAGATGTTTGACAATCGACTAATCTCCATCTCAACCATCATGTACAGAACCTTTCCGTAAAGAAACATTCAGTGATATGCTTGACAATATTACACAAAAACTAGCTGAGTGGGACAACTTGTTGCAGCCATCGGAATTTGTCAAAAAATTGGAAAACACCGATAAAAAGTGTAATATTTTAGAAGAAAAAATAATGGAGCAGCGTAACATTGAAAACGTTTTTCCGGTTCAAAATAACGCCAGCCGTCTAAAATCATGTGGTCTGAATGAAGTGACGTCGGTACCTGCTTCAAATCAAGCATCTGAAATCGTCAGCCACATCTATGAATTAGGCACGTTTTGGTCAGAGGACGACTCGAAAAAAAGACTTGAGTGGTTGGAGAAGGCTAATGTAACGAATCATCAGCACAACGATTTCGAAATATTTTTCATTAAGATGGAAAATTTTTGGAATTAAATCTATTACTGGAAGGCTACAGAGTGGAGGCCATTTCACAGAGAAGTAAGAAAACGAAATCGTTCAAAGTATACATACTGCATAAATATGCCTGGCTTTTCTCTAATCACACATCCAAAATAGGAGTGGACTGGTCTTCAGGTCTTCAGGAAATGGAAATCAAGGAAACCTACTGTAAACAATAATCAACCAAGCAAATACAACAACAACAAAAATGTAACAGTAATTTCCACTAACAACAAAAACCTGAATATTAACATTACTCACAACAGCCAATCATTTATTACTAACAACATTGTTAACCTTCCAGATTCTTTAGATAACACTAGTCTGGAAAAAATTTTTTTTCGTCTCCTTTACATAAATATGAATTATTACTATTGATTCAATAGTACTAAATAGAAATATGGTATCAAAAATTTTCTATCACGTATATTTTTTTTACAATGGAATTTTTAAATAAAATTTCTTTTATAGCATTATATTTAAATCATATATTTATTTATTATCATAATTTTAGATACAGACCATGAAAAAACATTAAAACGTATATTACAATATATTTTTTAGTTATTAATAGTATTTTACTTTGTGGTTTTCTTTCTTTTCATATTTTCAAGTGGAGTTTCGAGCCGAATAAACCAGCAAAAATCTGCAAGCATTCCTTCTGACCATTTTCCATTGTAGCGCCTCTCTATGTGCTTAATATCTTGATGAAACCTCTCACCATGTTCATCCGATACTGCTCCAAGGTTAGGTGGGAAGAAATCCAAGTGAGAGTCCAAAAAATGAATTTTTAAAGACATGGTCGCACGTAGGGCTTTATACGAAGAAATAAGTTCTGTGACAGTATCCTGGTAGTTTTCACTTTTTTTGTTTCCTAGAAAATTATGGCACACTTCGACAAAAGCAGTCCATGCCCTTTTTTCGGGTTCGTTCAGTTTGATTGTAAAATTTGTGTCTTTCATGAGCTCACGTATTTGGGGACCCACAAAGATTCCTTCTTTTAATTTTGAATCGCTGATTCGGGGGAATTTTGTCTTTAAATACTGAAAGCCTTCACCATCCTTATTCATGGCTTTAACAAAATTCCTTATAACACCCAGCTTTATATGGAGTGGAGGAAGAAACATTTTTTGAATTGGAACTAAAGGTTCCTCATTAACGTTCTTAAAACCAGGCATCATATTCGTTCTTCGTCGCCAGCTTTTTACTACATAGTGTTTATCTCTCGCCCGACTATCCCACTCACACAAAAAACAACAATATTTTGTATATCCTCCTTGTAAGCCAGTTAACATTGCTACAACTTTAAGATCAGCGGAAATGTTCCACATATACTGTGAATATTTAATTTTTTCCAATAACAACTTCATATTTACATAATTTTATTTCATATTTGTTGCATGTGCGAGAGGAACTGAAGGATATTTATTGCCATTGTGAAGTAGGGCAGCTTTTAAATTTATTTTAGATGAATCAATGAAAAGTCGCCATTCTTTGGGTTCATCAGGAAAACCTAGTTCTTGTAGAAGACCGTTAGCATTATTACAAAAAAACAAATCATTCTCTTTGATGAAGTAACTAGTTTGTTAGTTACTTCATGTCTGTCTCGAAAATATGAGACCCTTGTATTTTCCTCTAATAAATTCCATTGTTTAAGCCGTGATCCGAGAAGTTGAGCCTTTGATTTTGAGAGTCCTAAATATCGAAGAAGATCATTCAAATCTGACTGAGTTAGTGGATGAGGTTTTTCTAAGTTTATAGATGACGCTGAAGAAATAGATATGGTACTTAAGTAAGTTGAGGAGAAAAGTTTCCATCAATCGGAGTTTCATCGCTGTTATTACACATTGGAGGCAAAACATCTTTGCTTCGAGGAACTGGTTTTTGTGCAGATAGTATTTCTGGATATTGAATCATATTTTTATTATTTTTTTCGTATATCCCTTTGTTTTGGTCATACAAAAATAACAATCATTTTCATTTCCAAATCATAGGCGTTGCGAAGGGCATGGTCTTATGACTTCCTCTTAGCCAACCACGTAAGGCTCTTGAGCAACTGCTGCAGCACATTTTCGGAGCCAATTTTTATGCCTGTCATCAACCTGAAACCCAAAATAACGCTGATAGGCACTTTTAACGAGACTAGACAAACCATTTCTCTGAACTTTTATAGTAAATTCACCACAAATGTAGCAAAACACATCTGTAGAATTTTTGCGATTCCTTGGCATTATGTACCTGCATTATAATAAAAATTGCTATAAAATCAAAGCAATATTCCTATCGTGTGACTTTGTTTTGCAGTGCAACTGAGATTATTATGTAATTTTCACCACACGTATCAATATTGTTCGAAACTTACCAAAATATTCCGTGCAAATACAAAACAATCACTATACTCGTACAACTTGTTAACGTACTGAGCGCCACGAAGTCACAGCGACAACTGCGCAGGCGCATGTATTCGTATCGTTCTCTCTCTTTCTATTAGTACGAGTTGTTTTTTTGTGCATAACCACTATCTCAACTAAATGAAGTTGCGCTAACGCACGAATAACAGTTAAAAAATATAGAATTTCATGAAATTAATAAAAATTTTTTTTTTTTAATATATACGTGATAGCAAAAAATTAAAAACAGATCTAGATTTAGGATTCATATTTTTGTTTAAAGGAGTTTTTCGTTGCAGACCAGTGTCATAGGTTGATGGGAGACAGTACTATTTCTGATAATAACCAACCTTAAGAAAATATCGGTTCCTCAGAAATGAATAAAAGATCAATTTCTGAATTTAACCCTATAAAACCTCCTTCCAAATATCCAAACTTCGTAAGGAGTGGGTTTCAAATTTCGTCCCCTAATTGTGTAATTGAAATACCTAGCACACTCAATAGCCCTTTGAACGAAAACAATCCTTTTTAGACCCACTCGTACCTCGAATTGTAAAAGCGACAATTACTCTAGCAAAGATCTTCAGAGCAGTTATGTACTATCAAGACTGGGTGAGCACAGATTATATGAGTTGGTTCAACTCTACCTATCTTACATGCATAAAGCACCGGACACAACATGTATCGACGGTGAAACGAAGGCCAATATAAATGTAATGATCCAGAGAGAAGGTCTTCCGGTAGATGTTGATGCTCTACAAAAACGATATCTTAGGTACCATAAGCAACTTGGTGTTACACTAGAACAAGCCAAAAAAGATCTTGAAACTTACGCTTCTCATGTAAGCTCAAATTGTATATCCTCGCTCCAAAGGTCACGTGAGCAACATCACAAATTTTTTCATCCACAATAAGAGCTCTACTGCAAAATGCCTCAAAAAATTCTACCATAACTGTAGTGGTATGAGAAGCAAACTCAACAAGCTTTTTTTTGACGCTAAATCATGCCTTTTCAGTATCCTTGCATCCACAGGGACCTGGTTGTATGACTCCCATCGTAACGAACAGATTCTTGAAAGTTGTTGGTCTATTTATAGAGAAAATCGAGACTATCTAGGCACTGGCCCAGCTCGAGAAGGTGGTGTCCTAATTGCAATACACAACGCTTACTCGAGTGATATCGTCAATACCGTAGCTTTCAAAACTTTCCAACATGTCATAGCGAAAATCAAAATAAATAAATTTGATTTGTATGTTGGTGTATTCTATATTCCCCCAAAGTCTAGTGAGAAAATCCATACCGGGGCTTGTGCAGTTGTCTTTTCACTTGCTGAACTCTCGAAAGAAGAAGATAAAATTATTCTCTTTGGAGATTTTAACAGGACCAATTTAAGGTTTGTAGTTTATGAACTTGACAATCGTCTCATTCCATTGAATCTTCAAGACGATATTGATTTCAACCTAGTTTCCATATTGTACGGCATTGATTTACAGCAAGTAACTCCAACACCTAATTCCTTTGGCTATTGGTTAGATCTAATTTTCAAGAATGCTTATGACGAGGTTGTGGTTAATCCAACTAATGATGTGGAAAATCTTTTCAAAAATACCCTTCACCATCCGCACTTTCAGTTGATTTTTCCATCTCTGATGACACAAACAGCTTTCCTTACAATAACTCGATTGTATTTGATTTCCATAATGCTGCCTACGATAGTATTAAAAGTTATATTTCTAGTGTAGACTGGACTAGTAGGCTTATGACGCTGAATGTAGGTGATGCTTTAAACTCTTTCTACCAGACCATATTTGACGCCGTTGGAAGTCATACACTTACAATCAAAAAGAGGAACAAACTGTCTGGGCCATGGTTTGACAGTTGTCTTCGAAATTTAAGAAATAAAAGGAATACGCTCTACATAATTATACAAAAAGAACCCAATATCAGTGATGAAATTAAAAACGAATGTAATGATATACTCTGTGTATTTTCTCATGTTTAGCGCTTCCAGACTTTTCTGTATTTTCACCTTTTCCGTTTAAACGCTATTTTTTGTTTTTTCCGACAAATATATAATTCGGGAGTAAGTTGATCCCTTCGCCAGTATCAATTGTTATCTGAGATTACAAGGCCTTTTCAAGGATATTTATACTAACCAAATTCTAGTTACCTAGTCTTTTTTTATTAGTATTTTATTATTGCTTAAGGTCTAATTATTGTTATTTATTACATGAGTAATTTTAATTATTATAAGTACAATAGAAAACAATCTAACGCTATTTCATCGTTGAGTCTCGCATGTTTCTTACTTTCTTCACACCCGTTAAGTCGTCCCATCCTATTTGATGTCCTTCGCAAATGTGTTTCGCTACTGAAGATTTAACGTTGCTCGTGGTTCCTCGCTTCATCGCCGATTGTGCCTCCTTAGTGTGCTCCTCGAATCTTATTCTAACCGTTCGTTTTGTTTGTCCAATGTATGCTTTATCACAGTGTTTACATTTAATTTTGTATACACCACACTTCTCACTTTTCTTCTTGCTACCCTTTGCATTTGTGGGCCTACTTTTAAGTTGAAACTGGATGCTGCTTGAAATTAGCTGGATGTTAACTTGCTTGAGTAATCTGCTTAAGTCTCCGTTAGTTATGAGTTTACGACCGCTGCCTTCAGTTTTGCGTGTAGAGCATAGTAAAGCTATCTCGTGCTCTCTTTTGTTCAATTTTCTTCATCATACCTGGGATCATCCCTGTTTCATATCCATTTCTCTTCGCTGTATCTAGCATTTAACTTATTTCCTTCATCCGGTTTTTCATACTCAGTGGTACTGACAGCATCCTATGAATCCATGCTCGGAAAGATGCCCTTTTTTGTGAGTATGCATGATTTGATGTTCTTGGTACGATCCTTTTGAGTGCTTGTATTTTTTCACTATATGTCCAATTCTAATTTCCCGATAACCTTCATAATTTTCAAATCGAGGAAAGGTAGTTCGTTGTTCGTTTCTCCCTCAATTGTAAAATTGATGTTTTTGTAGATGTTATTTAATTTCGGCAGCAATTCATTAAGGTCTTTTTCATTTCCTACGGCAAAAATATCGTCTATATATCGAACCCAAAGTTTGGGCATTATGCCATCTCGTTCCATTATTTCTTCAATCCAGGACATAAAAATCTCGCTTAAAAACGGTGACAGAGGATTACCCGTCGGTGCTCCAGACTTCTGCTTGTAGTACTTTCCTCTGAAGGTGAAATAATTTTCCGACACGCACAGTATTGTCAGCTTTATGATTTTTCTTGCTTTTCTTTTTCCTTCCACTGTTGAGTCTTTTGAAATAAGTTGATCTTCCAAGAGCGCGAGAGCTTGCTTCACCATTTTATTCTCACTTTGTACAATCGTTGTACTTCATAAGCTTTTAAATTAGTTCATCTCGGTTTTTGATGAAGTATTTGTTGGTCGAAATCCCCATATGTTCAAATGTCGGAAAAAACAAAGCAATAGCGTTTAAATGGAAAAGATGAAAACACAGGATAGAATATAATGAACTGGCAAATGAATTTGCGCGGCCTATGAAATGTATGTTAATTTTATTGGCGAAAACATAATCCGAAACCCAAGGAAGTTCTTTGATTTTGTAAACATTAAGCGCAAAACTTATGGTTATCCTAAACAAATGACCTATGAAGACTGCAGTTCCTCTGTCCCGGAAAAAATCTGTAATTTCTTCGCAGATCATTTTCAGTCAGTGCACCCCTTACCAAACACCTCACTTCATGTAGATATCACTAACGCCATTTTTGAAACAGCACTTCAGGAACTCTTTGTTTCTGAAGATGATATCATTAATGCAATTTAAACACTCGATCAGAACCATGAACTTGGCCCAAATTTACTTCCGCCTTATTTTCTATAGCAGTGCAGTAAAGTATTAGCTTCACCTCTTCATATCATTTTTAATAAGTCAGTCGTAAGCGGAAAATTTTCAATACACTGGAAATCTTCTCATCTGACTCCAATTCATAAAAGCAAAGGGACTGTTCAAAATTATACAGGAATTGCCATTTTATCCGCCATCCCAAAATTATTCGGGAAAATGGTATGCTCTAAAATATCGCCCGTAATGGAGCAGTGTCTCAATGACCAGCAGCATCCACAACAACGAATCTAACAGTTATAGTCTCATACATACTTTGTGCAATAGAAATAGGGAACCAGGTTGACGCAATTGATACTGATTTGAGTAAAGCCTTTGATCGCGTCAATCATACGATTCTGGCAGAAAAATTGCGCGGTTTCGGAATCACCGGCCCACCGCTTTGCTGGCTCAACTCTTACTTCAAAAACCGGACTCAAACCGTTAAATTTCAAGGGAATATGTCCAAAGGAATTCAAGTCTACTCCGGTGTACCTCAAGGCAGTCATCTCGGAGCTCTTCTTTTCAACATATTTATATCGGACCTTTCTGATGTGTTATCCGATCTACCCCATTTATTTTATGCGGATGATCTCAAATTATACTATGGGATAACATCCCACAGTAATTCGATATTCTTACAGAACAAGATAAATGCTCTGCTTGAATGGTCCAACACAAACCCATACATGAACCTCGAAAAATGTCAAGTGATTAGTTTCTCTCGCAGAACTTCAATTTTATTAGCTGATTTTCACCTCAGTAATACTAATCTTTCCCGAACAGACAGCATAGTAGACCTCGTTGTCTTCTTGGATAAGAAACTCTGTTTTAATTTGCACTATGATGAGGTTCTCTGCAAGGCTAATAAAATGTTAGGCTTCCTGTTTCTGATGTTTATACAGAAAGATTTGAGTCCGTTCAAAAACAGTTCTCGATATGACCCATGTAACTTTCAGATAGTAAAATTTACAAGACACTCACGTTTACTGGTGGAAAGTCGACATCTTACCATCTACGGTGAAAATGAACCGATTAATAGATGCTGCAAAATATTAAATAGCCTGAACCATTGCTTTTCCCCAACCATATCCAGACTACAGTTTAAAACTAATCTATCAATGTTCTTTTCTTCCTGGTCCTTTATTTTTAACTTGTATTTTTGTAAGTGTAACCTATATTTTTAACTTGTATTTTCTAACTTTTAACTTGTATTTCTTTGTGATAATTTATAATTTTGTTGTAATACCTTGTTTGGTAAACAAATAAATAAATATCAGTAATGCCCAATTCTCGAGAACGACGTGGAATCGACTGATTTGGCTCATTTTGGAACGAGCTTCGTGCGATATGACATCTTTTTGGCACCAGAACGTTCAATAGTGAAAATTTGGGCTCAAATTTATCCATAACAGTACGTATAGCCTGTCGGGTAGGACGATTATTACGGCCGAAAAGTGGAGTAAGCGCTCTTAAAGCTACGAGCACCAACTCAGAATTTCGGTAGTAGTTTTTAATATTTTCCAAACTTTGGTGATTCGTGAACTTTACCAAGATGAAAATGTTGACTTTATCTAAGGTTTTGCCATTGACGGTTTATTAAAAAAAGTTAAAGGGCGCGTTCATATAAAGATACAAAATTCTTATGTCCCTAATAGAAAAGCCCAATCCCGATTACAGTTTTTAAGGGTTATATTTAAAAATAACTTTCTGACCTAGAATTATGATGCACTTTCTCATTCTCCTCAAACAATACGAAAATAAAGTCCTTGGTCAATTTCAATTTTAGGCAGTAGCATCCTTCATAACTGGACGTTGTTGACTTAAGTGTACATGATGAGCCACAATTTCTGAAATTTCAAATTTTAAAGTCTCAGTCGTACTGACACTTTAAATATATTTCTATAGTTTTTCTTTGCGATGTATTTTCTGAAATTCTTATACACACTCTTGGTCTGCTCTTCATTCCAAAAAATTTTATGCTCCAATTCGAAACATAAATTTTTTTATTTCAAGCTCAATGGTATCGCCCCCATCAGAAGAAACGACATTTTGCTTGTATATTTGTCTTTCATGACAGGCCGAATTGCAGTGGCGAATATTCTCGCAAAATGTCCTCAAATGCTCCAAGCGCTTATAAGCTAGTAGTTTCGATATATCATGTTGGTGCGACGGTTGGATGTAGACGGTTGTGTCCGTTTTCGAAATTATCGTACTATTGCTTTTGCTTTTCAAATACATCACATGCCACTTTGTCCTGATTCGCTTCAACTTGGTTCATAGCGTTCAGGATCCAATTTAGGCCGGCGTCGTTATTGGATTAGGAAAAGTTATTACGATTCCATGCAATGCCTCAAATAGTCGAGTCCGCTCGGTTCTATCAAGGGGACTTGGTCTGTTTGTAGTGTGTGAAGTGTTGGACAGCAGAAAAAAAAACTGAAACTCAATTTCCTGTTCGCATAACAGAAAATAAACACGGATTATCGCTGGGAATCGGTCGAAATAATGGTGAATGTATTGCTTGAAGAAACGAATGAAAGGATTTATGTCCTTTTGTTTGGATTCCCCGGCCATATAGCCAGATTCTATTTTATTTTGCTTCATATGACTGTTGTAGGCTTTTTGTTTCTTTCATCGTTTGTATTTTACCGGCAAATAAAACCCTTTATTCAAAGAATTTCATCAGATATTGCCGAAGGTGGAATGTATGGAAAAGTTTTTGCTGTCCATAAAAAATCGAACATCCCACATTACGCTTCGTGAACTATTTTATAAAGTACAGGTACCATTGTAGGAATTTATTTCGAGAAATTACATCTTCTAGTCTCCTTGAGAAAATCCTCTTTGGAAATTCCATCCCCAATTATACGATACCAAAGTCCAATTTTCCATCGTTAAAATTCACAAAGGACCTCTGACCTTCAATAACTCCAACATCACGACGGCAATCATGTTATGTCACCACAATACAGCAACTCCCAACATCTGCTTCAAAGCCAATTCAAATTCAAGACACAGATACAGGTGTTTTGCATCAGAATAGGACAATATCTGGAAAATAAGAAGTCCCCGATAGCCAGCGTCCACAAATTGCATGATCGAATACTTTGCAAGCTCATGTAGCAGGACGTGGTCTGTTTGTCAAATGGGGTCGAACTTTCGTGCCGAGTCCATGCAATGCTTCCATAGTCAACTTTTCCTCGAAATCGGATGTCGTTTTATGAAATATTTTGACCAAGCCCCCATCCGGCTCCAATGTATGTGGCTAACATTTAAATACTCCGCATAAAAAGTTGTCTATGCTAGGAACGAAGAATGGCGAGGGGCAGTGGAGATGAGACGTCGACCGGTAATATCAGAATTTTATTTCGGATCTTTTAAATCGATTCGTAAAGGACCAAACAAATGGCGAACGGAAGGGCGGGCTGAAGAGGAAATGTAATTGACCAGTTCCGGCAAGTTTTCATCAGTACCATAAAATTTTCCATTCAACCTCACGAGAGTAATTGACTACTGAAGAAAATCAGCCATGAAGAAAATGATTTTCTGATTTTGAATGCTGTACCGTGCCGCATTGGCAAAGGAAACATTATCTTTGTGGATTATCGTCGGGATGGGAGTGATGAAAAGAAATCAAGAAATGAAAAAATTTAATTGATGTCTACTTGTAGATCAAAGTAGAATTCAGGAAGTGTATGAACGTGAAAGTGTTCATAATTTAGTCTAGGGAAGGGCTTTGAAAGGAAATTTTAGGCATGTGAAATTTATCGTAAATAGTCCGGTCAAATTAGTCCTTAAAATAGAAGTAAGGTTACAAAAATTCCCATAGAGCTAAAAATTGGTATGAATGTTCAGAATACAATTATAAATGAATTATGAAAAGTCCCCATCAATCCTCCTTGTGCAAAAAATTTTGTTGAGGGTGAAAGTTTGCAAAAATAGGTTTTTCGCGTATTTCACCTAAACGGTGAGTTTTACACTAAAAATAGTTCAGACGAAAGTTGTAGATCATCCGATTCTCTACAAAAAATGAGCCCACACTTTTTTCATAAGTATTGCCATTGCCGTTATATAGCGGTTTAAAGAATTGAAATAAATATTTTATTCGTAATATATGCACACGTTTCCCACCACCTATGAGGTAGTGTGCTTGGCGCTTTTTTTTAGCGTGGTTTCCTATTCCGATTGAACTCAAATTGAGTATTGAAAATGATGAAAGCTGTGTAAATTATGTAATATATAAATGAAAAAATAAGTTGAAAAAACTATTCGTCGGATTCATAATAATCCAATGGAACTTCTAGTGTACTGTCTTCATTTTCTTTTTCTGTTTCTTCATCTTCCTGCTGGATACAAATATGTTCTAAAAGTGATGCATCATATGTCTTATCACTGATATCGTAATTATCCTCATCTAGTATCGATTCAACATTGGAGCACGACTGTCCTTGACAATTGGTACATGCTAAAGAACAAAACAGTCCAACCTTTTTACAGCCGCATTTGGCATTGCAATCTTTTTTTGCAATTGCAAAAGACAGTTTTAAGGAGTTTTCCGAGTGCAGGTGGGAGTAACGTATTAATTGGTTCCAATGCATTGTCAACTAAATTCCAACCCCAGTCTTCTGGATCCAGTTTATTACTAAGCCACACTTGAAATAGATAATACCTGTATACCCGGAATAGATGTTGTTGAGCAGCAGCAGAGGTTGGGGGAAGACAAACTAATTGCACTTGTTTTTTATTATATTGGAAAAGCACAGAAACTTTTTATGAATATTTCTCTCATCGCAATATTTATAGCTTCATCTTGAGGACGACCGCCTTTACCCCCCAGTGGTCGGTTTCAAAAAAGAATTGTAGCAATCGTTATGATACTTAGCCTCGGCAGCGACTAAATCATATTCAAATTCAATTCGAGCAGCAACAGCTTTGACTTCATCATCACAACGAGTTTGGCCTATAGTTAGAATACTGTCTTTGAACGAAAGTGTAGTCACTTTAAAAATCCTACGTCGGTACTGCAGTCCTTTCTTCTTCTCCAACTCTTCATTTAATTCATTGCCGTAAAATAAACAGCACTGATTGAAGCAAAATGTAGTTTCACTTACTCGTGCTATTGTACGAGGAGGACATATTTTTAATGAACGAGCTTCTTCTTCTTGGAGCCCTCTTTTCACGGCATCAATGCTACTTTTTCGAGCCTAATTTTTTCGGTTTGCCCATGAATTTTTACAGATGTCTGGTCTTTTCTTTCATCAATTAATGCTTTCATGCCGCGATCAACAGTGACAACTCCACTTTCAGTCAAAGGTTGACTACAAATAAAGCAGAATTGCGACATTTTTTTTAAAAACAGTAAAGTAAGCGAGGGCCACGAGTTGTCACTACGAAGGAATGCTTACGACTAACAGTATTTTGTTGAGTATGAGGCCTTTGAAACGGAGCAGATATACGAGCATCGCAACGCTGACAATTGAATGGAAGACAGATGTTACTCAAGCCAATGCGACTAAATGAAAATAGGGGTGGAGTTTTTGACGTTCATTAATATTCTAAGAATTTTATAATTTGTATGTATACGACATAGGGACTCATATGTTTACTCGTATAACGGTTCAAAAATGTATATAAAAGTACATTAACGTGCATATTACGAATAAAATATTTTTTTCAATTCTTTCAACCGCTATATAACGGAAATGACAATACTTATGAAAAAAGTGTGAGTATATTTTTTGTAGAGAATTGGATGATCTACAATTTTTGTCTGAACTATTTTTGCTGTAAAACTCACCGTTTAGGTGAAAAACGCGAAAAACCTTTTTTTACAAACTTTCACCATCAATAAAATTTTTTGCACAAGAGGGATTGATGGGGACTTGTCACAATTCATTTATAATAGTATTCTGAACATTCATACCAATTTTTAGCTCTATGGGAATTTTTGTAACCTTCAAAGTCTTCTTTGACTGGTCTAAAAGGGCCAGAAAGAAAGGTGCTTAAAAGGCGTTATAGCTTATCTATGAAAGATTAACGTAGACAACTTCCAAGAGAGTTGAAATCATCATTTTTCTCCATATGATACTCGACCTTTAAGGGTCTTGTAAAAATAAAGTTTAGTTCCTATTGTTTTCTCGTTTGTATATCCGTTAGTCCTATTATTTGTATTTCTGTTAGTTACACCATTTTCTCTAAAAGCTTAAGAAACAGCAATCAACAAATTCTGTAGGCTCTTGAAAGGTTCATTACAGATTGAATCTTGGGCTCCTTTCTGTGGTTCACCCTGTATATCACTAAATGAGCTAGAAGACTTCAACCGTGCTACGATAAATGGACCAGATTTGTGAGACAGGCGTCAAGTTTTCCGATCAAATAGCACGTGTAAATTGAACCCTAAAAATAAAATCTGAAAACGAACGCACACGAACCAAGTGATCGGATGAGTTTGAAATCATACCAGAATTACCGCGGACTAAGGCGGCTAGGAAAGATATGCTGTAAGTAACGGCCATGGCGATCATCGAGAGCCCCAAAAACGAACTCACTGAGTTGGATGTAGAGCAAGTCATGAAGATGATGAGAATTTCAAGTTAGTAAGTGGTAAATTGGTTATTAAGCACGAAACAACTGTCCCTTGTATTAATCGAGCAGTCACCTAAGTAAACTGCTCGAAAACCTGCGTATCACTTATCATAAATTTAATTGCAGATTTGAAAAATTAATTATATCAATTTATGGTTATAAATTATAAAATATTTTTATTTTTATTAAATATAAATTGTAGTTATATAAAAATTTTGTTTTTTCTATATTAAATTCAAACTTCGTTATAATTATATTCTTTATGATATTTACCTTTTCTATTATTACTTAAATTTTTCTATACTATTATTTTTCATTAATGTAATAATTCAAATCTGCAATCAAAATGCGGACGTTTTGAGTTTCTTCTCCAAGCCATCGCCAATATGGTGCAGGATCTTGCATTTGCATGACAAGTTGTGTGTAACGAAAGAAAAATATGCTCATAGACGTATCGTCATCTCAGTTGCACTTACTCGGGCTTGCCGTCGCTCTATCGTGTGCTCCGTCGTTACATGTTGATGGTGTCTTTTAATGATCCCTAAAGTGATGCAAGTGAAAACAAAAGGCGTAGTGATTGCGAAAAGATCGCAAAGTTAACAATGTAATAAAACGAAATGAATAGCGATCATAGGGATTCATTATGAAACGTTAGTGCGAATTGTTGTTGTCGGCAGTCTTTGTTGTGGGCATGTTTTGTTATTCATCGCTTTGACATGTCATATGTTTAATCGTTGGACGTATGGCACATAGCAATTTTGTTCACGTTGGGCATCAGTGAACAGTTGTAAATTTTTGAAAGAAAATCGTGACGATTTTGATGTAATTTACAGGGAAGTCTGTTTCAGATCACCCCAAGTAGCGCATGACTACTTGGAGACTTCGCTCGTTGTCTCATTTTTGTCGGAGCGACGGGAATGAATCTTGAGGTGGTCCATACCATGACTAGCGTTTTTTTTTGCACGCGTGAATTTTTTACAGCTCTCCTGGCAAGGGCGAGAGAAAAATCGTGTCGGGATCATCGTGAAAATTGCATGTGCGTTATCCATTTAAAGATGAAATTTTCCAATTTTCTGTATCAGATGACGACTGGCTATTTAACGAACCACTACATCCACGCCTCTTACGATAGGAATTTCTCTAATGATTAGAGAACATTATTGATCCACTATAATAATGACATTTTTCACTTACCGGGAGACAAACTGACTATTCTACGTCTAGCACTCGTTGCGTGTAGACGATTTTTTTATTCGCTCCTGTCAAGAATTTTTATGAATTAAAATAATTTTTAAAAACGTCAGTTAGAAAGTAATTTTAGAAAAAAAACTTATTACATCGTCGAACTATTTGAACAATTAATCAAGTATCTCGGTTTTACCTGCGAGAAAATTTCAAAAAAGAAGAAAATCTTTTTCACCGGGGGATGGAGGAGCCCGACGGCTTCCCACCGCTGGAGGACCCAGAGTCAGGCATTTCTAGAAATGACAAATGGTAAAATCATAAAGCAGAAAAACGAACAAGACAACTGTGAGCATGGCAAGCGTATTACGCTTTCAAGCGAAGATTACGGAAAAGTAACCAAGGAAAACGCAAGGGTTACGAAACAAAACGATAAGTGGAAACTCCGTATACAAAGTTTGGAGGATATCCCCCGGACGTTATCAAATGCGAGCAAACCAAAAGTGAAGCCACAGAATACATCCTGCAAAGAAGAACCGATATTAACTAAGAAGAATGAGAAAAAGGAAACAACAACAACAAGCAAGCAAAAAAGCAGTACCAACACAGAAGACTCAAATATGTAAAACGAAATCGCAAGATACGAGCAAGACACCAATCCATGATGCTGAAAATATCCTGAGCGCAGAAGGAGCGAACGACAGCGCCAATTATTATGCGGTGCTGTCTGCAATGAACGAAGAAATGGACATCGAGATGGAGAGCAACGACAGCATAGGTAATATTGATGGTAGTAATAGTTTCATTCAATATTTAAAATTAAAGAATTAGGAGAAGGTGAAGAAGCCAATCGGTGTGTCTGCTGGTTCTCCTTATAAAATTAATAAGGTAAATGCGAAAATTCCTCTAATTAAAATTTTTGGGCAGCGCGGAGGAGATATGGTTCGGTTATTGGTAGCCGAACATAAAATTGATAACTTTGAAGTTAAGAGAGTGACCGCTGATAAGCTCCCAATCAAGACAAAGACACTGGCTGATTTCATACTGGCGAAAGATGCTCTTAATAGTATCAAAGCACCCCACTTCACATACACGCCAAAGGCGGAAAAAAATCAGACCTTCCTGTTGAAGGGCTTGGACTGTGGGGAGAATACAGTTGATCTTCTTGAAATGTTGCAGGAAGTAGCACCAGCTGTTAAGTTTATCGGTGTGAAAAATTTTGCTACAAGGAGATCAACTGTTCAAAGTAAAATATTACCATTTTATTTGGTCCAAATTTCTAACGATAGCAGTCCGAGTGCCCTCCAACAGGTAAGATATTTAAACTTCAGAGTTGTGAAGTGGGAACGCCTCTAAAAAACTGAGGTCAAACAGTGTTACAGGTGTCAAAGGTTCGGTCATTCGGCTGCCAATTGTGCCATGCACTATCGTACAAAGATATTCACGCCCCCCGATGAGTACAAATTGGCTCAGATGGAGCCAAAAGAAAAATTATATTGTGTTAATTGCGATATATTTGGTCGTCCAGAATCATATCGAGGATGCCCTCGGTATCAATATGCCAGAGTTAAATTTTCCTTAAAACAAACCAAAGTAAATCACAATTTGTTACCTCCCAACTTCGTCAAACCCGGGGTATCATTTGCACCTGCTGCCTGAGGACCAGCAGACAATAATGTAAATAAAATAAATAATGTAAGTGGCAATAATGAGCTGATTCTCAAAATCTACCAACAGCTTGAATCTCTTTCAGATAAAATTAATAAACAAGACCAAAAAATCAATTTCGTTTTTCAACGTTTAAGCCAACATGCTTCAAAATAATTTGTCATCCAGTCACATTCCCATGGATAGGATTTGTCTCATCTCGATCAACGTCAACTCCATTGTTACTTTACATCGGCGTGATTATCTCCTTGAATTCATTGCCAGACAAAAGCCTGACATCCTGCTTCTAACCGAAACCCGCCTCAATTCATGGCACTCCATGACATTCAAGGATTTTGAATTCGTAAGAAACGATAGGGTAATAGGTGATGGGGGAGGGGGCACCCGGATATTGGTTCGAAGACCCTATTGTTTCCAAAATATTGAAAAAGTCGAATTCAAAAGCTTTGAATCTCTTAAAGTGTCCGTTATCAAAATCTCACTGCCAGGTGGAGATAACCTCTTCGTTATCTCTGCCAATGCAACTGGTGGAACTGTTCTCAAGCTCAAGGAGGAACTCAATTCCTTGTTCGAATTACTCGAATTGAACTGGCTTCATAATTATTATATTCATGCTTGTGACCTGAACGCCAAGCATACATCATGGCTGAACGCCACCAATAATCCAAGAGGTGTATTCCTGAAATCGTGGATAACAGAGAACCAAATTGAATACAGGTGCAATCTATATGGGTCGGAGTTCCCAACATACCCTAGGACAAATTCATATTTGGGTCTCTGCATTGCTGACGCAAGACCTGAATTCAGCTTCAATAGTTCCAAACGGAAACTGCAGGTGCTTCCTTACGACAGCGACCATAACGCAATCGTAATGGAAATCAATCATAAAAGGGATGATTTCATCCTCACTCCAGTTCAACATGAAAATCATCGGTTGACTTCCAAAAAAACAGACTGGGAAAGTTTCAAAAGAAGTTTAATCGGGAATACCAAGGGGAATGTCCCCCTTCTGATGATGGCAACTGTTGCTCAATGGTGCCTAATGACAGGAATCTAACTAACGATGAAATAGATGTCTATTTGTCGAAGTTAGAGAAGCTGACGTTGGAAACGATTGAGAAAGTTGTTCCCAAGATTAAACATCGAAACAATATGGAAGGATATGAAACACCAACCATCACAAGGTTGAAAGATTGAAAAGCCTTCTTCTCACACGCGTCAACAATATTTATCGACGATTTTTGGACTACAACCATCCCTCGTTGGCTTTGTTGAAATTATACCTGAAGAATGTACGGAACTTAATCCGTTCATACTTCAGAAGTGAGGTCAGCAACCAATGGGCGGAAAAATTGAGGGTATTAGCCCACAGGACCCGGATGGCGTGTTCGCGAAAGTGAATAGGATATTCCGCAAGAAGCCTCGAATGAAGGTATCGAATCTTGAAGTCACTAGTGATGAGATAAATCTTCTCGATAGGGCTGGTATCGAAATTGATAGTACGACTCCGGGTAGAAATGGAAACAGGGTCATTCGTGAAGGACTGGATAAAATTGCCCTGATTGGAACACATTCCGAATTGGAGAGGGAACGAAATTTTTTCAGAAGTCGTTGAAGCAAAAGTTTCCGACTTCAAATCAAGCCTAAACGGCCAATCAATTCTTCATTTGAATGAAACATTAACATCTGACCTCATACCGAGCTTGAATCTTATTGATTATTTTGTCAGGTATGAAGACTTGCGTTCCATATTTCGCAGGATAAATAACGAGAAATCATGTGTTACTGATGGTATTTCAAATGTATTTCTCCGACATTTGCCTGAGGTTGCGATCGGAAATTATTGCATATTGCTCAACAACATGTTGAGCAATCCATATTTCCCAAATAAGTGGCAAAAGGCCAAGATATTTCGGATCTTGAAGAAATGAAAAGAATCTTCATGCCCCAAAAGCTATCGCCCAATCAGCTTGCTGCCTTACATCAGCAAGGTGTTTGAAGTGATACTCAGCAGAGCATTAAACGCCCACATTGAGGAATATGAGTTGATGCCAAATTGCCAAATTTGGTTTTCGTGCCAGGCATTCGACCACACATGCAAAAACGAAAGTAACCTCAGACACCTGTTGGAAACTAAATGATAGACAATGCGTTGGAGCATGTCTCATTGATATGGAGAAAGCCTTCGATACGGTGTGGTTAGCTGGACTAGTTTTTAAACTCTTTCAGGACAAACTCCCCAGACACCTTGTCGCCATGATGTGTAATATGTTATATGGGGAACCGTTTGTTGTAACTGATGGAAATCTGACAACAATGTGCGGGTTCGAGATGTTGAATGGTCTACAGCAGGGAACAGTGACTGCGCCTCTGCTCTTCTCAATCTTCATTCGCAAGCTATTGAACGGCTTTGATTTTAACGTCTCGCCAACGCGGTCGTTGGTGGCGTTTGCTGATGATCTGATCATCTATACGGCAGACCGAAAAGCTACAATAGTTCAGAGTAATCTCCAAAAAATGTTCAATGATGTGCAGCTATACTCGTACACTGACTATTGGCAAATAATAATCAATGCGCACAGGTGTGAAACAATCTTGTTTCGGACAACGCTGCAGGGGGTCAGTCAAGACCTGAAACGTAATTGGAAAGATTTTCACATCATGGCTGGCGAGGGTAGTTTAGAACGAGTTCCACATAAATCCTGTGTTCGATATCTCGGGGTTCATCTCGATCAGTATCTGTACTATACTGAACATGTCAAAATCATGCTCGGTAAGGCACTTAAAGTAGTCATGGCCCTACGAAGACTCTTTCATTCCAAAAACATTGATCAAAAGGTCAAAATTTTCTGTTACAAGACATTGGTTAGACCAGTTTTGACATATGGATGTCAGACCTGGTACAACCAGAGTGCTAGTACTATGGAAAAATTAAGAGTTTTTGAAAGGAAATGTCTTCTTGCATGTACCGGTTTGTACAGAAAGCCTGAGACGGATTGGAAACATTATATATCGAATGGAAGAATTTATCAAACCGCTCAAGTAACAAGAGTCGATATCTTCATATTGAAACTTCTTCGGAATCATATCGCAAGATCGGTGACTGTGAGTGAAAACCCTTGGATTTCCGGCCGTTCCACCCTACAAATGGGTATATTGCGAGATGCCTCGCTACTGGCTTCGTTCCTCCAGAAGTATTCGTGTATTTGGACATGAATCGATGTGTTTTTGATTCTGACGGCTTCCCAGTCATATATCACACACATCGACGGGGCACCGATAAGAAGATAAAATATCCTTCAAATTTGAGTTCACGAGACCAAAAATTCCAATGGAGATACTCATTTGCTAGATTCGTTGAAGCTGATCGAATTGAGACGGCGCAATCGAGATATTTTTGGCTGAATGACAATGTCTAAAATTTTCGTGTTTATTACCAGTTTTTGTGGATTTTTCGTTATTTAGTTTTTGAGTTTCAGCTCATTATTGCTACATTTAGTGTTGTTGTTTATTTGTGTTAAAAATTAGGTATAGGTCAGGTATAGGTTGTGTTTATTATAATACGTTAGAGATAAGATTAAACGCGTAGGTTAGGAACATAGTTATATGAATTTTTTTAAGTATAGGATAACGTTTTTGATTGCATTTTATTAGATATAAGTTACAACATATTAAGTGTAAGATCAAAGTTTCACTGTTGTGTTTAAATTATAAATAATTTTAGGATAGTGTTGGTTGGTTTTTTCTCCTTTTTCCAATTGAATTCTAAGAATATGCAATAATCTTAATAAATTGAATTTGCTATAGTTTTTTTGATGAAATGTGTTAATGATAACGTATAAATTTAGAGATCCATTTGGGCCATTAAGTTTTTGTATTGTTATTGTTTGTGATTTGCTTTATATTCTTTGAAAATTTATATCAATCAGTATTAAATAAAGCGCGTTTGACTTTTACTTTGAGACAAACTGACTTATAAAAAAGTTTTATCTCATAAAATTTCCCTGTTAACCGACTAAACCCCTATCAATCAGAAGATGTATTGGCTGAGTCAGCCAAAAAGGCAGGTAACTTAAAGAAATGTTGGACAGTGACATTGTCCAACCTATTAAGAGTCCCTGGAATACCCCGCTTATAGTGGTACCCAAAAAGGCTGAACCCGATGGAGAGAAAAATTGCGAGTAGTGGTAGACTTCAGGAAACTGAACGAAAAAACTATTGGAGATGCTTTTCCTTTACCCAGAATATAAGATATTCTGGACCAACTTGGGCATTCTCGTTATTTTAGTACATTGGATCTAGCCAGTGGCTACCACCAGGAACTTGTTCAACCAAAAGGCTGGTGTAAAACGGCGTTCAGTACTAATTATGGTCACTATGAGTTCAAGCAAATGCCATTTGGATTGATGGGAGCTCCCGCAACATTCCAAAGACTAATGAACTATATTTTAACAGGTCTTCAAGGATTTGACTGGCCCGTTTATCTAGATATATTGTGGTCTATGGGAAAAACTTAGAAGATCACGTCAGCACATTACGGAAAATATTTACCAGACTCAGGGAAATTAATTTAAAACTACAACCAGAAAAGTGACAATTTTTATGAACCGAAGTTGTGTACTTAGGGCACATTTTTACATAAATAGGAGCCCGCCGAGAACCCACTAAAACAGGTTGTGTTCACGATTTCCCCATACCTACAACAGTTAAAAGGCTTCAATGCTTCTTGGGTCTAGCAAACTATTAACGCAAAGTTATCCCCAATTTTTAAAATATCAAAACCACTTACTAATTTACTCGGAAAAATGTATGGAGGCTTTCCAACGATTAAAAAATTCTTTGATTGAACCAACCCTTTGGCATACCCCGACTTTAGCAAACCATTCAATCTCACAACTGACGCAAGTAATGAGGCGTTGGGTGCTACAACCCATTTAGTCAGATTTAATCATAAACTATCTGAATTTTACTATGAGATAGCGTACAAACCTGGTAAATACAATACCAATGCCGATGATCTAAGTAGAATACCAAAACCCAATCCCAACAACACTAATAAACCCTCCCAAATCAATATTTTTAACTCGGGTTTGGTTACAAAAGCAATTACAAACAAATGAAATATCTTTACCAGTGGAAAAACCACTTGAAAATCAACAAACTCCCGAAGAATGAACCTTCTAATCCATAAACTCTCAAGAAACTGAGCAAGTAACATTACTTTCAGATAACAACAATCATCGAAAACTGGCGGGTGACAACATTTCTGAAAATAACTCAACAAACCCTTTACTGATTCAAAATTCTACGACTAGCTCATCTAACATAACCATTCAAAAACCCCAGAAGAAATTCATGCAATACTACATGATTTTCATGACTCCCCATTTGGTGGACATCAAGGAGTCACAAAAACATACAAGAAATTTTGGAAACAATATAGATAGAAAAACATGTTAAAGATAATTAAAACATATATAAAATGGTGCAAAAAGTTTCAAACTATGAAAAATTCCCCGCAAAACCAAATGCCCATGGTCACCACAGACATCGCCGAAAAACCTTTTGACAAAATTTACGAGGGTCATTCAGCAAGTACTTACCTCACCACCCTATGGCGCTGCTATTACAAAAGAGTTTCACCATCGTGCAGTGCATTCTTTTAGTAGCCTACTATCAAAGTTTCAGTCAATTCCCTTCATTAGTTTTGTTTCGATAGCCTTTGGAAGCGAGCGTGTCGGTCGGTTGTACAAAAATGGAAAAAGAACAATATCGTTCAGTTATAAGATTCTTGTTTTTGGAAGGGAAAACACGCAGTGAAATCAATGATCGCTTTCATGCTGTGTACAGTGACTCTTCTCCTTCGATGGCGACCGTCGAGAATTGGTTCAACGAGTTAGTTCGTTGCCGCACGTCGGTTTGTGTTTAGCCACGCCCAGGTGCCTGGAAAACAGCTGCTACGGAGTAAAACGTTAAAAAAATTTACGATCTCGTGTTGGCAGACCATCGGTTGAAAGTTCGCGAGATAGCTAAGACTGTGGACATCGCAGAAGGAATGGTGCATCATATTCTACACGAAGAACTGGGCATGAGAAAGCTGTCGTCGCGATGGGTGCCGCGTTTGCTCACACCGGAAAACACCACATCGGCGACATATTTGGCACTGTTTCAGTGCAATCCGATGGGGTTCTTGCGTCATTTCATGACCATCGACGAAACATGGATTCACTGGTACACACCAGAGACCAAGGAACAGTCGAAACAGTGGACTTCACCCGGCGAACGAGCTCCGAAGAAGGCGAAGACTGTTCGATCGGCCGGAAAGGTGATGGCCACCGTTTTCTGGGATTCACAAGGTGTGATTCACATCGATTACCTCGAGAAGGGTAAATCAATCACGCGGCGCTACTATGCAGACTTATTGGGCCGATTTGATGTCGAATTGAAGAAAAAGCGTCCCCGCTTGGCGAAGAAAAAAGTGCTGTTTCACCACGATAACACGCCGGCTCACACCTCCGCCATCGTCATGACCAAATTGGTTGAATTGCGCTACGAATTGCTGCCCCATCCACCGTACTCTCCAGATTTGGCCCTCTGTGGCCACTTTTTGTTTCCAAACCTGAAAAAACCACTCGCTGGGAATAGATTTGGGTCGAATAAGGAGGTCATCGCCGCCACGGAGGCATATTTTGCAGCCCTCGAGAAAATGTATTTTTTGGACGGGTTGAAAAAGTCAGGGCATCGCTGGGCCAAGTGTATTGAGCTTGAAGAAGTGAAAAGTTCATTCTTTGATGGAATAGGACGAGTGATGCATACCCTGTTTGGTGCGATGGACGATCAAAACGAAAAAGTGAAAAGTGAAGCAGAAGAATTGGTTAGATTGGAAAAGACAGGATAAGCATAGTGAAAACATCCTTGGAAGAACTCCATAAGCCCCTTGCCATCATCATGAGTAGACAACAGGAACTAGCTACGCAAATCTATAACATGTCTAAAATAACAGATGTTTAAGTATTAGCGGAGTACAAAAATATTTTAACGACAAGTCTATTGACACAGCTTTTTGAAGTCGAGTTCAGACAACGCACGCTCATAGAAATTGTATCAGCAACCCAAACTAATACGATCCATCCCCTTTTCATTTCCATCGAAAAGTTACGCAAAATTTATACAAATCCCGGAAATAAATATCCAAATTATTGTGAACAAATTCTTTAACAAGCAGCAGAGTTACAGAACTACAGGATGAAAGAAAAATTTGTAATAATTAAAAAACTACCTCTATTTCAACTTCCACTAATGCAACTTCAGTAAATCCACATACTTCCAATAACTACCAACAAAACATTTTTCCTTCTTCCCTCGATCGAGTTTTCGCATATAGCCAGCGATATCACGTCACAACAATTTCTACTATTGAGTCCTGAAAGTCTACACACTCTGAAAAAAATTTAGCATCCCAAGCCTCGCGATTTAGATGTGTGTCAACTTACCACTCCTATAATTCATTCCCCACCAGTGGTCAACGAAATTATTAACCCATGCCACAGCCCAATAAAATATATAACACGCCGACCAAATAACAGAATGCGTGCCATGAAATTCATTCGCGTGTCTAATAAAAATAAACTCTTCGCTCAATCCTATTAAAAATAATTCAACTGAGTAAATGAAAGTGGAGAATGCGTTAATATTGACCGTAAAGATGGAATAAAAGAGATGAAATGTGTGAAATTCTCATATTACGAGCCTTTTCGTTGCTTTTCTTATCACTACTGCCATTGAATATAATCTTGATCTTCAGAAAAAGTATACAAAGTGTCTACAATCAAGATGAAGAGTGTTTTAAAAATAAAACCAGAAAACGTGTGATCGACTCGCTAAATAAACAAGAAGGATAACCTGGTTCGAATGCACTTTGTCGAAAACTATTCAAATGTATTGATCGGTCTTTCGAAAATCTAATTTATATTTAAATTCATTTGTTCAATAGGCCTTGCCCGCTCCAAAAGCGAGCAATCGTCGGAGGAGGATTGGGTGAGTACCCTAATTTAATAATTTATTAAATGTTGAGGATTTAAAAAGCAAAAAAAAAAACAAAAATATTCAAACTTTTTTGGGACCAAATTTTATTTATAAGGAAAATCCAAGCTACTCTTTGAATAATTTTTGCATTTTTTCTTGATTGGAATAATTTTGATATGAGGACACATCTACCATCACATCAGTCCGAGTACATTTAAAAAAAAGGAGTTTATAAGGATCTTTTTTTCCATTCAAAATATGCCGATTGTTTTAATAACCGACTACGGAAATATTTATAAAAAAAATTATGAGACTGATCTCAAAGGAATACTTTCCTTTCCTTTTATCTCAAATCTGACCGGGTTTGGGACCCGCCACGTTGGCTAGCCCCTCGCTATAATAAGTTAGCCATCGGGTGAGCTCATCCCTTTTTATGCGTTACAGGGGTTCTTGCCCGGGTAGAGTGGCCTTCCACTCGTGTGCTCTTTTATGGTATTATGTAAGTCCATCGCATAATACTATAACATAAATTGGCCACGTCTATGTTTCTCGTTTAAAGGAGAAATTCATACAAATTATATTTGTATAAGATTTTCACTTAAGTGGGAAATATTGTACATGGCCACGTCTACATTTGGATCTTGATACGGTTGGGAAGGTGCGAGGGGCACCGCTTCCGCCTGGATACCCCACTCTTATTTAGAGGCCAGAAGTATCGTCGGTAACTACGAAGTCCGCTCAACTCCGTCTGTTTTTCCCCGGCCCAGTTTGCTACTGGCTATAAGCAATTTCAACCCTTAGTAGTGTCGATCGGCACTATATCTGATTCAATTCATGAATGCGAAAATGTTTTTGTAGTGTGTTTTGTGCTGGGGAAAGAGCCCACCCCACGACACCGCAACGCTAGCCAGCCAGCGCATTCACGCGTCCTCAGACATTGCCAATCTCTTTCACCGCGGCAGCAATTCATTGCTGCAGTCCTTCCCGGATGTATATTGTATCCACCTACCATTTCACTATACCCTTCTAACACATATAATAACACCCAAAAGCCAAACTACTTCAAAGTACCAACTTCTGAAGAATAGGCAATAGCACTACACCACTATCGGAGTGATGGTACCAACCAATCTTTGTAGAAGGAGCATCATCCCCAACGGTCAAAACACTAATCGATAATACTTCAACAGCTAAATACAGAGCCACGCAGCTGGCAAACAAAAAACTAAAAATTGTAGTATACGATATACTTATCCACAAAGAGGAGAACATTTTCCATTAAGGTAAATTTGGTCATCTGAAGGGATAGTCTTTCATGTTAAAGGAAAGGAGAAAGTTTGTTGCCGTCTTGCAAGCTGTATACGCAGATTTTGGAGCGGAAAATATAGTAGATAATCTGAAAAAAAACAATGCCAAGAAATGCACAAAGTGTCAACAAATATGCTCTCAATAGCGTGGTCCTAAGCAAATGACATAAAGTTAAATCTCTTCAAAGTCGCTACCACAAAGAAAACTTATCAACATTGAATATTTAGTATACCAAAAAATAACATGGGAGAAGCCAAAGAGGGGAAACCTTTGAGTACGCCGCAAATACCTGCGCATATGCAAAAACGTTGTGTACTATATGGGAGAGATACCGTTCGCAAAAAATGTTTCAAGCACAATTTCAACAGGCAAGCCAAACCTCCGTTCAAGGCTCGGTGAAAAGAAAAGTAAAACCAGCAAATTTATCTGGTTATAAAGAAAGTAAAAAGTATCTCAAACGTAAAGAAGTAATGAAATAAAAATGTTTAATACCAGCACCTGTCTTCCTTTCATTAAAAATATCCACAGAGACGTCCACACCAACATAAAAAGACATGTCCTTCTCTTCTTCTACGTAGCACTAGCCCCTCTTGGGCCTTCACTTCAAGCAAAACGCACCTTCAACTGTCTCGTTCCATTGACCACGTCCTCCAATTTTGAAATCCAAGCAGCGACTAACTATCATCGTTTATTCGGTTTTCCTACTGACCTTCGCCCTTCAGTTCTCCCAACGATTATCTTTTTGGGTATCCATTGTTCATCCATACGATTAACGTGACCAGCCCATTGCAGCTTCCACATTCTTATAACCGTCGCAACCTCCGGTACGTCAAAAATTACATACAGCCAATGTTTGAATCGAGTTCGCTATTGGTCCGCGTCTAGCTTTGCTTCAATTATTCGCCTCATGCCCCAACGCTCGAAGGTATTCAATATGCTTGCGAATGCTTAATGCCAATTATATAATTTACGAAAAACTGCTAATATTGATAATCTTGGAACCGATTGCCAACTGACACTACCCTCCATTGTGGTTGCTGTGATACATGATTAGACCTTTGGAACAGTATTTAAATTATTTTTATTGATTCAAATCAATATCAGCCTCGATAAGTTTATGCCCATACTCCTTTGAACAGCCTTATTGTTTTGAATGCATAAAAGGCAAACCTCCACATAAATATCGAACATAGGATAGCTCAGAAAGAAATCAACTTTTCAAACTACCTTCATTTCTAAGTGTAAAAGGGGAGGAGCACGAGGTGAGCTTCGATGCAATTTCGATAGCCACGAGACACTAGATCAGAGAGAAGCTTACGTTCTGCGTCCGCGCATATTACAAGAAATTTCGATCTTACGTGACTGCTTGACGCCCCTTCCGGGTCAAATTCGAAGTACAGTGTATCATTGAGTATCCAAGTACAAATATAATGGTTTTCCACATCTAGTTCACTTGTTCAAGAAAGATTTCCCGAAAGAAATCCCACCCGACTTCTCATCGGTTCTAGACATGCAGTCTTGGAACGTGACAACGGACTGTACCCATCAGGTCAACCAGTCCGGACACTCTCAGTCTACTCCGTGATGGCTGCTGGCTAGCTAGCTAGTTGGGAGTGGAGTTCCAGTCACGGGTCTTATACGAGCAGGCTAAGTCCGACGTACAAAACTCAGCCACCGATTTGAATGCCCGATTTAAACTGTGGCGAAAAACTTACAATGACTCTACTTCAAATTACGTGACTTCGTTCCGAGGACAAGAAAAAAAGACAACCCCTTAAAAAATACGCGCTACAGAATGTTACCAATACGGTGCCCAGAATAACCTACTCGAACTTAAACCGAAAAAAAAACTAGTCTAATAAAAACGCAAACTCAATATATGGCATGGCGTACCAACCGCAACGTGAAACCGACCATTTGCGGATTACTGGAACCCAACCTTCTCGACTCGAAGATGAGTTTCTCTGAGCAAATCAGGGCAACGGCTGAGAAAGCTGCTTCGGGAATATCAGCTCTGAGACGTAGGGGGACCCAGCCCATCAAGAAGATGTCTCTTGATGAGTGCTGTAGAGTCAATGGTACTGTACGGAGCAGAGGTATGGGGCAACGCTCTCAGCAAGGAGGTACACCAAAAACGTTTGACACAAGTACAGAGAAGAGGAGCACTGAGAGTTGCACCTTCGTATCTGACAGTCTCTGACTTGGCGGTGAGAGTTATTGCAGGCGTGATATCTGTAGCCCTCCTTGCTAGAGCATGCCGCGCTGTTTACCTGCACCAAAATGAGGATGCGAGGGAGATGGTCGTCTGCGAGGAGAGACAGCGCTCGCTCAACGATTGGCAGCAGTCTTGGGTCAATTGCACGAAGGGAAGGTGGACTGCGCGCCTCATCCCAGATGTGAGACCGAGACTTAATCGAAGGTATGCTGATACTGACTTCTATCTAACCCAGCTTTTGAGGGGGCATGGGTGTTTTCAGTCTCACCTGCACATGATTGGTAAGTCATGGTCCCTCGATGGTCGGTTTTGCCCAGGAGAGAAGGAAAACGCCTGCCACACATTTTTCGCGTTACGAAATGGGCCAGGCTGCGACGAGAACTCTACAGGGGGAGAGCTCACCCCGGATAATATAGTTGCGGTGATGCTCAAATCGGTTGACAAATGGAATCAGGTGGCACATTATGGTCGGGCAGTCCTAAAACATAAAAGGGACTTACAACAGCCAGGGGCGCTGGAGCTGGGAAGTTCAGGCACTTCCTCTTCCCCTCTCCCCTCCCGCTAGGAAAGGGATCCACCAGCTTGAAGGCACCTTACGGCGTAACATGACAAGACCTGGCCCGAAGTAATGTGTCAAACGGTTCCAGGCTGGGTTCTCAGGTTGACAGGGTAGGCGTTTAGTGGATAGTCCAGTCACCTTCGTGCAAGCATGGGAGTCCCACATTCTGTGCATAAATGGCATTCACCTCCCTACCACAAAAAAAACCTTCTCGGTGGCATATTCACATTTCGCCGACATTATCCTGCTGAAAGGGAAACGATTTGCTGGAAAGGAAACACGTCAGGTTTGTCTTAGCAAATTTTGCATTCTTGTTGAGCAATTACTTGAATATGAATTTAACTAAGCTCATCATGTTTATTATAATCCGACACAGTGTAACCTTGGTAATTGCAACTAATAGAAACACAGACTTGTTGCAATTTTTAGGTCCGTACTTTTTGTAAAGAAAAACAACCAATTAACACAAATGAAGCTATTTTTAGTGGAAAAAATATTATAATTCAAAAAGAATGAGTGCAACAAAAGCATTTCTTACACCTTTATATTTTTCAAACACATGTATTCAGATTTTCTCAAAAAAAGTTAAAAAGTGTTGCCTGCTTCTGGCTCTTGCCTTGCTGCACAATAGCTTTCTCCTTCATTTGTTGCAAAACGATTATATCCTGAAGATTTTCGTTATTTTGTTCAGCCCATACAAGAAAAATGATGAAGCTTCGTACTGCGTCTTCATTTGTTATCTTGTTTACTCTTATCTCCAAGGTGCTTTCGTCAACTGACTTTGTTTCATCGTCGTCTATCTCTTTAAAACAAATCTCAGCTCCAGTTTCCACAATCCAGTTATTAATATCACCTGATGTCAAATTATCATCAGGCCCAATCCGTTTCAGAAGATCAACTATTGGGTCTTTTAAATCTTTTATGCGTGTTTCAAGTTTATTTCTTTAATTATTTGCTCCGTGTCCGATTCCTCAGAACCTACAATTTGGGACAACAAGTTTTTTTTTGTAAAAAAGTTTTGTCAACCTAATCTCGTTTTGGTCTATAGGTTGTATGATTGCAGTGCAGTTCAGTGGGAAGCACATTATGGGTATCATACCATCATCATTTCCAAGCTGGCCATCTTTCGGATGGTGTGGAGCATTATCAAGCAGTTAAAGTGCTTTTGGTGGAAGTCCCTTAGCGCTTAGGAATCAGCGGATCTAAAGTTAAATTAAGTTCATTGAAATCAATACATTTAATCTCGGAAATTGAAAACCTTACTTCTGGAACAAATGTGTGATGAAACCAGTCATCGAATAAACATCTCGTCATCCAAGCATTACCACTGTTTCTGTGCACCACAAGAAGATCTCCAGCATTTTTGAGTGACCTGGGATTCTTGGCTTTTCCACTCACTAGGATCTTAACTTTATGCCTTCGGGTTGCATTTGTGCATGTTAGAAAAGTTATCCTCTTCTTACTAGTTGTAGTTGTCCAGGTGCTGAACTTTCTTGGAAATTCACCAAAATTTTTTCTGGAAGAAGCTTCCAGAACAGGCCAGACTCAACTGCGTTGTATATCTGCTCTGGCTTCAATTGCAATTCTTTGATTTTGGAATGGAACTTTTCAAAAAATTGGTCAGTGGCAGCTGCATTGTTTGACAGCTTTTCTCCACAAATTTTGAGGAGCCGGATTCCGTGTCTCTTATTAAATTTTATGAACCGACCGTTGCTTTCATTGAATCTATTCGAATTCTCTCGAATTTTTTTGTGAAAAAATTTTGGCTTTTCTTTCAGCAATTCCGCAGACGTTTTTGTGTTTTTTGATGGTTTGATCCAAAAACCACTTATAAAGCGTAGCCTCTATTTTCGGAAATTCAGACTGGTGCATAGTTTTGCGTTTACTGCATTGGCCACAAATTTTTTGAATTCGTTTTGGTTTTTCATAATATGGCTAATTGTCGATTTGTTGACGCTATATTTGATAGATAAAGTGGCAATAGATGAACCACTTTCGAAATCTGTTATAACTTGCGCTTTATCTTTAAATTATAAAAACTTATGTGCTTTGGTACCCGGCGGTTTCAAATAAACCACACGAGTAACGTAAAAAAACGAGATTTAAACGAAAATCACATGAATATACCACTTGAAAAGTTTGCGTATTGGGGGATGTACCGGAAAATACTATTCTGCCACTAGACTTCCGATAAACATCTTGTTAGTGCATACAACAGGGTAAGAAATTTTAAATTAATGGTCTTGATTTGACTTCGACTCTAAAATTGCAACAAGAGCTGCAACTTTAGAGTCTACAATAGAAAAATATTGACTGTTGCGAATTTCGAGTATTGCAATTATAGACATTACACTGTATTTCTTTAGTTCCGTTTGATGATATCTTCTCTATGAAAATAATTGGTAACAAATATACATTATGTCTTGCTTATATTTTATTTTCTTTTTCATGAGTTCATTCTTTTGATCTGTTTTGATAACATAATTCCAAGGAAAATAAAAAAAATGATATAAGTAAGATTATAAACTATGATATCCGGTTAATTCAATGGTCTATTTATGTTACTGGTATGAGGTAGGTTCGATTTATTTACTTTATTCTATTTCTTCAGATCTGAATAAACTACTCAATCTGCATTTTTTGTTGATTTTTTTCTTCAATACTCTCGTAGTTGTTTTATTCCTATGAAATTGTTGTAAAATTTTTTTTGAAAATACAAGTTTGCATATGCCTACATAAGATTAATTTGTGTCTCATACATATTTACAATGAGTATAACAGGATCTATTGATACTAAAAGTTTGTTTACCAAAACTTACAAAACAATTTTGGGTCCGTAGACCTCTGTTATAAAAATTGACGATACCGTTTTATAACTCTCAATTGCTTGAATTCAATTGAATCAAAAGAAAATTTCAAAAGTAAAAGAAAGCTCATGATAAAAACTAAACATTGAGAAGACGAAGACGAAAAAAATCAATTTTTCAACTTATTACAATTATTATTAAAGAAATATGTGCAATGATACAATCAATCTGATTTTAAAAATGTAACGCCCCAAGATAAAAAGGAAAATTCAATAAATTATTGCCATCGAGAAAAGCCCTAACATGATTTGATGCTGAACTAAAAGCTAACTCTTGCACGTAAAATAATGTTTCGCAAGTTTACATCCTCCTTAATCCTCCGCACAGCTCCAGAACATCGGAGCCTATAGACGTCTGTAGAGAGCTTCCATTGGCCCCACCAACTCTGAAGTTTGTTCCATCATCAAAGCGCAAAAGAATTATAAAGCGCCGGGCATCGATGAGATTCCAGTGGAGCTCATCAAATATGGTGGCAGTAGTGTTTATCAAGCTATTTACAAAGTCATCCAGTACATTTGGCAACAAGAACATATGCCGAAAGAGTGGAGCCAATCTATTATATTCCCTATCCAGAAAAAAGTGACGAGCTACAGTGCGAAAATTATAGAGGCATATTACTACTTTGTACGGCGTACAAAATATTTTTTTAAATCTTAGAAAATATAATCGGATCATACGCAAACAGTATTATTGGGGAATATGAAGGTGGTTTTAGGGCAGGTAGATCAACAACAGATCAATTGTTCACTGTAAGCAAGTACTTGAAAAATGCTGGGTGTTCAACATAGACGTACACCAAATTTTCGTTGATTTCAAGCAAGCATACGACAGTATTGACCGTAACGTACTGTACCAAATAATGCTTCGTTTTGATATCCCAGCCAAATTAGTCCCTCTCACCAAAATGACAATGACGTCAACAACCTCCCAAGTCTGCATTAATTATCAACTCACCTATGCCTTTGACACAAATCTCAGACTGAAGCATGGAGATGGGCTGGCCCCATCGCTATTCAATTTGGCTCTGGAGTACGTCATACGGAAGCTACCCGTTGACACGCAAGGTTCTATACATAACTATACAAGTCGAGCCAGGTAGTGGCCTATGCGGACGACATAAACATTCTGTCACGGTCACTAACAACTGCCAAAGAACTCTTCCTGAAACTCGACAGCGGAGCAAAACTAGTAGCGCTACAAATCAACGAAAATAAAACAAAGCTCATGACGCAGTCGAAGAAAATACTCCAAATACACAAAATACCACACTTGGCGAATACAGTATCGAAAATGTGGGCAAATTTGTGTATTTAGGCGCCCAAATAACGCAAACGGGCAATTAAAGAGACGAAACACGCCTAAGAATACAGCTCGCAAATAAAATATTCTATTCACTATTTACGATCTTGTAGACCAGCTGCATACACAGGAGAACGAAGCTCCAAGTATACAATTCTGTGATAAGACTGTGTTATGCTATGGGTGTGAAACATGGACCCTAGCCCAAGCATCAGCAAATATATTGAGCGCCTTTGAGTGACGTGTCCTGAGGCGCATAATCGGAGCGAAGCTAGACGGGTACCAATGGCGAATTCGATGCAACCTGTATGAAATTTTTGATGAACCGGAGGTCTCAAGGATTATAAGACTGCGGAAGCTGCAATGGACTGGACGAATGAATCGTATGGACGAACACCGGATACCCAAGAAGGTATTCGTTGGGAGAACTGAAGGCCAGCGGCCAGTGGGGAAACTAAGGAAACGCTGATCTGACTCGGTTAACGAAGACAGTTCATCGCTGCTCGGATTTCAGGATTGAAGGACCCGGCCAACGGACTAAGATAGTTGGGGCGCTGTTTGCAGGAAGCGAAGGCCCGAGAGGGGCTGTAGTGCTAAGAAGAAGAAGTTTACATTATTCCGCATTTGTGACAGATTCAAAGTTATCAATTTGATCATTTGTGATTGCTACTCATTCAAAAAAGCTGGTGCGATTCACTAAAAATTGCTACTTCAAAATTCTGAGACTTTCTACAATTTTTTTATCAATGGTTTTTATTTATGTTTACGCTGGTCAATAATTTCTGCTACTCTCACGGTCAAATTATTCACACGCAATAACGATGTATGGAGAAATTATTTACACGCTGGTCGAAATTCAACGCTTGTCGTGAGAATATGTTTGAAATTGCGTTAATGCAATAAATTTTCCCATTTAAAAGAAAACTGACAAGAGGATTTAACACAGCGACAATTGATTCGAAACGAATTATTAAAATATTTTTGTAAACTTTGGCAATCATATGGTAGGGGGCTCAGTGGTTGGTAGTACAGGGTTTTCCAATAAGAGGTGTTATTTTGATATTAAAAGAATAATGCCATTTTTAAATATAAATGATCGGGTCTTTAATTCATTATAAAGAAAAAGGTATGCCGTTGTGAAAAACAACATCAGGCAAATGACCACCACGACCACGCTTACAAGACCATATCCTTTTCATTAAATTTTCCATAACCAAATCGCAAAGTGGCTGCCTCACGAATTCCGTCTTTGAGGTCTTGAATCGACGCTAGGCTGTTTGCGTAGATCTTCTCTTTTACATGGTCTCAAAGGAAGAAGTCGCAAGGTGTTAAATCACAAGATCTTGGTGGCCAATTGTGATCACCTCTTCGAGAGATAACACAGTCCAGAATTTTTCCCGTTAAAAATCAATAGTTTCGTTGCTTGTATGGCACGTAGCACTGTCTTGTTGAAAGTAAACATTGTTCGGATCAACACCATCCAATATCGGCCACAAAAAATCATTAATCATCTCTCAATAGCGCAATCCATTCACCGTAACTGTTGCTCCAGCCTCATTTTCGAAAAAGTAAGATCGTATGACTCCGCTGGACCATAAACCGCACCAAACAATCACACGTTGAGGATGGGGAGGCTCTTCAACAATAACTTTTAGGTTTTCCGAGCCCCAGATGCGACAATTTTGCTTGTTGACGTTGTTGACGAAGCCACCGAGGTGGAAATGGGCCTCATCACTCATGATGATTTTTCAATAGAATTCCGGATCATTTTCATGCATTTCAAGGACCCAATCAGCAAAGACACGACGTTGTTGATGGTTGAACAGCTTGAATTTTTGTGTTCACTGAACTTTATAAGCCTTAAGACCCAAATCTTTACCCAAAATACGGTGTAATGACGTTTAAGGAATGCCTAATTCCAAAGAACGACGAGGAATGGACAAACCTGGGTTTTCTTCAACACTTTCGGCTACAGCAGCAATATTCTCGGCTGTTCTTGAGTGACGTGCATGGGTTTTATTCTTCACACCACTAAGTTATCCTAACAGCTCGAATTTTTCCACCAATTTCCGTATTGCGGTCCGACAAGGTGCTTTACGACGACACAAAAATGTTCGAATTTTACGAACCGTCTCTGCCAAATTTACACAATTTTTATAGTAAATTTTAATAACTTCAATGCATTGTTGAAGCAATTATTGTTCCATTTATATAATTGGCGTAGTTTTTACTTGTCAAATGTCAAAAAACGACAGCTTCAAAAATGACAGCTACCGAAATAGCGGACTATTCAAAATAACACCTCTTATTGGAAAGCCCTTCAGCATTTGCAGGCATTTAAATAACGACGTTCTGTATTACGAGCTGGTGTAAAGCTGTGACTTTTCATGCTATTATCGACAAAAACCATACATGGATAATTAGAAGATGGTTCACAAACGTTGTTGTTGCAAGTATTGTTGTCCACATTAACACAACTGTTCGTATTGTCAATATAAAAATTTCGCTGTATGATGTGCTTGATTTGTTTAAGTTCAACGAATACGAATTTAAGCAAAGCTTTTGCGGGTTCGCTTATCCCGTGTACTTCAGCATCGGAATCGAGTAAACTTTGCGCGGTATTGAAGTTGCAAGTTTCGTCGTTATCAAGTCTTAGATTGATTGAACTACATCCTCTTCTATATGTTGCACTGCTACCATTTGGCATCATACATATTCGTAAAGCATCCTCGGGTGGCTGTTGTCTGATGATTTTAAAATTCTCCTACCCCTATCGAGAATTTAAAAAATAGAGGCTACCAGGTTTTCTTCAGAGTCACTGCACCAGAATAATCCAATACCACTTGAAGACTCATTCGCCAACTTTGTTCACACTTCTTTCCCTCACCAATTGTCTACTGAGTATGCGCTCCTTTCACCCCAAAAGCATGCGCTGAGATTGTATGACTGTAACCAGGGTGCAAGATATGCTGCAACCGCGAGCCGATAACGGAAAATTTAGCTGGAGGTGCTATGTAATATTTTGTCAGGGAATTTTAGGCAGAAAGTTTTGGGTTTTGTCATTTCGTCAGAAACTCTAGTAGACTTACCTCACTGAACTGCTGCAATGGATTTTATGCTGCACTTGAGAAATCGAAATGAGTTAGTCCAGTGGGCCGAGTGAGTGAAGGCTTTGCTGGTGCATAGTGACTGGTAGTTGCTAATCTCCTAACCTGGTGGCTACACCAAATCACTTGATACGGTTTGTGGGCACTCTTCACTAATTATTCCTAATATCAAAAAAAAATTACACATTAGTTGCTAAGCACACACTTCTATATTTCAGAAATCTTCACCTTTGATTTGAGGACAGTCGGTATTCGTTTGAATTGATCGGAACTGATTTTTCCGAGATTTCGCTAAAGACTACTCGCCTCTAACTGCGATGACCCTTCCACTCAGATTGCCGTCATATTGGGCTTAAATTAAATAAAATCCGCAGGTGGTCGCTCGGTTTTTTTTTTATTACTTTTCAGTCCACTTGTTCGTTTGCATAGAACTATTAAACAACCGTATCAGCTGGTTGGGACATATCAGCTGGCTGGGAAATTTAATTTGAGGGGCGACAGATCTCTGTAGAATATCAATCTGAGTAACCGAGGTGATCAAACAAATTTGATTAAAAAGTGGGTAAGGATACTCTAAAGAATAGGATTGTCATGTAAGTGAAACCGACAACAAGATAACAGCAATTAAAACTGAATATTCAGCCAGATGAAGTAACTATTTCAAACGAAACTTTTATTAAACTTCCTCGAAATTGTGTCGCAACTCCCAAGGAGCTCATCTTGATGATTTAATTTTTGAAAAATAAACTTGCGTGTAATAAACCTTATATATTTTAACATTACATACTTTTGAATGCAACAGTTTTGTTTTCATTCCATTTTTAAAAATGAATTTCTTTCTTGGCCACCTTTAGATAAGACATATTACTGGTTTATTTTTTTTCAAAAGCCATTCACAGCAACGAAGGATAACTAGCTTCAAGCAAGAAACATAATCCAGGATTGTGTTGCTTATATACATTGCATTAACCACAATTACACAATTAATTTGTTTCCTGCCAATTTCATTTAATGCTTCCAATACGAATGACTTTATCATGTATTTACATTCTCCCATGCTTTCGTGTACTAACGCTCCCTAAAGCATTCGGAACTAAACAGTTCCGCTTTTCTTCGGGACATGCTTAGTAAATACAACCTGCAATCGCACCTTAGCACAAACAAATGTACTACACACTTAGAAGCATACAGAAATTTATAATTATCCCTTAATTATCTGTCACGGGCTTAAGCGTCGGCCATGATTGTTGAATTCGTTGTCAAGGGGGATAGGCTGGAAATTAGATTTGTGTCACAATGAATTTGTGTGACCTGCTTGTTGGTGTAGTTGTGTCAATCAAAATTAGCGGCAATGTTCTGGGATTAAGCTCCTAGAATGATTTGTTCGAACTTAAGTATTAACTATGACATTTGAATGTTGGGTGTGCCTAATATTGATGGTGTTCTAATTCATCGGTGAATTAGTAAAGTGCTTCGTGTCTACTTATATGACGTTGGCAAAAATAGATCTACTAATCCTTCAGCTATCTGAATGTTAGGAAATACATTTCTTCCAAAGAATGATTGTTTTCGGTTACTTTCTTTTTCTATCATGGTACATCCATGCTCTATTTTTTTCTGAAAATATTTCTAGCGACTTTCTAAAATAATTTAACAAAACCCTGCTTAACTCAGTATCTACACTGAAAAAAAAAATTTGTTGAAATTATACATGCAGCAGATATAATTATATCTGCTGTAAATATATTAGCTCGGAGGATACATAATATATCCCAAACAGATAAATTTTTATGGTATATATCTAATGCAACTATCATATAGATATCTTAGATGTAAAAACATCATCCAACCCTCAAACTCCACTCCGCTTTGGGTTGTCTCCAAAAAACAAGACTCTTAAGGTAAAACGAAATGGAGAGTAGTCATAGACTATAGAAAGTTGAACAATGTCACTGAATCAGATATATTTCAATTGATATTGGGAATCAGTTGGGTCATTCGAGTGGTTTTCACCAGATTAACATGCAACCAGAGAACCATTCTAAAACAGCATTCACTATACTCTTAGGACATAACGAATTTTTGAAAATGACATTTGAAATGAAGAACGCTCCAGCTACCTTCCAACGTCTAATGAACACCGTTTCGCCCGGACTACAGGGAGTCCAGTGCTTTGTTTATCTTGATGACATTGTGATTTAAGACTAAACTCTAAAATATATTCGAAAGAATCAGGGAAAGTCGTTTCAAGCTGTAACCGATGAAGTGTGAGTTCATGAGACACGAAGTCGCGTACTTGGGCCATATTATCTCTCGGAAGCAAGTTTCTCCTATCCCAGACGAAGTCAAGACAGTGAAAGAATTTATCACTACAAAAAAAATCCCATAAGGATAAAATCATTCCTGGGTCTCTGTGGATATTATAAAAGGTTCATAGAGAATTTTTTAAAACTCACTAAACCCCTAACCAAGCTCTTGTATAAGGATCAAAAATTTGAATGGTGCAATGAACAAAATCAAGCGTTCGAGGAACTGAAGTCAAAACACACATCTGCTCTTATTTTTCAATGTCCGGGCTTTTCTGAAGAGTTCATCCCAACCACCGATGCATTAATCTATACAATAGGTGCAGTTCTAAGCCAGATGAGTAATGAAAAAATTTACTTGCCTATTTCATATACAAGTCGAACCCTAAATCGATCCGAATCTGATCACAGTACAACTGAAAGAGAACTGCTGGCCATTGTTTGGGCAGTTCAAACCCTTTGACCCTATTTGTATGGCAAAAGGTTCAAAATCCTGATTGATGATCGTCCTTTGAATTAGCTACGCAATTGCAAAGATCCTGGAAGCAAACTAGTTAGATGGAGGCTCAGATTGGAAGAATTTGACTAAGAAATAGTCTATAAACAGGGAAGAGTTAATTCCAAGGTTGACGCACTCTCCAGAATCGAAATTGATTCCAGTGAACCCCTTATGCTACATGTGGATATGGAAGATGCACTTTAAGATTATGTTCAGTTTTATTATAATTCTATGACTCCAAATATTTTCGAATACAACGACCTCAATACCGCCATTGACGCAACGAGATCGCCTATTGGGCATTTTGCAGCTGTTGACAAAGATGAACAGAATCCTCATAATTCCTTGCTTCTCTATAGAAGTTCAAACAGAAAACTCATTGGTAACTCCCATATTGTTTCAAAGTAGGGCCTCGGAATGGATTAAACATACAGCAACGACTTCACAATGGAAAAAAAGACTATTGAATTGGATTCTAGAAAGCCAAATTACTCAACTACGCTGGCGTTGTTAATGACCTTTTACAACAGGCCAATCAATATAAATTAAACATTCTGGCAATTTTTCAAACGCAGTGGACTGGAAGTTATATTAAAGATATAAGATAGCACAAAATATTCAAGAGTGGAAAGCCAGCTGGAAAGCGAGAACTAGGAGTGGCATTTATTGTGGAAAGGAACTTCAAATCACACGTTATTGATTTTGTGGCAGTCAACGAACGAATATGTACGATCTATATAAATGGGAATTTTTTCAAAATTTGGCTGATAAACGTACACGCTCCGACTGAAGAAAAGGCCGATGAAAGGAAGGAAACTTTCTATAATCACCAGAAAATATTAGAAGACTCGTTGCCATCAAACGACACAAAAATAGTTCTGGATAATTTCAATGGATCATACGCCAAGAGTATTATTGAGGAATATCAAGCTAGTGTTAGAGCAGGTAGATCAACAATAGACCAATTATTCACAGTCAAGCATGTATTTGAGAAGTGTTGGGATTTCAACATAGACGAACACCAAACTCCCATTGATTTTAAGTAAATATACGACAGTATTGATCTTAACGTACTGTACCAAATAATGCTTTAGTGTCCCAGCCAAATAAGTTAATTTTAACCAAAATGACAATAATGTTGACAACCTCCCAAGTCTGCATCAATAACCAAATCATCGATGTCTTCGATATCGGACTAAGGCAGGGAGATGGGCTGACCCCATTGCTACTCATTGCTTAGAAATCTACCTGCCGCTACAAGAGACTCGTTACTATATGTTACAAGTCGAGCTAAGTGGTAGCCTTTGTGGACGACATCAACATTTTGTGGCGATCGCTAACATCCGCAGAAGAATTTTTCCTGAAACTCTACAGTGAAGCAAAACTAATACAAATCAATGAGAACAAACAAAGCTCATAACGCAATCTAGAAACAAATTGGGTAGACAGACCTATGCTCATGTCAGAAGGGTTTTGTACTCAACTTACAAAATGCAGTAACCAGCAACGAAAAAAATCAAGAAACATGTCAAAGACGATTTAGTTGGAGAAAATGTGGAATTCGAGGATCATACTATTATTAACAAAGTTTAGAGAATTTTTACTTCTGAGGTATTTGTTATAGTTATACCCATAAATATCTCCCTTGATAATTTTTTCAGTTTTTTTAGCTCACGGGTGTCCATTCGCGAGGGAGGAAACACATTTTTCATATATTTCGCCCCTATGCCCCCACTGAAGCAAAAACTGTCAGTTTAAGAACTGTTTTGAAAAGCCCTCATAGAGAACTTCCAGTTGATACTCATATCGGCTACGTTTCATAAAATTTTTTTCAGGGGCCATCCCTCTATACTGTAATAATCGATTCATGGCCTATTTTTTCGAATCCTAAAATGGTTACAAGGCCCTTTTGCTAGAATCTCTCTCCTGCCTCTTCGACTTGCTTAAATTGCATGTACTCATCTTCATGATACCTATCATTCCTGAAATTTTCATGCAAATCCTAGCAAAGCTGTAGCGTCTGAGTCGGTAAAAAGCGCATATGGCTCCATAGCCATATGTTTCCATAGTAATACAGGGCATATTATCCCATAGTAATACAAGAAAATTCAAATCGCTAGAACTTCGTTAAATACAATTCGATCTGTATGAAACTTTCAGAAAAGATCAATCTTATAAATAGTCATCTGTTTATTGAATTTAAGGGTACTGTTTAGATTTTATTCAAGAAAACATAAAATCGATAAATCATACTATTACTAACAAAGTTGAGTGAATTTAGACTTCTCATGTATTTGTTGTTGTTGCACTCATTAAGGCCTATATCCTTGATTTTTCCCAGATTTTTCGGGTTGAAGGTGTCCAATCGCGAGGGGGTAGTATGCGAAAAGTTCGTACATTTCCCCTTCCCCTGCCCCCCTCGGTACTCATAAGGCAATTTTAAGACTTGTTCTCATTGAGACCTTTCCAACGACACCCTACTCGACTACCAATGGTGAAAATTTTTTTTGAGGGGTCACCTCCCTATATGGGGAGACCCCCTTAAACCCCTTTGAAACATTTTTCCACCCTTGAACTTTCAAGAAGTCACCACTTCTGACCTTTTCACAAAGTTTCATGGCTGTAGCCTTTATAGTTTCGGAGAAAAAGTGCTGTGACATACAGACGGACGAACGGACGGACGGACGGACAGACGGACACAGGTCGTGATTGCAATAGGGTTTTGTATTTTAGTACAAAGCCCTAGAAACACCTCAAATACATAAAATATCACACCTGGTGAATACATGATTGCAAACATTGGTGAATTTGTGTATCTAGGCACCAAAAAGACGAGAACCGATATCGAAAAAGACAAAATACGCCGAAGAATACAACTTGCAAGTAAAATATTTTATTCAGTTTTGACGAACTTGAAGACCAGCTACATCCGCAAGAAAATAACGTTCTAAGTTTACAAATCTGTGATAAGACTCGTGCTATGCTATGGGCGCGAAACATGAACCCTAATCCAAGCGTCCGCAGATATATTAAACGCCTTTAAGTGACGCTTCCTGAGGTGAATAATCAGAGTGAAGCCAGAGTGAGACCAATGACAAATCCGATACAACCATGAACTTTATGAAAATTTTGACAAGCTGAAAGTCTCAACGATTGTAAGATTGCGGGAGCTGCAATAAGCTGGCGACTTAAATAATTAAGAAAAACAAGTTGGGTAAACAGACCTACGCTCATGTCAGAAGGGTTTTGTATTCAATTTACAAAATGCAGTCACCAGATCGAATTAAATCAGAAACATGTCAAAGACGATTTTATTGGACAAAATATGAAATTCGGAGATCATACCATTATCAACAAAGTTGAACGAATTTCGACTTCTGAGGTTTTTGGTATTGTTATACTCATAAATATCTCCCTAATTATTTCAAATGTCCATCCGCGACGGAGGAAACACATTTTTCATGTATTTCCCCCCTGTGCCCCCACTGATGCAAAAACTGACAGTTTAAGAAGTGTTTTGAAAAGCTCCCATGAAAACTTTCATTTCATACTCATATCGGCTACGTTTGATGCATTTTTTTTCAGGGGCCACTCTCCTGTACTGTTATCATCGATAAATGGCCAATTTTTTCGAATCCTAGAATGGTTACAAAACCTTTTCGCTAGGAGCTCTCTCTCGCCTCCTTGACTTGTTTCACATATGAAAATTAGTTGTAGGTACTCATCTTCGGTCATTCACTAAATTGAATCAAGTGTTCAAAGCATGTACCTTAAACGTTGAAGTTGGGAAAAAATGATTCAAAATTAGTCAATCTTCGCATTTAAAACAGCCACTATTTTGTTTTTCGAATACTGATACCATTAGCTGAACCGATTCTCAAAGATATTCTTGACACCTATCATTCCTGAAATTTTCATGCAAATCCTAGCAAAACTGTAGTGTCTGAGTCGGTAAAAAGCGCATGTTGTTCCATAGCCATATGTTGCCATTAGAGATGGCAATAACTGCTATTTTTTTATCACAGCGATTTACTGCGATTGCTCATTTCATATACCTGTGAAAATGAGCAGCTCTTTAATCACAGTGATATTTCGCGGTTATTAAGGTAAAATACACTTTTGATGCAAAAATAAAAAAAAACTCTGTTTTAGCTATATGAAAAAAATCAGTGTTATTTTATAGAAATATGCTTATGAATACACAAGAAGAAGAAGAAAATAACTAAGATTTTATTCAAAATTGTATACTTCAGCATAAATTCAGACAATATTTACAAAATACATTAATACGATCAAATTAAAAAAAAATCAGTCAACAAAATCTAATTCAATAATAACTTAAAGCTAAAGCTAATGTATATAAAACATTATAATTTATACAAAATTATAAAGTAATTTTCCAATTTTGTTTTAAAAATAAAACTTTCTCCACTTTATGTGACTGAAGTCTCGTTCTGCGATCGTTCAGCACATATCCAGCCTTAGAAAAGAGGCGTTCGCAAGGCACCGAAGTGGCTATTGCACATAGATTTTCCCTTGCTAGCTAACTGAGATAGGGATAATTGTGCTTATTGTCCTGCCACCATTTCAGGGGATCTTCATTTTTCGGAATTATACTTTCCTCTAGATATCTTTCTACTTCAACACGCGCTCTAGAAGTGGCTGTCCCGACTGGTTTTATTTCCAAAACTGCTTTGTTAAAGGCACTCCAAACTGACATTTCATCATTCGAAGCATCGTTTTCAACGATATTTTGGGGGTTTCCAGTAGAATTTAAATTTCCATTACTGCTTGCAATCCTTGTTGCTATTCCTTCAATAAGGCTTTTTTTCGTCCGATCAGCAGTATAATCTTTTATGAAGGCAATGCTCTTAAATTGAGGATCCAAAAATGTTGCCAAACAAAATGTTTCATTTGATTCAAGATCGTCGAACTTGGAATCAATCCCAGATTTCAAAGAAGAAACCATTGACATAACAGTGGGATGGAAGCGCATTTTTGAAAGCTGATCTACCATGTTTTTCAAACCAGAGACAAGTCCAATCACGAGTGAAGCTGTTAAAAAATTTTCTTCGCTAGCAATTTTCGTGATCGCCTCAAAAGGTTTAAGGACTTTAATGGCTTCAGCTATAATTGTCCATTCATCGGCAGACAAAATCGGAAGATTTTTGAGGACCAGAGCTGTAGTAGCTTCGACTGCTTCTTGAAGCTTAAACATCCTTTCCAGCATATAAAATGTGGAATTCCATCGAGTTGAAATATCTAAAATTATTTTTTGTGCTCATTTCCTGCATTTTGTTGGTATTGCGAGAATTTCTGATTCGATACACTTCTTTTTTTGAAATGAACAACAACTTTACGGACTTTGTCAAGCAAAATAATTAAAGGGTTGAGTCCATCTTAAGTAATCAAATTGATAATCTTTACCAGGTATCCGAAATGCTTCCAACATATGTATTTTTTAGCGCTGATTTAATATTTGCAGCATTGTCAGATACTGCTAAAGAATTTTTTTCTGAGAGACCCCATTCATCTGTCACTGACTTAATTTTATTTGCCAAATTTTAAGCTGTGTGTCTCTCGTTATAGCTCACACAAGTTAACAATACCGACTTCAAAACAAAAATTAGCATCTATATAATGAATAGTCACTGCAATGAAGCTTTCATTATTGACAGAAGTCCAACAGTCGGTTGTTAGACTGCACTTCACGACTGAGTTGATTAGAAGCTTCACTTAATTGAAGACTTTTTCATAGGTAGCAGGAAGCATAGTATCGGAAATGTGGCGTCGGTTTGGTAAAGTGTAAGAACTATTTAGCGATTTTATTAGTCGACGGAATCCATAGTCTTCTACAATACTGAATGGTTGAAAATCAACCGTAAGAAGAAGCATCAAATCCTCGTCAATTTTTTGCTTTGCTGTCGTCGCCGATTTTCGTGGCACAAAATCGTTGAGTTTCCCCAATACCAATGAAGATCGCTTAATTGATGCTAGTTCTCGATTTTTTGAGAATTTTGACTTGCACTTGTACTTGGTTGCGGATCCACAATTATTGTAGCCGATAAATTGATGCTTTGAGCAGATTCATTCTAAAAATTAATGTTATAAAAGGAATGGGTATGAGCTAGCACGTAGATAGATTCTTTGATTACGTTGAATGGATTTGGGGTGACAAGGTTACGTTGGAATATACAGAACGTTCGTCACGATAGAATATACAGAACAAAGTAGTGAATGTATGTTGAATGTTATTGTCACTTAGGGAAACGCAACTTTTGGACTGCACGAAGGAAACACATACTCGTATACAACATATCACTAAAATTACTCACGGGCACATTTTTTGAGCTGGTTTTCATTACAAATTTACTGCTGGAAATTTTGACTGTCAGATGTTTTAATGTGATATGCCTTTTCAGATTAGTCCTAAAGTTTTAAAGGACAACTTTGCCTTACAAATATCGCATTTCGCAAAACAATTGATATTGTAAATCACGGTTGAAAAGTCCCAGATTGGACTATTGTTTTTCGATTTTAAATCCATTCAAGTGAAAAGAAATGTGTACATAGCGTAACAAGGAAATATGTTGTAAAAGAATCCGGCACAATAAAGCTGACAGTTGTAAGGGTGTTCATTTATTCTGTTTGCATTTTATATATAATTTTAGCAATCAGAACTTGCTAAGAAGGTTCAATAAAACACTTGTTAATTTAAAATAATATTTGCTACATGTTCTTTTTTCGTGAAGCTCTAAAGGCATTATCAAGGTATGGGTTCAATAATTGATTGATAAGAAGCTTGATAATGCCTTTATAGCACAAAATGCGTTATATAAATGCAACATTTGAAAAATTTTATTTTAAATTAACAAGTGCTCAATTTTTATTCAACAATAGACAAATTTAAGCAGTTGCCACTTGTAAATTATTGAAAATTTAAATGTTGATAATGATAATGTTATGTATTTAGTAAGCAAAGAAAATTGTTAATAATTATAAGCAAAGCATATCTTCAAATGTCATCATGAATTTGAAAATGCTATTTTCAAATCAAAACTATTACGGCATTATAGCAGAATATTCTCTGTGCGTAATTCAAAGTTTTTTTGCAAGTTTTGAAGTTCTGACCGTTTATTCGTCAATAGATTTGATCATAAATCAACCAAATCCCTGTTATCTTCTTAAATTTATATACCTCCTCATCACTTGCATAAAAAATTATGTTTTCGTTTAGTTTATCTGCATAAGCCGCACTGCTAAGCATCGTCAAGCCATCATATGCAACGATGGCTGAGTATTGAGCAGCAATCAATTCCAAACATGCACATTAAAGAGCAGTGGATGATACCAGCTCATCAAATATACTCTGAAGTCAAACAAATCACAGTCTTGGAGTTGCTCTTGTTCCATCACATTATAAAGTTGTACGCTACTCACAAAAATACTTCAACAGCACAAGCAGAGATTATTAATGACTAGCAGCGCGGTGCTAAGATCCATTTCAAACATATCGCACATATCACAGGTCACAGTCGAATATTCCTTATGAATGATCGCTGAAGAATTTTTGTGAGTAGCGTACAACTTTTATAGTGTGATGTAACAAGAGCAACTCCAAGACTGTGATCTGTTTAACTTCAGAGTTTATTGGATGAACTGGTATCGTCCACTGCCCTTTAATGTGCATGTTTGGAATTGATGGCCGCTCAATGCTCAGCCATCGTTGGATATGACGGCTTGACGATGCTTAGCAGAATTGATGAGCCGAACCTGCTCATTTTTGTAGCAGTGATTTTTACGATGCGATCGCAACCTGCGATTGCTCTTTTTTAATCACTGTGAAAAAATCACAGGTTGCGATATATTATACCATCTCTAGTTGCCATAGTAATAAATGCAGCGCATATTTTTCCACAGTAATAAAGGAACCGCTATAACTTCGCAAAATATCAAACAATCTTTACGAAACTTTCAGAGTAAATTAATCTTATAAATAGTCATCTGTGTACTGAATTTCATTGAATTTAAGGGTATCATTAAGATTTTATTCAAGAAAACATAAAATCGATAGATCATACTATTACTAACAAAGTTGAGTGGATTGGGACTTCTCACGTACTTGTTGTTGTTGTACTCATCAAGGCCTACATTCTTGATTTTTTTCAAATTTTTTGAATCACAGATGTCCAATCGCAAGGGGGGGGACACAAATTTTTCGTGTATTTCCCCTCCCTGTGCGCCCCTCGAAGCTAATTTTGCTAGATTAAGACCTTTTTTGAAAAGCTCTCATTAAGACCTTTCATTTGATATCCATATCGGCTACCTTCAATGAAATTTTTTTTCGGGGGATCACTCCCCTATATGGAGAGACCCCCCTTAAATACCTTATTAATTTTTTTTGTAGTTGAACTTTGAAGACAGCACCACTTTACACCTACATACAAAATTTAATGTTTCTAGCTTAAGTAGTTTCTGAGAAAAACTGCTGTGATACACGGACGGACGGACAAACAGACGGACAGACAGGACGCGATTTTAGTAGGGATATGTAAAACTATTTTTTAATTGATGCTGGAGTTCCTCAGGGCTTGCTCATCTCACAGACTTTCCCACTCTGCCTCTAAAAGTAAAACGATCACTCTACGCTGACGATACCTGTATATTTATCACAACACAGCAAGCAAGAGTCACCACTTCAAGCTTGCAACGATCAATAATATTTTATTGGAATGATTTCGTAAATGGAAAATTAAGATTAATTCTGACAAAAAACAGGCCCTATTCATCACAAGGACATGATTATAAACTCCACAGAGACTTATCGTTGACAATGAAACAACAGACTGGATACCAACGGCCAAATACCTTGGACTGACATTCGACAGAAGCCTCACATGGAAACAATACATACAAAATAAACGAGGACACTGCATTAGATTTCTCTTCTCTCTGTTCCCACTCATTAAATCCAAAAGACCTTAAAAATCTATTGCTCATATACATACTTGTTCAAACAAATAATGCGACTGACGCTACTATACAGTAATTCTGCTTTCTACCAGACGATAAAGACTAACAAAAAAGCACTCCAGTCCTTCCAAAAAAGAATTATTAGAAAAAATCTTAACAATTCCATGGTACATTAGAAAAACTGACATAAGACTTGAGACGAATGAAAAATACGTACGTGACAAACCTCAGATGAATAAGAACTGGATTGGCTAAGCTCATATAAAATGCATAGGAGAGCATGTGACCGGTTTCTGCTCTCTTCCAAGGGATCTGTCTGTCATTTCCTACCCGTCTGCCTCTTGCTCGTCACTTTCTTGTTCCAGAAGCTGACTAGATGGGATCTGTCTGTCAAGTTGACGTCGCGAATTTTATCCGATATTAAAGCTGTGGAAAGTGTTCGCGATCTAAATTCGTTCCAATTGTATAAAGATTCGATTTTGGTTTGTGATTCAAGTAACTTTAACGTGTGACACTGTGAAATTACTTTAAAATTTGAAAGTGAAATGGATAGTGCCTTCGTGTAAAAATTATAGTCGAAAAGGATCTGTAGGTGTTTCCTTTCATAGATAAGTAGTTAACATGTTAATATTTTGCATGTTTTCCTCATAATGGTGAAGGTTTTTCAAATAGAAAACAAATTTTTAGGATAGCATGAAAATTTGTTTTCACTGAGCAGCAGCCATGTTTGCTTGTGCAATTTGGCTCTCTCTTAGGTTGTAAACAAGAGCGTAGCAGTAGGAAAAGTGGTCGCAGGGGTTGTTGCGACCGTATTGTGTCGTGGTTGTCCACTCCAGTATTATTTAATTACTCAATGTGACAAGGCACTGAAACTCTTTGACACAATTGACAACCTTACTAATAGTACCCTGGCATTTCTTCGAACTGTACGGAGCAGAGATGAATTAAGCTTCCCAACTATCCGCCAAATAACTCTGTAAAAATTTATTTCTTAAAATCATATAATGACAGAAACTGGCTCCGGAAGGTAGATGGGTACTGAAGTACTCACAGATATGAGGGAGTTAAGGTGCTAAGTCGCACCACATTACGCAAATTACAAAAGTTTAGGGATGGTTTGTAACTTTGATATATACATAGATACAATATTACTATGACTACTGAAAAAATGAGGTCAGTACATTGAGAACATAAAAGCAATACTTAAATTTATCTAACTAAATCTATGGAATCTTAGTATGACTCAACTTTTCATATTCAAAAGGTGTTGGTTGAGATACTAATTGGTTTACAAACCTCTTTTTACAGAGACAATATTCTGTTACTTCGACTTGTTATTTGCTTATGTTACTGAAACTTTCCTCCTTCCTTCATCATTACCATTTGTTTGGAGGTCTTGTTCAGCAGTTATTGTCTAGTCCACACTAAATGGTGTTACATTCCTTTAATGTATGACGCAAACCTGATTTACACTTACCAAGGCTATTACAAAATGCTACAATTGAAATTATCAGCAGGATGTTTATGATGTAGTAAACATTATTTCTTCATTACACATTGTCGTTGGGTGTCCAGTCACGTTTCGTATTCCAGGCAGAGAAATTGAATTTTCTCAGTTCAAACAGAAGTCCTTTGCGGAAGAAAGTCAACGCTGTATATGACGACAATGCTAGGAAAATGCATTTTCTGCCGTAAAACAACTCTTTCGTACGTACAAATGTGTGTATGTACAACCTGGGAAATGCACAAATCAACGAAATGCAGCAAAACAGGAAAAGAGTATGTACTAGGATATATGTGGTAACCATAGATTCAAGTTTACGATGTGCGTTCGTGCAGAAAGTTGTTTACTGTCTAATTAATTTACGGTGTCACCTAATTACTGCAAATAAAGGGTTGCATTTACCTCATATGCATTGAAATATACATGACTGCAATTTTAATTAGTTGATTTCGCGGGAAATAAATGTACTGCATATTCAGTGGTATCATATGAAATTATAATTAATGGAAAGCTTTTCAGGGCATGTAAATACATTTATCAAATATTTGTAGAAAATATTAAATCAAGTTTGATGTGGGTATAAAATTTAACAAACTTTATTCAAAATAAAACCGTAAATTGCCAATTAAATTTAATTTAAATTTCTAGAAACGAATTTTGCTTGATCACGTGGATTAGTAGTGAAACTTGGCATGGTATGCACTACATATTATTTTGGCAGGGTTTTTTTATTTAGAATTTTCCTTAGTTCGTAAGATTCTTAAGAATACCAAGGCAGTATTATTGTGGTTGTCGAGTATATAGAAAAGTTAAAGTACCTTGTCTCGCACGTATTTTTTCATTCTCTCTAGCCTCTGGTCCTTGTATAGGATTTTGCATTAGACACATAACAATTTCTTATCTTTATATGAACGCACTCTTAAACATTTTTAATAAACTGTCAATGTCAAAACGTTAGTAAAGTCAACAATTTCATTATGACAAAGTTCATGAACCAGCAACACTTGAAAATTATTAAAAAACCTATTAATTACTATTATCGAAAAATCATCTTTAGCGATGAGGCTCATTTCTGGCTCAATGGCTTTGTTAATAAGCGAAATATGCATTATTAGTCGGCAGCAAACCCACATGTGCTTTTTGAGACATCGTTGCATCCGCAAAAAATACTGTTTGTTGCGGTTTTCATGCCAGAGGTATGATTGGGCCTTATTTTTTCGTGAATGAAAGCCACCGTCATGTCATGTCGAGTTGGATATCAAATGAAAGGTTAATGCAGAGTACTATCGTGTTGTTTTGGAAGATTATTTGTGGCCAAAATTAGGTGAGCTTAACATCACCGATATGTGGCTTCAACAAGACGGTGCCATTAGCCACACAGTACGCCTCACAATCGATTTATTGAAATTTATTTATTTATTGTTTAGTCCTTAATGGAAGACCCTATATTTGTTTGTGTTTCTTACATACCATTGGAACTCTTTAAAATTCTTCTCATTACTGTTTTTTGGAAGGTATGGAGTACTTTTTTCTGCATTTTTGTCCTCTAGTAGAAAGGGGAACAACCGCAGAGTAGCGTCAGTCACATGATTAGTTTATAGATGAGCGCTCTATTTTTAAACGTTAAGTATTTTGGACTTACATTGTGACAAAACAGTACCTGGAAATTGCAAATAACCCGCAAAATATTTAATTATTCATCAAAATCACACGGAGCCAAATCTAGTGAATATGGTAGTTGATTGATGGTACTTATTGCGCTTTTGGCTTTAAGTTCGATCACAACAAAAAACTTCACAAAAATTGCAATGAACTACTGAGATGTACCGACTTAAGCAGCTGCTGTAAACAAACTGGTTGACAGATCGCGCTCATATTTGGCATAATATTTAAGGATCATCCTACCAACTTAACAAAATATATTTTTTTGAAATATCGTTTACCCGGGGAATTCAAGCTACACTTTCCGGGTACTTCATTGTCACAATATACGTGGATAAAAAGAAGATGGCCAACGAATCATGTACTATTGAATGCACTATTTGTATTAATTAGGAAATTCATTAAAATCGAAATGCAGAATACGTGTGCGCTTCCTCTATTTAAAACTTTTCAAACGTCTTACCTTGCACCATTTTTAATGTGGTGGTGGGACGTGTGCGCTGTATAGTTTGATGTTTAAGTTTATTAAACTGCTAATCGATAATCTCAAACGAAAGCTTCACCTGGTCATCTAGGCTTTGTAAATGGCTATGAACCTAGATACAAAAGATTCTGCTCTCCAAGCAGAAGCCAATCATTTCGGTGAGCTGCAGTGGCATTTGGTAACATGCCTGTTGATGTGCTGCATCAAGATTTGTTCTAAAGTGTTAGGCTACTTTTATTAGGCAGAGTTTTATAGAGTGCGTGGCTTTGAAGCCAAATTGTCCTTCCGATATAATATTTTAATATTGTACAGCACAATTGATTTGATGCAGAAACTCCCTCTCCACTTTTTTCAGCAACGATAAAAAGAGACTAGTTCGCTTCCAATTTTGTGGCAATATTGGGGTTTTTTAGGCTTTGAAAAAGTAGTAATATTCGCTGGATTTCACGCTTTCGGGATATTATCGCATTTAGTACGTTACTTACTGTTTGACGTATAATGTTTATTAGCCGTGTTGTCATCATAAACTTGCGGGTTACACGACACTCATCTTAGGAAAACAAATCACTACGATGCTATCAAAAGCACGAGAACGTTGTTTGGAATTGCGTTATATGCATTTATTTATTTTATTTAAATTTTATAAGGACACTATCCTGTGATTTCGGTTGTATTAAATTCATTGAACAAGATTTAGCACGGCTTAACTTTATCCATGCGTTGCAAAAATTCCAGATCGTTGGACCAAAATCACAACAAGACTTTTCGTGACCAGATGCAAATAATCAACCGGAACATATAATAACGTACAAAGCATCTAAGGGAAATAATTTTCGAACACTCCAATGAAGTCTTACCACTGAAATAAGCTGAAAGTCCTCACCTATCTCATAATCATCATCTGTGGCACGACAGCCCAAGCCAGGCATCCAGGATTAATCTCTTCCAATCATCACGGTTCTGCGACATCTCTTGATAACTCCTAACAAAAATTTGCTTTCAGCTTCTATCGTATCTTCCCATTGAGTCCCCCGGTCTTCCCACTGAATGTCATTATTGTTCTCTACCCTTCAATGTTCTTCTGGGGAGCCGATTTTCTTCCATTCTATACATGGCCCACCTTTTGCATTTTGCGTCATTTTACACAAGTAGATAAAGGTGGTTCATCAAATAATTCATACAACACATCGCTGTAACGTAATCTCCGCTTTATTTCTTTTTTCACTGGGCCATCGATTTCCCAAAACACTTGGTATTCAAAGTTTTCCACTGCCTCCTTGGATTCGCTAATGAGGGTCCATGTTTCACTGCCATATAACAGCAAAGGTTTGACTAGTGATTTCTAAATACTAGTGATTCCAAATACTTCCTGTGGACAACTCTGAACCCTAGAATGGTAAGTACGGAGTAATAGGCTTTATTTGTGGTGTTTAATCTCGTCTGTTTGGTGCTCGTTCTATTCAGTTTGGATTCAAAATTTATAAATTTATCCACACTTTTAAAGTTTCAGGTCTCCTATGATCAGGTTTTGTCGGACTGGATTGTTCTTCCTCGTATGAGTCATGAATGTACATAGTTTTAGTTTCATTAACACGTAAGCCAATTCAGTTTGCTTTAGATGCTAGGCTCAGAAATGTTTCTTTGGCATCTGATATTGAATGTGCCATAATTTTGACATCATCCGCATATGCTACCAATTGTGTGGACCTGAACATTAGTATTCTAGAGGTTTCAGCTAATATCCTCCTGATGTTGTGTTCCAGTGCAATGTTTGACCTCCTCATCTTAATATTTCTTATCACTGACAATTACATGACTTATGCTTCTAGTGAATTTATAGTAACAATCAATTCTCCCTACCAGTCTTTCAGTACGTGGAGTGGTTTCTTGATATCATGCCAATTAAAATGTTGGAGTGCAAGGAATATTTTCCTTTCAAAAGTGGCTTTAAGCTAGTTTTTCCTAAATTTCTTGACAACTGGATTGATTGCTTTGAAAAACAACATTTCTTTCAAAGCAGGAAATTTCACAGAGAAAGGGGATCCATATCCTTAGAGATGACCGGCGAGTGGCTTACAACGATTTGGCCAGGCATGAACTCAGTTTTTGTCTATTGTTTCTGCAATGTATGTATATACTTCTCATTTTGTAGGCATAAGCAGACGTTTTCAGACCATGGATACCTTTAACAAAGATATTGTTTATATAGATATCTTTAACAAAGATATTGTTTTTTAACATACAACATGTTGACTGACTCTTCAGTGTTGTCTAAGGGTACATGAGAGCAATAGTCGGCATTAGCGTTTTGTTTCGAAATTTTAAATACTACCTCATAATCGAAATGAGCCAAGCAATCGGCGTAGTTTCTCATATGGCTAATGCACAGAACTAGGAGAGACTTTGTTGGGTGAAAGCTCTGCCTTAAGGATTTCTAATCCGTTATCAAAATAAAGTACCGGGCGTCAATTTAAGGGCATCGTTGCTCTGTCTGACTCATTGTGCGGCTTGCAAGAGCTATCGGTGTTTCTCTTCCATCCGAAAGGCGATGTGATAAAATTGCAAGTAAACCAGTCTTGCTTGCACCTGTGGCTAAAAGAAGAGGTAGTGCGATATTGTAGGGCATGAGCACGGGGTTTTCCAATACGAGGTGTTATTTTGATACTTAAAGAAAAATTCCATTTGTAATATAAATGACCGGATGTTTATTTTATTATGAAGAAAAAGGTATGCCATTAATAGTGATAATTACATCAGGCAAATGACCCCCACGACCACGCTTACAGGACCATATCCTTTTCATGAAATTTTCCATAACCAAATCGCAAAGTGGCTACCCTATGCCCTCGATAGCTTCCCGAATTCCATCTTTGAAGTCTTGAATCGACGCTGGGCTGTTGACGTAGACATTTTCTTTCATGTGGCCCCAAAGCAAGAAGTCACAAGGTGTTAAATCACAATATCTCGGTGGCTAATTGTGATCACCTCTTCGAGAGATAGCACGGTCCGGGTACTTTTCCCGTAAAAGATCAATGGTTTCGTTGCTTGTATGGTACGTAGCGCCGTCTTGTTGAAAGTAAACGTTGCCCAGATCGACACCATCCAGTTCCAATCTACTCACCGTAACTGGTGCTTCAGCCTCATTTTCGAAAAAATAAGGTCCAATGACTCCGCCGGACCATAAACCGCACCAAACAGTCACACGTTGAGGATAGAGAGGCTTTTCAACAATAATTCTTGGGTTTTCCGAGCCTCTGATGCGACAATTTTGCTTGTCGACGAAGCCACCGGGATGGAAATGGGCCTCATCACTCAAGATGATTTTTGGATGAAATTCCGAATCATTTTCATGCATTTCAAGGACCCAATCAGCAAAGACAGGACGTTGTTGATGATCAACTGGGTTAAGTTCTTGTGTTAACTGAACTTAATAAGCCTTAAGACCCAAATCTTTATACAACATACGGTGTAATGACGTTTGTGGAGTGCCTAGTTCCAAAGAGGGACGAAGAATGGACAAACCTGTGTTTTCTTCAACACTTACGGCTACAGCAGCAAATTTTGACCATTTTTATAGTGAATTTTAATAATTTCAATGCATTGGTGAAGCGCTTATTGTTGCACTTTTGTTAGCGGCGTAGTTTCTACTTGTCAAATGCCACAAAATGACAGCTTCAAAATTGACATGTACCAAATTAGCGGGCTGTTTAAAATAATAGCTCTTATTGGAAAACGCTTTGCTTGTGGAGACGTCAGAATTCTCTTAAGTTCATTATAATCTCTGTTTGCTTCTTCTCACTATGTCATGTCTTCAGTATTGACAATACCTTGGAGTGGTCTTAATTTTGTTGCAAGATTTGGTATGAATGAACTGTAGTAAGTCGCCTTGCCTAAAAAAAATTGCAATTCTTCCAACGCATGTGGTTTAGCTAAGTTTTCAATAGCTTCTATATGTTTGCCTGATTTATTTATTCCGTTTGAGGCGAGTTTGTATCTCGCAAATTCGATTGCATCTGTAGCAAAGATGCATTTTTCTCTATTAAGCCGAAGGCCATTTGATCTCAAGCAGTCAAATAATTGGATTATGTTTTGAAGCAAATCTTCAAAATTGTCTCCAAAAGCGACGATATCATCAAAAAATACGCAAGCCTTCTTTATATTTTTGGGGGCCCCTTCAATACACCGTTGCCGGAGCGCGGGTGTACTAGTTGCGCCATAAACTGCATGGTGTGGGTGGATGATACCATGGGCTACTGTATTCAAAGTAAATGCATGACTGAACTCACCGCTGACCATAACATGGGTGTAAGCACCCGTGACATCTCAAAAGCAAAAACGTTTTGCCCCCTTCTTCTGATTGAAAATATGCTCTGCTTTGGGAATCCGGTGCTCGTCAATTATTATTTGAGAGTTGAGAGTGGATTTGTATCTATCAGTTATTTTTATGCGGCCATCCTTATTTGCCACAACCGAATTGTCGACTTTAATGTACTGACCTGAAGCGAATTTCTGATCAATGATCTTCGCGTAAGCATCGCGCAATGCTTGCGGAATTTCTCGTATCCGGACCAAAACAGGTTTAACATTTCATATAAATTTTACTCCAGCTGCCGGCCTTTCAAGTTTTCCAGCTTCTTTACTGGAAATATCTTGATATTGTGAAACAATTTTGTCTAATTCTTTCGTTTGTTTCGATTTGAGGTTTGATGAGACTGTAGAAAGTGCCTAGACTTTTTCTGATTTCCCGAAAATCTGAGCGAAATTGATCTCTGACAAAATGCGAAATCCATTCCATGAAGAGTGAATCGAAATTACATACCTTCGATGATATATAAGTTGAGTCGGGCAGTTTTTTTTACCGGCAGTGCCATTTATAGGAATCCTTTCAAGGCAATTAGTCCGATGCCCCATTTAACTCGAAAATTAAATTTCATTTTATTGTTCGAAGTACATTGATGCTAACGATAGCATATGGTGTGCCAGTGTCCAATCCCATATCAATTAGTGGTCCATTTATTTGTCTACTCGATGAAGTCTGATCGTGTCGTCAATACAAACAACTATGTCTATGATCTCAGCGGGTCCTTCGTCTTTCCAGATGTGCGCTGATTGGTTCAAGTTCTTACTTGATGATGTACAAACGCGTGATATGTGTTTTTCTTCACATGTATGGCAGGTTGCGTCTTTGAATTTTCAGAGCCAACTTGAGTGAGAACCACCACACCCACCACATTTGCTAGAATTTTCGATGTTTCTTGAATGTGTAGGTGTATGTCTTAGTTGACTACTATTTCGACTACATCTATGAGTCGGAAGTCTATGTGTTCTATTCTTTTGGACTTTTGGTTGTGTCTGACCTAAATGATTTGTTTTTTCGGACTGGTTTCAAGCCATAACTTGAACTTCATTGGTTACTTTTCTTGTAACTTCAAGGGCATTCGCGGTATCGTATTGCCAATTATTTCACCGCACATCTCCCGTGATTCTAAGCCAAGTAAAAGTTATTCGATCAATATGCGGTCCAAAAAATAGCCATATAAAAAAATGCAGCAGCTTGCTTCAAGCGGAGTGATAATTTGGCCACTGACTCACCCTTCTGTTGGCATATCAGTCAAAATTAGATCCTCTCCGCGTATTGATGCTCTCGGCATATTTAGATATATGTAGATAGCTAAGGATTTCTGGTGCTTTTGAGCTCGCTAAGAACTTGAACGCATTATTCAGCTCTACACCCATGTGGACCCGAGCATAATTAGCATGTAAATCGGCATTAATGTTACTCAATTCCTGGGCCCATTTGAATTGCTTAAAATAATCCTCGATCGTACCCTCATCTGGTGCGCGAAATTCGTTGACCGAAAATGTTGGTGGTTTCTCCGTGGCGGAATTTTCTGGTGACTTCTGGGCATTTTGCATGGACGTCGTTATAGCGGCCAGAATGGCTGACGTGAGAGTTCGTATCAGCTCGTTCGTCAGCGTCGCCATATTTTCCGATGCTATTCACTTTTCACTTCTTTCCTTCTTCTAACAAAATTTTCTCTACATTACAAAATTGTTTTCAACATGCTGGGTTTGAAGCTGATAAGACAAAGGACAAAATCACACTTGCCGAGTGGATTTCAGCAAACAAAATTAAACGCGAAGATGTAACATTGTCTCAATAGGCAGATACTAACTGTATTTCCGATTTCAACGAATTTGGTTTGAACGTGTATGACACAATTGATGAACATTATGAAACTACTGAAGACTTAGACGATATTTACGCTCAATCTTCAAAGAAATTTATGAAAATAAGTGTGAACATAAAGAAGAGTCAGAAATTGAAGAAAGCAATTACAAGAAGCACGTTCGACTATAAAACACTTCACACAGATAACCTTGAGAGGAACAGAACTTTAGGTTGGCTACCCTTTTTAATGCTAGGTATGTAGTCTTTCATTTCACACCATACTTAAATTTAAAGGGTATGTTTTAGAGGTATTAAACTTTAAGTTGGAAACAATTTTTAAGGCTACGTATGGTTTGACACCAGTCACGCGGCTTATGACTAGTTTGGTTTGCCATTATATCATGAATAGAATGAAATGGAAGACAACATTCGCCACGTTATTGGCGAGATACGGCTGCAATAATTGGTTAGAGTAGCTGAAAAGTGGTCCTCTTGTTTGAACTTCCTCCGTCACATGCCCAAAATCATATTCAAATAAAAATGGTTAAAAATTTATCTTTCCAATGAGACTGATTTCATGGCAATCAAAATGATTTATCTGTATTTTATTTTATTTCAAATTTTTGTCCCTCTAAAAAACACCCTTAATATAGTGAAAACGAAATTTTGCGTCCCTTGGAGGTTCATTTTAACCAAATTCAACTGTTATTAATAACAGAAATCCCACGTCCAAATCTGATGACAAACAAATCAGCCCTGCTCGGGAACAGACAAGAAGTTATACGAGTATTTTGGCCACACGGGGTGTCATGCCAGGGAATTCTCCCTTTCTGATGATCTACCCCAGAGATTGCCGTTAAGATTGTGAAAATTTCTTTTATTTCCACAAATCAAGCCTTGATGATCACCCGGCAACCAAAATATAAAAATCATACCTTGCTAATTTATGGATGCTGAGAATAGTCCTTATCTTCTTTTGTAGAACTTCAATTCAGTCGCATTTTAGTGCAAACGACATATGAACTCTACAAAATTTTCAATTAAGTCGCCATAGAATTGAGTATTCCGCATGGCCAGCGAACCATTTGTAAATTTTTGGACTATAGAATGCAAAGCTTGACTAAATATGATGCATGATTACTAAGGACTAACAATCGTAATACAATATTTTTCGTTTTTCAAACACTTTTTTTAAAGAAAATAAAAACATTCACAAGATAGCGGGCAATAATTTACTTCTTGTGTCAACTGTCTATGCCTAATGTAACTGTAATAAACACAAGCAGCCGAGCAGCCCCGTGCCGATCAGGAGTGGCTGCCCGACGAGAAAAGCTTGTTACTCCGTTGAAGCTTCTTTGTTTGTTCTTTTGCTAGATTATAGTTAGCCAAACCCATCGAGTTTTCATCATTTAGGCAGAGATAAGTAGTTCACTTCAGCGACATTAATTATTCGGCTTGAGGTAGCCCTTGAAATGCAATGACCTTCTTTAGAAAAGGAAGGGAGATTTTTTTGACTTTATTTTTGCATTCATCTCAAATCTCCGTATCTGATTACCTTGGTAGAAAATAAATTCAAATTACTATAAGGTAGCTTAATTGGCACATGAAAGAATATTTCTAAGGAGAATAAAAATCTATTGGAACATCTTGTAGAGTGGAGTACACGTGATAAATATTTGTAATGAAACTCCGTGGTGCGACAGAGATTCCACACCATCTTCTTCTTCTTCGTAGCGTTACAGCCCCTTTCGGGCCTTCGCTTCCTGCAAATAGTTCCTCCAATAATCTTGGCCCATTAACCGCGTCCTCCAATTTTGAAATCCGAGCAGCAATGAACTGTCTTTGTCGACTGAGTCAGGCCAGCATTTTCTTGATTTCCCCTCGCTCTCCGGGCTTCAGTTCTCCCAACGAATACCTTTTTAGGTATCCGTTGTTCATCCATACGATTCACGTGTCCAGCCCATTGCAGTTTCCGCAGTCTTACAATCGTTGAGACATCCAGCTCGTCAAAAATTTCATACAGCGCTTGTATCGGGTTTGCCATTGGTCCCTATCCAGCTTCACTCCAATTAATTGCCTCATCTCTTGACGGCGCTCTACATATTTGCGGATGATTGCGTTAGGGTCCATATTTCACACCCGTAGCACAACACATGTCTTATCACAGACTTGTATTATTGAAGCTTTATTTTCCTGTACATGCGGTGGGCCTTCAAGATCGTTAAGACTGAATAAAGTACAACTGTACTCTTCAGCGCATTTTGTCTCTTCCATTTGTGGTTCTCATTACTTTGCCACTTCAATATGCAAATTTGCCCACGTACGTGACATTGAATTCGCCAAATGTGATATTAGCAAAGCATTATTCGGTACAGTACGTTACAATCAAAACTGTTATATACTTGCTTAAAGTCAACGAAAATGTTGCGCACAAGTACCTGCTTAACAGTGAACAATTGGCCTATTAACGATACTCTAAAACCACCTTGAAACTTCCCATCCGATTTTATTTTCTAAGATTTTTGAAAATATTTTATATGCTGTGCAAAGTAGTGATATAGTATTCGCACTGTAACTTGTCACCTTTTTTGTGAATAGGAAATATAATTAATTGGCTCCACTCATTCAGCATATGTTCTTGTTGCCAAATGTGCTGGATAGCTTTGTGGATTCTGAATACCGCTGCCATCATATTTTATAAGTTCTACTGGAATCTAGTGAAGCTTCATGGC